>CM038476.1:4521046-5121046 GCA_021464305.1 Kandelia obovata
CAAAATGGTGGATGAGTTGTATAATATAGACACGGTTTCTTCTTTACACATAAAAATAAGTATCGTCTCGTATGGGTCAATCAAAAGTTATTTAAGAATGTTGCTTTTATTAATTTTCATTTCTTCACCCAGTTTCTTACCATGACCATATAATTGTCTACAATCTCAATGACACCAACACAAATATGCATGGATGCATGCAGTAACTCAAAGAGGGAAAAACATCTTACAGGCAGGTCAACAGAGGGTAGAACCAATTTGTTGAGCTCTTGTGAAAGAAGATTGTGCCGTTCAACCACCTGCCTCACACTTCAACAACAAAAGATGGGCCAATTATTGTTATGACTTTTTTCCCAAAGATTGGGGCTTCACGAAAGAAGATTGTTAATTTCCTCTCGGCCTTGGATCCTACATACTAAGCCATATCCATCCATATAATAGGCATTGATATTCAATAGAACATAGAGATCTTCTTGCCGGCCCAGTGAGAAGCTGTATATTACGTGATAGCTAACTGAATTGAAATATATAAAATTCATGATTAATTTGTAATCAACAAAACACGATGACTCATTGTGTTGCTAACTCACAAACCTTTCTTTATTATTTTTTATTTTTGAAAGAAAAATTGCGATCACTGATTCTCTGCCATGATCATTATTGTTAGTGAGTTAATAGATCACCGAACAGGCAAACCCCGGATTATGGTAAATCCATGGGCATCTAGGTTTTCTTCATAGAGACCAGATAAGTGAAAAGTCCACACCCACTGTGTTGTTAAATCAGGAAATATAAATTTTAGGGTCAAATTTTGAGTTCAAATTCCATGCTTTTTCAACTAAAACAAGGGGGGAAAAAAAAAAAGAAAAGAAAAGAAAAGAAAAAAGTCTATCAAAACATGTCACTTTGTTTGCTTCGAAAACAATACTTATTTTGCCCCCTTCTTTTAAAGTTCTCGGAATAAGGGAATGAGTACTGATTTGTCTCTGTGGCCGCCGAATATGTAAAAGAAAAGGATATCACGGTGAGATTCCACCTAATTGCTAATCACAACTGATACTATGATTGCAGTCAATTTAATGTATGAATAATTATGGCTAATGTGTCTCAGTCGTGATGGAGTGCAATTAATTGTCTAATTATAACCTGTAAATATAATCACATCAAGTTCTTCAAGCAACTATGAGAATAATGCCTAAGCAAATAAAATTGTATCCAATTGTAAACAAATTACAAGTAAAAACTTAATCCTAAGAAATAATTTGATTAACCAACATTCAATACTGGTAAGGGAAAATGGGTTAAATTGGAGGCAAAGGTCATTCTTACTAATTCAACCTGTAGGAGCGTTTTTTTTTTTTTTTTTTTTTTAAATTCGCATGAGAATAAGATTTGAACTATAAATCTAAAACTAAGAATTCAACACATAAGGAGTTTGATAGTCCACTCAAAGTAAACTATGTACTTTGAACTCAATCAATTACACATACTCTGTATTTTATGAGAATTCCTAGAAAGTAATAATACCTTTCAATAAAAACATATCACCTAATGAATCCATCCTTGTTTACACAAAAAGATTTCGAGTATTCCTAAAATAACGTACCGTTTGATCATGTACGGCGGGAACAATATTATTTGACAGCAAAGAAAAAACTGGAACACCTTTTTTTTTTTTTTTTCTTTTCCTTCGTTAATTAAAACTAGAGCACCTATATACCAAGTAAAATAAATTTTCAAAAGCAAAGCTGCATATTTGATGTTAGTAGCATTAAGACAGGAGACACAAGGTGGGCGTCCAATCCTGAAAAAATGGTTTCAACACACAACAATGATGCAAGTTAACCAAATTAATTCCTCATGCCAGTTCCCCCATCCCCACCACTTTCTCTCTCTTGCTTATACTGTTGAAACTTGAGACTTGAGTTGGTTTAAAAAGAATCCCATCCTAGACTGGCTGAGCAAAAGAAGGATACCAAGAATTGATACATAGGAAAAAAAAAAAAAAAATGAAAGGCATAATGAATAGAATACCTTGTGCTGGAGTACTCAAAGAGCTTGCCAGTAGCAGAAAAGACAATGAGAGCAATCTCAGCATCAGAGAGAGTAGAGAGCTCGTAAGCTTTCTTGAAAAGCCCTTTTCTTCTCTTGGAGAAGGTCACTTGCCTCGCTGTGATATTGTCTATCTTCTTGATCTGGATTTTCTGTCTTGCCATTTTCCTTCAGTCCCCCTAGATAAGAAACTGAAACGAACTGAGCACAAAAAGTTTATACTTGAAGGAGAAGAAAAGGAAGAAAGAATGATTAATCTGATCCAAAATAAAAAATAAAAAATAAAAAGAAGAAAGAAAAACATTACTGCTTGTTGAGCTTGCAGAGAAATCTAAGAAGCTTGTTGAATTTGCAAATAAATGTTAAAATTATACAAATAAATTAACCTAACATGCTAGCATGCAAGATTTCAGTAAAATAAGAGATCCAATCACACCTGCCAATCAAAAAAGGTGGGAAACAGAAAAGAAAAGCAGAAAAAATCTAATTCTTAATCAATGGATATCTACCCATATCAAGCGTTCCAAGGAGCCAGCCAAAAAAAAAAGAGCCTCTAAAAATTCAAGAACTCAAGAATGGATCTCAACAAGAAATAAAGGTGTCCCAAAAAAATCCAGCAGTCAAAATTAGCAATACGAAAGTCTTCTAATTGCAAGCACCCAGAGAAAGGGCTGCGATCGTGAGAAAATCTTAGAAAACATATAGGAGAAAAAAGAGAGAGAAAGAAAAAAAAGGAGCAAGCACCTCAGCCAAAGAATATATCTTTAGAATGGAAATGTAGGAAAAATGTTTTTCATTGTTGATAAAATAAAGGCCAAAGAATATATGTGGGTATTGGATGGAAGGAACACGATGAAGCTAATTGAGAATCTGAAACTAGTTCAACTAGTGTAAGAAACAATCTTGAATGGAACCCTAGATTGAGATAAAAAAAAAGCAGTTTGCATTTTCTTTTTTTCTTTTTGGAAATTTTAAAAATAATAATAATAAAAAAAAAAGCGCTCGGAATTTCGAAAAAGCAAAGAACCCGAGTGGCCATTGGTCCGAGAAAGGTAGCTGATGAAAGAAAATGACAAAAACCTACCACTGGCGCACCAATCGCAAGTTCACTGACCATGGAAGCAGAGCTACCAGGACTGGCCAGATATTTTTTTGGTTTCAGACTTTCAGTCATTAATTAGCTTTCTAGTTTCTTTCTTTCTTTCTTTTCTTGGTATATATTATTATTAACCTTTTTTGGGTATCGTTCTCCCTTTTTCTTTCACGGGTTAAACCCGTGCAAACAAGATCAAGGACGATTCACCTAACAAAGTGTTACACATGGCCCCCACACCCTGGAAACTTACAAACTGAAACATATTTCTCTAAATTATACTTAATCAACACACAATTCTCAATAGCAATAAGAAGAACTCTAAATTTATAATTAAGATATTATCAAGTCATTTACATAATATATGTAAAAAGGAAAATCTTTTTTAAAAAAAATAAAAAAAAAAACTACATGACCTTCCACTCATGATATTTTTGGTATATATATTTCTTACTTTTAAGAAAAAAGATTCGACATATGACCAAGAAATGGAATTCTTATTTCTTTTCACTTTTTTTTTTAAAAAAAAAAGAAAGAAAAAAAATATAAAACAAGTCTTTTCATTCAATTATATTTGATATTTTAGAGATTGATATAAAATATTGAATTCAGGCACCTGGTTGGTGACTCACATTTAGGTAGTTAATTATTAAATAAATTTAATTATCATCGTAATAATAAATTAGGTGAAAATTCATGATAAAAGGAAATTGTGTTTAAATAAATAATTAATTAATTAGTATAAATATTATATTATATTATTTGATGTACATAATTAGATATGGGGTTTAAAAAAAATGTGATTTCGTTTTGTCAGAAATAATGACACATTGTACCCTCGTACAAGTCACGGTCACTGTCCCCCACCCAACTATCCTGTCATATATACATCACCGAACATTTACGTACGTATGCTGCATGGAAAATTTTAAGTAAATTTTAAAATAATAAATATAAATAACTATATATATATATTTATTAATATTTTAACAAACATTTTGTATTTTTGGTTTTTCAAATACATCGTTATGTGGAACTTTGAATCTCAGATATTTTCATCCCAAATCTCAATTGCCATCACTAAATTAAACGTGGGGATGTCATGCATTGTTAAGGAAAAAATGATAAAACAGATCGAACCTTTCTTACTCCACGTGGACTTAATAATTCAATCAACGGTACTAGAGTCTTCACTAATTGAAGTCTCAATCGAACTCAATTAAAAATAATAATAATAAGAAGAAGAAGAAGAAAAAAAAAAACATATTTCGCTATTGTGAAAATGATAGATTGCAATGTCCAAAAAGACAACACATGGCATAATGGGAACCCAGCAAACCAATAATTGAGTCGTGTGGCCCATAGCGCAGAATAGCCACAACTAGTTCAATTCCATGTGCAACAACTTCTAGTAGAGCCCGAAGAGAAGGGAGCATAGGATTTTAAAGGAAAAGAAAGTAAAAACTAAGATGGATGGAAAAAAGAAAAAAAAAAAAAAAAAAAAAAAAAGAAAGAAAGAAAGAAAGCAAAACCCAACCATTAGCTGCGAAGACCTGCACCCCATCTAAATGATTTACCACCGTTAAAAAACATACAATCAGCAGTTGCCAGAAGGATATTGTACCTAATCCAATTCCAGGTGCAATTTCTTTCACTGGTAACTGTCCTCTTAATTATGCCAAAGGGGGGAAACCAGCACAGAAAGTAAAGTGGGCAGGTAGCCTTATGCTGAAGCCTAAAATAGTTAGCTTTAAGCAGACAACTGAAGTAACGAACAAACTGACCGGGATAGTGATAGTGTATATACCAACAGAATACTACTTCTATATATCCAGCAGATCAAATTGATATCACAGCTGAATTTAACAAAGTGAAAACAATGTGAACCCGTATCTAGTTAAAACCAAGTTGAAGCACAGATTTGCTATCACAATTTATTGTGTAATGGACAATATCCATCAGTTTCTAGTAGATCAAGAAAGATGTAAAAGACTCCCATTTGGGTCAGATCATGGGCAAGGCAAATTATGCATCGTGCAATGCAGAGAGAAATTAAGAAAGAGATTTCACCAACTTCTATCTGTCCATTTGGGTCAGATCATGGGCAAGGCAAATTAAACTTTAAGGTACCAAGGCATACTCCACATCCAAGCTCAAAAGTAATGCTACAATTGACAGGACACTGAGGCTTATATGCTACATGCCAAAGAAAAACTGCTGGTACAATTACTAAGATTTTTGGTTGGAGTTTTAAAAAGATGAAACATCACGAACCACAAGGCAAAATTTTCACAAGCACAAACAAAAGACTCAAACTGAGTATTTCAAAGAAAGTGAATTATAGACCCTTTTTCATAGTATATTATATCTTAAAGGTGTTGGAGAAACCCAAGAGCCCAAAACTAGAGCCCATTATGGCAGGTGTGTGTCTGTCAATGCTCCAAGAACCATGCTTTAGTGCACATATGAGCCACGCCTAATCCAGGGAAAAATCCGAGCAAGACACAAGTAAATAACAGACTTACGAACTTGATATTACATCTTAACCCAAAACTTTATGACATTGGATTTATAGGTCCTTTTCACTTATATGTTACTTACTCCTCCCTCTCTCTTTTAACGTGAGATTTCTTAACCATACAATTCATATTTGAAATCTCAACAAGAGAGAAGCCAAAGCAACTCAAACCACATGCTTCTCAAATTAAAGCTCTCAAAACCCCTCATAAAAGGGGAAAAGAAAGAGCCATAGTTCACAAGCTCCTTGGCAGGGTTTCAATGAAATATTTCTCATGTAGCAGCAATGGAACTACCAGTACATGACCAATCAGAGTGGCACAACTATCAACAAAATACCATACCCTTGGTAACTGAGGAATAACACTAGCATGCATGTGGTGCCCAGTTCATTGCATGAAACAAACTGGGACAATGCAAAGCAACAGCCGGAGCTGCCATTTTGGCATTATTGTTGAAAATTGAGGTCAAAGAACATTATAGGTAATTGCTCAGGCAGGAAAAAATAGACTTGACCAACTCACATGGTCTTCAACAACATTAAACTTGTGTTAATTACTTCCAGGTAAGTAAGTATAAAAAAGATGAAGACAGTATGCTCTATTTATGATTAATTTCCTAGTCTTCAGAAGCCTTCTCATTTTGAGAATAAGCTTGTCGGCTTGTGGTTAAAGGGCTGCTGTTCTTGACTAAAGTCCACCTTTACAGGTTCTGCATACATCCTCTAGAATCTTCAAAATCTTGGTGGCTCCCAGTTTACATTTTATATTGACAATATAACTATGACTTTAATACAAGCAATTGTATAAAATTGGAAGTCACCCCTAAGGGTCTGTTGCGGTAAGCATTTCACACAGTAAGAATCAATATTGACAGGCAACTGCCTTTCTTCACTTGTCTGCAACTGTAAGTTCACTGCCTTTCATTTGTGTCAAGGACAAGATAATGAAGCAAGTTCAAAAAAAAAAGGAAATACATCTATCAGGAAATGACTCTTATGATTATACTCTCATCTTGCAAGACTATAGCATGTATAACTCAATGAAGGATAAACCTTAGTCAAATGATAAAGTTACTCTATTGTAACATGGACACCATAGTTTCCAGCCCCGGAATTAATCTCTTTGTTAAAAAGCAAGGATACAGCTAAATATATTTGACCTTTTTCTAGACCTACAGTGTGGTAGCCTCGTGAACTAAAACACTCTTTTATGTGTGCATGAGGTTCTTAGGGCACAATAGAGTAAACCGCTAAGCTGAGTTCAGACTTGAAACAAACCTTTTCCAATTTTCTATCATATCTTGCAATGTGCCAAGCATCATTCTTCAGCAACATAATATACAAAAATAGAGATGGACGATTTTAGATGGATAAAAAGTCAGAAGGCAACTGCCTGCAAATTATATATTAGATTTCGACGGCTAGGCAAATGTGAACAAAATCATATTGGCTCTACATAATTAAATACTACAAACATACAACAAGGAGCAACAACAAGGGCAGTAACAGCAAAATAGAGAAAAAGAATAAAAAAGGGGGGGGGGGGTTGGACCTTACTGCACTAACTAGCTTTGACCTTGTCGTCCCCAACAACCGAGAGTATTGGCAAGCTACTCAAAAATTCATCAAGACCCTCAAAAAACCCAATCCCTGAGTCCTCCACTTCATTTCCATCCCTATGGTCTTCATGCGCTGCCAGCACTGTCTCCTCCACCTCATTACTAAACATCACATTCAAATCCAACTTTCCCAAATTCTTGGCCCCTTTCCTCTTTCTGCCACTAGTCCCTCCTCCCTTCCCCATCACATCTTCTTGCACATTACCCCCACCATCCACCTTTTGCTTGTTTGGCCTCTCATTTTGTGATTTCTTCTCAGTTTTACTTGCGGGTTCTCTTCCCTTTGCATTTTTTACCTTCCTCTTTTTACCACCCCAGTCATGATCATCAGAATCAGAATCATCCTCGCTTGGGTCAGAAAGGTCTATATACACATCATCTTTGTACATTACTTTTGCCTTAGCTTGCTTTGCACCACCAGCTTGCAATGGTGTTGCGAACAATGCAGAAAAAGGCGACCAAGCTACCTTACTTGGATCTCTCGCCATACCTGAATACCCAAGAGGGAAAAACCCCCAAGAGCAAAAGTACTGGTCTTTACCATTCACTGGCGGCGCAGGTACAACGGCTGCATGGAAGGCTCTTTTGCAATTCTGACACTTAAGTGCGCACTCTTCATAGACCTTAGGGTATTCATAAAGAATTAAACAGTAAGGACACGTTGTCCAGAAACTCGGTACCTGCGGCTCGGTGGCTCTCGCCCGAGCCTCAGACTCACTTCTGTGGCTTGATTCTGCAGCAACGGGCTGTTGTGTACTATTAGCTGCCCGACTTGACTCGGCACCCATAGGCGGAGAAGGTGGACGGGACGACTCGGTAGGCTTGGGCAGTTTTGCAGGTGGCCGAGGGGATTCATTGGGTTTTGGCGGAGCAGGCAGCCGGGTCTGCCAAATTGGAGCTGGAAATGATGGCGGAGCCGCCGCCGCCGCCGCCGCTTCCCCCTCTACGTTGGGTCTAGAGTTACTCATCGCCCGAGGCTGTGATGTTTGGCCCTGAGGATGCTGGCCTAGCTGATGACTACCAGGAACGAGTTGTCCGAATTGACTCAATTGCAACTCGTGATCGTACATTGCCTTCTTCGACGGGTTTGACAAAACGAACCAGGCCTCGGACACCAGCCTGAAGGCCTGGTCGGCGAAGGTCAGCCGATTCCCAGTGGAGTTTAGTATCAACGCGAGCTTGCGATACTGCGTCGCGAGGAGCTCCATGGTCTGAGTCAGACGACCGAGTTGTAGAATAGCATAGTAATCGCGATTTCCATTGTTGACCCTCAACTCGCCAGCGAGGAGCGTGTCGGCGACGGCGATAACCTGGTCGGCGAACTCGTAGAGTCTCGGGTCAGAATCCCGAGCCCGGCTGGCGAAGCTCTTGGCGCCGCGAAGATCGCGTGCGCTCAGTAGCTTCTCCGCAATCGTCAGCCACCGATCCGCCTCCACCCGGTAACCACCGTTAGCCATCTCTTTCTCTCTCTACAAACAAGTAATTCTCCTTTCTGTCTCTCTCTCACTCTCACAGCTTGATTCGCCGTTTCTGAGGGCTACCAGAAGAGGAGCAAAACAGAAAATGCTCGAGCGGCAGCTGCGTTTGCCATGCGGACCAAAATAGACAGGACTTCTTAGGACAATGCCTAGAACCTTTCACTGATTAGGGCAGGTAAGAGAAGGGCATTTTCGGTTTTCCACTGAATGTCTCCATTCCAGTTGTGGTGTTTGATGTTGGGTGGACGAAATAGGCAAGGGAATTGGCATAATGGTCATTTTGCCACGGTTTAGTCTGGCTCTCAACGAGTTCAAACGTCACTCGTTCTGGCTTTTGTCTCTCTCGGCTCGGAGAGCGCAGAAAGCCGAAAAAGGACACGGTTTGGTTGTTTACATATATATTGTCATTGAACCATCTTTGCGTTCAATAGCAGGCGGAAGCTTTTTGGCTAAATCTAATGGAAATGGCATCGAAAAGTGAAAAGAGAGCGATGAATTTCCTTTCTTGGAATCGGAACTTATTTAGAGCTGGAATATGCATGCCAGTAAGAGTACTTCAAAGACTTAGTAGAGGGGGAATGGGCTCAGCACCGAACGGAGCATGCACTTACGTTCATAGTTCCGAGTTCCTAACACAGTTTTCTCCGTCTGTCTTGGAGACAAAACAAAACGTTTGTTCGTTGGATCCACCCAAGAGACATGCCCACCTCATTTAAATTCTGGACTTTAGACTTCCTCCTCCATGTATTATGTTTCCTTTGTGTCATTTGGCTCGTTTCTGTTATCTTTACTGTTTTTTATTTTCTCCTCTTGTTTCAGATCCTCGGCTGTAAAGCCAAGTTCGGAGGAATTGATCAGCCCCATTTGAGATTATTATTATTGATGATAAAATTTTCTGCTTTATTCCTTCATCTGCCGACTGTTGTCTACTTCTTGCTTTTCTGATTCATTGAGTTTTATGTTTCTTGAATTAATCCGGCATCTTCTCTCATGAACCTGCATTCTTGATTCAAACTTTAGGATTTGGTTCATATATTTGCCTTCATTCTAAGAATATTCCTTGATTGAGATATAAATTTCGCCTTATTCATCCTTTTCTCATTCCAGACTTGCTCTGATGATGTCATACTTTTTGTAACAACAATCTTATCTCTGTGTAGTATTGGACATGTATTCTTACTGTATTCCTCTTTCTTTCTTTCCACACACACACACACACACCATTCTTTCCTTTTGACTTCTGCAAAATTCAAGACTACCACTACTTTTTTGTAAGAGATGAGTATGCTCACAACAATACCCCCGCGGCATTTGGAAATGAGCATAAAGGAGAAACGTGTTTTGATTTTTATTTTTACAATAATTTGTACCTGTTCATATGTCAACACCAAGGCCTTGATTGGACATTTTCAGGAGAAATCAAGGCTTGGTATTGCAAGGTTCGGTGGAGCCTCCAAGACTGACGAGGGAACTTAATCATGACGCATTAGAGAGTGACACTGTAACTGAGGAATGCTCTGATTTATTTGATAAGATGAAACAGCGATTTATGGATTTCAAAGAGCACAATTACTTGTAAGCAGCAAAAGACTCTGGCCTGCTGTTTGTTTAGCTTGGGTGAACATTTTTTCTAGCATCTAATGTACACGCTTGCAATCAGGAAAAAGTTAGAACGTTTTGAAAATCTTGCCAAGTTTCAAGCACCGAAAGTGATCATGTTCTGTTCAAGTAGTTAACCACTTCATCGAGTAACTACTTATTGTCACATATCGTGCATACTTTTGGAGGAATCTTTTTTTTCCCTTTGCTGCATCTTGGCTGCTTAAATGTCTGGAGGAATAGTTTCGGCTTTGTTACTAATAATTTCATGGTCAGTTTATGGTGATTGCTTGTGCCAACTCCAGAGTTTGCCCTCAAATATTCTGGGATTCCAACCAGGGGAAGCATTATTCATGTGTAATGTTGCAAATATGGTGCCCCATATGAGGTAAATGATGTATTCAATTTGAAATATTCTTTGCTTCACGTCTGCTTGATGATCGAGCATGGATACCGTGAAGTGAAACACTAACAATATGATAATCTGAGAAACTATTATCATCCGTTTTATTTTAGCCACATTTTCTCCTTCTCTTCTTCTGTGCAGAGTGGACCCTCGGGAAACAAATGCTGCACTAGAATTTTCTGTGAATTCTCTTAAAGTAAGTTATGCATGCCTAATAATTGAAGATTCTCTCTTTTCTTTCGTATTATGCTCTTGAAGCTCATGTAAAGTGTTGGAAAATTTTCCTGATAAGCAGATTAAAAGAATCAAATAGCAATGATGGATAACAATGGAAAAATTTCCAAGAGTCAATTTATTACGAAGACAGGCTGGACTAAAAAATGGAAGAATGAAATGAAAGGAAGCATATTTTTTCACCTTGACATGTCAAAGCAATTTATAAACCACTGAACCATTCATATTGGATAGTCAGTATGACATAGCTGCATTCTTGTGAAATACTAAGGGTTGTTACAGAAAAGAGTAAGACAAGTTCTGCATTTGGCTTCAATATGGCAAACGAGACGACCAGCCATTTATTTATGCAGTCAAATATCTATATCTTTCTTTGAGAATCATGCATAGTTTATTTGCAGGTTGAAAATATTTTAGTTATTGGCCAAAGTCATTGTGGAGGCATTCGCACCCTAATGAGTATGCATGATGATGTGGAAAAAGGTTCAGTTGACACTCATTTGGATTTTGTGTGATTTATATTGCAATCATTTTTCATTCTCTTGAATTTCCATCCGGGTTTGCTTTTCAATCTCAATGCTAAATTTCTCCTGTTTTCAGTAGCTTCACATGAAGATGGGTTACAGTGGGGGCGAATGCAAGGCTAGGGACAGAAGTTGCTGCTTCCAAATTCAACTTTGATCGCCAATGTAGGCACTGTAAGAAGGTGATTCTTTGTGGAACTTCCATTTTGCCAATTTCTATGGTAGATTTACCCTCATTTATGCTGAAGTTGCAATGGATGTGCTATTTATTTATAGGCTGAACTTTTATAAGGAATTTAAATTTACAAATACAAGCTTCTTTTTTTCTTTTTTTTTTTTTCTGCTTTTGTTATTGTTGCTCTGTGAAGATTGCAAGCCTTGGGCCATTGTGCTCGTGCTTTACTTGATAAAAGAGGTGTTAAGACGGGAAACTAATAGGTGGAGGAGAAGTTCTTTAACGACTAACAGAAATATGAGTGCTTAGAAAGTTTCTTTCGATGAGTTTTTTTTTTTTTTTTTCCTCTTAATTTTGCTTTCCCCAGGAATTAATCAACTGTTCCTTGATAAACCTTCTTATTTATTCACGGATAGAAGAAAAAGTGAGGAATGGGAATCTTTTTATTCATGCTGGCTATTACGACTTTGTTGATTGCACATTTGAGAAAGGCTCGCTAGATTACGAGGCAAGCAATTTGAGGGGGCCAAGTGGCAAAGTTGCAGTAAAAAACCGGGAATTTTGGTGCTGAGTTCCAGTTCAGTGTTATCTGTATTGTTTCCTTCTGTGATAATGGTATCCTTCCCATGCATACTTTCTTTATAAAGGTCAAAATGGTGTAAAAATGACGTTGTTCCCTCTATTTCCTTGCAAGACAGCCCTGTTTTGTGTTGTAAAAATTCAGTCTTTCGTAACATGTAATAAAATGATCCTACCTTTCATCGTGTTGATCTACCTGCTGTTGGGCAGAATTGGTTCCACTATGGTAGATGAAATGATATCTCTGGCCTTTACGCAGTCGTTCGTAAAAGATTGTAAGATGATGCTTGAGATCTTTAACGTTTCTAATTTGAGAATTGAGGACAACTGGTGGCATAGCCACTTGGCTTTCTCCAATCCATTCTGGTTCCGACATGAGTCTCTTTGCTAAGGCTTGCAAGAAAAAGAGTAGTTGAAAGTTAACGAAATTTTGTGCTAACCACAAACTTAGAAAGGCAAAATAATGGTGGTTCAGACTCAAGAAAATTAAAGGCATTGTTGGCTGGATCAGTGGCTTCAAGTAATGAAGGGAATTTCCTTGCTCGGCATTTAAATTCTCGCCATATTGTCAACAACAGAGGAAACGGATTAACTGACTAACTCAATACACAACAGAAGCGAAGTATTTTGATTCATGCATTCACATACGAATGTCCGTATGAGCACAACTGCGAGCAGGCAACAAAGGAAGAATCAGATAAGCTTGATGCTAGGATGGCCCCAACTATTATCGAAGAATTTCTTTTCATTTACGCAAGCAAGAAGGAATTCTTAATATCTCAAAAGGACCAACCATGCCAAAGCTGGCAAGAACTGATTTGGAAGCCGGAAGAGGGATACTGGCGGATTTGAGAGAAAGGCAAACACGTACTATTACATTTAAGTATACATTCTAGCAAAAGGATAACTAAAGGGAAGTATTTTCCAGATGTGGGCTGTTTTAGTGGCAGAAGTTATTTGCCTCATTTGATGGGTTTGATTTAAATGATGCACCGTGCATATTTACTTCATTAGTTTATTTGGTGGCAGCTGATGAGGAAATTAGCAACTTCAGGTCGACATTCTATTAATACTCCATCATACCGAAATATGGAATTTAAAATGAACTGAGACTGCACAACAGATTGTCTACGAATATGATTGTCTTTGGAAAACCCATAATTGCTTGTGAGAGGAGCATAGGTAGAGAGCTCAACTACTAGCAAGCAGCATTAATCACACCAACTGTTCCCTGAAAAAATCTCTCTTCTCCGATTCCCACTATATCATCGAGTAAAAATTAAAGTGCAAAAGTGATTAGAGAAACTGAAACACTTCGCAATTGCCACAAAGTTCATTCCTTTGTCCCCTGCCATCTGCTTCAGACCACTATGGCCTACCTTCGCTTCCCATACTGCACCTTGCTAATCCTGTTGATCACTTCTTCATTGATGTACTGTCCAGTAATCAGGGTGGAGGCAGGTCGTCTGCTGTGGAGGAGCCCTCCTGCGCCCCGCACTGACCTTACAGAGGTTCCAAACCCAGACATCACCAGGCTTCCTAGAGCATTGCGTCCACTTCCCGGCCAGCCTGGACTCCCAAGGCTCACATTTCCATCCTCACCAGCTATTCCTAATGGCATCAATTCAGCCGAATCACCTCCTAAAGTAGTTCATTCCCATGCCATCCATTCAGCTGAATCAAGTCCTATCATAGTCCATCCTCATGACATCAATTTACATGAATCACCGCTTATCACGGTCCATTCTCATGCCCTCCATTCGGCTGAATCAAGTCCTTCAATTTACATGAATCACCGCCTATCATAGTCCATTCCCATGCCATCCATTCGGCTGAACAAAGTCCTACCATAGTCCATCCTCATGACTTCAATTTAACTGAACCACCTCCTATCATAGTCCATTCTCATGCCATCCATTCGGCTGAATCAGGTCCTATCATAGTCCATCCCCATGGCATCAATTTAACTGAATCACCTCCTTCCTAGTCCATAAAAAGTAGCTATGCCATAAATAGCATCTGGTTTCAATAAGAATGGTGAATATTATTTACTCTACAATTGCACTTTGTATGTCTACCATGGAGTGAAACTTCAGTTGTAGTGCTCTTCTTGAGTCTATGGTACAATTAATAAAAGTATGGTTTGCCTAAACTGTTCTGAAGATGATTCTATTGAAGTTTATATTATCTGCTCTTTTTGTTTATATTATCTGAAGTACAATAGCTGTCTGCTTGAATTCTGCAATCATTTGAACCTAAAGGTTTGATACCATATTAAAAAGTACACAACATAACCAAGGAAAAGTCATTGCAGTCTAAAATATGCCGTCTGAATAGCATCTAAGTGGCATTCGAGGGTGATTATTTGGGAATGAATTGTTAACGAGTAAATGAATCAAATTCCTATATGCGTAACAAATCACTATTATCAAAGCATGTATATTATCTTTGACCAAGGAAAATAAAAAAGATGGTACATGGTTTCAGTGCAAACTAAAATATATGACACCTTCGATACATCTCACTTGTCTTCGGAAATTAAGTACAATTTGACGTGTATAAGAAAATGAATGAGATAAAAGACCCGCTTAGGAAAATAATCTTTTACACGTTCTGCACTTGCTCCACGAGACTATTCGTGTCTGCACCAACTATGGCCTACATTCATTCTCCATCCTTCATTTTACCCCTCCTGTTGATCACTGCTTCATCCATGAGCAGCCACATGATCCTCGTAGACACTCACCCACCGCCATCTCCTTGAGAAAATATTTCCTGACGTGCTTGAAATTCCTGAGGCTGACTTTCCTGAGGTTGAATTGCCGCCGTTTCCTGAGGTGCCTGAAATTCCTGGCCTCCTTGCGTGATTAGCTAATCTCATATATATTCTGAAGTGTATGAGCCCACCTCAAGACACTGTCCATCTGGTGCTCGACGTTCCATGGAATATGGCAGTCATGGGAATATGCTTAATGCTTTAAATATTAAACGATGAATATTTATGCATAGTAATAAAAGTTGATAATACCTCTACGGTTTTGATTTCATATTCTAAAGTCGTGGCTCTCCAATTCTTTATCCGCCTGACACATTCGACATAAAACGGACTGGATGCCTGTAAAGAATTTCATTCACCTGAATTAAATTACCAGTCCACTTAACAATATCATTGCCTACTGTTGTCAATATCCACGGCTAGGACTCGGCTTTTGGTCAGCTTAGTTCAGTCGTTTGATTTAAGGCCCTGTCCTAATAGCAGCTTCGCTGCCCATGTCGCCATTTTGACGGACCAGATCGCCGGGGACGGCGGAGTCCACAGATCCCCCCAGCGATCCTCCACGAATCATTGAAAAAACAAAAGACTTAATCGGAAGGATTTAATTGCACATGAAGTCGAACTTCACCGTCTTATTTTAAAACATAACAATAAAAGGAAATACAACTGTACTGAATTGGATTCTTCTTCAAAACTAAAAATTTTAAATTTGAGTTCAGAACAGAGTTAATTAAAATAATAATAATAATAATAAACAACATTAATTACAAAATCTCATGAATATCCCCGTGTTTTAAATTTTTCATTCATTCATTGGGTATGATTGCCATTCACTCAGCATTAATAAATTAACAATGGCCAGTATTTTAAATATCAATTCACATGTTGTTTTAAAATAATACTTTTCTTTTTTTATTTTATATAGTTACCACAATAAAATAATATCAAAGTATGCTCTATTTAGGTTTTATTGCAGTTAGTGAAATAAATATAATGCCATACGTCAGCAATGAAGAAACAATAACAGTTTTTTTTTTTTTACCCGACAGGTTTTTGGTGTGATCCAAGCTGGTCTGGATCCTCTTTGGACGATGGTTGCAGACAGAGGGGATAAAGCTGGGTTTCACTTCGAGCTCATGTACTGGGTGGCTCCACTTCAACCGAATATCGTAATTTGCAAGTTCTCCCAGTTCCTCGTACTTGTATTTATTAAGGAATTTTTGTGTATAAAGATGCGACACCCTGATTGAACTTCAAAGGTTTGTCGATGAAAATATTTTCCAGGCGAATGACAGGAGAGAGCATTCTCTGACTTCATATCATGAAGTTATTTGAGCTCTATCTTCCTCGATTACTGCATATGATGTGCTTGTGTTTCCAGTCGAAAGTTCCATGCGTTATGTGCTATGGTTGAAAGAGACGATAAGGGTAGTTTGGGCTTTTCCTCTACGTCTCTTCCTCGATCACTGCGTATGATGTGCGTGTGTTTCCATTTGAAAGTTCCGTGCATTACTGAAAGGGACGAGAAGGGTAGTTTGGGCTTTTCAATGATTCTAATGAAATAAAAGGTATGTTATTCTTGCTAATAAATTTTACCAGCATCTTTTTCACAATATGTCATTTGCATATTGTCGTGATACCACTATTACAAATTTTGTTTGGGTAGATATATTATTATTTTGAATAAAATGAAGTAATATAAAGAAAAAAAAAATATTAATTTTCCTTCAAGATTCAAAATATAAGAATTTAGTTTGATTTTAAAGTTTGAACATTATGATTTGGATGACAAATGATAAAATAATAATAATAATAATAATAATTTATTTGCAATTCTTTTAATTGCTTTTAGCATATACTAAAATCCCCCAAGTTATGCGTAACTATTCAGGACTCGGCGTTGGCTTAGAAAGTCAGCATCCCAATCTCAATGTAAGTGAGATAGGCCACCAATACCAGAATCGAATGATCACTTAAAAGTACTCTTTGACTTGCAAGTTTCTGGCAAATATTCTTTGTTGCAAATCGCATTAATATGTTGCCATGGTCAGTCAACTTTTAAGAGGCACTAACCAGGACGTCAAATAGGATAGTTTAACCAGAAATCACCTACTGTATGACAAGGCCAGAAAATCTTCATCTATTTAAAGCCTAAAGACTTGATCTCATTTCCATCATTCAGACCACGACTCCCTTTACAGAGAGCAATACATCTGAAGTACAATAACATCCAGTTAATACTCAATGGCTTCGTTGAGGTTCCTGAATATCTTGGCTTTCTGCATTGCTCTGTCTTTTGCAGGCATGGAGGTGGGTCTAGCTGCTCGTCATCTCCAGCAACTGGCACCTTTACCTTCAGTGCCAAACTTGCCAAAGCCCACCCTTCCGCCAATGCCTACAATGCCAACGCTCCCGCAGCCCACGTTGCCAAACTTGCCAACGCCCACCCTTCCGCCAATGCCTACACTGCCAACGCTCCCGCAGCCCACGTTGCCAAACCTGTCTCTTATACACATCTAGATGTGTATAAGAGACAGCTCCCGCAGCCCACGTTGCCAAATTTGCCAAAGTCCACCCTTCCGCCAATGCCTACAATGCCGACAATCCCGCAGCCCACGATGCCAAACTTGCCGACTACCCAGCAGCCTTCTTTGCCAAATCCCACCCTGCCTCCTCTCCCTAGCCTGCCTACCAATATCCCCACCCTCCCGAAGGTGGCAGCATTGCCTCCATTGTCCGGCATGCCCTCCATTCCCAATATCCCAACTAATATTCCCTCTATCCCATTCCTCACCCCACCACCCGGAAATTAAGTGATGCTGATATCATTTTTGGCAGAGACTTGTGTGAAGCTTTCTGCAGTGTTTCTGGTTTATTCCATCCGTTTACCTGTTTGTCTGGGAGACTATACATGTATTGTTTTATATTCTATTTGTCTTGCTTTTAGTTGGTAATAAGATTTCCAGTTTGGATTGATTGGATAATAATTGACGTTGTCTCTCATTTCCCAACCTCTCGATTGCTCAGCAAGTACCGAAACAGCAACGGATATCTTTTATTGTTGTCCTTGCGGCACAATTCAACCTGGAATCAAAGATGGCAAAAATTAAGCCAAAAAAAAAAAAAAACTTTTCTTTTTTCTGTCAGACTAAAGATTTATACACACAAAACAGTGCAATTTACGAATAAATGAAGAAAAGGAAAAGGAAGATAAAATAGAGAAGGTGGCGCCGAGATCAAATAGCAACAATGACGATTTTCCGTCAATTGAGATTTCTAGTTTAACACCTGAACATTGATCAGCGAACAAGGCAAGGAACTCTTGATCTTTTGGTCTCAATGCAACTTACTTACAGCATCAAAGAAGTACATTTTCATTCCCTCATGTTGTCGGCAACGAAACACAGGCCAACCACAAAACATTAAAAATAAATGACGCACAGAAATAATTTAATTCAACCAACAGGCTACAAAGGGAGCAAAAAACCACAGAAAGATTAAGAGAGAGAGAGAGAGAGAGAGAGAGAGAGTTTCGTCAACAATTTCACTTAATTTTTTCTTTCAAATTTCTGTTAGAATTTTGAAAAGGAAGCAAACAGAAAAACGGTACATGGTAAAAAAGATGGGAGTAAACGGCTCTAGAAGAAGCGCGGAGGAGACTTGTGGCGGAGAGAACTCAAACTGGAAGAGGAAACCTCTTTGAGTACATTTTATATTATATTTTCTTCGTTACTGGGAGATCGAAAGACCATGGAAGAGGAAACCTGTTTGAGTACATTCCAAGTTCCCATTTTTATCAAAAGCTTGATCTCCACTTTTCTGAAACCAAGATTTGCAACGGCTAGAAAAAAAAATTTCAAAAAAAAAAACTACTGATTTACGTAATTCCCATCACAGGAGGATTCCATTAGAGCGGCTGTAAATTTTCGCTCACATCAGCCAATTTTCACTAGTCTTTTTCCGTAACGTCCTAGGTTTGCGCTCACAATCTCCGACCTTAGGCGGCCGCGAACCTCCTTGGTTTCGGAGAAAATGCAAGAAACTGTTCTAATAATGACCGCGTCATTGGATCCGAGTACGGTTCTTGCTGTGGTCGCAGTAACCCACTGTCTCTGATGTCTAGCTTTTGTGTCTGAATGAGCACCTGAACAAAAAGGAGAAGAAGAACGAGAAAAGCTCTGACTTTGAGTTCTGCAGAAGTCAAACAGCTCTTGAGGAAGCTTTTCATTTCTGTAAGCTGATGCCAAGCTCAACCTGGGTACATTTAACATGCTCATGTCTGTGTGTGCAAGTTCACAAGATTCAGAGGCTAAGTCCACCTTTGAGTTTTGAGCCTCCATATCTTATATAACATAAGGTCGAAATGGTAAAACATTCCTGACGACTCCATTGTTCATTTAGGAGCATTTTAAGTTCTACGACTCTCTCAGGGTGCTGGATTGAAAGCTTTAGGCAACTTTAATATCAACATATGCTAAAAGTGGAAGAGTCGATGCAATGTTTGAGGCATGATAACTTCTTGGTTTCTGTTGATTAGAACTAGCTAGTAAAATATTCAAAATTTCATAGGTTTTTTTTTTTTAAAAATCAGATTTTCTGCCAATCATTAATCTTGTTGCTCTTTATACGTCATTTCTTTCCCTCATGCTATTCTTTCTGTTCAACAGAATGAAGGCAGGACAACATGGAAAAATCCTTACCATATGATGCATTGCCTTATGAAAAGACTTAAGTCAGCATGTTTCCTCACAACTGACAAAACTTTTTAATGTTTTGAACAACTTTCTTTCTTTTTCATGGTTAAAATCTGCCTCTCTCTAGATCAATTGCACTTCTGATAATGATTAAGCAAGATTAAAGTAGTATGGGCCTTTTAACCACCAGAATTTTACCCATTTTAATTTCCAAACCCCTGTAATGTAGAATTGGTTATCAGAGAAAAAAGAAACATATAAACATCTGACCTTGTGATTTTTTTTACAACCACCTGATCTTATTGATGCATCCAGGTGTTTCATAAGATGGTTAATACTGGAGTAGAGTTTACTGTTCATACATATGGAGCACTTATTGATGGTTGTGTCGGAGCAGGACAAGTAGCTATGGCATTTGGTACTTTTGAGATAATGAGGTTTAAGGTAATACTGGAGATATATCTACTTTGGAGATATATCTACTTTTGATGTTACATATATTTATGTATACTTTGTCCTACTGTATTTTGTCCTTTTTATCAGAGATTTTATAGCACTTTCGACAAGTACAAGATCAAGGGAACTCCAGAGGTTATACCATTGCTGTGAATTTTGTCTGCCAGTTCCGCGAGAGGGATTTTGCACGTAGGTGTATGATGGCATTGTTACTAAGATTAGTGGTTCCCAATGAGTTATCTCTTTGGAAATTAGAGTTTTTTTTTTTTTTTTCAAACATCATGCATAGATTCTTCACATAAACAGCCCTTTGTAAAAACAATGGTAAGGTTATGTGCATTTGACAGTTCCCCTGACCCACGGTGTGGGAGTCTTGTGTACCATAATCGTTTAATTTTTTAATCATGCATAGATTCTGCAGGTTCTTCTGCTAAATGAATTTAAGGGGTGGTTCCTAATGAGGTATCTCTTTGATATTGACATATCACAGATAATTTATGCATATGTTCTACTGCTAAATTGAATGTGGATAGATCAGCAATTCTAGCTTCTTACTCTTTTTGGGGAGGAAGAGGTAATTGTTGGCAGTTATCTTTTATCAATTGTGTCCTCTACTTTGCCAGAGTGGTGACAGGGCAGACAAAGTTACTCTCAATGTGCCATATACACCATCTTTTGGTTGTCATTCTTAAATCTTAAGCCAATTTACATTGGCAATGCAAAGCATTCTTGCTTTACTCTATCCTTTCACCCTGACATTTTTCGGTGCTTCGACAAATGTAGCAGCAGGGTATGCTGTTCTAATTGACACGGCATTCGAAATTCTTCAGGAAGCCAGGATTTAGGGAAACCAGCTTGGAATCATAGCGCTTATAGAGCTCATTGATGGGAGCTTTGAGGCGAAGTGCTTGCTAACCAAATTAGAACAAGGAACTGCCAATTTTAATTAGGACCGGTGTCATTGTGTTTAGATGTATGATACTAAGCACAACTTTTGTTTTCTTCATTACGTTTATATTTTCTCCTTTAATCTACTTTTCTTTATTACTTTAATATTTCTAGAATAAACTAAGAATTATAGTAGATAATTAATCAACTAGCAACGGTAACTCTAAAATTTTTATTAGTACAGTTAGTTTGACGTGTATCTAATAAAATACATATTTTTCTCACGACCTTGATGGTTAAGTATCTTCGACCGGCCTACCACAAAGAGGAGGATTGGTGTAGGAAGGTGAACAAACACAAAACACAGTCTCTTATTTCCAACCAAATGTGATGCACAGGCCACCTACGATTCAGCTGGGCTGGATGCTATAAAAAAACGCAATCTTAAGGAAGTCCCAGATCATAACAGAGATTCCTAGTTAACAGCCGAAGTATAAGAATATCCACTTAATTTCTGATGGCCTCTTGCAGCATCTTCTTCTTTGCTTTTCTCCTTGTTTTGTCGTTCTCGTCAAGAATGGATGTCAGCTTAGCCGCTCGTCATCTTCTGCAATTACCCCCTCTGCCTACGGCTCCAAATTTGCCAAAGCCCACACTTCCACCGATGCCAGCCATTCCAACTCTGCCACAGCCCACGTTGCCGAACTTGCCAACCACCCAGCAGCCTCTGCCTAACCCCACGTTGCCTCCTCTTCCAAGCCTGCCCACCATGCCTTCTGTCCCAAAAGTCACATTGCCTCCACTGCCAAGCATGCCCTCGTTCCCAGCTATTCCAACTAACATTCCATCCATCCCATTCCTCTCCCCACCACCTGGAAACTAAGTCTCAACACTGTCGACCCTTTTGCACGTCCAAGGCTCTATGGAGTTTGGCTTCAGGATTGGTGGACTTCGTATATTACTATTAGAACTTCGCATTTCTTCGCTGCAGCGATATACAGGGATTGTTCGAGTATAAGGCATTCTGTTTTTCTAGTCTACTCCGTCAATTTGAGCATTTGTCGGTTTCTTGTTTGCTGTCAGTGTTTAAGATGGTTACTGTTTCATGTTAAACTCCATTCCAGGGTCTTGTACGTTTTTTTTTTTTTTTTTTTTTGTTGTTCCTTCATGCCAGAATTTGATCGTAGCTGTTACGAGGAGAAGCTGTGCATTTTGGCTGGCGGCTGTGGGACTCGTACTTGTATTGTAACTATATCTATATGAATAGTTTGCATACCTGCCATTTTTTTTTTTTGGGTTGACCCTTTTGTTGTTATTTATCTTATTGTTTGGCAGATCATTGCTTAGTCGTCAATGCATATAAACTTGGGATAAAGTGTTGTATTGAGCGTAGCAGCATATCCTCATCGTCCCATACAATTTTATTTCAACCCCAGACATAAGTCAAGCTTAAAGATATGAATGGTATATACAGTTCAGCAAAGATAAAATATTGACAGCTTACCATTCATCCAAGAAAACAAGAATCCTTGGATAATCACCAATATTATTCATCGCACAAGAAAATGATAATCTTGCCATAACACATTTCCGTAAGAAAATAATACTTGCCATCTTTCATTGGTAATTAGGCTACTTATTGGAACTCAGGTTAAAAAAAACGACGATTAGCAAACCTGTTTTGACTTGAATAACATATGCCTAGGACTTTGCAAGTTATCAAGGAGCTAGCCAAACAAAGTGGAAGATTGGCAAAAGAAGGTGAACAAACAAACAGCACAAATGGAGTTCAGTACCAATTTTTCCCCACCCAAACGTGATGCTCAGGCCATCTACCATTTGGCTGGAATGGCTAAATCTTCAGGTATAAAAACCTGGCAAGGGACCTTATTTTGCCCCATCCAGAACAAACGGAGTTTCATAATATCTGAAGCAGAAGAAAATTGACTTAAAGATGGCCTCTTGCAAGTGGAAATTCATTGCCTTTTTCATTGTTTGGTCTTTCTCAAGCTCGATGTCAGCTTAGCCGCTCATCACCTTCTGCAATTGCCTCTTTTCTGTCCTTTTCCTTCTGTGCCCAACATGCTTCGGCCAAGCACCCAGCAGCCTTTTCTGCCTAATCCTACTCTGCCTCCTCTTCCAAGCTTGCCAACCTTGCCTGCTGTCCCAAAGGTCACATTGCCCCTGGTGCCAAGCATGCCCTCCTTTCCTGCTATTCCCACAGCTATTCCATCCATTCCCTTCCTTTCCCCACCATCAGGAAACTAAGTCCATTGCATGGTGGAGTTTTCCCCTTCCTGTGTTTCTAGAAAGTTATAACAGCTTTTCAACCATTTATTTCACTTCAGTGTATTACTATATTTTGCTTCCTTTTGTGACTATTAGTTTGCTATTGCTAACTTTATTTTGACATATGAATATGGAGTAGCATCCATTATGCTATGATTTTTCTCTTTCTGTTCCTTGCTTCTAGGGCTTGATTTCCTGCAGCTGACTAAATTGAAAATCAAGTTTTTGCTTCCTATAAGGGCTATACTTGATAATGCAAGTCACCATACATAATCTTGAAGCATGCACTTCGTACATTTCTACATCACATGATCTTAACTTCATGAGACTTAAGAGATTATGATACTAGCATAAGTAAATTGTTATGACAAACTTTGCGGGGGAATGTGACATCTGCATGCCTTGCGACAAATATAGCTGGTCCTGCATTTAGGTCTTTTCAACTTGGCAGGCTAAAAGGACCTGCTAATTTTAGTCAGAAATTACTATTACAAATTATTGAAGTGGAAAACTCAAAACAGCAAATATTGCAAGCCATTGAGAAATCTCCATGATGAATCTATGATGACAGGTGATCCAAAATCTCATATGAAATACGGCATTTTGAAAACTCCCTGAACCCAAGCATTTTCCTCATTAAAACAAGAACAGAAGAAAGATTATAGTCATTCCAGTAAATAATTAGTTAATTGCATCGTAGAACGATCTCAACTCATTTTAAGACAACACACAGAGAGGGATAATGAAAATCATTTTTGAGGAAACTAACTTCCATGTGTATAGTCACAATGCATCCGCAAAAGGCTCCAGTTAGTTATTAGTTAACTGCATTGTACAATAGTCTCAACTAATTTTGAGACAGCACACAGAGAGGGCTTATGAAATGTATCTTCAAGTTAATTACCTTCCATGTATATAGTCATGGTATTTAGGGAAAAGGGTGTTACTAACAAGAGTATGAATACTCTTTTAATTATCCTTGGTATACATACCATATATACTGCTCTTTGGAAGATTTTCTGAAACACCACAAGAGTAAAGTATTAAATTCAAGAAACACACTAGGAAATTCCAACCCACAGGATTCTATAAATGCTAGCCAAGTTCCTTTCTATTCAAAATATTCATAGAGTAGAGCCACCTTCTCACTTCTAAAAGTATTTTGGTTGCATTGTTATAGGCTTTAGCCATGCCTGGAAAAACTAGAGGCCGCCAGAAAATGAAGATGGAACAAATATCCAAAGAAAGCAACAGACAAGTTACATTCTCAAAACGTAGGACTGGCTTATTTAAGAAGGCCAGCGAACTTTCCACACTCTGTGGTGCAGAAACTGCAGTAATAGTATTCTCACCTGGCCACAAGGTCTTCTCTTTTGGCCACCCTTCAGTTGAAACGGTCGTTGACCATTATATCAGTGGAAATCCACCCACTACCTCTGTTTCTTCTCAACTTATAGAGGCTCACCGCAGTGCCAGGATCAGACAACTCAACCAAAAGCTCAACCAGGTACCATAACACTAGAACTTCCCAATGTGAATTTTCTCTTTTCTTTCTTATGTTGCACTTGGAACTTTCCTTTTTCCAGAGATAACCTTGACATTTTAATGTATATATGTTTTCAGAATCTCTGAGCAGTATTTGTTTGCTTTTAAATTGTCATGATATTTGTGCATTAGATAACAAATGAATTGGAAATGGAGAAGAAGCGAGGGGAAGAGCTTGACCAAATCTCAAAGGCAAGTCAGACTCATTGCTGGTGGGAGGCCCCCATTGAGGAACTCGACTTGTCACAACTTGAGGTGCTGAAGGTGGCTTTTGAGGATCTAAAGTGCAAAGTGGCACAGCAAGCTGAGCAGCTTCTGACTGCCAGCTTAAATCCTGCTCAACTTCCGAATCCCAGTTCAAATCTTCCTCAGTGTTTCACGTTGGACCCTTTTGGTGTGGTTCCCAATTTTGAGCCAGAGAACAGTGAGTTCAACACCAACAGACATTAGCCATAGCCACAGCCACAGATTTATGTTTTTAGCAGCATAGAAGATCAGACTAGGGAGCTCCTCTTTGGTCACACCACAGATGTATGTTTAAGAAACAGCCGTATCACAGTCGTGATGTTTCAGTACTTTGTAAGAGAGAGTTAATGGTAGCATCTAATGATTATTAATAAGATTGGAATAAATTATTATACAGAACAATTCTATATCCTGAATGATGTTTTTTTCCATTACGAATTGCTCAGCCAGTTTACATAATGAGGAGTCTTAGATCTTTTTCATTACGTCCAGAATGCAAGAGGTTCAAATTGTTACACCCATGGATGTTCCCAAAGTGATGGAATGTTTGAACTTATAAAGCGTGAAACTTGTATGTACCAAAGAAGGGCTGAAATTTTAGGGCTTGTGGAAAATTAAGGGAAGCTCCTTACCAATGATTTCTAAGAAATGTCGCAGAAGAAAACCCGAAACTAGACAAATTTTGGTATTGAGAAAGAAAACAGCCATAACAGTCAGATAAAGAATCACTGAAAATCACTCTTTTTTGTCTGATTTACGAATTAGTGTTAATTATGCAAATGCGTTATAAAAAAATGAGTGTACCCATATACATATATACACAAGAGTTGATTAACCGTGTTTCAAAGCCATGAATGAAAATCACTGTTTTGTGAAGTGTGATATTGATGATTAGTTTGGCACTTTCCCACCAACACTCAACACAAAAGATACATACATACATACATACATACATACATACATACATACATACATACATACATACATACATACATATATATATATATATTCCAATTGTCTTATTACATAATTGACAAGGAGAAACTTTGATCTTGTTTCCCATCTTTCTATTTTAGTTTGCTTTTGCTTTATTCGTTCAGATTGGATAACGAAACAAATGACCATCCCAGAGAGGAACTTTCAATTAACAATACCAATTCTTGGTTAATAAATAATGTGAAATTCAAGCACAAAACCAGAATTAAAAAATAAATAAATTAGCATTTAAGAAAAATCTGTGATAAACCTGGCGTTCATGTTCTGCAGGATAAAAAAAACTTTTTCGCTCTGCGAACTGTTGAGTATCTGATGGTAGTCACAATGCTGCTGCTGCTGCTCAACTTCAATCGATTTTTTTCTCTGTCTGTTTTTTTTTTCACTGCGTTCTATTGAGATTCGAACTCAAGACCTTCAGTTCTGCAGTCGACTCCATTACTGCCACAGAGCAGCTGTGGATGAATCGTGACGAGACCAGAAAACATCCAAAAATTTTCTTGGAAATGAACACACGTTAACTGTTGTAAACCGGAGGCGGAAGCTAAAAAGGCTATTTTCGAAGACGACGAGTCGTCCGGTCCGGTGTTCGTTCGTTTTTCAGTAGGGCTTTTTACGAGCCAGTGAAATCGTAGCTTGTAGGCTTCTTTGCCGATGGCTTTATTATGGGCTTCATTTTTCACTTTTTAGCCTTTGATTGACCCTTTTTGACGTGAAACAAAATATATAATAAAATTATATATATATATAATGTTTTCTCTGATAATTTTTATTTACATATATATTTTAGTTAAAATGTAATATTCTTTCCCAATCAAATTTTCGCCCTTTTGTCATTCTGGTATAGGTAAGTGGATAATTTGAAAAAAAAAAATCTTAAAAAAACATTTAGTAAACGAATCCTATGAAGTTTTCCGTGGTTGCAATTTTGCTTTGGAATTTCTAGACGCATATTTATGGTAATGTACTTTGTATACTGTTGTACTCTGTAATGCGGCGATATCAATGTGAGTAAGTTGAAAATAAAAATTCTTTCGCCATTTTTATGGTAAAGGAACAACATATACAGCATCTCAATTTCAGTCGATATCAAAAATAGAGATTAGTCAAGTTTTGAATCAATTGGGCACCTTCCTTTTTTTAAAAAAAAATAATTTATTTTATAAAATCGGCACTCTTGTATGTCAAAGAATTTGAATACACAAAGCCTATTACTTTTTCAAAGAAATTTAGCATAGCACCAATCTTTGTTGTTACACAAAAAAAAAAAAAAAAAAAAAAAGGTATAAAGCCAAAACTCCATCTACCAATCTCTATTTTATGCTTATTTTTATATTTATGCTAAATTTGTTTTTTCAAATTGGATAAAAACCAAATGAATCGGCCAATATTACTCAGGGCCTGGTCTCTCACAAGAAAAAGGCTCTTGGATAATCACCAGTACCATTCAGTGCTCATTGCACCAGAAAAATGACAATCTTCCACTACAAATCACTCTAATTAAGATCTCATAATTTTCCTGCCATAAAATATTTCCGGAAGAAGGAAAAATACATCTCATCGTTTATCAACTAGCTAGCCAAACAAAGTGGAAGATTGGCTAAAGAGGGGGAACAAACAAACAGCAGAAATGGATCTGTACCAAAATTTCCCACCCAAACATGATGCTCAGGCCACCTACCATTTGCCTGGAATGGATATCTCTTTCTGGTATAAAAGCCAAGCAATGGACCTTATTTTTCCTCATCCACAACAAACAGAGTTTCGTAGTATCTGAAGCAGAAGAAAATTGACTTAAAGATGGCCTCTGGCAAGTGGTGCTTCCTTGCCTTTTTCATTGTTTGGTCATTCTCAATCACGGATGTCAGCTTAGCTGCTTGTTACCTTCTGCAATTAACTCCTTTCAGTCCTTTTCCTTCAGTGCCTAACATTGTGGGGGAAAGGAGCCTTGCATAAGTAAAATGTCATGACAAACTTTGTGGGGGAAAGTAATGTCTGCATGTTGCAGTCTCGTGACAAATTTATAGCTGGTCCTGTATTTAAGTCTTTTCAACTTGGCAGGCTAAAAGGGCCAGCTAATTTTAGTCCAAAATTACTAAAACAAATTATTGAAGAGGAAAACTTGACCAGCCAATACTGCAAATTATGGAGAAATCTCAATATGCATTCATGAATCCATGATCACTGGTGATCCACAATCACTTACAAAATACAGCATTTTGAAAAATACCTGAACCCAAGCAATTTCCTCATTAAAACAAAAACAGAACAATAATTATAGTCATTCCAGTTAATGATTAGTTAATCACACTCAACAACAGTCTCAACTCATTTTGAGAAAACACATGGGGAGGGATTATGAAAAGCATTTTAAAGGAAACTACCTTTCATTGATCTAGTCACAATGAATCGGCAAAAGGCTGCGGTTAGTGATTAGTTTACCACATTGTACAATAGTCTCAACTCAATTTGAGACAACACGCAGAGAGGGATTATGAAATGTATCTTCAAGTAAATTACCTTCCATGTATATAGTCATGGTATTTTGGGAAAAGGGTGTTACTAACAGGAGTATGAATATACATACCATATATACTGCTCCTTGGCAGATTTTCTGAAACACCAAAATAAGTAAAGTATTAAATTCAAGAAAAACACTAGGAAATTCCAACCCGCAGGATTCTATAAAGTTCCTTTCTATCCAAAATATTCCTAGAGCAGAGCCACCTTCTCACTTCTACAAGTATTTTGGTTTCATTGTTATAGGCTTTAGCCATGCCCAGAAACACTAGAGGCCGCCAGAAAATGAAGATGGAAAAAATATCCAACAAAAGCAGCCGACAAATTGCATTCTCAAAACGCAAGAATGGCCTATTCAAGAAGGCCAGTGAACTTTCCACACTCTGTGGTGCAGAAACTGCAATAATAGCATTCTCACCTGGCCAAAAGGTCTTATCTTTTGGCCACCCTTCTGTTGAAACAGTCATTGACCATTATCTCAGCGGAAATCTACCCCCTACCTCTGGTTCTTCTCAACTTATAAAGGCTCACCGCAATACTAGGATTGAACAGCTTAACCTGCAGCTTCACCAGGTACCATGATACTAAAACTAAACTTCCCAATGTAAATTTGCTCTTTTCTTTCTGTATTTTGTTTCTTTTATTCCACTAGAAATGTTCCATTTTTTCAAGACAAGCTTCCCAAATATATGTGTGTTTTTCAGAATCTCCGAGCTGCATAATTGTTTGCTTTTAAATTGTCACAATATTTGTGCATCAGATAACAGATGAATTGGAAATGGAAAAGAAAAGAGGTAAAGAGCTTGACCGAATCTTGAAAGCAAGTCAAACTCATTGCTGGTGGCAGGCCCCCACTGAGGAACTCGACTTGTCACAACTTAAGGTGCTGAAGGTGGCTTTAGAGGATCTCAAGAGCAAAGTGGCACAGCAAGCTAAGCAGCTTCTAACTCCCATTTCAAATCCTCCTCAGCTTCCAAATCCCAGTTCAAATCCTCCTCATTGTTTCATACCAGACTCTTTTGGTGGTGTTCCTAATTTTGAGCCAGAAAATAGTGGGTTCAATACCAACATGATATCTCATGGAAATGATAATGTTGGAAATCCATTACTCTAGATTTGACTAATTGTGTTGTTGAATTTGGAAACATTAATTTCAGCCACAGATTTATGTTTTTAGCAGGAGAGGAGATCAGCCAAGGGAGCTCCTCTTTGTTCACACTACAGATGTATGTTTAAGAAACACCATATCACAGATGTTAATGTTTCAGTACTTTGTAAGAGAGATGCTAATGCTAGCATCCAATGATTATTAGTAAGATTGGAATAAATTATTATACAGAACAATTCTATATCATGAATCATGATTTCTATTAAGATTTGCTCCGCCAGTATAAATAATTAAGAGTCTTAGATCCTTTTCATTACCTCCTGAATGCATGAGGTCAAATTATTATACCCATGGATATTCCCACAGTGATGGAATGTTTGAGCTTATAAAGTTCGGAAATATTATTTACCAAAAAAAGAGCTGATATTTTAGGGCTTGTGGCAAATTAAGGGAACCTCCTTACCAATGATTTCTAAGAAATGCCAAAGAAGAAAACCTGAAACTAGATAAGTTTGGTATTGACAAACAAAACAGCCACAGCACTCAGCCAACATATCTCAGACAAAGAATTGCTCACAATCACTTTTTTTTTTTGTCTGATTTAAGCATGAGTGTTAATTATGCAAATGCATTATAAAAAATGAGAGTATTGATATACATACACAAGAGTTGATTTAACCGTGTTCTAAAGCTATGAATGAAAATCACTGCATTGTGAAGTGTGTTATTGGTGATTAGTTTGGCACTTTCCCACCAGCACTCAATTGAGTAGATAAGTTTTTTTTTTATCCAATTGTCCTATTACATAATTGACAGAGAGAGACTCTGATTTTTTTCCTACCTTTCTATTTTATTTTTCTTTTGTTTTATTCATTCAGATTGGATAATGAAGAATTACTCACAATCTCTTTTTTTTTTTTTTGGTCTGACTTAAGAATAAGTGTTAATTATGCAAATGCATTATAACAAATGAGTGCACTGATATATATACACACAAGAGTTGATTAACTGTGTTTTAGAGTCATGAATGAAAATCACTGCTTTGTGAAGTGTGTTATTGATAGTTAGTTTGGCACTTTCCCACCAGCGCTCAATAAAGAAGGTTTTTTTTTTTTTTTCCAATTGTCCTATTACATATTTAACAAAGAGAAACTTGATCTTGTTTCTTATCTTTCTATTTTATTTTTATTTTCTTTTATTCATTCAGATTGGATAACGAAACAAATGACCCTAGAGAGGAACTTTCAGTAAAATATAACAATTATCGGTTGATAAATAATGCCAAATTCAAGCACAAAACCAGAATAAAAAAGATGATTAAGAAAAATCTGTGATAAACCTGGTGTTCATGTTCTGCAGGATCACAATGCTAAAGCTCATACTGAGCTGCAATTGCTTTGAAACACCATACATGTGCTTTACACATTTCTACTTCCCGTGATCTTAAATTCATGAGAGTAAGAGATTTGGACAGTTGCATAGGAGCCTTGCATAAGAAAAGTGTTATGACAAACTTGGTGGAGGAAAGTAACATCTAAATGTTGCAATCTTGTGACAAATTTACAGCTGGTCCTGCATTTAAATCTTTTCAAATTGGCAGGCTAAAAGGACTGGCTAATTTTAGTAAGAAATTACTAAAACAAATTATTGAAGTGGAAAACTTGAAACAGAAAATATTGAAAACCATAGAGAAATGTCCGTGCACATTCATGAATTTATGATCACAAGTGATCCACAATCTCATATAAAATATGGCATTTTGGAAAATGTCAAGATCCAACCAATTTCCTCATTAAAACAAGAACAGAACAATGATTATAGTTGTCCCAGTTAAAGGATTAGTTAATTGAATTGTACAATGGTCTCAAGTCATTTTGAGAAAACACATGGAAAGGAATTATGAAAAGCATTTTCGAGGAAACTACCTTCCATGTATATAGTAACAATGAATCTGCAAAAGGCTGTGGTTAATAATTAGTTAACAGCATTGGACAACATTCTCAACTCATTTTGAGACAACACACGCAAAGGGATTATGACGAGCATCTTTGAGTTAGTTACCTTCCATGTATATGGTCACAATGAATTGGCAAAAGGCTGTAAACAACAAGAGTAGCCATACTCTTTCAATTATCCTTAGTATCCATGCCATGCATACATACTAGTCCTGGGAAAATTTTATGAAACACCAAAAGCAGTAAGGTATTAAATTGCAGAAACACGCTAAGAAATTCCAACTTACAAGATTCTATAAATGCTAATCATTTTCCCAACTATCCAAAATATTAGTAGAGCCACCATTTTGCTTCTATAAGCATTTTGGTTGCATTGTTAAGGCTTTAGCCATGCCGAGAAAAACTAGGGGTTGTAAGAAAATGAAGATGGAAAAAATATCCAATGACAGCAACCAACAAGTTACATTCTCAAAGCACAAGACTGGCATATTTAAGAAGGCCAGTGAACTTTCCACACTTTGTGGTGCAGAGACAGCAGTCATAGTATTCTCACCTAGACAAAAGGTCTTCTCTTTTGGCCACCCTTCTGTTGAAATGGTCATTGATTGTTATGTCAACAGAAATCCACCCCCTACATCTAGTTGTTTTCAACTTATAGAGGCTCACCGCAATGCTAGGATTGACCAACTCAACATGCAGCTAAACCAGGTATCATGACACTGGAAATTCCCAATGCGAATTTGCTCTTTTCTTTCTCTATTTTCTTTCTTTTGTTGTAGGAGTCTAAGGACTTTCATTTTTCTAAAGACAACCTTGGCATTTTAATGTATATATGCTTTTCAGAATATCTGAACAGCATAATTGTTTGCTTTTGAGTTGTCACTGATACTTGTACACTAGGTATCAGATGAATCGGAAATGGAGAATAAGAGAGGTGAAGACCTTGACCGAATCATGAAAGCAAGTCAGACTCAATGCTGGTGGGAGGCCCCCATTGAGGAACTTGACTTATCACAGCTTGAGGATCTCAAGGTGGCTTTAGAAGATCTCAGGAGCAAAGTGGCACGGCAAGCTGAGCAGCTTCTCCCAGTTCAAATCCTACTCAGGTTCCAACTCCCAGTTCAAATCCTCCTCAGTGTTTCACATCAGACTCTTTTGGTGGGGTTCCTAATTTTGAGCCAGAGAACAGTGGGTTCAACACCAACACGTCTTATGGATAAGATCATGTTGGACATCCATTACTCTAGGTTTGACTGATTGTGTTGTTGTTGAATTTGGAAATGTTAGCCACAGCCATAGATTTGTGTTTTTAGCAGGAGAGGAGATCAGATTATAAAGCGCCTCTTTGGTTACAACACAGATGTATGTTTCAGCAACATCCGTATCATAGTTGTTAATGTTTTCAGTACTTTGTAAGAGAAGCTAAAGTTAGAATCTAATGATTATTAGTAAGATTGGTTTAAATAATTATACAGAACAATTCAATATCCTGCGTGATGATTAAGATTTGCTGACCCAGCACACATAATTGAAGAGTCTTGGATCTTTTTCATTACCTCTCAAAGCACATAAGATCAAAATGTTATAGCCGTGGATATTCCCAAAGTAATGAAATGACTTGAGCTTTTAAAGCGTGGAAATTTTGTTTAACAAATAGGGCTACAATTTTAGGGCTCGTGGCAAATTAAGGGAACCTTCTTATTAATGATTTCTTGGAAATCCCACAGAAAACCTGAAACTAGACAAAATTTGGTAGTGAAAAACAAACAACGAGTCCACACATCTCAGACAAATAATCGATCAAAATCACTCTTTATATCTGATTAAAGAATGAGTGCTAATTATGCAAATGCATTGTAAAAAATTAGTGCACAGAATCTACGGATAAGCCAGGAAAGTTTCAGATTGTATAAATAAAAAAATAAAAAAAAAGACCACCGACATGAACTTTCAGTCAACTGTAACAGTAAGTCATTAACGATGTCAAATTCAAGCGCAAACAACCAGAATGAAAAGATGATCAAGAAAAACCTGTGCGGAACCTGGTGTTCATGTTCCGATTCCGAGATGTTGAAAATCTGATAGTAAAGGTAGTCAAAGTGCTGCTGCTCCTGCACCTCCTCCTCCTCAACTTCAATTGCTTTCTTTCTTTGCTACCAGTAGCACTTGGACAGAGCAGCTCTTGCCCTATCACTTGGATTGAATGAATCATGAAGTGACCCGACAACCTCCGAAAAGCTTCCCGGAATTAAACACATTACTTTACTCCGCACCATCATCCAAGCTCAAGCTCAAAGGAGGAAGCAACAATGCCATTTTCGAAGACGACTGGTCGGTTGCGGCTTGTAGATCCGATTCTGTCTTTCTTTGAGAAGAGCTCTTATTAAATGATCGTCACCAGTTTGTTTGCGCAGTATTTTAAGGGCTTCGTTTTTTAGCCCTTGATAGAACCTTTTTTACATCGAAATATATATATATATATATATATATATATATATATTCGAGACAAAATATCTTAAATTTAAATTGTTGCTTAATTATTTACATGCATATTTTGATTAAATCCTGATACTCTTTCCTAAAATATTTCCTTGACTTTTTGATGGATAAGTGGGTAACTTTAAAGGAAAAAAAAAAATTCTTTCTTAAAAGAGATGCAAGCGTCTGAAGAACTTGCTCGCTGGATAGTTCACATTATATATGGTGCCAGCCAGCGTAAAGAAGTTTCTGAATTTCTCAAAAACATAAAATCAAATTCTGAAAATTGGTGCTCTGGAATCTTAATTCCCACCTTCATTTTTTCCCCTCGCAACATTCACCCTTTTTTTTTTTTTTTTTTGCTCTCAAAGTTCATATTCTCCTGCCATATATTAATAGGTATTTTGATCTGTTTATGTCATATATAATGACATTTTTTTTTTATAGGAAAGCTTATATGCCATACCCTTAAAAAAGAGTGCGATGATAATAGGCCACAATGCGTATCTTTAAGGAAAAAAAGTGGGAGACAGGAATAGAGATGGGGTACATACGGAGAGTATGAGTGCCACCTCCTTTTTCCTTTTTTTAAATTATTAAGAAATATATAATGTAAATATAATTAAGGTAAAATATATAAATGGGTAAGATAAAAATGTACATATAATTATTAAAAAGTTTTATATGTACAAACTTGACACTTATTTGTATGTATATCTAAGTTCTATAAATTTTATATGTAATGTATGTATATTTATTTTATTTTATTTATATATACACACACATATTATATGTATATATTAAAATATAAATAATATACTCTCTGTCTATTTATTGAGAATAATGCAATATGTACACGTATTTTTGTTTATATATCAAATTTTGTGTGGTGACAACTTGATTTTTGGTTATTGTATCAAATATTAAGGAGTAAATTGTTATACCAAAAATGCCCACACCGCCATAATATGGAGGGAGGGCATTTTGGGCTTTCTCCTCAGGCGTAGCCTGTACGCGATTGGCCCATTTTCATGTTAAATCCAGGCCATCACATTGGGGGGGGAGGGGCATTTTTGGGCATTTCATTGCCTAATGCATAGGCTGGAGGCGATTCGCCCCGATCTATCACAACCCAAGTCCAAATCCTAAATGGGCTTGGCTTGCTCCGCGCAGGATCCAAACGCAGCCAACTCATAATTTAACACACACCCTTTCGCCTCCTTTTACTTTTTCTTTATTATTATTTATTATTTTTTACCTTTTTCCCATCGATCACCTGCGTCTCCATCTCCTCAATTGGTCCAATTGAATTTAAATATCACCCCATCCCCAAGACGATAGGCGATGCAGAGAGCGTATAAATGAGAAGAGTGATTTAGTTATCGTTTTCTTGATTTTCTTGAATCTTGGTAGAGAGCGAGCGCCTGAAAAAAAAAAAAAAAATACTAACCTCTCCAACCAAAAACCCTAGTTATCCCGATCCTCTGCCTCTTCTGTCGACCGGCGTGGCATGCCTTCTTCGTCACCGATTGGGCAAGCTTATTGGCTCTTCTTTTTGTCCGGCTAAATTACCGCCGTTCTGCTGAATTGTTCTTTCTAAATTTGGTTTCCGATTTCGAGATTAACGCCTGATTCAACCCTACCTCTGCTCTTTGCAGGTAATAATCTTACGTTCTTTTTCTTTTTTCTTTTTTTTTTTTATCCTTCTTCTGTCAAATTCCGTTGGCTAAGCACTTTTCTTAACTCAGTTGACCTCCAGGTTTGGCTTGACAGTAAATAATAGATTTGAACAAGAAACACTGAAATTGTAGGGAAGGAAAAGAGAAAAATTGAGAAAAAGGAGCTAAAAAAAAGGTTTTGTAATGGTTGTGTTAAAATTACAAGATGAATGATGTTTGTTTGCCTGCTCAGTTTTTCTTGTTTTCTGGGTCATAATCTTGTTAATCGAGGTGGAGAGGCTGAGGCTTGGGTAGGGTTTGTGTCGAGGAAACAATCTCCCCAGTTATCGAAGTAAGGGAAAGCTGCGTATATTTGACCCTTTTCAAGAAACGCCCCCTGTTCTCTTCAGTCCATCCATTGGGAAACCACTATGTCTCCCTTCTTGCCCTATATCGGCCATTCCCTTGCAATTCCTACTTTTTTTTATTTCCGGTTCCCTCAACATCTGCCTTGACATTTGAGATCTAAGGGCCCAATCCAGCCATAATTATTGAGGTAATTTGGTAATTTATTTTTTACTTCTGATCCCTATTCCCATTGTCTAAGCCAGAATTTGCAAATCTTGGTTCTTGAACTCACAGTCACATGCAAGCAAAAAGTCTGGGTCACCCCATCATGTATGTACAATTTTCAACGCCACTTCTGTGTTTAGGCATTTCAATTTGCACACACATGAGCACACACCTGTAATACACGAAGACCTCCTTTAAATCATCTGTAATACCTGCAACCTGCTAAATGTTTGAACCAACCCAATGCAGGCCCAGTAATATTGTGCAAACCTGTTTACTTAATTTTAGCCAAAGCCTACAAATAGCACCTTAACTTATTGGCAAGAATAAACTGTGAAGCAGCTATGTGTTTGCGATCTTTCACTTTTTAGTTGGTGGCAGTAAGAAATAGGAAATTAGGTAGTACCTTTGGGTTTTGATTAGGAATTGTAAAGGACGGTTGGTTTGCAATTAGAACAGGTGAATTATGTAGGTCTTTATTTGGATGATACTTGCAAATAGTGAAGCAGGCCATTATTGAGAGGTGCTTCCTGTTGTTGAGCTATTTATTTGGAAGCTGGTGCTTTAAGCAATTAATTGGCAGCTGCCTGTTGATAGGGTTGTGTTAGGTGTTTATTCATATATCATTGGGCTTAAAATTTTGATTATGCATGCAGAGTTGTTACTGAATCATGGACGACTATGAGTCTAGTAGTGCTTCACCTGATGGGCATGAGGAAGGTGAGTTGGTTGTTTAATGCACTGATACGTTTTTATGTTGTCATTCGAGTCTGTTTATGTGGTCAATATTTTTTGTTTGTCTATATGTCACATGGATGCCCATAAGCCCTCAAATCAATATTACATTATTACTATTAGTAACAGATACAGTTTAAGTGCCAAACATCATATTGGAGGGGTTTAAGAGCTAAGAACTTTTCTCTATCTGTTGAGTGTGGATAATTTTTGGCTGGGCAATGAAGGTCTTGATTCAGTGAAGTCTCTAATTCTTGCTTGGACTACTTAATTTTTGGGACATGTTTTGAGTAGAATTCTCATGTCAGGTCCATTACAAATAAGCAACAGTAATTTAAGTGCTGTGTTGTTGCTGCTTCTTCCATCACATATGCAACATGCTAGCAGTCATCTGTTTTCCTACACCGCCAATTAATATCAAATAAATTTCTTCAAATGTCCCACACTAGACACATTACATGCTTCCTTAGTAGGTTTTAGGATAACACTGTACAAAGCTTATGTTTGGATCAAAGCTTCCATATATTTGTGCTTCTTCTGTGCCTCAAGGAATGTGTTGTGTGGTTCCTCCTCCGTGTCTAATATTGATAGGTAACTACAATGTCTTAGAAGTGTCTATGCCTTCAAGGGCAAAATGAGACATCATGTGCTGGGTAACCCACACTTTTTGATTGTGAGGCGTGTCATTCCTTTTCTGAATTAAAGCATCGTGTCTGTGTTTCCTGTAATACATCTGAAGGCCTTCATCATCTTCTTGTTGAAAATTAGACATTCTGGTTCATAGAACCATGTAAATATGATTCTTTTCACACACACATTGTTTTTCCTTTTTTTTTTTTTGTTTTGTTTTTTTAGTCAATGCTAATGTGTTGTATGACTGACTGACAGATGATGAGGAGGAGTATGAGGATGCGGGTAACCGACTTTTGGGTTTTATGTTTGGGAATGTTGACAACTCTGGTGATCTGGATGCAGATTACCTTGATGAGGTGGATATTAATGTCTGTTTTCTATTTCTGTTAATTTGTGCTTCATTACAGTACATATAAAAATATAAGTAGTTTTGTGCCCATTCATTGATGCTTGAATGTGCTTATACCAGTAACATGGGGTTATTTACTGGCCATTCTTTATTTGGTGGAGAGCTAGGCCTGGGATTTGAGTGGGTTTGGACTCTCTTCTTCAACCGAGTGGCTACATGTTGTTCCATTGAAGCATTTGTAATGAATTCACATTTCATTGAAAATTTTCATGTCTCTTGTAAGATCTCTGCAGTGACTGCTAGAACTTCGTGTTTCATGTGAAGTTTATCAAGAGACCAAGCCCATTGTATTTTCAAAACCAATGTGAAATATCAAATTTTTAAAAACTTGTGTTTGTGTATGCATGGGGCATATTCTTTATTGTGTATGAATAGGAGAGCGTCTGTTCAATTTTTTAAGATTTTTGGAGATTGAATGAGCTTGTTTTTCCTTTTTCTCCTCCAATAGGAGCTTTTCATTTATAATGCCCATATTTTCAGGACGCAAAGGAGCATCTTGCTGCACTAGCTGACAAGTTGGGTGCATCATTGACAGAAATAGATGTATGGAAATCTCTGTTATACATTTTAGCTTGATTTTTCTCATGATATTTCAAGAGGCTTTTAGCTTTAACTATGGCCTTCTATATTTGACACTATGGGGTTATGGTTCCCCTCCCCTCTTCCCATTGTTTTGTTTTTTTTTTTCTTCCCTTTCATTCATCCTCACATGTTATTTCTTTTTCAGTTGTCGGTGAAATCACTGCAAACATCAGCTGATACTGCAGAACAAGGTGATGTTGTCTGCCAGGAAAAAACTATCTCATGCAGTTTTTGATGTTGTGTTAGTATCTTTGCTTCTTCAACTGTTAGCTTCTCTCCATATTGTTTATTGAGTTATTTTTTGTTTTAGTGGTGAACCTTCACAATTTGACTTTGTACTTAAAGTGGAAGTTCCTGGTTAGTTTTTTTTAGTAGTATCATGCACCGGAATATTTCTTTTCATGTGTAGATGGGGGTGGGGGGGACAATAACAAGTTTTGCTTTCAGTAAAAGAAATGTGAATATTTCCAATTCAATATGATGTTCAGGAAATATCATGGGAAGTTTCTCTGTTCAATGTATATATAACTTTTCATGCCCCAGAAAAGAATGGTTTTCTGCAAAAGTTTAAAATGCCATTATTGAAGAATACACATGTTGCACTCAATCAGTTGGGGACACAAGTGGGGCAAAACCTGGATGTGTCTCTTAACTTCTGTAAGTGGTGATAAGAGAGTTTGTGTATATGACATCACTTTTACCTACTTCATGTTGTCTGGTGAAATTTTTTTTGTTGAATTTTGCCTTGTGTATTTATTTTTGTGTGCTTCTGGTGCTAGATTATGATGAGAAGGCAGAAGATGCAGTTGACTATGAAGATATTGATGAGCAATATGAGGACCAGGATATTCAAGCTGCTACTGAGGAGGACCATTTGTTACCTAAAAGGGAATATATTGCTTCAGGAGTTTCTATGGGAACATTGGAGCCTAGGGCTTCTGTGTTTGATGACGACAATTATGATGAAGAGGAAGAGGAGGAAGAGGATATTCAAAAGGGCATTGTCGTTGTGGATACAGAAGTTCAAGTTGAAACTGGTTCTCTATCAGGTTCTCTACTGTCTGTAAAGTATCTTTTCTTTTCTTATTAATTTTTTGTCAGTTGTGCTTCTCTTTTTCATCCATTTGAGGGCTATGAAGTTTATAGCTTATAAGTACTGATGTTTTTAGTCGGTCAGGTGCCCTCTTGCCTAAATGACTTTCAAACACACTTCTACATAGTAAATTTAGGTTGGTCATCACTGTTTTTCAATCATTTCTGTGTCTTAAATTGTTAGTATTTTTGGAATCTTGTGGGCCCTGCTAATGGATTGCATTAGATGAGCTGAAATTTTTTTTCCTCAGTTTTCTCAGCCTAATCATACAAAATTTTGATTTCAGTCTACACCTTATTGATGGCTTTTTCATGTGCCTCTTATGTTGATTACTAGTGCAAATATAGATTAGATGGATGTAAATGAGGGCCTTGGTTCTGTTTTTTCTTTTTAAAATTTTGCTCTGGTTCACATGTTAATGTGTTTCAATAGATGCCATGCAATGTACTGTATGTGGATTGGACATTTAACATTTCACTTAGTTCAGCTGCTTTTTTTCAGGTGAGCAGGCCATTGGTGCAATCTCAGAAGAAAAATTTCCACACGATCGTATACAACTGTGCTCCTTGGCTTCCAAGAATTTGGATTCTGATTTGGAAGGCTCTCAGGAGGTTTCTCGCAATTCTCTTCTCTCTCTCTCTCTCTCTGTGACTCACTCAAACATCTGCACACATGAAGAGTATCCTTGTAGTCTTTTAAACTCCTATAGCTCTTAGATGTACTGACTTCAGTTTCTGTCTAGAGTTTTGAAACATCTATAGTTCTTAGATCGTACTGAAAAAAGTCTCAAGGAGCTGTGTTCAATCATGTTTTGTGCTTGCACTAGATCATCTGATTTTTCTTCCAAGCAAGGCATGGAGAAATTATGGCTGGATTATGAATTTTCTGGAAGGATAGTATTTGATGCAACCATTGCATTCAATTCATCCCATGCAATGAAAGTGTCAATACTGCCTATGAAAGAAATTGAGTGCAAAAATTCCTCTGGTCTAGGTAGTTTTACATTTTGAATGAAGATGTGTTCTTGCAAGTTGGTAACAGATTGTTTTTGGTGTGCAATGCATAGCCTAATGGTTTTTTTTTTTTTAATGTGATAGAGAGGACTAGTTGTTTTTGCATTCTTGTAGACATGTTTTGTAGGATCCATTTGCTTCCCAAATCCTTGTATACTGCTCGTAATGCTCTAGATAAAAAAAGAAATGAAAAATTTATATATTCATATCTCATGCATTTTCTTCGAGGGGGAACTTTGTTGGTACTGGTAAGATTGCTCCTTTGTGATTGAAAGATCATGGTTCAAGTAATGGAATAATGTGACTGTAAGGCTGCCTATGATACATGACTCTCTTCCAATCATTGCAGACTGAGAGAGCCTTGTTCACTAATCATGCTCTTTTATCTTAGACATCTTCAACATTTAATAATTTTAACTTATAGTTGAACAATAGCTGCCCAACTCTTTTTTTTTTTTTTCTTTTTTCACATAAGGTTCAGGATTTTTTCAGTTGGTATTTTTAATTTTTTTCATCCATTAACTATGCCTTTTGCTTTGATGTTAATTTTTTTTTCTCAGTTTGGGGTGAGAGGATAGAAATTCATTTATCCTGTCGGCTGATTCCTTTTTTGCTGTCTCCAATGCTAACTGGACAAGACCTATGTTGAGCATGATTGGATGAATTTATTCTTTCTCTGCAAAATGGTTTGCACTATGTGAAGCTGTGACTGTGCATCCAATTTTTTGTGTCTGTTTTTATGTCATGTCCATGTAGTGCGTGTCTGCATATTCTGTCTCTTATTGACATACTTGTGTCATTTTAACAGGAGGAAGTTGATGCTGAGAAGGGTCTACCAGATGGTAAGGGTTCCACACCTCTGCCTATTTTGTGCATAGAGGATGGAATGGTAATATTACGGTTCTCTGAAATATTTGGCATCCATGAGCCCTTGAAGAAAGAGGGGAAAAGAGACCACAGATACTCCATTTTCAAAGGCATGTTCTCTTACCTGAGTTATATTCTTCCAAGATCTGATCTGATAACTTGTCCTAGCAATGCCACGGTGGATATAATGGATTGAGAACTGTGGATTTTCTCAAAAAGAAGACCCTCTTTACTATCCCCAATGAACTCCTCTGTTGTGTCTATGATCTGCTCTGCTGACCATGTTTATGATTGGCTATGCTTTCGAATTTTCATGTCTCCCTCTGTTTTTCTTTTTTTTTTTTCCCTTTTTTTGAACTTCATTTTCAGATAAGTATAAGCCTATGGATGTTTCTCACATTGTGGAAGAAGATGAAGAGGCCTTTCTAAAGGTTTCCAATCATGTGATTCCATTAAACTCAAATGCAATTCAACCGGACATGTCAGTATCTGCTGATGATGACTTGGAATTAGCAAAATTTGGTGCGGAGCTGGGAGATTCTGAGATGTCTCTTCAGAGTCATAAACGGGGATATGACTCTTGTCTTAGTGCAGAACCCCTGAACAATGATATTGCCATAAATCTATCAGCAGTGTGGCAGTCACCGTCGTGCCCTGGATTTTACTCCCTCGATCAGCAAGATTGGGAGGATGGAATTCTCTGGGACAATTCGCCCACTGTTAGTGACAATTCAGTGGAGAGTTATGATACCCTTGAATCTGATTTGGGTTCATCATTTGCTAGAGAAACAGAACTGGAGACTGGGCCAAAATTTCTTTGTTCAGAGCTCCCTTCTGAGCCAGATGAAGAAGGAAATAATTTTTTCTTGAGTACCTCATCTGTTATTTTGGAATCTTTTGGGTCTAGAGAACCTGCACAACTTGGCGACCTATCGTCCTCTGAAAGCAGATGCCATCCACAACTTTTGAGGTTAGAATCTCAGTTGGAAGTGGATAGTCATGACCATGCTAATGGTGGAAGGGAAAACTATAGTGTGGAGCTTCCTCAAAGGGATGTAGCAAGGCGTTTTAACCAACTGACATTGCAAAACAGGGAAATTGTGGGAGGTTCTTGGGTAAATGATATAGTGTGGGACTTTCATAAACCTAAGCCTAAGCTTATTCTTGATCTTCAAGATGAGCAGATGCTTTTTGAAATTCTGGATAACAAGGATAGTAAACACCTTCAGCTCCATTCAGGAGCAATGATTATAACTCGGCCATTAAAAAGCAGGGCTTCTCCTGATCAACCGGGTCATGGATACCAGTCTGGTTGGCAGTTCAATATTTCAAATGATAAATTTTATATGAACAGGAAGCTTTCTCAGCAATTGCAATCAAATACTAGTAAGCGCACTGCTTACGGTACTAAAGTTCATCATTCTGCACCTGCAATCAAGCTGCAGACAATGAAATTGAAGTTGAGCAAGTAAGATTGAGTGCTTTGCTTTCACTGTCATCTTTTATGTCCTATGTGTGATATTATATTGGTGTGTTATCTAGCATTTACCATTTGGACAAATCACAGTGGCATTTTCTACTTTGAATAATATGGAATTTGACATTGAAAGTCCTTTAAACCCTAAATTAGATTCCTTGAATTGGTGATCCTGGTTAACTGATTGTTTTTGCATGGAGAACTTTTCTTAGGATTTGGATTATGAGATGCATAAAGGAAAAGCATATCAGTTACAAGAAAGTTAAGAGTACAACTAATAATGGTCTTTGGTCTGGTGAAATTATAGTTTTGCTACAAAGAGGAATGAACTAATAACAGAGAGAAGTGGAGAATAGAGAAAAAGGAACAGATTTTTTAATTTTTTTTGTAAACTTTTATTCAAATGTATGTCTAGTAATATGGCCATCTCAAACCTTGTCCTTGTACCTTGGAGATATTCTCCCATTTCAATTCATTTATATTCAATTAAGATGCTGTAAGTAGGAAAATCTCCTATCTTGAGTCTCCTACGGTGGATTTTACATGGGTGATTGCTTCATTGTTCTGTTGTTAAAGTCCCTCCTTTACTTATAATGGTGCCATTAACTCCTTAGATATATGGTTTTGACCATAATCAGTGCAAGCTAGCTATAAATGCTGCAACAATTTCAGTGTGATTTTTTAATTGGACTGGTTGTGAAGTCTTTTAGGATCACCTGCCCTTAGATTTTTCTTTGAGGGTGAAATGGGGATTTAGGGAGTCAGTCCAAGATGGTGGTGGTGGTACCTTGTTTACTTGCCTTGCTTGTTGAATTTGAGTATGGTTCATGGAATTGTGCTTGCTGACTTGACCTATCAATTTGTTTTCTAATTTTCCCAAGTCCTTTGAATATGGCTTGCGACTTTGCAGTAAAGATTTAGCTAATTTCCACCGACCAAAAGCTTTATGGTATCCCCATGATAATGAGGTGGCTGTTAAAGAGCAAGGGAAGTTGCCTACACAAGGACCTATGAAAATCATATTGAAAAGCTTGGGAGGAAAAGGAAGTAAGCTACATGTGGATGCTGAGGAAACTGTCTCTTCTGTTAAGGCAAAAGCTTCAAAAAAGTTAGGTTGTAATCTCGCTTTTGCACGTAACCGCTCCAATGCATTCGGTTAAATATACCTTGTTATCATATGATGATTAGCATCCTTGTTTGTGCTCATTACATCTGCAATGTGTTAGATTAAGTGAGAAGGATGATCTTATGTAAAAGTACTGTCTTGCAGATTTCAAGCCATCAGAAACAGTGAAGTTGTTTTATTTGGGTAAGGAGCTTGAAGACCATAAATCTCTTGCTGCCCAAAATGTCCAGCCAAACTCCTTGGTTCATCTTGTTCGAACAAAAATTCATCTGTTGCCTAGGGCACAGAGGATTCCAGGTGAGAACAAGTCCTTGCGTCCTCCTGGAGCATTCAAGAAAAAATCCGACCTTTCTACAAAAGATGGGCATATCTTTCTGATGGAGTAAGTGGTACACCTGTTATTTTAAAATAGTTTATTTGTTTTTAACAAAAACATGAAAGGAGAAAAGAGGACCAAGATCATAGAATAATTTGGGTTCATGGGGAGCTGGTTGCATGATATATATACTGTATTCAAGATCTCTCACAAACTAAATTTGTTGGGGGGTCATGTCTATTGGTCAAAACATAGTGCAGGAAGTTTACAATCTCTCACAGATGATGTATTTGTTATTGTAAGAGCAATAAATCTATTTGTGAGAGCAAGAAGATATTGGTATGGATTTAATCAAAATATAGTGGAAGGATTATATAGCCTTTGGTGCTTGGTGGGGCCATTGTTTTCTCCAGAAAGTGGCTCCATAACTGCACCTGATGGACTGAAAGGGAATTTTTTTTTTTATAATTTGTAATAGCTTTCTGAATATTTTCTACTTTATTTCTGCCATAATTTGCTTTTGATGTGTTCATACTTAATGCTCATAATAGTTAAACTTTCAAGAGCTAACAATTAGCCATGTCTGATCCACAAGGTTGAAAAATAAGTGAAAGGTCAAAAAATATAAAAGGTTCTTGTTGAGTTTTTTATTGAGAGGTGACTGTGAATATTCAATCTGTTATGGGTCTTTGATGGTTAAAAGAGCTTTTGTATGTATTTCATGGTTAATAGAGATGGTGTATTGAAGTTGAAGTTCTAAATTAGGTTTAACTCTTTGATGTTATTTGAGTATCAAAATTACCATAATAAAATGTTCTCAATTCTTGTAGGTCCCTGCAGTGATCTTTTATTTGTTGAGGTCCCTCAGACGTTGGCATCATATTTTTTAAATGAAGCACTGTAGACAAGTGCTGTATGCCCTATTGTTTGTTTATGTCACCTGAAGCTTCTCAGATCTCTCTACTCCTTTCAAGCCAGTCTTATTGATTGTTCTCCTTTCTCACTGTACAAATTTTGCAAAGATACTTAAGTGTAGTTACTGCACTTTTGGTTTTTATCTTAGTTCTTTTTGGTAGGTTTGATGTTTGTGATGATGATTGTAGTTGTGGTACTACATAATCTGGACAACACTATATTGGTTTTCTGGTACCTCCAAGAGCCTAAGCTGTTGTGAGACTGGCTTAATAATGTTGATGAAGCATAGAATGGAAAATCCTTTTCAATAGCTATAGGGTTTCTGGTATCAGTCTCTGATAGTATAAGCAGTGGCCTTTTTTTTTAAAAAAAATTTTCATGTTGGGAGTCTATTTCCTTATTGATGTTTCTAATTGTAGCTTAATGAAAGAATGAACTTTATGTCTCATTTATGTTTTCACCTTTTTTTTTTTTATGGGTATGAAAGAAGTCCTCTCACCCTGATTTATTTAGCATGCCTTTTATGCATGTCTTGACTATTCTATTGCTATGAGCTTCTTAAGCGCAGTTGGTTTTAAATGAAAGGAGTTTCACGGAGTTTCTTTTCATGTCCATGGAAATGAGATTTCCTGAGGCTGTTCTGTTTTCTGTAAATGTAGATATTGTGAAGAAAGACCATTGTTGTTGAACAATGCTGGCATGGGTGCAAACCTCTGTACTTATTATCAAAAATCAAGCCCTGGTGATCAAACTGGGGTCTTGTTACGGAATGGAAACCACAGCTTGGGAAACATTGCAATACTAGAGCCTACCGATAAATCTCCTTTCCTTGGTGACATAAAAGCTGGTTGCAGTCAATCATTTCTTCAAACAAACATGTATAAGGCACCTGTATTTCCCCACAAGGTGCCATCTACTGACTATTTATTGGTTCGCTCTGCCAAAGGAAAGCTTTCTGTGAGACGCATCGACAGAATTGCTGTTGTTGGACAACAGGTCTGTTATAGCTTCATCATTTGGACTCTTCTGCTATAATCTGTCCTCTTGATTTTTATAGTGGTGCATGCAATTTGGGTTTTTAGTTGTTTTTAACATTTTATTCTGTGCTAATGGCTAAGGCTGCCTGTTTTGGACCCCTATTTGTCTATTTTTATTTGTTTTGCGCTGTCAATTATATTATTGTTGATCTGTTGGTATAAGCAGTTTTTTTTTTTTTTTTTTGCAATCAACTGAAGTCTCAATTTCTCTGTGGATGGTGTGTATTTTTAATCTGAAATGTTAAGTTTCTAAGCTTAAACTTAACCAACGGTTCCACCAAATGGTCTTTTAGCTGAGATCCAGGTGTCTTTTAGATCTCAAATTGTGGTTGAGACAGTCTTCAACACAAACAATTTCTTTCAGCCAAGCTTGATCTGGTGTTGAGTTTTGGTTCGTCCATTTGTAAGCTTTTCGCAAAAAATCTAGGTATAATTTTCATTAGATTGCTGAAGTTAAACATGTCACTGACCAAAGTTTTCCAACATTTTGAGAGGTTTATTTATGTGTATTTTTTATAAATTTATAATTAAAGGATAGTTATTTGGAAGGTGGAAGCAAAGCAACATTTTAGTATTAGTGATCCTTATTCATAGTACTTCATTTAGTTTGGAATGCCAGTTTTATTGCAAAACCTCAAGTCCATTTTCAACCTGCCCAAGGATTATTTTTCATGATATTGTGGGTTAGTTTATTGATACTTATTGATTCTTTGGTGTGGATAGCCACTTATGTATTTCACTTTATTGCTTTTTCTTTGCAGGAGCCCCTTATGGAGGTATTTTCTCCTGGATCTAAGAATCTTCAGGCATACATTACACATAGGCTATTGGTGTATGTGTATCGTGAGTTCCGAGCCGCTGAGAAACGTGGCATGATTCCTTGGATTCGTGCAGATGAATTATCAGCTCAATTCCCAAACCTTTCAGATACCATTTTACGAAAGAAGCTCAAGGAGTGTTCTGTGTTGCGTGTATGTTTGTTTTATAGTGTACTCTATATGTGATGTTGGTACAAATTGATTATTTTACTTGAAAATTTTGTTATTACTTTGACTTTGATGTTGACACTTTGTTCTGATTGCTGTTTCACATGGATATGCAACATACAGAGGGATGCGAATGGACGATTGTTTTGGGCCAAGAAACGTGATTTCACCATTCCATCTGAAGAGGATTTGAAAAAGTTGGTGCTGCCAGAAAATGTGAGTTTCATCCTTCTGTTGTTTTATGTTCCTATTTTCTCATGCTTAGGGCAGCATCTTTTATGATTGCATGGAGATTCTCTGTTTCCGTTGGTCACTTGGATCATTTCCATTGATTGATTTGAACTAATTTATCTGAAGCATGTTTTCTAGATATGTGTTTAACTAATAATACAGCTGTTCCAGAGATTAATATGATAAGCAATGGTGCTTGTTCATTTGTAAGCTTAGATGGCAAAGTCAGTATGCTAATTAGGACATATAGTCTGGATAGGATGGGGATACAATTTTGTAAGAAACATGGTGGATATCCTATATTTGATTGCTTGAATGAAGCTGACACATGTTTTATCTACCATTTCCCGTTAGGGCTTTAGAATTGTAAATCACTAATTGTGTGTACAAAACGTTTGTGACTTAAAATTGGCTACTTAACTAATTCAGGAGCTCATTGGATTTTTAATTAGGATGATTGGGAATTAAGTTATGCGTTATTTAGTAATGTCTTTAAGTGGTGCATTTATGTAATTTTAGTATTTATACTTTAGGGTTTTCTTTATGTTTGCCTGCAGATAGGTGGAGGTTATTTTTAACTGAGAGGCTATTAAGTTATTGAATAAATGTTGAGGATGTTTATCTCTCTTGTTCCTGTTATCTCTCCTCCTCCCTCTGTCACCCCCACCCCTGAATTTTGTCCGAGTTTCTCCCTCTTTTTTTCCTTACTGCTATTTTCCTCTATTTCTATCTATCCTACCTCATCAAGTTTATAGGCACCTTCATTTCTGTAAAACAATAGTTTAGATTTTCCATGGGCTGTTTTGTTTAAAACGATGCCATCAAAGGAAAAAGAGAAATTCAATCAAAGGAAAAACATGTTCTCTGTTTTATGCTAACCATGCAGAAAATGTTTAGTAGCATACTGTCAGTTTATATACTAGAAACATGTTTAACTCTTCCCTTTGGGTGCTTAGGTTTGTGCCTATGAGAGTATGCAAGCTGGTCTATATCATCTCAAGCACTTGGGCATTACAAGGTTAACGCTACCAACTAGTGTATCAACTGCAGTGAGTCAGCTCCCTGATGAGGCAATTGCTCTGGCTGCTGCATCGCACATTGAGAGGGAGCTGCAGATTACTCCATGGAGCCTTAGTAGCAATTTTGTTGCTTGCACAAGCCAGGTAAGACAACTATGTTACTGATTTATGATAGAATGTCTCTGTTCACCTTGTATTAGAGGTTGGCATTGCCTTAAAGGTTTGTCATGGAATCTGGTGCAATTACCTGACTTTCTGTGGACAAGCATTTTTGAGTGTGCTACCTTTTTGGAAAAGCCGTATAAAAGGATATTAGGTGCAGTGGTGATCTGTAGGTTATTTTCTACATATGCATTGTGCAGAAAGAAATTAGATGTTTTCTTATTCCAACTTTTGGTTACCCTTTCTTCCTGTGCTATACTTTCAAGTAATGATGATTTACGTGTGGGAAGCTAATGTTCAGTCTTGAAGATCTCCATCCACTCAACACAAATCTTATCACTTATTTAAAGTTACATGAATGGAGACTTTGAGCTATCAAAATAGCCTCATCCTTTAAATGCAAGGTGTCTAATTTTTATTTTTTTGCTTCTTCAGGATAGAGACAATATTGAGCGACTCGAGATCACTGGTGTTGGTGATCCATCTGGTCGGGGCCTAGGATTTAGCTATGTTCGGGCCACTCCCAAGGCACCCGTGTCGAATGCAATGATGAAGAAAAAAGCTGCAGCTGGTCGGGGAGGTTCTACTGTTACTGGGACAGATGCTGATCTCCGTAGATTAAGCATGGAGGCTGCACGAGAGGTAGATTTTATCTCTGATTATTGGTACTCTGTTTTTATTCAAACTATTTGTGAGCTTGATCCCAATAAACTTAAAATAAAAATATTTCAATAAGTTATATGAATAGGCCACAATTTACTTCAAATCAATATGATTGTGGTGTATAGATGAAATGCTAGTGAGGGAACTAACCCATATAGTATTATTGAGGCTGATTGTTGTTCAACTCCCTTAAGTAGAAGTAGTACATCTTGGTCTGAATGTGAAATGTTTTATAATGGGTGTGGAATGGTGAACCCCGTCTTGTAACCTCCATAATCAGCAATAAAATTCCAGTAAGTTAAATAACTGCTATCTATAAAAGAAACCTTTTAAGAGCAATACTTTCCACAACACATATTTTCTTCTATCAAATTTGGGGTTACCATGTAGAGTCAGCTGCTGGAGTCCAACATGTTAAACTATCACCAAACTCTTACATGACAAAAAAAAATTATCAAACAACTAGCTACTAAGTTCCTTTTTCCCACAGCTCATTGATGAATATCAACTCCCCCAATAGCTTAACCATCTGTATAACAGTAATATATTCCCATGGTGAAAGTACATGCCAATCTAAGAGCTAAAGTTACTCTTTTGTATGCTGTCCCAATTGAACTAATATGAGCCTGTCTTGAACTTAAGAGAAGCTTAAACTACTGTATTGGGTCCTTAGGATGTGGCTATTCTGAAATAAATCTCATTTCAAAGAATGGAAATGTGAGCCAAACTTTGGTATTAAGTTGCAAGAACTTGTTAGTAAACTGCTTAGATATCATAAGTGGTACAAGAATAACTCAATTACTCAATCTGGCTTGTATTACTTTTGACATTCCTAATAATTTCACTCTCGTCTTATTGTCCTTTTGCCTTTTTGTAGCCATTTCTTCCATTGGTTCTTGCATCCTATAAAAAACTTGCTGCAAAGCAATAGTCCACTTTAAACTTTTCGACAAAGGATTCATCTTTCTGCCATCCAAACTGTCTAACTTGCTATTTTTATCTGCTATGTTCTGCTAACAGTAATGGATGTAGATGACAAAAAAAAAAAAAAGGAAGGAAGCTAGTCCATTTAATCATTCTTTGATTGCAGGTTCTTCTCAAGTTCAATGTTCCTGAGGAACAGATTGCTAAACAGACTAGGTGGCATCGTATTGCTATGATACGTAAGCTTTCTAGTGAACAAGCTTCATCAGGAGTGAAGGTTGATCCGACAACTATCAGCAAATATGCACGTGGTCAGCGGATGTCCTTTCTTCAGCTGCAACAGCAAACAAGAGAAAAGTGTCAAGACATTTGGGATCGACAAGTTCAGTCTCTATCAGCAGTAGATGTTGATGAAAATGATAGTGACTCTGAAGCAAATAGTGATCTAGATTCCTTTGCTGGAGACCTAGAAAATTTACTTGATGCAGAGGAATGTGAAGGGGATGAGGGTACCGAGGAAAGCAAGCATGACAAACATGATGGTGTTAAGGGGCTGAAAATGAGAAGGCACCCATCACAAACTCAGGCAGAGGAGGAAATTGAAGATGAAGCTGCTGAGGCTGCTGAATTGTGCAGGTTGCTCATGGATGGTATGCTCGTCTTCTACTGCCTTTCACGGTCACTTCCAATACATGAGCGGTTGTATCATCTTGTGGATTCATGAATAATTAGACCTAAATAAAACATTTCAATTCTGTCTCAATAGATAACTTGTTTCAATGAGCCAGGTGGTGGGTGCAGGGGCATCTGTATGGCTCCACACAGGAAGTCATTGGGATAAAATGTTTAATAATTTATTTGTGTATTAATTTATGAAGATGTAGCAAAATATTTCTATGATAATATGCATACCATATCATGAGCAAAATGATGATGCTATAGGCTAGGTTCTCTAACTAACCACATATACCTGGTCAGCATATTGTTGGAAGAATTATTTACGGTTATGATATACGGCTTACGGAGACCACCATGCTGCAGACAATGAGGCGGAGCAAAAGAAGAAGAAGAAAACAAAATTTGTAGGACTTGCTGCAGGATTGGCACCGGGCCCTAAATCAAATTTTGTCAACAATGTAGAAAGGGTTAAGAAAACTAAACAAGCTCAAACCAATGGATTATATGCTCCCAAAGGGGGCATCATTAGAGAATCAAGGGAGGTAAATATTTGTTACCTAGTGTATATTTCTCAATGATGCGGACCTTCTTTTTGAGTTGGCCATTCTAGTTCAATTTTCTGGCTATATTGCATCATTACGTGATTTCTTCCTGCAGGGGAATAAGATTAGGGATCCTAGTGACTTTGCATTCTTTTGGTGGCAGGTGGAAACTTTGTTTGGAAAAAGTAAGATATCTGAGAAGGTGAAAGAAATCAAAAGGGATGTTGATTCAAACGTGCCTCAAATTAAAACAAAAGTGAAGATATTGGGAGACGGACTTAAGGCAAGTGAGCGTAATTAACTTTTCTCTGTTTGTTTGGCCTTTTTGTCTTCCATGGGGAGCTGGTTGGATTAACTATGCTTTGGTGGCAACTTTGTCTTGTATTGTTATCAATTATCTATGCTTTGGATTGAGGTTTTATACGTGTTAGATGGATGTTTGTCCTGCAGAAAATGGGCTTATCATTTGTGTTTTAACTTCTTTATTTCATCGCTTCAATTCTGATTTTGCATGATGTGGAAAGGTAGACTTTATTATTACTGCCTTTGTACATGGTTTACAAGTCTTGTTTGTTTACAAGCCTATGTATTTATACATTTCTAGAGTTCTTGACCATAAGACAGTTACCACTGGCTGTACTTGCACTGCAGTAAGATTCAAGAGTTAGCTTGGCTGAGCCCTGAAATATCTTCATATGTGTTTCTGTGTTTAATGTTTTTATTGTTACCTAAAGTAACTTATCTTGTTTAGATATTAAGTTAACAATGGTTCAACTATTTTAACTGCTACATGGTTTAATGGTGAAGTTACTCCATTACAACTTAGAGGTCACAGGTTCAAGCCACAGAAACAGCCTCTTTGTTAAAACAGAGTATTGTGTGCATTTGGCCTTTCCCTAAACCCCACAGTGTGGGAGCTTCATGCATTGGGATGCCCTTTTTTTATTAGCTTTGTGTTTGTGTATGTTGAGAAGTTTAGTGGTGGAGAATGGGGTGGCTCTGTGACTTGAAAATTTATTTAGGCATCACAGTCTGTGACATGTTAAGTGCTTTCTGCAAAAGCGCTGAACAAGATTTCAATTGTTTTTCTTTTTACTTCCAGAAATAACCTCAAATTTCTTGTGTTAAATTTCAGGTTTTTAAGGAGAAGAAATCATCAAGAGAGAGTTTCGTTTGTGGAGCATGTGGTCAGGTGAGTACATCAAGGCAGTTTTTCTGGTGAGTGCTTCATCACCTTCTAAGATTTCTGATTATTTACCTTTTAATTGAGCAGCTTGGGCACATGAGGACCAATAAGCACTGCCCCAAGTATAGGGAAGAGCCTGAAATGCAGATTGAAGCTAAAGATATGGAAAAGACTTCTGGGAAATCAAATTCTGTAGAACCTTCAAGTAAGATACAGCAGAAGTTGCAAAAGAAGGCCGTTTCCAAGAGTGCATCAAAAATTGAAGCTTCTGAGGATGAAAAATCAAATTTGAAGGTCAAAACTCTCCCAGTGAAGTTTAAATGTGGCACTGCTGAAAACTTTTCTGATAAGCCCACAGATGTAGCTGGACAAATTTCTGACCAACGTATCCCTTTTGAAGTCCAACTTATCAGTACCAGTGCTGAAACTGCAAATAAGTCTGTTTCTAAAGTTAACAAAATAAAATTTTCTAAGAAGCCAAAATCTGAAGATTTACGAGTTGAATCTCATAAGCCCTCTATTTTGATACGGCCTCCAATGGATATAGAAAGAGGCCAAGTTGAATCTCATAAGCCCTCCATTGTTATAAAACCTCCAACAAACACAGACAGAGATCATGTTGAGTCTCTTAAGCCCTCTGTTGTAATACGCCCACCAGCAGAAAAAGAAAGAGAGCAGGCGCACAAGAAAATAGTTATCAAACGGCCCAAAGAGATCATTGATCTGGACCAGCTCAGTCAGGATGGAAGCACTGGATTTGAGTACCAAAAAACTAAAAAAATAGTTGAATTGTCAAGTTTTGAGAATCATAGGAAGCAAAGGAGCATACATTTCAGTGGGGAGTTAGCTAAGCGGAAAGCTAGGGAGGAGAGAAGATGGTGGGGAGAGGAAGATAAGAGAAGTATTGCAGGGAGAATGGGAGAAATGAGAACTAGGAGGATTAGTGGGGAAGAAATCAGGATGCTGGATGGACGAGAAGGACTAGCTGAGCTTAAAAGATATGAAGAATCCATTAGAAGGGAGAGGGAGGAAGAACGTAAAGCCAAAAAGAAGAAAAAGAAGAAGGTTGAAATTAATGATGACTACTTAGAAGACTTCAGGGAAAGAAATGACAGGAGGATGCCAGAAAGAGATCGGAGTGCAAAAAGGCGGCCTGTTGCTGAGCTGGGGAGGTATGGTGCAGAGTATGCCCCAGTGACAAAACGACGGAGAGGTGGTGAGGTATGCTGTCTGCTTGTTTTTGTTATTTCTCCCATGTGGTTTGTTATGTGCATATGCTGTTTCTGTGGCCTCAATTTATATCATAGCCTCCAAGATGGACAGTGGATACAGTTCAATAGCCAGGGACTATCCTAATCTTGTTGTTGCATAGCATTTTCCTTTTAATGTTTTCTGTTCTAGATGATTACTGATGAGATGGATTTATGGGATCAGACTTTGCTTCAAGCCCCAGATTTTTCTGTTTCCTTTTGCATGTTGTTGTAGTTTAGTTACCGTCATGCATTTCTTGCATTTCATTTTTGAGATTGCACAAGCTTACTGGTATTCATAATTGCAAAAAACTGGCCCAAGCTTTGGCTTGGAAAGCACGTGGGTTGCTAGGTTAACAGTCTGTTGGACTGTGGGTTATTATTTTTGTAAGTTTTGTGTCTGATAGTTTGTACTGCCTTTGAACCGGCATGGTATGTGCAAATGTTGTCAAAGAAAACACAAGGAAGCCCAATTGAATGAAAGACCAAAGGAGAAAACTGCCCATCACCCTATCCCATAAGTTCATATGGTCAAGAGAAGGAGGGGGGGCAAAAAGGAATAATAAAACACCAAAATAGGAAGGGACCTTGAAATTTGAAAATCACTTGTGACTTTGACAGTCCTCTATTTCCTCTTCCATGCTCTGTCAAGAAGCCACATAATTTGGATTACTTTCATTTCTCTCACACATGCAAACACAAACACAGCCTCTTACATCATACTGTTTTTTGGTCATCAGTTGTTTCTGTAAGTTCTCTCCTCCATTTCAGATATTGGGTTTGACGGAGCCTTTGTGTGGAGTTGTTTAGATAGGAAATAGATTTGTTGATGAGGAAGAGAATGCTACTAAGTTTGAAGAACAAATTAGAGATTGATGGTCAAAACTTGAAATCCATATTTGAAGTTTTGACCAAAAGCTTTGTAGAGACCAAAAAATAGTGTACACTGACCAGGTCTCACTGAGTCATACCGGTTGACTGGATCAACAAAAATTGTCTGGGTTTTTCCTGTTCATTGGATGTAGTGGTCCAATTCAAGAAACAGATTAGCCTGACATCTTTTCCCCAATTCCACCAACTGGGGTTGGTGGTCATGTTTTTTACATTCTTCTTCTTATTAGAAAGATGCTTTTACTTTTCCATTAGTTGAGGCTATTTCATATGACATTTCAAGTTTTAGGCCGGTAGTTAGGTCTATTTCTTCTTGTTGTTTTTCTTGGGTTTGGTTACCTCTTACTCTCACGTACACACTTGAGCAAAGTTCATGAAATACCATCTTCCTTAAAGGTTGGCTTGGCAAACGTGCTGGAGCAAATTGTGGATACTCTTAAAGAGAGGCGGGATGTGTCCTATCTTTTCTTAAAACCAGTGTCCAAGAAGGAGGCTCCAGACTACTTGGATATCATTGAGCGTCCCATGGATCTCTCAACGATCAGGAATAAGGCAAGGAACATGGAATATAAAAATAGAGAGGAATTCAGACACGATGTCTGGCAGATTACTTACAATGCCCATGCATACAATGATGGGCGCAACCCTGGTATTCCTCCCCTAGCTGATCAGCTTTTAGAAATTTGTGATTACTTGTTGAAACAGCATGACGAGAGATTATCTGAAGCTGAGGCTGGCATTGAGTTTTAGGGAATAGTATCATAGCACTGTAGAGCAAGTTGCCCCAATTCTTAGGTGGCCAAAGCAATTATTTTTTTTCCGTTCTTTCTTTCCTTTAGCTCTCTGGGGTTCTCAGGGCTTGCAAGGGATCGGGTCGCTTTGGCCCCAGGTTTTTGTACAACAATGGTTCCCGCAATGTACATAACGAGTTGTATGTCCATTTGTAAATTAACAGCATGTGTCAAATAGTGGCCTTCAATACGTTGGCTTTAGCCAGTGGATTGTTTGGTAATGGCTGCCTCAGCCTCAATAAGTGAAAAGTACGGTAATTCTGGTACTATTTCTTATTAGAGGCCAATTCTGCGATCTCAACGAATGGTGTAAAAATTAAGTAAGGGCTTCAGCTTGTGGATGCCAGTATTGGTTTATATCAATTTTCAGCACACCGATGCTCTAATCCCAATTTGGACGAATTTGTTCTGGTTTGTTGGGAGGCCCCATATGTTTTATTTTAGGTTTTAATGTCAAATTTAAGATGCAATTAATCGATTAAAATAATGCTCAGGAGCAAAACTAATTTCAAAAAATGTTGTTAGAAGCCAAAAGTATCTTTAGTCTCTATTAAGAAACAAATTAAAATATAATATTTGTCTAATAATTTTGTGTACTGAAAAATTTTAATAATAATACAGTGGAAATAACTCAATAGATTTATATTTGTATAATATAACTTGATTAAAGATAGATATATATATATTTGCATGAATTTTATGCTTTTTTTTATCGTAGTAATAGATAGTCAAACCTTTTTTGATATACCCAAAAAAAAAAAAAACACTTGTGTCTTACTAGACATTAAGGCATAGCATCTGTATGCTAGTAGGCACGATGACGCCCAAAAAAAAAAAGAAAAGTTAAATGTTAATAAACATTAATTTTAAAAAATTGTTCCCGAAAAAATTATATATATAATATAAAAAAAAGAAGAAGAAGTAGAAGAAGAAGAAAGAAAAGAAATTGTGTTTTTCATGAGTTGCAAGGGTTGCGAAATCGGACGGTGGGCATATGATACACAACACATCATCACACCACACATGTATCTATAGATATAAAGCAGGCATAAACTGAGCGGCGACGGAGATTAGAAAATATCTTCACAAGACGCTCCGCACGGCAACAAAACAAAAAGACTAAAGATATGGGAGTGGAGAAGCAGCTGCTCAGGCCTGGAACGGGTCCCAAGCCTGTTGCCGGTCAGAACGTCACCGTTCACTGCACCGGCTACGGTTAGTTCCGTTTCTCGCTGCTCCCGCTCACTCCACCAAATCTTCAATTTTATGACTTTACTTTCTGTTTGGTTGCTGGGAAATTTTTATGGAAAATGAGATCAGATTTGAGGTTGTTAAGAGGTTTCTTTTTTTTTTTTCAAAAAAAATTGTTTGGGTTGAGTAAAATAGTAATTATTGCACTGTAATTGATGAAAAATTGAACTAGAAACTACGATTTGTTAGTGGATAATTGTAGTTGTATGCCGTAGATTATTCGTTTATGGACAGATTTTTGCGTGCGTGTGTATAAGCAAAGGAATTCAAAATTTTGGAGTACTTTTGTTTGATGAGTGTTGTATGATGTGTAATGCCAGAGGCCCTAAATTTTTATTTTTTATTTTTATTTTTTTTGCCTGCAGGGAAGAATGGTGACTTGGGTCAGAAGTTCTGGAGGTGAGAAATGCTGCCATTTTGTTTTTAAGTGCATGTGGAGATTTAATTTAAGTGAATGTGTTTCCTGTCATTCACATTCCAGCACAAAGGATCCTGGACAACAGCCTTTCACTTTCAAGATTGGCCAGGGAAAAGTTATAAAGGGTAAGCCTGACTTGCCATAAGTGCTGTTGTGAACAATAATCACCAAATTTTGGGACATGGTCATGTTGGAGTTAATTTGTACTTGTCATGTTAGCCTTTTGACTTATATCTGCTTACTTTCTCAACATTTGTGTTATTGTTGCTTCAAAACTAAAATTGTGACACTCAAGACCCTGCAAACATATTTCAAACAATCTCTCAATGATTAGTTCAACTGTAAATGATGTAGATGTATTCTAAATGATACATATATTGCATCCCTCTTGACCTTGCCTGGAGCAATCAATTCCTATCAATGGTTCGGACATCATGTGGGAGGATTTGTCTACATTTTTGGAACAGCTTATGCTAATCGCATTTTCTTTATCCCTCTCTGCCTCCATTTGGTTGCATAGATGGGGTTTTGGTTTTCCCTTCTTTTAGGTGAGGGATGCATGATTTGGGTGGTCAATCAGAGTTGATATCTATGAATCTTTAGAGTACATTTAGAGCAACTTCCCCACTTCCTGTGGATGTACTATAAATGTTATGTTTGAAAAACTTTCATTTTGCTGTTCAATTTGTTTGTAGGATGGGATGAAGGTGTCTTGGGAATGCAAGTGGGAGAAGTTGCTCGTTTGCGGGTACTATTATTTTTCTTTGTTGTCCTCATTTAATTAGGCTGCTTGTGGAGATTGTGTAGCTTTTCTGATTTCCCATCTTAATTTTCTATAAAGCTCTTGCCAAATCAATGTCTAAAGCACAGATGCGCCTTAAATGGTATTGTTTTCTTGGACAATCAGTTTCTCATGACACAATATTATACTCTTTACTCACTTCTTCAGTCTATAAGCTCACACTTTTCGAAAATTAATCCTTAGGCGATTTTTCTTCATTTTTTGTTGCTGTATTTGATTCCCAGCCCCCATGGGCATTGGGGTTGCTTCGATGGATGGTTGCAGTGTGATTATAAATGCCATTTTCTGTCATGGATTATTCTTGAATTCGGTTCATATCATGTGAAGTTTATGATCAGCATTTTGTTTGTTGCTCATAGTATAATGTTCTTGGATGAATGTTCAGTGCTCTCCCGATTATGCTTATGGACCTAGTGGATTTGCAGTCTGGGGAATACAACCTAACTCAGTCTTGGATTTTGAGATTGAAGTCCTTGGAGTGGAGTGACCGCCTAATAGTGGCTGGCAACTCTCTAGTTCACCGTATAACACTATAATAACCATCTTGTGATGGATTTGCATGACATGAAACTTATCTATGTATATACTGTTGGATTATGAGCTTCACTGTTATTGGCCGCGGATTAATGTTTGGGGACATAATTTATGGTGGATTCCACTCCATCAGTACCTCTGCATACCCCCCTCTATTGGATTACCCTTTTAATTTTTTGAAAAATTGCTCGAGATGATGTGACCTATCATTGAACCTACTCCCACTGTTACAGTTTAATTTACAAACGTTTCTTTCTGCTTTCATATATTTTCCATGTCAGACCTTTACGAATTTCCGGCTAAATTTATAATTAAAGTCTAGACCAGACACGATATTTTAGGTGAAGAAGTAAAAGAAGTTAGAAAATTCTTCTCATCTCCTGTAATGTTTAAGAAAATATCACCTGCAACATTTGAGGCCGCGAGTTCCCGAGCTGGTATCGCCTTTGTCTGAAAACAAAATAGGTGGGATTTTGTATTTTTTTCATTCTTTGAGACATATAATGACGTGAGACTGTTAACTCCCCCCTAATTTTACCTATTCCATGAATGGGTAATGTTTTTTAAATTACATGAGCATATGATCTGGACTGATCACCGTTCCATGAATTTGTATATTCCATCTCTAAACCTTTCTTTAACCTATTTATGTAATCTTTGCATAAATCTTCACTATATAATTTCCATTCATTATGTTATTGCCTTTTTCTCTTCGGTCCATTAAGAAGTTCACTACATTTTGAGATCAACTCTTCCTCTACGTAGATAAGATCATTCTTTTTTAGGATATTCGAACCGTGGAGTTCCAAAATGGATGTTTAACTGCATGTTAATTGCCGTTCTTGCTGTTTCATTGTTCACTATATGGGGCAACTTGATGTGGTTGAAGCTCACTTGGCACGCACTTGATCATGTGTGTAGTAAACAATGCTGTACAACATGTTTTTCAGCTAGCTGCCAAAATTTATGAAACTCATCTGTATCTTGTCTTTTGACCAAGTTAGTGTAAATTCTTGGTGACTTCCAAGCCACTGAGGCATTTCGCCCTTTCTTTATCTTTTTTGTGGGGATGTTTCTTTTGTTTTTTTTTTTGGGGGGGGGGGCGGGGGGGGGGGGGGAGGACTTTTTTACTCATTGATTTTGTTTAATTTGGTCAGAAGAGCACAAATGCTTTTGACGAATCAAATGCCTGGTAGAGGTTGCAGTCACGAGTCAACATGAGCAGATGCGCGTAAAAGCATTCAAGAAAGCCAATTGCCACGTTCCCTCGGCCTCTTATTCTGCTCCACATCTGTGGCTGCTGGCTGCCTGTATAAACAGAACATCTCCCCTGCTCTATTTTATTATTATTATTATTATTTCCTTTGTTCTCAACGTTATAATTATGGGTTTGAAAGGTTTTGTTGAAGGTGGCATCGCCTCCATCGTTGCCGGTGCCTCCACGCACCCTGTTTTAAGGTAGTGAATTTTGCATTCATTTCATGCACCTTCGATTGCCAATCTCCGGGGCCCAGAAAAGGAACAGAGACAGATCGCATACAATATTCATAGTTCAACGAGTAGTACATCTATGTCCCATTAACGAGCATTCATTAAGGCGTCCAGTGCCAGAAACTATACAACTAGCTTTTCCACCAGGCATTTCACCGCATGTTTTCTCTGCGGCGCACATATCGAGTTCGGTCATTGTATCTTGGTCTGTCATTTGCTCTCTGTGGCTGTGGCTCTACCCTCCTCTGCCTTTCAGGTGACCTTTGAACTATCTCTCCATTCACAAACAACTCAGCTGCAAAAGTATAACAAAAGGCTTTAGATGCAGTCATCAAGAAGAAGGGCATCTCTAAATTTGCATACTGTTAAGACTCCATTAAAAGATATGCAGTCTTTGAAAGCTTGATATAAAGATGCTAGCAACGCTGAACCAAATTCAGCAACAGAAAGAAAAAAAAATAGTTTGTGTATCATCTCTAATGATTCTGCAGCTCCATTTGGAAAAGGAAGAACAGAACAGAACAGAACAGATTAGGAGAGAAACTTCATGTGAGTCCATTAGCATTCAAAACTAGACATTGCCCCAATTTTGAGGCTACTAGCTTTGCCAAGATGGACTGGCACAGTGTTAGAAGTGTCATTTTAAGGCATATGTGGATGTGACCTAGACGAAAGAGATAAAACATTGCCTCTATCTATAGCCCTATAGAGACGATAATAAATAGAACACTCAAACAAGGAGAGGTGGCACAAGTCCATTTACAATCAGATCTACAAATAGTGCCTAAGACTGTTTAGTTAGCCAAGATAGACCAATGATATAAAAAAATACTCATTAGAAACAATCCACAATAATAGAAACATTAAAGACACAAAATGTTATTTATTTTCACGATAGAATAAATCCTTATTGACTAATACAAAAAGCGTGCGATAACAAAAGAACAAAATTGCTCACTAGAGGCACAACCACATACATCACTAACATCTAACAAATGCCGTAAAAATCACGTTTCCATCTCCAAAGGCCTGAAGCCCCCATAGAATGTATAAGTGCAGAATGACAAAAAAAGGAACTTTGATGTAAGTCCATTAGCATTCAAAGCTAACCACTGTCTATGAGACTCTTGGACTATTCATCAACTATTCCACCATACTTATCTATTTCAGTAAAAATTCTAAGTGTCTTATGCTGGTCAGCTATATAGTGGACCCTGTACCAGAACCCAAAAAGTGGAAAAGAAAAAACAGCTTCAGAGTCATCAAAGGACACAAGCCTTTGTTCACAAACAAGAAAGCCAAAGCAAAAAATATTAAGCTAGCAGAACTCATCTCAAATGCAGGAATGCATAGACACTTGACCCATTGCCTAAAAAAGTCACATGTGATGTCAAAATGGGAATTCTAAGGATCAGCAAAAAAATCCAAAATTCTCAGAAACTAGGACCACAAATGCTTACCGCCATAATCCTTGTATTCAGGGTCAACGTAAGAATCAGGCAGGACAAACAGAACACCAGGCAACCCTGTCAGCAGAGGACTAAAAAAAATCAATTCTCCAATTGCAAATCAGGCATATCATTTTTCCCAGAGAGAGAGAGAGAGAGAGAGAGAAATGCGCGAATTAGAAACAGACCTTCGAGCTTGTTTGAAGTCTCCTCATCAATCTCACATCCAAATCCAAAGTACCTCTCGCATGAGACATTGTAAATCTTCTTCTTCGCTTCTTCCTCACTGATACACATAAACAAATGCAACTCGTAAACACCAAACACGTATAACAAATAGATAACATACGCCGATCATAGAATCTACAAGACACGCAAAGAGAGAGAGAGAGAGAGATTGACCTGCCAACGACCTTGGCTAAGGTTTGAATGTAACAATCGATCATTTGTTGCTTAGTGGCACCCTCACCACCGGGCTTGTCCATGACTATCAGCCAATGCTCGTAATCGCATCCGGGAAAGAGCGGCGCCATTTCGTTGGGCGGCCGGTCGCTGAAGTTCGACCCGGAGTTCAAAGGCGAGTAGGGCGCGTTTCCGGAGCGGTTCACCCGGCAACGAATCGCAGCAAAACGCGTCGGGCCATGGGGTTTGATTGACCGGGCGGTGGCTTCAGAGAGTGGGAGCAGAGATCTGCGGGAGAAGAGGAGGGCGGGAGGAGATGGAGGAAGAGTTATGGAGGCGGTTGAGAGGAGGCGCTTGGGGGAGAGGCTGAGGTGGCGGGCAGCAGCACAAGTCAGGGAGCGGGCCAGGGCTTGAGCCATTTTAGGGTTTCTTTCTTCTGTGTGAGCTTCAGTGGAACGAGGAAACGTTAAGGGTTTTCTCAGCCCCCGGCGGATGAGCCTTTCGGCCTGCAAATATCAATATTATTATATATCATTTATTTATTTCTTTATTTGTACGAATATTATATAAAATAATGTTCAAAACAATGCTAAATATTATTTAAATAATTTTATTAATAAACAATTATACATATTATAAACATAATTTGTTTTAATATTTAACTTTATTCTATTATATATCCAACTTGAGGTTATTGTTGTCTTTGCGACAAGATATTTGAGATTTTTCTGGTTGCTGCGTGGTCTGGTTTGGGTTGGGCTTGGTCTTGGGCTTGGGCTTTTTTTTTTTTCAATTATCTCTTTTATCTTTAAGTTTATCCCAACTTACAAGAATGTGTGTTAATTTACAATACAGCTAATGGGAATGTGATAAAAAAAAAACAACAAAAGCTATATAGAGCAGGCCAACTTGAAACTTTAACTTGTGCTTCGTATTATTCTATCTGCATGTCGGCTCTTTCGTGAGACAGTGGCTGAGGATTTTTATTTTTTTGGCTGGGTTCATTCTCTGGATGTTAATTTTTCAGTCAAGTCAGCACATGGCTTGTTGGGGAATAGGGGGAGGGGGAGGGGAAATGCAAGTGAATCGTGTGTACAAAGAGGAATCTGGCTTGCTATTTCTTGACACTTGTCCAGATTTTACAGGACGATGCGGCTAGTTTTAAGTCTCTTTCAAGGATGGACTGCTGACCCTAAATAATAACACTGATCTGACATAATTCACTTTAAATTTAATTCTACTTAATTCATTAATTAAATAGCTCGTAAACTTGAAATACTTAGAATTTGAAAAAACAGGCATACGAGACAGTTAGCTCCATTTGAAACAGTGCATATCATCTAACAATTTGCTTCTTCATTACAGATAAGGAATCGAAAGTTTTTTAAGAATCTCCATAAAAGAAGATGCCTAATAAGCTGAATGCTAAATTCTGATTGTTATAACACGAAACGAAACGAAACGACGAAAGATGGGTAATTGAGCACTAAGCTGAATATTCATTATTATTTCCTTCGATGATTAGCTTTTCTTATTAAAAAGAAGGGAAAGAAAAAAAAAAAAAAAGGAGGAGGAGGATCTCACATTCCAGTCAGTCATGAGTGCTTTACTTAAATAATGAACCTATTGCTTTCACCACTTATCGTCAACCTCAGACGTTAACATCATCTCTAATCCTTGCCCATTATCACGTCCTTAAGCAATCAAGGCAATGCTCAGCATTACACACACACACACACACACACATATGCTCTCTTAAGATATATTATTAAATCAATTGATTTTAGTGTATTTTAATAACAAAAGACAAGCGGAGATTGCAATCTGAATTCAAGTTTTATCGCATTTCTTGAGTGCTTCCAAAAGGGAGGACCTTATAATGCTGGCGAATAAATGTATTTCGGGTATATGCCATTTGTCCTTTCCACTCCAGGCAACAGCTGCACATACAATTAATTAAATAAATAATCTCTGCATTATCAATTGGGTAGACTATATTTCTGCCTCGGCCCTCCAGGCCATTCATTTTCAGTTGACACGTTCTCCTTTTTTCTTTTTCTTCTTTTTTCTTTTTTCCCTTTTCCTTTGCTTTTATTTTGGAATATTCTTTTTAGAGCAAACTCTATGCCTGTGACTTTAACTTACTTCATAAAATTTAGTTGATATAAAGTCTCAAATTCGTCCTAACTCAAAGGTTGACCATACGTGTGTGACTCTGTCTCTGTGTGTCTGTGTGTGTGTGTGTATTAATTTTATTGATTACACAATTGTAATATATAATATTAATTAGAATAAAATATCATTAAAAGCATAAGTTGGGCCTGGGTAACTCTGCTGAACTATTAACTAAAATGTTAATACATGCCCGCTCGTGATTCTCTACTACATATTTTATGGGGTCAACGGAAGCTGCAGGCTTCTTGTTCTTCTTCTCCCCTCTGGCTTTCCTTTCCCCCTTTTTTTCTTCTTCTTCTTCTTCTTCTTCTTTCTTTTCTTTTCTTCTTCTTTTTTTTTTTCCCTTCCTATTTTACGGTTCACGGCCAATGATCATATTAGATTATCAATGAGTAGAGCAGATACTTATGATTAAATGGCACATGTTCCTTCCTGTCCTTATGATCCATGTTTTGTTATTATTGATAACATTATTGATGGTCACCACAACTTATCATTAATTTGTTAGTTCAAGACAACGTTTTCAGTCATCGGCAGGAGAATTTGCACTTGGGAGCTATACGTATAGCCCCACAATGAAACCAATTCAACCACCTATCGATTATAGGAGTAGTACAACAATAATTTAATATTCTTGGATTTTTTTTTTCTTTTCTGTCACATGAATAGAAAAATAGGCTGTGTCCCCCACTGCCCCACCAAAAAAATAAAAAATAAAAAAAGAAGAAGAAGAAGTGCATTTACATTACGTATTAAACTAAATATAGTTAAATTTATTAAAAAAAAAAAAAAAACACACACACACACACACACACATATCGTAAAATTAAATAAAATCATTTCAAATCATATTCCATTATAACATATTTCATGTTTAGTTAAGTACAAAATGATACTAAGTTCTACACACAACTTACTCGGAAAGGAAGACACATATAAAAATAAATTATTGAAAAGAAAAGTCCATACACAGTGAAACATCGAAACCAAGATGTCAATAGGCTCTGGTCCACTAGATTCAGATTAGATCTCTTGGTTTTAATTTAAGACCTGATTTTACTAAAATTTCCATGACACTTTCTTTTTTTTTTTTTCTTTTTTTTTTTTTACCTCCACGGCCATCTTGAAATATATGTGAGTCCTTTTTGATCTGCACCTTTCCATAATTTAAATTATGATGGTGATAAGATCTTAGTTGCTAAACATACGGGTGACCAAAAAGTAATTATGGTTTACTGATACTAAGTGACGATTTGGAAGCATTTATTTCCTTAATTACATTATTACAGAGCTATAAAACTTTTCTTTGCAATAACTTTTTCACTTTTTTTTTTTATAAATTATTTTTTAGGAACCGTCTAAATGCCAGATGAAGTTCTTCCAAATATAATTATTGATAACATAAAGGGCAGAGCGGGGGGGGGGGACTAAGGATGGTCGATGCATGACATGACGATTGATGACATCTTTGTAAAGGGCAAGGCTATGCATTTACGGTGTACTCGAGCACACCAGAATTTTTTATTGCGAGATCATCATTATATTTTAAAATTGAGGAAAAGTTCCTTAATCAACGGAAAGCAAATTACTGATATCAGGGTTAGCTTTAACCCTTCGCGCAGGTCAACTGCTATTCTACAACAGTAAGATATCAATGCAGAACACAAATAATAAAATAATAAAGGCTTTAAAAAAAAAAAAAAAAGGTTCTCCCACTTTACTTTTTTTTTTTTTAATCAAAAGATTTGTTTTTTGTTTTTTGTTTTGTTTTGTTAAATCTTTCCACCCATTAAGATGCTATTCAATTTAAAGATCTAATTTTTTAAAAAAAATTATTTCTTATATTAAAAATATTAATTATAAATTATTATTATTATTATTATTTTAATCAATTGTTATATTCGAGATTCATAATATTATTTAATATGATAATATTGATATGAATATATTTGTAATTTTTTAGATATATTTTTTATCAATTAATTCAAAATTTTAAAAAATTTTGTTATTAAAAATAATTGATATTTATTTATTTATTTTAATAATAAAAAATTTACATTTCATTAAATGTATTATACTAATTAATATTTTAAAAGTTAAGTGATGAATTTAATAAAAATAAAGAAATATATAACATATTTTTAATTAAAAGTATTAATATAAAAAACTAATTTTGAAAAAACAATCTTAAATTCAAGGGTATTGTAACGTGGGAGCAATTTCAACAAAATAAAAAATTCTTGAATTAAAAAAATAGTGGGAATCATTCTTAATTTTATTTAAGCCAAATAATTCTCTCTCGCTCTTTCTATTTTGTTTGCCATTGAAATGGAAATTTCTATATAACCTGAACATACCTCAGCACTTCCTCTTCTTTAGATACAACTCAGAGCTCCTATTCGGTTGACAATAGCACATACCTCTTAACGCCCTCTGTCTCTTTTTCTCTATTCTCAAACTTGGACATCTGTGTAACTTTCTGTCGGGTGGATCTAAGCAAAGAAAGCAGTTTTAGTGTCCACTGTAAGTAGTTGAATAATATCCCTTAATTCTTCTTTTGTTCTTTAATGAGAAAATTAAAGAATGGAAAGAAGAAATATCTTGAATATGCTTCTTTTCATTATAGTTGTTCTTGATCTGTTTCTGTTTTTTTTTTTTTCTTTTCCCCTCCACTTTGTTAGGGTCTTAGAGTGTTTGGTGAAGATAAATGTTTTGCTTTCTGGGTTATTTTTTATTCTTTATTTTTGAAGATTAATAGTTGATCATCGCAATTTTGCTTAATCGAGTTGAAAGTTTGGGATGTTTTTGGAAACCTGAAGCACCTTGAATCTTCTTGCTTTCTGATGATACTCTTTGAGGATAAAAGGAAAGAGAATCAGAATTTAATTTCACCCTTAAAGGTTTCCTTGTCCTTTTGGATTCCTTTGTTCCGTTTCTTGGTAGATTTTCTTGGATGAACGTAGAAAAGGTTAGGGAAAGGTAATAACTTTAAAGATTTGGAATCTTGGGAGTTGTTAACTAAGGATGGAGTCCTGTTCTTTTTTATTTTTTTATGGGAAAAAGTTTGGGATGTTTTTTATGCTTGTGGTTTGTGTGAAAAAGGAAATCAGACCATCGATTTTCTGTTTCTTGTTGTTTATCAGATAAGCGCTGTCGCTTCCTTCTTTCATTTTATTTGTTTGACTAGTTTTGACTTGATATACATTGCCATCGATGTGATTAATCCAGATCGGAGTTATCTAATTTATTAGTTTGTGTCTCACCTATTTGCAGGGAACTGGCATATGTTTCTAGTTTAGGTATCTGCGGATATATCAACAGTGGAGGAAAAAAAAAAAAAAGATGCCTTGGTTGACCGGATCAGTTGAGGTGTTCCGCAAAGTTGCATGCTTGAACTTGTATTGCAGGGTTATTCTGTAGATAACCTCCCTTTCTGCCGGACCTTTCTTTTGTGACTTGAGCCTGCTCTGTTTTTCTTTTTCCAAATCCGTTCACAGAACTCCATTTCCTTCTCGTTTCTTACTGTGATATTTATTGGATTAGCTAAGACGACAAGAGGAAGAATCAGCTAGAATTTGTGGTTACTCACTTTCTCTTTCTGTTTGATCTCATCTCAAGGTTCCTATTCCTCTTTTATCCAGCTTCTTTTCACTGTAATTCCAATCATCTATATTTGTTCTTCACACTGAGTTTGCCCCTTTTCTCCTACATGTAGGTGTTTGTTTCATTTCATAACCTATACCCAAATAGACTCAGATTTAAGGTGTCAAAAGAAGTGATGGTGTGCCAAGCAGCAAGCCAAACAAGATTTCGCGCATTAAAGTACGAGAATGGATTTGCTGGGAGACCAACTATTATAGTTAGAGTTATTGCATGTTATCAACCATTGCAGGACTGCCAGGTTAGTATCATACAATTCTTATACCTTTTTAATCACTCAATTGTTTGTATAATGGAGCTAGTCAGCATGTCCTAGCTCTTAAGTTACAAATTGTTTGGTCAAGTTGCTAAATTCTTGCATATGTTTTGCTACCACATTCCTCATGTTTAATTGCATTGTGGTCTTTAAGATTGTGGAATAAACTGTTTGGTGATGGTGTTGCGTTTCACAGGCCGAATACTTCCGTCATTTGCTTAAACCAGTCACGTAGATAGATTCTGAGTTTATATTATAATATCAAGCTGGAAGTTGTAGTGTTCTCCATTTTTTTTCGTTGTCTCTCAAAGAACTGAAAGAAGCAGCAGTTAATTCGTCGCTGAACATCGCAGCACTACACTTGGTATGTTTTCAAATGTCTTACTGATTCTAAAGCTAAGTCGATCTGAGGTTCAACTCCAGGTCATTACTTTTTTGTATGTTTTAATTTGAGATCTGCAGGAAACTGGTTCAGTTGGATGGTTAAGGCCACCAACTATATTTGGTGTGGTCCATCACATTGTACTTGGCAATCAGCAAATTTGAATTTCATGAGCTCGTCCCCAGAGCCTTTACCACAGGGATATTTGCCAGCAACAGCAGACATGAGCCCTAGCACTTGCGTGTTATCTGCAGATGTGGCAATTCCAGGATTTGCTAGGGTCCTAAATTTGAAGGCACAGCAAAGCAATGAAATTCGTACTTTGCCTCATCATTTGCTTCCTCACTCCCAGAATTTGCTTCCTGTGGCAAGCCCTTGTCTTAACGAAAAACCGTCTGTGTTTTCTAGTGGCCTTGGGGTGCAGACTGCACCGAATACAACCCCTCAATGTCAGAAAGGATTTATCATCTTTGATCAGTCTGGAAATGGAACAAGGGTACTATATAGTCCCTTCGAATCTACTATCCCAAGAACAACTGCTGCTGCCACAAAAACTTCTTTTGGTTATGATTTGCAGAATGGAAAAGGTGCAGCTATAATTGAGCCAATGAATCTTGCAAAGCCAACGGTGCATAATATATTGGATGAGAATCACTTAATTGTAGAGGAAACTGAGATGCATGAAGACACTGAAGAAATCAATGCCTTGCTTTGCTCAGATGAGGATGGCTATGATAGTTACAGTGATGATGATGATGAAGTGGCCAGCACCTGTCTCTTATACACATCTAGATGTGTATAAGAGACAGGCTCAGATGAGGATGGCTATGATAGTTACAGTGATGATGATGAAGTGGCCAGCACTGGTCATTCTCCGGTTGCATTTGGACTAAGTTATGACACACAAAAGCAGGTTGATGGAACAACAGAGGAAGTTGCTAGTTCTGATGTTCCAAACAAAAGGCAGAAATTGCTGGATGGTGGGTACAAGAAATCATCACTAGCAGACACTGCAAGTTCAATTAAAGTGGAAGGACCTCATGGGCGTGCAGAATCTGTAGGCCAAACCCAAGAAGATGAAATTGCTTCTAATTTGGGAAACAAGCAATTTAGAAAGGATAAGATTCATGCGACATTGAAAATTCTCAAAAGCATAGTTCCTGATTCAAAGCAGACGGACCCATTGTTGGTCCTTGATGAGGCCATAGAATACTTGAAGTCCTTGAAGCTCAAAGCCAAAAGTCTAGGAATAGACTACTGTTGAGTTGCATTCCTTCAAATTCAATAGTAGCGAGCTGGCCAAGGGGTGGAAGGAAGAATGAAGCAAAAGTAGTATTGTTAAAATTACTGGAGTGAATGATTGACGAGATTGAAATCGCAACATAAGCTTGTATCATGTGGGGGCTCCTTTTTTTAGACCTTTTAGATGTACATGATGGTCTAATAATAGGGTACAAGTGGTGGTGGCGGCATGACACATCAGTTCATTTGAAGCAGTGGAGAAAAATTGGGGTTAATGTGTGTGTGTGTGTGTTGACCATAAATGATTATATTTTAGCTTTTATTGTGGACGAAAGGTTAACAAAAAAAAGTCATAAAAGATTTGGACGCATGGGGTGACGGAAGCGGTGTGCTGTGCTGTGAACCGGGGGGGGGGGGCTTCTTTTTCCTCAAGCGTTGAGAACTCCCGTGGGCTTAGTGCATGCGCGTTAGGTAATTTGGGTCCCACTGTCCACCCTTTCTTTACTTTGATTCTATGCTTTCTTTTGTCTTACCTCTTTGCCCCCACATAAACCATGTTGGCATTAAGCCCTTATAAGGCACAAAGTAAGCTTTCTGGTGTGGCAGTTTACTGTTGATAAGCAGTACGTCGTTATCAATTGTCGGGGTCCGCGCATGCCTCAGATGATCCGGTAAAGGCTGGTTTGTTTTCACCATGATTTGAGTACGAATATGTAGTAGTATCATAAGCCAGTTTGTGCAGTCCATGGAAGCGTCTGTAAAGTGTTGGAACTGTTTTGTCTTTTGACGTGTTGTATTGTGAGTGTGGTGTGCTTGGCGCTTTTGTTGTGTCCCAGTTTTGTGTGAGTTGTTTCATGGATTTTACGTGTCCTGACGAAGGAACTTAGTACACTGTAATCCCCCCCCTGTGGTATGTATGTCTTCCTGTGACCGTGATGAGTACTGTGGGGCCCAGTGGATCCATAGCTGATTTCATGCATGCTCTAGTTTAGGAAATATCTGAGAAAAAAATGCGTGCTTTCCACCAATCTTCCGGGCATGGTGGGTGGCCATAAAATGGCGAAGGAATCTATTTTTCTTTTTCTTTTTTTTCTTTTTTTTTTTTTTTTTTGCCTGTTAGGGCGTTTTATCTATCTCTGCCCAGCCCAGCAGAATGACTCGCCAACATGTTTTACTGTGTGATATTGGGCGACTGGAGATATATAATCATAGGAAAGAGCTTTGATAAAGTAAAAATTTTTTTTATGCTTTTTAAGTACTAAAATGTTGAGTTATACAATTAAAATAAATTTTATATTTTCTTATTTTTAGAAAAAAAATGAGAGATTTTAAAATAAAATTTTAATTATTTAGGTGTTATTTGAAGATAAAAATAAAAAGTCTATTTACTTTCTATTTTGTTTCGCAATCATTATCGTTTTCATCAGGTTTTTCACTTTTTTTTTTTTTTTTTTTTTTTTTTTTTTTTTTTTTTTTTTTTTTTTTTTTTTTTGGTTTTTTGGGTAAATGTTATGTGACCTTGACCAGGTAAGCCCATTCGTGGAAGTTTGTAGTCTCTTAGACCACCAGCTGATAAATAACTACAAAGAATAAATAAAGTACTTAATTCCCTTTTTCCAAATATTTAGAGTCCGGTTTTGCAACTCAACAAGCCTCTTGAAATTTTATTTTTTTATTTTATTTTAAGCATTGTTTGTGTGATGCATTCATTTGATTCACCGTCATTACATTAATCTCTTTGATAAATGTCGTGTCTCAGAGATGACACAGTCTAGAGCTGGTGGCTTGTCTATTGCTCTTAAGATGGACTATGGATCGGCCATTTGTTTGCAAGTGCGGGCTTTCGTGGAGACACTGTAGGCATCCATTTTTGTTTTTGTTTTTTGTTTTTTTTTTTTTTTTCAAAAAACCAAACAAGCTAGACAGATAACAGGATACGCAATTCAAGGCGCCCCACATTGAAACCAGAAAAGGTTTCCTCAAGAGACAAGTCGCAGCCGCAGAACTCAACGTTGAACTTTACGATCTAAATGGGGGATTTTTCAAACAAATCCTGGCGGTCAACTGGGTTCCACTTTGATCCACCCCCATATTGGGGTCTGACGTCTCCTACATGCTTTGAAATGATCCAGACCAATAAATAATAATAATAAAAAACTCTTTTTGTGTTGAAATTCATGAATGCATTCTTGTTGTCCCGAGATGCGCCACGTGGGGTTGGCCAATATCCTTCTAAAATTAATGGCCGCTGCAAGTTGTAGAGGCAAAGCAAAATTGCTTTTTGTTGGATAATGCTGGCATATATTTTAGGCCAATAATAACACATGCCCTTTGCTAGTTGTAATCTATGTACCCCACTATGTGTACAGGTCCTACAGTGCATGGCATTAAATTACACAAATTTCCCTTCAGTCCATTATTACATGTTCTGATGATCGTGCATTAAATTATTGCAGTTCGATGGTTAGGAACCACCCATTTAAATTTACACCAGGCCAATTTGTTGTAAGAGTTGGTAAAAGGGAAGAAAACATGGATTCTTCCGAACCTTGATATTGTAGTACTAATAGTTTGGTTCGTGCCCGGCTCCATTGGGCGAGGAAGGTATCAGCGTGGCCACGGCCTGCCAATTAAGAATCCAAGGTTTAGTGAAGTTTTGAAAAATACCATTGGCACCCTCAACTTCATATAGGTGCTCATCTACATCCCAAACTATATTTCATTTCGGCCACCAAACTTTAACATTTCTAGTTTCAAAAATTCTGAGTTACACTTAAGGGGCTTATGTCAACTGGTTTCGGTTAATTTCGGTAAATTTATGGATTGCAGAGCACAGCCAGAGAGTCCTTGCCCATTGGGCAAAAGAGCCCAAATAACCCCCTGAACTTGAAGCACAATACGTAATTAAGACCCGTTTAGGCCTAAATGCAACTGGATTCTAATCATTTTGCCCTGTTGATAGAATCAAGATTTCAAATTGGTTTAATGTCTCCTTTAGCCCGATTTATAACACAAGTACATGTAGTTAAGCTTTTCTTATTTAGCCTAAGCTTTGGTTAGCATTGGAGCCAAGAGAGTAATTACTTGTGTAAAAGCCTGTAATGACATTGCTTCTAACGACGGGGATCCGTCAAGTACAATTCCCCGGTTACACAGAAACACATATTCGGCATCCGCATTATTATTATTATTATTATTTTAAATTTATTTGGCTTCCCTTTCACTTTTAATTGATTGTTCAAATTCAGCTGATCTTTAACATGAGAGGGGGGGGGGAATATGCAAGTGCATCCGTTTTGTAAAACCACCAGGGCGAATGAAAACCAAGTAGTTCTATCCCTTCAAAAGTTATAAATATATATATATAAAAAGTCAGACTAACCATTTTTGTTACTATAATCATTTTTAGAGCTAAAAATTTCAAGGTTTAAATTTTAATTAAAGTTAACCAAAACAAAATGACTTACTACAAGAAAATTGGAGATATCCCCCTGACAAAGCAATTGAATTTGAAGACAAATTTTACCTATTCTAGTTTTCCGAGTTTATTGCCGAGTGCGGAAAGATGTAAAGGTATGAGAAAGTAGATTACAAGAAAAGAGTAGGCATGCATACAGAATTGAAGATGCAAAGGAACCCTTTTCATGGCACCCTTCTCCATTTTGTGTCTCAGGAAGTTGAATTTCTCCGCCTCCTAGGTGTCTCTCTAGTCTGTTCTCCAGTAGCCGGTACCTGAGGTCCAATACCATGGTTTTCTACAGTAGTCATCCTGGTGAATTTGCTCAGTTTCTTCCACCCCGTGGCCCAAGCTGATGCCTGTTTCTTATTTGTCATCTTATTGAATTGTCCCTGCAAAATTTCCTTGTCTTTTTGGAGCTCCAGGTACTTGGCCTTTACGCTTTCCAGTTCAAATTTAAGCTTGTTAATGTCTTTTTTAGTAGCTGTCCACCCTTGCTGGAATGACTGTGGCCCCCCTTCAAGTAGTGTTTTCCGGTTTGGTATCATGGGCTGGTAATGCACTTCACCGGCGTCTTTCAGTGAACTGTTGGCTATTGCATTGTTTATTTTCAACTGTTCAGAGAAGAGCACTTGTACAACTACTCTAAGCGGCAGTCTTTCATTCTGAGCAGCATGCATACAGGCATCCATTGAGAGTTTCTGGCAGTTCATCACACGGCAGAGGCGCTTACGTTCCTGCTCAGACATTGTTGGATGGGCCTGTCAAATTGTGAAACGGATCAGAGTTCCATTCCTAGCCGAAGAAGGTTACACTTTGTATTTCTATAGTTGTTGACATTAAGTTCCCAAAATTCGTTGGATTAACGAATAATTGAACTTCCTTAGAAACCAATTTATTACAGTTAAGACCAAAAAATTGATGAGACCATCTGTTTTCCTGTTGAATTTGACGCGAAAGAAATTCTTGCACTTTTCTCTCCAAGTTGATCGATTGAGAAGAGACTTGAATTTTTCCTATTTTCATGTCTGAATTCATTTAACTAGTTTTCTGTCAAGAAATATCCGTTTCCGCATGAAGTTATGCAAGGAAGTTCCTGCAGAAGCTATCCAGTTGAATGTAAAATTGAAGCATTAAGAGGCTCATCATATTTTAAGGCTAACAAAGATACACCATATTAAAGATAAGTATACTCTAGAGAAGAAGCATAAGTAAGGATTTACCTTAAGGTAAGAATCGACTGCACGATATAGTCCATCATCACAGGTTCTTGCAGATTCAGGCAAGGCTTCTGCCAGTACCTGAAACTTTGTCAGAGAAAGATTCCAATCCCTGGCTACCTCTGTAAGATAGCTGTCCACAAGTCTTGCCACTTTCATCTTGGCATTTGGATTTGTATCCCCCCAAGTACCTCCATACATGTGTGCATCTGTAAATGATTGTCTGCTTGGACTGGAACTCTCTGTCTGCTCTTGAGCTAGAAAATACTCTAAAAGCCTCTGCACAAGATCGACATCATACAATGTCTCACTTTTATTGTAAGAAGGAATTAGAAGGTCTGCCAATGTCGCCTGCTCAAATTGCATCCCCACACGTTTCTCCAATTCAGTAACCAAAGCAGGCCCTACTTTTAACAAGTTTGCCATTCTTAGAAGGCGAAGGAGGAAGCTGCAAGAAACACTACCCTTCTGTGGTGGAATTATGCTGATCAAGCTTTCAATGATCATACGTTGATCTTTGGCCTGCACTGAAGGAGGGTCATCTTTGGTTCCTGCCACAATCATATGGAGTCCAGCTTTCCAACTGCCGCTGCTACTGCTATTACTATTACTACCATTGCTTCCTTCATCTACTGATCCTGCCCCATCTTTGATCAAACGTGGAAGCCATTTTGCTGCATAATGCATTATTGCAGCTCCAATCAATTCAAACCTCATCCCCTTTACCTTGATTGCAGTAATGACCCTAACAAAGTGATCAATTCGAAGGAGCGAAACATCTTCAAACCACCAATCAGGAGGAACTGGTTGGCTTCTACCAGAACCTGAATCCTTCATATCATTCCATTTGGGGCTAGAAACCTTAGAGGACTTTCCAGTGTATGCCCACCTTATTCCTTTCAGATTGGCACAAGCCTTCCAAGCAACGGACTCACTGCATCGCCGAACAATTTGCAGATTTTCTGCCCATGGCGAGAGCTTTTCACAGCATTTTAGTACCAATATAGAATCCCTCCACGAAGATAACACAACATAACTGAGAAAAGCTTCAGTTTTGAAAATTAGATTGCCTTCTTTCAAGTCCTCTGTCATTTCGAGGTACTCTGCGGCACATCTAATGAGAGAGATATTAGCTGGTTTTAGATCAACAGCAATTCCATAGCAAAACTTTGCTGCTAGCTCGAATGCCTCAGGACCACCCGGAAGATCATCCAATACAATCTTGTTGATGTCTGTGTCACGTGATTCACATATTAATCTGTTCATTTTTCCACTCCAAGAAAGCAGCGGATACTGTCACCGGAACAGAAATTATGGAATGCAATAAGCCATACAATTCAAGCAACTATCTTGATAGTTATTGAATTATTGATTGAGGATCTTATAAAGAGAAATGAATTTAAAGCAACTGAGGATTGAAAAGCTACCTTGTGCAAGTGGAAATTGACATCTCCAATCTGAACAAGAAGATCACTTGGAATATCAGTTGCAACGTACCTAAACATAAATCACATCCATAAGTGGTTTAACATCTTAAAAATGTTTTCAACATGTGAAAAAAACTGTTAGAACAAATACCACAAATTTTCAACATATCCAAATAACTATTTTCAAGAGAACATCCACAATACTCACAAAAAATAAACAGAGCAAAATCTCCATTCGAACTCCAGTTCAACAACTTACCATGACTGGTCCATTAGCTCAAATCCATTAGTCTCGACACCAAGCTTGCTTGAGGTGAGGACTCCATTTCCATAATCTCTACAGCCAGCAGGTTCGGTTTCCGAGTCCCACATGATGCTAAACAAAAGTCAAGAAAAACTTGGATAGGAGTTGCTCAGCAAGAACTGCTTCTAATTTGGAATTGGAGCGGCGAAAATGAGTGGGAGAGCAGGCAATTCAGCAAGTGACAGACGAACTCCAAAAGGATATATATAGATAAAAAAAAAAGGTACAAATCTCACATGGGACGCTTGGAAGTATCTTGAATTGTCGGCTTGTTGACCATTTTCGAGGACCCTTACATAGAAGCAATCTTCTTAAGTTTAGCTTGCATTTTTTTGACACTTTTTCTCTGTGCATCAAGACGAGACTTTGAGATTCAGCTTATGGTATTTCACATCCACTTTGCTTGCCATATTTTTCCTAAAAGCTTTAACCCATGAGGGCCATAACCTACTGGGGGTTAGCTAACTTGGAAGGCAAAAAAAGTAAAGTAAAGTAAATAATAATAATAATAATGAAAAAAACAAACCTTTGTGGAGGAGAGATAACCGGCAAGGTGTTTGTCTGGGACGGGGAAAAACGTGAAAATTACGAATTTGCCACCTAGACTGTGCTAGGTATGGACCATTGAATATTAATGCCATTGACTGCTTTCAAGCAGTGACGAAGGAAGAAGAGGGACGGCTGCCATTGTTGATGGTACTTGCTTTGTTTTGCTTCCTATGAGTATGCTTGGTAGATTATGATGGAATGCTATGTAGCATGTAATAGTATAATCCCCTTTATGATGGATTGCTACTTATTTGCATGCACGCAATTGCAAGGTTGTAATTCAATTTGCCTGTGGGGTATTGGTAGGTTCATTGTCTCTGTCAAAAGATGGTTTATTTTGCAGTACAGGAATAAATGACAAGCATGCCCGCCACCATGTATTTAGACTAGCTGGAATTACACTTAAGTTTTTGCCATTTTCCTAAGGCAGGTCGTGACTTTCTTCTCCACCGAAATACAATCTAAAATCTTTGCCCTTTTTGACTGTTTCGTGTGTGCATTTGATTGATTCTAAGCCTTCCTCTACGTATAATTTCCTTTCCTTTTCAGCACTTTTACAACTTGTAGGGTTCGATCAGGTGATTGTATATCCTTAAAGATTCGAACCACGATTGGTCAATACCAGCATTGTATCATATGATTATTTTGGTTGCCAGCCATGCTATGTACAAATTGAATTTGACAAATCACAAAATCTAATCAAAGGAGTTGCTGCTACGTGCATGTTTGAAACCTTCTTATTATTTATATTCCTGAGTTTGGACAGGAGATTGCTTGACAGAACATTCTTTCTCCAGTTTCAATTTATAAAGCCTCTTCTTGAGATGAATTGCGTTGACCATAAAAGCAGCAATAATTACTGTGTGTATCTATATATATATATATATTAAAATTTATTTTTTTGTTATTAACAATAAGGTTATTCTAGAGGTAAATTAAGACTAAGTCCCTCTCAAAGTGGTCTCTCTTCTTCATATTAACATGATGCTTTCAACTAATTAGTCATTCCCATGATTTCATTTGCAGTGATGACTTTTTAAAAAAAAAAAAAAATTGGAGTAGCAACTGGACAAAGAGCAATAAAAAATCAACCCACCTGACAGCGATGGAGATAAGTCTGTGGGACCCATGAGAGCTCTTGTGAGTTGTGAGTGAGGTGTATATTCTTGTTTCCAGCAATCGGCTCTGCTTACTCTCTCTCTCTCTCTCTCTCTCTCTCTCTCTCTCTCTCTCTCTCTCTCTTTTCAAGGGTAATTTTCAGTTATATTCTTAAAAGATTTTCTTGTATTTCATCATGCAGTGTCAATTGAATTTAATTGACCCAAATAAAATAAAATGAATCCGAGTAATTGATTTGTGCATGTGGTAGCCTAAATAGAATAATAACTCGGAAAAAGCATGGACATTCAAGGGGGAGGTGGGTGGGAGTGGAGCCACGTTGCCTTTTATTCTCTCCCCACATGCTTGTCCCCATTGATTCATTGGCTGTTGGGGCTTAGCAAGACATGATGTACAGACACTTGCACATTTCCTACGTCTATCGGTCTTTGATCATTCAAACGAGCATTTTTCCAACAATTTTCCTTCTTCCCTTCATCGTGTAAAGTTTTCAGACACCCACTTGCTTTGGCTTGTGAGTTGTTGCTCTGTTTTTGCAAATGCAGCACTGGCACGGATTTCAATCCAACCGTGCAAGTGTTTGTATATGGACCCACTCACCCCTTTGGGTTGGGAGCCAAAAAAAAAAAAAAAAAAAAAAGAAGAGAAAGAAACTTTTAAGACCATCCATAATATACTTATTTTGCTTTAATATGGTCCACTCCATTTGGAGTGTCAATTTTAGATTATTCCTTTCATTAATGTTGATGAGAATGTTTTGTTCCCAATACCATTTCTTTTATATATATATATATTTATATATATATATATATATTTTATTTTATTTTATTTTTTTAAAAAAACGATAATAAGAAAATTCAATCCCAATTCTGATTGACTTAAGCACGATGCTGAATTTATTCTTTGCCCCACATTAATGGCATTGTAGTAAAAAGAAACATTAGCGTTTTTTTAAAAAATATTAATAACAATTAAATTTAAAATATTCAATTTTAAAAATAACTAATCTTTCTAAATTAGTAAAAATTTTTTTTACTCAGTTATTACTTTATTTCTCGTCTGTCTTTGGACTGAATTCTCTATATTTTTCTTCTTAATTTTTCTTTAAGATGAAGAAGTGTGCAACACCTATTAATGCAACTGTGCTGGGTCTACTGGCAATTGCAATGACCTAAATGCTCCCTTTCTATTTGTGGCCCAAACCCTATTGGGCCTATGAAGCCCATAAAAGCCCATGTCCCATTATTCACCACCGCACCAAATATCCTTTTGACTGCTCTGTCCTTTTTCCCTTTTTGGAATGAATGGTATATGGGTATGGTATAAATCCACCTTGTATGATGTAAACAACGCAATAAACTAACCATAAATGAAACTTCACCAGCTAGCAATCCAATGTTAAACATATTGGCCTACGCCGGCGAGCTTTTAGCCACCCTTTGTCCAAGAATCTCTGGACACTACTGTTTCGGTTCATCAGGAACATGTTGGCTAATTGAGCATCGTGGGGATCATAATTAGCCACGTAAGTATCATAATATTTCAAGCTCTTAAAGTTTCCATTTTTAGACCTTATGCCACTTAATTCTTTTGATCGCCAAATGATTCTAGTTGTGTATGCTGACCCTGTTGGACATGAAACCTTTCTCTCCCTAACTTGGTCAATGGCATTTTCTTCACCGCTGATGTGAAAATCTTCCAAATCCTGATAGTTACTTCATGGGTCTTAGGTCTCGATGTCTTCTTAGGCTACATTTTTTTAACATAAAGTTTATGCTACATTAAGAAGAAGTAACGCAATGGGACTTGAAAAATATGGCACCAACCTGCTCCGAAATGTTAGGTTGTTGGAGTGGGCCACCATCAACCGGCAACCTTCCACTTTAGCACACTCCTTTTTCAAATACTCGAATCGCAGCGGACTCATCCCTAAATGATCTCGGGCCAGTCCTCATAGCCGAGGTCATCCCAATCGCCAGCAATCCGGACTTGTCGGCAATCCTATCTTCCGTGCTTACATTAGCAAAAGCCCTAGCCATGCCTCCTAAGTCTCCATCCTCCTCTCCTCTCCCTTGACATGCCTCCCTTATTTTGCCTCATCACCACAGCTTTCTCCCAACTATTATTATAGGGCTCCCCACCAAACGTTGCCTCTGTTAGTGTCCTCAGCCATAGGCCCATCTTGAACCTGAGCTCACCCCAATGATATAAATTCCATCTATCCCGCAAGGCACATCCATTTCTTCTATGCCATGCAACAAATGGAAGCAAAGCCGATAGTCCATGCATGGCAGATTTTATCATAAGTGTGATGATTATATGATACGAAAGTTAATCCTTTCATGAGTGTGGCATTAAACAGCAGGGCTTCAGGCCCTGCTAGTGCATGGGAGTTCCACGAGCCATCATGCTAAGCGCAAAAGTGGGCAACTTCAGTTGCATTTGATACGACAGCGTGTAAGTACAAAGAAAAATGCCATCCGAATTCGAGATCTAACGGCGTAAAGCCATGGAAATAAAAAGGGGCGGTCGAAGAATTTAAGAAACGAAAAGATTTAAAAAGGGTTGGAAAAGAAAAACGCCTTCATCACAATCTCTCTGCCCGGGAGCGGAGGAGTCAATTGGCATTGCAAAAACAATTAATGGGTAAGCAAGAACAAAGACAGCACTTTGAATTCACAAGATTACTGAATTCATATCTAGTCGGTGTCAATTAAACAAAAAAAAAAAAAAAGAAAAGTCATCTTTTATTGACACGGAATTTATTAGCTTAACAGCTTGAATCCTTAAGTCATCTCCGATAGATGGCATCATGCGGGCATATATATATATATATCTGTCTCTTATACACATCTAGATGTGTATAAGAGACAGTGATACGACAGCGTGTAAGTACAAAGAAACATGCCATCCGAATTCGAGATCTAACGGCGTAAAGCCATGGAAATAAAAAGGGGCGGTCGAAGAATTTAAGAAACGAAACGATTTAAAAAGGGTTGGAAAAGAAAAACGCCTTCATCACAATCTCTCTGCCCGGGAGCGGAGGAGTCAATTGGCATTGCAAAAACAATAAATGGGTAAGCAAGAACAAAGACAGCACTTTGAATTCACAAAATTACTGAATTAATATCTAGTCGGTGTCAATTAAACAAAAAAAAAAAAAGAAAAGTCATCTTTTATTGACACGGAATTTATTAGCTTAACAGCTTGAATCCTTACGTCATCTCCGATAGATGGCATCATGCGGGCATATATATATATATCTTCTCCTGATGTCCAAACACCGTAGAAGCATCCTCAAGAGCCTTGTTACACGTCCATTGCATACTGAGAGAAGCACTCATCTTGAAGTACTTGTTGGGTCGCAATTCCTTTGAATCAGAAGTTCATGGAAGTTGTTTGCAGTTTCAGTTAATCCAGCACCAGACACTGCATTCAAGAGCCTGTTGCAGGCCGAGATATCGAAGTCTGTAGTAGTAGATTGCTTCCACTGATCGATAACTTCTCCAGCTTCTTTCAAATGTCCAAGCACTAGATACGAAGAAAGAATGCAGACATAGTTTCTGCTTGTCATTTTTTGCTTCGTCTTTCTCAAGGAATTCCATATTTGATCGATTTTGTCTTTGTTCTGTAAGCCTGCATACAAGATGATAAGGAAATCATATGTTATCCATTCTCTTTGTGTTATACTTCTCTCAGCTTCAACTACAGGGCTGGACTCTGCATTCACAAGATGACCTGCCTTGACATATATATTAGCAATGTTGATGTATCTCAACCAATCATCATTAGAACCAGATTCATTCCTCATTTCGTCTAAAATTCTTCTAACTTGATCCATATTTAGCATTGCTGCACATGAACTTATCCACAGGTTGTAAGTAAATATATCAGGGGCAATCTTCTGATGTTTCATTTCTTCAACAACTAAAGAGACTTTCTCCACTTGCCCGGCTGAAATATACAAAGTCATCATCTCATTGTATGTGAGAGCAGTGAAGGATAGGTCTGATCCCTTTATTCTCTCATAAAGTTCCTCAGCCTTTTCGGTTAGCTTTGCCCTGGCATACGAATGGAGGAGAGCAGTGTACGTTTCATTAGTTTTCACTGCATCTGGAAGCCCTTTGAAGTACCGTTCTGCAGCATCAATACCAAAAACTTTTGTCATCAAGTCAATTCGGGTTGCATAGTCAGAGTCTGATAATTGATATTCTTCATGTGATACCATCCACTCAGATATCTGCGCACACATACCAGTTGCAGGACAAATGATCATCAAGTATTTGATTTGCATATAAACAGGAGAGCTTAATATGTTTCCAAAGAAAGTTATGTTCAATTTCAGCAAAAAATGAAGAAAGAGATAAATAATAAAAAAAAAATAGCAGTTTGCAAAGGCCACTGGTCAAATGACTAAATTTTCTCTTATGTTTCCCACTGTTTACATGGACAATTCATGATTCTGAAAGGACTCCCATCTCTCTGTTTTCAAAGGGCTTTAGATGAGGATAAGCTGCATATAATTACGGACTTATATGGTAATACTTGTGTGATGTTTGCAGTTTCAAAAGACCTGTTTCTTCAAATGAGACCATCAAAAAGTGATCTTTTCTATCTGTTGCAATATTGTAATGATCAATATGTTCATCCAGGCATGTGGCACTCAAGATAAAAACAAAATTATTTTGCTTGCAAGGAAAATTAACAACAATTCAAGGAAAGATGAGTCAAGCATTGGTGAAAAGAAAACCAAAATACTTAATGAAAATCAACAAAAGCTATAACAAATATTTTACATCACTAACATTCCTTCATCCATGCATCACGAAACCCAGCAACAGTAGAACTGCCACTTTCCCAATTTTGAAATTCATTTTTCCCTGATTTCCCAGTTAGAATGACCAGTTATCTACGAATACATCCCTCTCCGCAGCACACAACCTAATGCAATAATGAATAACCACAATTCTTCTTCAAATTTCTTTTTTGAGAGTAATTTTTTTTTTCTAAAATTTACAGTTAAAAAAATGGATGAATGCATAGTTGCTCCAAAAATCAACCACGAGATCACAGCTAGAAACATTAAAAAGCAACCCAATTCATTGAAGAGAAAGAAGAAAAGAAGATCAAAGACAGGACTCTGCAAATTCTTCATCCCAAAATTCACACTTCGCAAGATCACAAGCAGGGCAAGGCCACTAAAAATGAGGGCATTCTACTAGATAGGGGGGGTTTGTTTTTCTTCTTCTTCTTTTCTGTAGCTAAACAGCAAACCTCAAGAGCGTGCTTGTATCTTTGAGACTTTCTGAGATCTTTGGAGATACGACGAAGCTCAGCAATCGTCGCACTATTCCCTTCGCTGACCCAACTCTGAATAACATTAATGGCGCTACGCTTTGGCAGTCTCAGCCTGAAGATTCTGCTCTTCAGGTCATCCCCATCGTTTTCCTTTGAACCCAATTCCTCTTCCGGCACCGCTTCACTTTGCAAGGCACCCGAAGACAGGAATCGACCCAACGCACCTTTCTCTAAACCGCGGATTAATCGAATTTCACTGATTTGTTTTTTTTTTTAATAGAAAAGTTTGTGAGAAAAAGGAAACCCAGAAAATGCTAAGCAAAGAGGTATTGGAAATGCCCGTTTGCTGTTGAAAATAAATCAAATTCTTTTATTTGTGAGATGGATGAATCTTTGCTACATTTTTCCCGGCAACCAAACGGAAAATTTGTGAAATGAAAAGAAAAGGAGATGGGAGCTTACCGTCTAAGAGTGAGAAAGAGTGAACGCGATGCCATGGATGGTCTCTTGTTTGGGTTTCTGGGCTGTTCAGTTGGGACAATGGGAAAGAAATACCTTTTTGGCTGGCAGGGGAGAAAGAAATACACACACACACACACACCCACACACACATATATATATATACACATTTATTTTCAATAATTGGGTCAATTCTCTTTTCTTTCCCTCCCTCCCCCCCCCCCAACCCAACCCAACCCAACAGTTAAAGAAAAAACCTTTTAATTTTTAATTTTTTGTTTTTTAAACATACCCTTTATAGGGGAAATTGAAGATGATACCACATAATCTTTCACACATATCAGTCATACCATTTCATTTTAATCACTTTTACAAGCGATCCAAGTTATCGTAATACAACAATTATCATTTCACACAAAAATTATAAATCTCTGGGCATGGGATTAAACCTCACCATCTGCTCGAACGTTTCATATTAAATGAAATTTAGAGTGTAATACCAGCTAAAAGGTTACAGCCAGAGATTTGACTCTTACATTTAGCTATCACCTTTTGAGGCATTGCCATTATTATAAAACACCAAATAAACATTTAGCTGGTATTTTACTACTGATAAGAAACATATGTAACCACTGCATCTGTACAACAACAATGACGATTTCAAGCCACTCTTATGTCTGAAGCTTGATTCTTCTTCCTGTTTTGCTGGATCTCACCATAAAAGTAAGAAGTGAAACCCCAGAGATTCAAAACGAGAGAAATTGCTTTCTCAACCCTGAATTTCTCGTGGTAGAATAGGACGGCCAATGTTTCTGTGACGGGCAGCAGAGTAGCTATTATAATACCAGAAAGCAATGCGGAGCCGCAGTGTACAACGCCAATTGCTCCCATGAAGAAGAACTGCCACAGGAGTGCGGTGAATGTGATCACCACATAGTATTTTGCCTTACCAAGCTCAAACTCACTTGCCTCCTTTGGAATGTCCTACATTGATAACCAAATAAGTTGTTTGTGTTATGGAGTTCAAGTGCTCAATGTAGTTATCGTCGTCGGATAATGCTAAAACAACGAGGAAGCAAGTATTTGTTATGGAGTTGCAGTGTTAATGAATGGATCACATAATTAAACTAAAATATGGCCCTTCATGCGTAAGCCTACGGGGGCCTTAACTTTACCTCAAATAGTAGAATTATGGATCTTCGTCATTCCAAAAGTCCACAATTTCATATAACCTTTTGATGATGTTGTTGAATGCACGTTCAAGTAGTGATTTCATTTTTGCTACTGTAAATGAAATTTAGTGTTTGATCTCAGCAGAGAGCAATCCTGTATGCATGAGAGTTGCGCATGCTTGCATGCATAGGTATCCATGAGAGAGGTCGAGAGAAGAAAAGAAAAACCTCAAATTCCTTGTGGATTATCATCCCAATTGCGCAGAATGCAGTGGCAAAGAAAGACATGACCATCTGCGTCTCCATAACTAAAGTGTAGGTAATGGTCTGCTTTGCTTTCTTGTACGTCAGCTCCACTGCTGGTAGCACAAACCCATAAAGCACTGCAGTTCCAAGTGTGAAAAAGAATCCCAAGAAGTACTGCTTATTCGTTTCATGAGCAGGGCGATCAGAGCTTGCATGAAGCACCAAAACAACAGCTCCAAGTGTCAACAGGACAACAGCATTGATGGTAAATGCTGTGAACCGCTGCCTTACCAAAATAAAAGCAAATCCAGCAGTAAAGGTCAATTGGGATGCAATTATTAGGGCAGAAGTGGAGACAGGGAGAAGTGAAACACCATATGCAGACATGAAATCATCCATGCCTGTAAGGACGCCAAGAACAGCAGAAGCTAGGAAGAGGCGAGGGCTTATGTAGAAGAGTTTGGTTCCAGCCCCCTCCTTGCTTCGACGGTACAAATAAGAAGCCAGCAGAGGCAACATGACAAAAGGCCAGCCAGCTGTTAGCAAAAAGCTCGAGAACCAAACACCCTTGCCACCTTTCAGGAAGTAGAGCCGCTGGATAAGTGGACCTCCACAGTTTCCTATTCCCAGCATTACACCATTCAATATAAGCAGGACTCTCTTCAGCCCCTTGCTCATCTCCTCATCTTCCCCTGATACTCGGCCATCAACAATGAGAGTTTCCATTGTCTCGAACTCTCTATTTTGCTTCCTTACAAAAACTGCAATCAATAGAGAAGCATCTCGAGACAACGTTATTAGTCCATTTCCTTTCAAGCAGGGTAGTGGGTTATGCAACAGAGGAAGATTATAATTAATAGCTCGAACACATTCCATCAGACAGCAACATCAACATCTCGTATCTAACAGAGGCACGATCTATGCCATATGTCCTATGTGATAGACTTAGCAAGGTTGGAAACTTGATATATGGAATCAGGTGCCAAAGTGACAGACAAAATGTGAGGCTTCAACTGATTGTCCGGATCTATCAGCACGTTATAGTCACCGAAAATAGAATATATGCATCTAACTTATCAAATAATACCTTAAAAAAAAAAACGCTGGACAATAAATACACTTTAAATGGAAAAAAAAAAATTTAAGTAACATGAAAATAAATAATATACTCGTAATTTGATATCATGTTTTAATTCAAAATTAAGACATTAAATTTATAATTTTTTTGTATTTACATGTTATTTACACCTTTTTTTTTTCTTATTAATATTACACCATTTGTATTATCTACCTAAAATCTCAATGTTAATGGCCTAAAATAGGAAATTAGAAAGAAAATTACATAAATATTATAAATCAAATCACGTCACTTTTATATTCATTAACATGGTTAAAATGAAAATGTCAAATCTTAGGGCATTTTAGAGATTCTTATTTGCTGGAAGATCAACCCCAGTAGGGCAACAATTGCAAGCAAAATACGTGCAAACCGCTTAAGTAAAGCGGAGACAAGAAAACTAGAAGACCGTGAGATTACCTCTTTGAGGATGTAAGGAAAATAAGCAGATCAAGATTTGCTCACTGATAGGCAGACATGCAAAGCGTACAAATCGTATCACCTGAAGAAACAAGATATACACACACTGAAGAAAAAAAAAAAAAGATGTAAAATATAACTACGATGGTTAAAGAAATGCGAGTGAGGAATGGAACAGCAAGCCACCCGAGAGTAACTGGCAAGCAGGTGTTTGTGTTGTTTATACACAAGAAAAGAAAGAGACAAGTGGATCATGTGTAACATAAAAAAATGCCTCTGAAATATGCATTAAAATACGAGTTTACGGTGGTTAGTAGTAGTAGACGTAGTGATTCGGATCATTTCAGTTTCTAACTGGATGGACACGTTTGGCTAGCGATTGAGCAATGAAGCACAAACATTTTGACATCCGAGGTAAAAAACAATCGCTTCTTTTTGAATTTATACTCTTGGCCGAAATCCAATAAAGACATTGCCTATGACGTTTGGCTCTGTTCTTTTAATGGGAATCCTGAAAAAGGATTTAGATATGATTGTGGGGTTTTTTTTTTTTTTAAGGATAATTAACCATTAAAGTTGTAATTTTACTATACTTTCAATAGCAAGAAAACTGGGTCTGAGAAAAATTACCTCAATGGTTGCATTTTAAATTTCTATGAAAAAAAAATAAAATTAGGATTTATATTGAGAGATCTTAGAGTTTATGGTTTTTTGTTCCAAAGGTTCATAGGCCTCGTGCAAAAGAACAAAAAAGGGAAAGAGAAAAGAGACATAGAGAGAGAGAGAGAGAATGCAAGTGCCTTTAATCACTAAGGAAGCATAAGATAAGATAAATTATAATAGGGAAATAGTTCAGCTGGATATGATAGCGTATTTTAATGGAGTAATCTCCGAAGTACAAACTGAAGTTGAGGACATATGAGCTTGAAACACCGAAATGCACTTCTATCAATTCTGTTGAAGCAAAAATATTCTTTGGCGTAAACCCACTAATTGTGGTAGGCAAGCTCATGATATTAGATACCCGTCATTATGCTAGCCATTTATGTTAGTGGAAATATTGGTGGGAGAATAGTTTTGCATTGTTAAAAATGCACGCACACATGTAGGACACACCCATATATGTGGTTGGAGCTCGGCATTGGGAGAGAGAATGAATGGAAAATAATGGGGTCCAAAAGTGTCCCATCGTCATGTTCCTTTCTTTTCCGTTCATGCACTCTTTGCTTTTGTCCATGAAACCATGTAAAATTGATTGCTTTGTATTCCCCTGAACCACATTACAACTCGAAAATCAGTTTAACAGTAAACACAAAAGCATTCAACTACATCCTAGATTTTACCCAACAATAGATGGCAGAGCTTTTTGCACATGTTTTGGGAATGTAATCATGATTTGAAGGATAAGTTTGAAAGTGGAGCATCTTAAAATCGTAATCTAAACAATAAAGCATGGTTTCAGTAACTGCAACATAACACAGAACTCTGGATAGTTAATGCTTACTCTAAATGGCAGAGCCTGATGCTCGACTCTCATAGTTAATGAAGGTTGTGAAGGCGCAGGCCTGATGATCCAAGAGAGTGCTCTGAAGGGTTATGCTATTGTTTTGGCTGGATTTCCTTCAGCTGTCCAAAAATTTTTCTAAAACAAAAGGAAGAAAAGAAAACATATTCTGATGTTGTGTTATGGAATTGCTCACCTAATTTTCTGCCATCCATCTGGTCCTTTTTTAGCTTGGATTTGTCATCAGATGGGGATCCAAGCCTTTACATTATAGCCACAGTAACAATTACAAGGTGGCCAATTGAGTTGAGAACTAGCAAACCTACGGAATCATACCCCGAGGACTACCACCATAAATTTACAGCGATAACAGACACAATAGTGTTCCATAATCTAATTCTTGGAAAGACCAAATACTATCAGGTCACATAAAATGCAATGCATGACTAAGGCACTTCTAATGCGGAAGCTTGTCTCTTTTTCTTTTGGTGCCGGAACTCAACCTAGAAGAAAGAAATGGAGCCCCAGAGGGATAAAATAAGAGCAATTGCTTTCTTGACATGAAATTTCTCATGTTAAACCAACACAGCTAGTGTTTCCTGCAGGGGCAACAAAGTTGTGATTATAATTTCAGGGAGCAATGGTGATACACAGTGAGTGACACCAACAGCTCCCACAAAGAAAAATTTCCATAAAAGTGCACTAAATACGAGCACAACATAATCATTTGCTCCCCCAAGCTCATACTAACTTGCCTCTCTTGGAATTGCCTACATGAAATAAGAAGCAACAGTGAGATCCTCTTTAACAAGTTCAAAATTATATATTACCAGTCAGATAAGAGAAGTGAGAAACCTCAAAATCCCTGTGAAAAGCCATCCCAATGCAGCAGTGAAGAAATACACGGTCAACTGGCTCTCCAAAACAAAGGCATAGTTGATATTCTGTTTTGTTTTACTTTAAGTTAGTTCAATTGCTGGTAATAAAAATTCGAAAAGCATTGCAGCCCCAAGAGACATGAAAAGCCCTGAGAAATACTTTGCATTGGATTCATTAGCAGGGCGATTAGAACTAGCATGAAGCGCAAGGACACTGATTCAAGTGATAACAAGAAGATAGCATTGATGGAGTAAGAGGTGAATTTTTATTTCACCAAAATAAAGGCAAAGCCAGCAGTAAAAGCTAATTGGGTAGCAATTATAAGAGCAGATGTAGAGAGAGCAAGAAAAGAAACACCAAATGAATACGGGAAATTGACCACACCAGTGAGAAGGCCAAGAACCGCAAAAGCTACAAGGAGGCGTGGGCTTATATGAGAGATTTTAGCCAGAGGACCCTCTACCAGTCCGCGATAAAGTTAAGAAAAAGTGAGGGGAAGCAAGATAAATGGTCATCCAGCAGTTTCCAATGCACTTGATAGCCAAAGGCTCTTTCCACCTTTTATGGAATAGAGCCGCACCATGGGGATGCTCCAAGTGTGCCTATGGTTAATATTATGCAATTCAATGCAAGCAGGTACTTCTTCCTGGATTTGCTGCTGTTGTCCTCATGGTCTAAGAGTTGGTTGTCATTATTTTGGATTCCATCTTTCTGAAGCCTCTGTCCTCTCCTTCACAAGATCGGCAATTAAAAAGAAAGAACTTTGAGATAATTTATCTTGAAAAGGTTCACACAAACAGTTACTATGTAAGATTCCATCTTTATGGCAATGCAGCAACAGAATCTTACAGTTTAGACTCTCCTTGTTTGATATATCCCGTTCTTTCCCCTTAAGCTTCAATTCTCGTTTTATCATATGCCATATCTGTGACAATGCAGTATCAAAATTTTGCAGTTTATACTTCTATTGTTTGATACATTCCTCTCCTTCCCCTTAATCTTTAAGTCTCATTAATCAAATTTCTTATTTTATCATGCTATATTAACAATTTCCAATTGCAGAAAAAAACAAAAAAGAAGTAAAAAATAGGTGGCATGTGCTGGGACGTGAGATTTCCATACCAAACAAACATCTTTATTTCCAGATGTTGTCTCTTTTAAGTCCGATGACATACTTACGCGGGTATTGAAGAAGCATGACCGAATCAAAATGTGAAAACGTGTGAAACACGCTGAATTGCTTTCTGCCATAAATTTAATTTTTGTTCTACTCAAATCACTAAACAAGCAAAAGACATTCCTTTAGTGCTGATGATGGATAAGAGATTATTAAAGCACCAAACAATTTGCAGGTAAACGCATTGCAGAAAGGCAATACACAAGAACTGAACCTTCTTAGATGGTACAAATTCACCAAATTCAGGATCAGGCGAAAAGACTCTAATGATCCAAACCTGTTTCAGAAAATCGAAAGGAAACGAAACAGTTACCAAAAAAAAAAAGGTTGGGGGGGGGAGGAAAGAAAAGCAGACACTTCGTGGCACAATAAACTACCTTGAAGTTGTGTAAACGACGGTCCAGGGTGATTCCTATCACACAACGAGTGAACAACGTAAGCCCTGAAATTATTATGGCACGTTAAGATAGAAAACAAGGTGGAAAATCCAAGAACAACGAGTTATGCCCTTAAACGCGATAGAGGTTACAGACCAGCTGAAGGACAAAACGATAGCAGAGTTCCAATAGGAGTAGAAGAACCCACGGTGAGTCATTCGAGACATGCTTTCTGGGTTCAGGGCGCGCCTGGCTGTGATCCTGACGTAAAACGCCAGGATCCCGCTAATAATGGCCCTGACAGCTCCACACCAGGCCCATATCCCACTTCCCGAAAAAACAAAACAAAAATCCTGACACCCCCAATTTTCCTTGCATGAAAGCCCAACCCAAAAGTCAGGTCAGAAGGCAATTCTAGATTGTCCGTTGATTATCTACATATAAAATTATGGCATGTGTTGCCTGTCTTCTTTATTTAATTTACACAATGCAAAGTGAGGTTTTTTTTTTTTTTTTATATCAATGGCGTACGATACAACATATATTGCAAAAAAATTGAAGACTAGAAATTAGAGTTTTTCGTAATTCATATTTTAATATACGTTTAAAATTCACAAAAATGTGTAGGGTGTAATCCTACGAGAAGGGAAGAGGAAAATACCTCGTAGGGGTTAATGGGTATTCAGAGAAGAAGGGACTACATATAGACGATGGAGATTTATCGTGTGCATAGCTTCAGATCCACATAGTGGCCTTCTGCATTTCTAATTTTAAATGTTGGGACATACGTTGTCGTTTCAATACATTTTATTAATAAAAACAGAGACAATTGAGGAAAAAGTATATATATAAAAAAAATTAATATGAGGTTTATGAACAAATCAACAACTAAATAAAAAAATAACTTCGCTAAGAATCATTTGGCATCGTCCATTTACCGTCGCCAGGTTCACCATGGTCGTGAAAGGTAATATTCTGGGAGTTTTGATCAGTGGATAAGAGTTTTATATAATGGCTTTGGTATTGGTTTTGGCAGCGAAGTGGACAAACCCAAATGTCGCCTTGCAGTTGCACAACTGTCCATCTGGTGAGAATAATGATGAAACAGTGAAAAATAAAACATCCTAATCAAATTGTTTTGTTCTGTGCACGCATTCACTAAATGGTTGCATTTATTCTCCTCTTTCACATTTGCAAAGACTTTTGATTGATTAACCAACAAATTTTTATTTATGAAACGTGTACTATTTATCAATTAAATAAGAAATTTTTTATTTTTTTTAGATGATATCTTAATAGTTAAAATTTTAATATTTTTTTATAAAAATATATAATTTATAAAAATAGATATATATATATATATATATATATATTATATAATTTATGTTTTAATGTGTTTTATAATTTATTATATATATATATATATTAAAGGCTTTGAATCGGCCAAAGGGAGTAAATTATGAGACCACCTAGACTTGCGGCGCTTGAACCAAAGATCCCAAGTCAAAAGCCCTCTCTCTCTCTCTCTCTCTCTCTCTCTCTCTCTCTCTCTCTCTCGGCTTTTCATTTTCAGAACGCTGAAAGAAAATGAATAGGTAGCCGAAGAATGTTTCGTTTTAACCATTAACTGCCCTGTATTTAAGACGAACTGAATTTCGTGTACGTTTAGATAAAAATAAATAAATAAATAAATAAAAGAGATATAAAATTAAAGATGTATTAAAGAGTAACGTTAAATATAAAAAATAATTTATTATAAAAATATTATTTTTATTTAAATAAATAATTTGTTATTAATAAAATTTTCTCACAAAATATTAAAAAATTTACTTACAAACTAATTTCTTATAACCGAATTAAAGTCTGTATTTTATGATATAAAAGAAGAGTAATAAAATTGTCTGCGTCGGCAGTGATATAATTATAAACCTTTGTGCAAAAATGGAAATTAGAAAGTTACAAAATTGAGCACAGCCATCAAAAATCCCTTTTTTTTTTTTTTTTTTTTTTTTGTTTTTTGGGTTGATGCTGTGGCTGCCGTGTGGTTCTTAGTTTGGCAGTTGATAGGCACACAAAACTACAAAGGAAAGGAAGTGATCAGTCGGGACAGCTATATGTATATATATATGTATATATATATATATTAAAAAAATAAAAAAATAAAAAATGTAGCTAAGTAAAATTCAATTTTAAAGGGCTGGGGCAGCCGAAGGTTTCTCAACCTTTCTTCGCCTCCTCCTTTGCAGCTGTCTTTTGGATCTTCTTGTTGCTGTCTGTGTCTTTTATAGACTGTATAATACAATAATTACATTTATTATTATTATTATTATTTTAACTTTCCTTTCTTGTTTTTCATCCTGTGAATTTATATTTTGCAGACTTTACTTATATTTCATTTTTCTTAGAAATTGGCTTTTTTTTTTTTTTGGATTTATTTATATAGAGACACTCCATTCTCAAACACCTCTTTTACTGCTTACTCTGGTTTACTTTCAACTCTCGCAAACTTTTCTTTCTTTTGGGCTTTAGATATTATACACAGAGAGAGAGAGAGAGAGAGAGAGAGAGAGAGAGGAAAAAACAGTTGTCTTTAGCTTATTATAAGTTTTTATTTTATTTTATATTTTTGTGTAGTGGGGGGGGTGATGATGGGACGCCAATTGCCAAATAGGCATCAAAGCGATTGATTGAGAACGAGGTTTTGAGTACAAGCAAGGAGAAGGAGGAGGGAGGAGGGAGGAGGGAGGAGGAGGGGGTCAGCTGGCAGCACCCAACGGCGGTCTCTCTGGGAGTCTCTCTCTTTGACTCCATCAAACACACATTCTTTATTCTTTACCATTTGACGGTCCTGGTGGGTGTTTTGAGTTTTTGTGTTTGCTTGACCAGAAGCTCATTACTCTGATCTGGTCGAGTGTAAATTCATTTCATTACCCACCGACTGCCGCCGCATCCATCTCTAGCTGCGTGGCGTTTCTGTGTGAATGGACATGGTTAAGAAGAAGAAGCTGCTGCTGTCCAAAGCCGAAATCTTTCGACATTGTTGGTCTTCTCAGGCTTTGCCCAAGATTTAAGAGGTTTGGTTGCCGGAGGTTTGGGTTTCTCCAGCCCCATTTGTCTTCAATTCAATCCCAATTCTGGTACTTTTTGTCTTTGTGTCTCTCTCTCTCTCTCTCTACTCGTTATTTGAGTAAGTGCTCAAACCTGCGCTACCTCTGCGCCTAGATGATATTGCTCCACTGTGCCTATGTATTAATCGCTGAATTCACCGTTCCAAACCACAAAAGATTTCATCTTTTTTCACTTCTTCTATATTTCCTTCCTCCCATCCTTTTTTTATTATCTTGAGCTAAACAGCTGCCAATTGATGTTAACAGTCTCGCAATGTTGATGTTGAGGGGTTTAATTGGGGTCTGAGAGCTTCTTTTGCAAGGAATTCTAAAAGAGAGAGAAAGGGGAAAAGAAGGAAAAGGGGGTGTGGATTTCAACGGTTGGAAGAACCTGCAAAGTTGCTTTAAACTCGCTTGCTCTGCGAATCTGTTTTCCTTTATACAGTACCCGTTATTTCATTTATTCCACACTGCGTTATTACATCTTCCGAGTTCCGTTTCCCTACATCTGGATCTTAGGTTCTGCTCTGCCCTGCTGGGTCCTTTTGGCCTTCTTGGTATTCTATTATGGGGTTTTACAGAGTTATTCAGAGTGGCATTGTTCTCAATTCACGTATTTCATGGAATAGAACGTGGCTTCTTACAAATTTTGCCTTATTCCTACTCACATGGTTGCCGGGCGTCGAGGCTCAACCGACCCATGCCGCAAGCGCCCTTGACATTCTCCTCCAAGATTATGCTTACAGGGCATTTGTTCACCCCAGGACAGGCATTCCCTATGATGGGGTTGTTCCTTCAAATTTGACCGGGATTAGAATCACAGCAATGAGGCTAAGGAGTGGAAGTTTAAGAAGGAAAGGCGTTCAGTATCGTGAGTTTGACATCCCTACTGGAGTTATTGTAAAACCATATGTAGAGAGGCTTGTTTTGGTCTACCAAAATTTGGGCAATTGGTCCCTCACCTACTATCCGCTTCCCAGTTACACTTACCTTGCTCCAGTGCTTGGCCTCCGCGCTTACAATGCTTCAAATTTATCTGCTACCAACTTACCGGAATTGGGCATGAGAGCATTTGGTAATCCAATAAATATCAGTTTCCCAGATGTGAAATCAGCTCCCTCTGGTTCTATTGCAAAGTGCGTATCATTTGATTTAGATGGCTCAGTAAGCTTCAGCAATGTATCTGGTAATGTATGTTCGACTGTCGAACAAGGCCATTTTTCGATAGTTGTGGAATCTATTGCCCCGATAGCACCAGTGTCTCCTCCCCCATCTGGTGAAGCTCCAAATGTGAGTCCAACCCCAATTAAACGGGAAAAAGGGCATAAGTCCAGAGTGTGGATAATTGTTGGGTCTGTGCTGGGTGGATTGTTGTTATTAGTGCTTTTATTATTCCTAGTAGTTTGGGCTCGGAAGTTCAAGCAGAGGAAAAAAATGCAACAGATGGAGAAGGCTACAGAGGTAGGAGAACCACTACAGATGACATCAGTTGGTGAGACGAGAGCGCCAGTAGCTGTGGTAACTCGGACGCAACCAACACTTGAGCATGAATATGTTCCCTAACTCTCACAACTTGTACAAGCTTTATCTGCCTTGCTACAAACATTCTTATTGAGGTTCAATACCTGTATTCAGAAATTCTTCTTGTTGCACCTTTTTTCGGTGGTGTTCCCATCCTCATCTTGCTTTGTCTTGGTAACTCCTTGTATTGTAGTGTGGGTAATATAGGATTCTTGTGTAAATCTTTCATCCCCCACAGACCAACCACAGTTTGTGATTCATTGAGGGGTTGCGTGTTCAGCCAAAAACGGTTTCATATTTCATCATTCATCAATTTAATTTTCTTATTTAAAGAGGAATAAACATTTTGTGGTGCATTTCTCTATGAGTTGTTTGTGTGGTTCTTCGAGATGCAGCATATAGGTGATACAGCAGTCTGAAGTGAGATAGACGAGACGAGGCTATAATTTGGGTTGTTTGGTCCCCGGCAAGCAACAACCCCCATTCCTTCTGCTTCACTCATTCTCGAACCTGTTGTGGTGAATCTCCTTCCGATTTGATGGTATCGGTACTCATAGCAGCTTGGAAAAGGCTTTCATGCTTTGGACTATGCTGGATGGTAAACTTTCTCTTGTAATCAAATCAAGGTGAGATTAGGACAAAAATGTGGATAATGGGAAGGATCACGAGTTTCTTATTAAGAACAGAGAAGAAAACAATGGGCTCTGACCTTTCACTAGCTTGATTTTTACGTTTGTTTCTTGATAACTAGCAAGTGTAGACGGTAGTCTCCCTGCTCATCTTTGCACTTGCATGCTGTTAAAGGCACATCTGAAACACATTCACACTTGATCATACGCCCTAATCATCCCCGCGTACAGATAATCGTAGTCGTGGTATAGATTGCTCCCTAACACACAATGTGTGTTAGGGGCCAACTGGCTAAGTTGATCATATTCATAAACCTACGTTAAGTCTCGAGTCTCTATGCACACTTGGTGCCTCTGATGGATGCCACCGGCAGAAAACCGACATACGAGACACTAATTGCGTCTCATTTATTTAAAATGATACAAACAAGAGTGTGTCCACAAATACACTCATACACGTTCAGACCGTGTGTACGCGGGTATGAGATGCAGAGACCGTAAGTCCACGTGCAGACCTAATGACGCGAAAAGAGAGGAGAGAACCATCCTTTTTCCATTCCACCACGAACACATGATTTTCAGCTTTGATGATGATGATGATGATGATGATTATATTCCGTCTGCTTCTCATCAAACGGCAAAATGGCAAAAATACTTTATAGCTCTAAAGCTGTTTAGACACGAGCCATCCAAAGTTTGTCATCCCCCATTTCTTTATTCCAGTGCCCATTATGCATTTATGTTTGTCATTTGACCTTTGGCCGGCTGTTTTGCCAACCCACAGTACAAAATGAAAATTAAAGAAAATAAAAAAAAAAAAAAGCCTTTGCCAAAAAGAGTTAATACTGTCTCCTGTACTTGCAACATTTGGAATGCCAAAAAGGGAATGTAATCCAAATAAATTTTCGTTTCTTTCTTTCTTCTTCTTCTTTTTTTTTTTTTCTTAAAAATAAGGATTCAATGCTGTACATACAGTGTTATTATTCTACGCTTGAATGGTATTAGTAGCCAAGAACAGGATTCAGTAAACAAATTAGCAAACCCACCAACAGCGCACAAAAAAAAAAAAAAATACAAAACGAGTGTCCCATTGGCTGGAGGAAGGCTGTCGGCTAAGCTAAATCAAGCAATGTACAGCATACACACTCCAGTCCAGCTCCACCAAAAAGACTCTGATTGATGGCCAGCTGTCCTCCTCGTCGTATTAATGTTGTAACTTGGATGTTTTCACAGTTTACCATGCCTTTAGCATCTTCTTATATCCCCCCAAAAAGTCCCTTGTCCATAGGAAAATGTCCGTCCTTGGAACTCATTTCAATAGGAGTCCGTGAACTTTGAACATTTTAACCCTGATCTCCTTTACAACCTAATGGCTTTGGCTTGTCAGATTCTTTTCTTGCTTTAGCCTTAACGTACAAAGCGAAGGCGTTTGGTTTGATAATAATAGAGAAGGACTTGTCCGGTCCTGAAAATGTTTATTTACCGGTTAATTATTGCCTCCAGGGTCAACGTTGTGTTTACACGAACCAATGAGCGTTCCATAGAGATCCGTCGATTTCTCTATTATTCATATCCATACAATGCAACTTTCATAACTCACAATGTGCTCAACAAGTGGTTCACATGCTGTGACTATTACATCTGAGACAATCGTGTATATCACAATGAAAAGGGTGTGCAGTGTTACATAACAGTGCAAGAGTCTGCTTCCATGACGATTACACTAAGTCTCCGCTTTCAAAAATGAAGAATTAATAATAATAAGCTAAAAACGACTACCACTGCTACTCCCACTGGGCAACTCTTTGGCTTCCTCCCCTTGTTTTCTTTTCAACATTCTCCTAGACGCTTCTCAAGTTGAGTCCCCCTGCTCGTCCCATGGTTATGGGTTCGAGACTCTCAAGTCTCACCACTCATCAGCCATGCTAAATAATTGCAGCAAACAAAGGCAACAAAACTGTGATGGGAAAAAAACAAAAGAAAGAAAAGAGACACTTGCAATAACAACCAAATTCAATCCAGGGGCCAGCAATTTGTTTTCCAAACATAAGAGTTAACAAAGAGTCACGTAGAGAGTAAAAGGAAATGGAGATTGGAATAGGCTGCTTATCAGCCTTTTCCCAGCATGCCTGGGAATATCAGAAATAGCAACTTAGTTTTTTCTTCACATGAAGAGTTTCCTGCGCGGGATACTATCATTAGCTTTAAGTTACACAATAAAGTATTGAATGCATGCAGACACACATTCGCAATAACAACTGTGAGGGAGAATGAGTAAAAGGAGAAACAAACAAATGATTCAACAATAACGGTGCTCTAAAATACAAAAGGGCAGATTCTTCTGGTTCGGGTCTCAAACACCAGTCAGCCAACAATGCATCAATTGATACATTCATGAAAATAATAATAATAAAAAAATGATGGCTCTATGGATTTCCACACAATTAAAATCTTTTGCATTGAACATGGAGGATGCACCATTTCTTTTGCTTTGATCAGCCATGGTTCAAATTCTACATCATTACAGCCTTGTGAACAATTTTTTCACATCAGCAAACATATTAGCTTTGTTGCTTGTCTCCAATCACCAATAAACAATTTTGATTTCATGGGGGGCCAGGGGGCAACGACGCCAAATGAAACTGAGTTTGCAAGTATGCGGACGGACAATGGCATTGACACAGAGCAGGAAAAGCCTAAAGTAGCAATCAAGAAAATCAAATGAAAAAAAGAAAGAAAGAAAGAAAGAAAAAAAAAACGTTCCCAGAAATCAAGAATCAAAGTTAATTTTGATAAATGGATCCAAGTAATAAGGAAAGGGTGGAGAAAAGAAAGCGGACGGGACCATGAGCGGCTTTGTGGATGTAGTAGTACTGAATATTACCCATAGCACACAGAGCATTCCTGATATGATTCCCAGCGGTGTAGGCCTGCTTCCAACCACACTCACTCAACGCCATCCCTACCTTCTCCTCTTTCTTTTTCTTTCTTCTTTTTCTCTCTTCAGATTTATTACAAGCACGGAATCGATCTCCCTCCCTCCTTCACCCTCCTCGTTTTACCTGTTTCCATTTCCTCTCTGTCTCTCCTGTAATCCTTTTTTTTTTTTTAATTTTTCTTTTTTGAGTTTTATTTATTATATATATATATATATATTTTTGTTTTTATGTTTATTACTGTTCAGACTTAAGAGATCAGACTCGACTCTCTCGAGTTGGGTGATGGGCCCATGACCCAAATGTCTACTCCCCAAGCCTTTCTCCGCTCAAATATTTCTTCTTCTCCATATTTGCAAGCGGCATAAAGCAAGAATTAATTTATGCATATTTAGTCGTTAAAATTTAAAGTTTTTATCTCTAAAATCTCAAATTTTATTATGTTTATTAAATTTTTTAATAGATAAAAAAATAATTGAAAACTATTAAAAATAGAAAGAATTATTATTTGGATGCAATATTATAACTTCTCCTCTCCTTTAATTCTTTCTTTTCAGGTCCTGTCCGAATGTTCATATTTTTAAATTATCACAGAAAATAAAATAAAAAGTATCCCTATTTAGTCATATTAATTGAGACATACGACAATCATAGGATAATATCAAAATAATTTTTTATTTTTTATTTTATTTAAAAGTTTACATTTTTATATCGATTTAATTATATCTACCTAAATGTTTTTTTGGGGGGTAAAATAATTGTCGATTTTCATATGAAATTAATTATTAGTATATAATCTATCTAATATTTAATAGGATCGTTCCTTATAAGTAAAGTTTTTTTTTTTTTTTTGATTTGATTCTCTAATAAAACATTAAGTGAGTTTAAATCTATGTTTTAGATATGTGTAATTAAGAGAGAGGTTGAATTTTGTATTCCTTTAATGGGTTCAGTACAAAGACAAAATTTTCATTAACAGAAATCTATAATATTATCGTAATCCTCTTACTTATTTATATTATATATATTTTTTTTTTTCTGGGTTGTGTTTGTGGAGGCAAATTAAAGAAACAAATAATAAAAAAAAAGTACTTATGTACTTTTATCACAACTAATTAAAACATTCACATTAAAACTTTTTTAATTTTATATTCGAATTCTTGTATTACAACCTCTCCTTTCCCAATCGTTTACTTTCCCTTATAATAATAATAATAAAATAAAAACAGAAAATGCACTGAATCGGACTCCTCGCCTGTATTTTTCTGTCTGCACCGTCCAGTTAAGACTGGGTCGGCTTGGCGCTATCACACGATATTATTTTTAATCTTTTTTGTTGAGACTATCGGATGATATTAAAAATAAGACTTAATTTGATCTTAATTTTTTTGAATTATTTTTTAAATATATATTTTAAAATTCATTATAATTTAATTCTCTTTTAAATAAAAAAAATATTATACACGTTAAGTATTTATATTTATATTTTAAAAACTTGGATCTAAAGAAGAATCCAAGGAATCCGGGGGGGCGGGGGGACAATCTACTTATATTATCTCACCCGGGCCCTAATTACTCCCTGTCGGCCCTTTCACTTAGTATTATATATATATATATATATTATTAAAAATGTACTTAAATTTTTATTTAAAATAATGATAACAAGACTTTTGTCTCCTTTGAAATTTTTGAGTTCGAAATTGAAATACGTTTAATTTTTTAATTTAATTTTTTTTTTCTCTAACTCACAAATTTAATCTTCTTAAAAAAGTTGTCGTCAATCTGCTACGATTCAAAATCAAATTGAGCCTTATCCCCAAGATATTATTAAAGCTCCGCTCCCGAGTACACCACGTTTCATGTGGCCAAACGGGCCTCTAGCTTAAGTGGGACCCGAACCCACCCCACCCCCCCCGCGGGGGTCGTCCTCCTTCCGTCTTAAGCAGCACGATTCAAATACAACAATGATTTTGTGCATGGTTAACACGTGTCCACTTCTGCGACACACAAAAGCAACCTCTCTTTGTCTTGACCGACTCTGGTCTCTTTATTACATGCAATGAGGCAAAAGACGACGAACAGTGAGAGTCTTTCAGTTTCTCTCCTCTTCTCACCGCTGGCAAGAGTATAATACGATCAGTAAAATTTTGCTGCCATCTCGGTGAAGTGAAGTCGTCGCCGATTTAGCGCCGTCCATTGAAGGTTTCAACAAAGTATTACTTCACCGTAAGTAAAGACAACATTCCCCGTGTTTTATTGGTTTGGTAATTATTGGGACTGCGCTGTTCTATCCCTCCCACCTTGTCTTCTTTTTTCTTAAAAAAAAGAAAATATATTTATTTATGACAAAAGCTGCCAATTAAACAAGATAAAAAAATAAAAAATGAAGGGAAATATGGAGGAGAAGAAATAAATTCACATAGAGGTTAAAAAAAAAAAGGACACAGTTTGCCTTTTCTAATTTCCCCCCTCATTATAAAAACCCACTTTTATTGATGGGTTCTCTCTCTCTCTCTCTCACTCACTGTTTTGTTTTTTCACCTCTGCAACAGCCACAGCTAAAACCCTTTGTTTTCTTTTTCTTTTCTTTCCTTCTTTTCCGCCTCATATCATTCTTCTTTCGTTTGTGAAAGGACAAAACCCCGATACAAAAATAGAAAAGCTGAAAGAAAAAAGAAAAGAAAAAAATAAAAAAGAAGGGGGCTTTTGGACTTGGAGAAGATAGGCAAAGAGAGGTATGTCAGGTTTGTACAATCCCAATTTCTCACCAGCAAGAGTTGCCTCTCCCCAGATTAGAAGCACTCCAGATGTTGACAGGTACACCCTCTAGCTGTTAAAAAAAAAGCCAACTTATTTCTACTCTCAATAGCATAAACACTGACTGATGCTGTTCAAGTTTCCAACTTTACTAATATCTGCCGGGAGAAGTGAATGCTCTTTTGATCTGTTACAATTTGTTACTTTCCAGTCAGTATCTATCAGAATTGTTAGCAGAGCATCAGAAACTTGGACCTTTCCTACAGGTTCTCCCCATATGTAGTCGCTTGTTGAATCACGGTATTTGGATCTAAGCTTTTCCTATGTGTTTTTTTTTTTTTGCCTTTTTGTCCAAATCTTTACCTGCTCTTATCTTGATGAGCTTGCCTTGTGAACATGCATTTCAATGGGTCCGCGAGTCTTTGTTTTTTCTTGCATTTTGTTGTAAAGGTACTTTTGCTTTTACAGAGTACTTGTTGCAGTCAGTGTGTTAGCGGTCAATGTCTAAGGTGATGATTCTTTGTTGTCTGTTGTTGCTAAATCTTAAGTACATTATGTACGGAACAAGCATAGCTTCAAAACTTGTAAACAATAAAAAATCCTTGCCCGTGCCCATCTAGTCATGATAGGCATTCGTATTTTGATGATTCAGCCAGGGTGCATCATAAGTCAGGTTGTTACAGGATTAGTTTGGAGATTGATATGAATGGTCTCTTTGCATTGAGATTGATCCCTTGAGGGGAATCTGCATCTGCTTTGCTGATAAAATGCTCTTTTATGTGCAGAGATTTTTCGAGTGTCCGGGATGATGTCCAACCAAGGATTGGGTGACTTTGACAGACTTGACAGACTGCGGAATAGAAGCCCCAGTCCAATGGCTTCTTCAAACCTTATATCTGGAACTGGTTTAGGTGGCTGGAATGGCCTTCCACAGGAGGTAACTGCTTCTGTCAGGATTGAAATTTTGTATCTTGAAGTCTTACTTTGTTGGAGTACCCTTTTTTCTTTTATGCCACCATTTGCATTTGTGCCTGCAATCTGAGGCAATTGGTAAACAGTTCTTACCATCAATTGTATTTGATTGTTTCTTCTTCTTCTTTTTTCCTGGTATATATAAGCTAAAGGAGCTGTTTCTTCAACTCTGTAAACATCATGTTCTGCCATGTTAATAGCTGAGATAATGTCTTTCTTTTCCCTATTTATGCTAGTCCTTATGATTAGTGGTTGCTATAGGTTCATGAATTACTTGATCAAAGAGAGTTTCGTGGGTAAGGTTAGCATGTATTCTCTCCTATTCCTCACCATATGGTGGTTACCAATTGAGGAGCATGTTTCATGCGATAGTGGGTATATATTCTTTTTTTTCCTAAATAAGTCTCTCTTGATGAAGAACACACTTCAAATTAGAGACAGTACATGTCTACACATGCTTGTGTGTTGTTTTTCAATTGGCCAACACTATCAAATAAACTTCCTTTGATTCTTTGCTTCCTTACATGAAGAGATTCAGTGGGCCTCCTGGAATGACAATGGACTGGCAAAGTGCCCCTGCAAGCCCTAGTTCCTACACTGTGAAGAGGATTTTGCGTTTGGAAATTCCAGTGGATACTTATCCAAATGTAAGCGTGATTCCTTTTATGAACCTTTGTTGTTATCATGTTAAATCCGAATGTCTGAACCATTCTTTGCATTCTCAAAATTCATTGTAATAAGATAGGATCTCCTAGTAAGTACAAACCTTTATGGGCTGCTTCTTTATGGTTATTTAGTTCAATTTTGTTGGCCGACTCCTGGGCCCTAGAGGAAATTCACTGAAACGGGTGGAAGCTACCACAGGATGTCGTGTATACATTAGAGGGAAAGGATCAATAAAAGATCCAGACAAGGTAACGGATTTTCACTTTTAAGCTTTTGCTTGTGATATCCTTGATATTTTCTTGTTTCAGTATTGATGAATCCAAAACTGACCGATACATCCAACAATAAATGAACTCTTTTTGCATTCACTTTACTTGTCTTAGAGATTGATTGTTTGTGTTTTCTGCTCCTAAATAATGTTTTCTGCTTCCATCTTGAAGGAAGAGAAACTAAGGGGGAGACCAGGCTATGAGCACCTGAATGATCCACTTCATATCCTAATCGAAGCAGATCTTCCTGCCAGTATTGTTGATATGAGGTTGAGACAGGCACAGGAAATTATAGAAGAACTGCTCAAACCTGTGGTATTTATCTCCATTCCTCCTGCTTATGCTTGTGCATTTTCTGGAAGTCTAAATTTTGTACCATTATGGTGCTTTAGCAATCTCGTTGTGCTTGGTCACAAAAGATTCATGGCACATTTGTTTTTACTTGTTAAAACTGCTGAAAATTCTTTACAACTCATCATTACAGTTGAGAAATTCTGCTTTTTCACTCAGCTCTGTCCTGAGGATGTGTCCAAAATCAACCCGGGCAGATGGCTTCCTTAAAGTTCCAAACTCTCTTATGGGTTTAGATTTCAATATTTGGGGCCTTAAATCTAGAACTGAAGAAGTGAGCCCGCCTGCCTTTCTATGTGCAAGACTCTTTCTATTTTATGGAATGGGATATGTGCCGCAATTTTTTTGAGTATATTTACTTATCAAAATATCATTTTTTTATTTTGAGCCAGTAGAATTCTTTTTGGTCCATTAGCTAATAGAAACAGTTCAGTGAAGCAAGTAGTTATCCACAACTGATGCATGCACTCTTTTCTTCGTACGTGGGTATGTACTTGTAATACCCAATATAGTCTCATATCTCAGAGGTTTATGCTTTGTTCTTGAACCATGAGTCAAGGTATTAAGCTGATGCATGATTTTGTGGGGACATGCTCCATGTCTTGCATTGGCAATGCAATTTTAATCCTTTTGGTCATGCATGTAGGTTCAAGGACTTGTATAATTGTATTCTGGGATTGAACCTTCAACTGGGACTGCTTTTGCAATTACGTATGGCCTTTGCTGATAATACATTGGTTGGTTCTATGCAGGATGAGTCACAAGATTACATCAAGAGGCAGCAGTTGCGTGAATTAGCCATGCTAAATTCAAATTTCAGAGAAGAAAGTCCTGGACCAAGTGGCAGCGTCTCTCCATTTAATACAAGTGGAATGAAACGGGCAAAAACTGGACGGTGAGAGCTCTTAGATGTCTTGAATCCACGAATTGAGTTTATGCTGCTATTTGATGCACTTCATTGCCGCACATGCCTCCTCTGATGCGTTTCAATCCAGTAGAGCCACAAGAGACTAGGCCCAACAGATTTTGCTGGTGAGCTTTGGGTTGGGAGTTCACTCTCTCTTTTTCTTTCTTGATTTTTGTTTTTGGGATAACAATGAAAAACATCAGGAAAAAAAAAAAAATTGACATGGTTACTAAGAATAGGTTTGCCAAGTTAAGTTTTTCTTATGTTACCTTGTAAGCTTTAATGCTCTCATCATTGGATTTATTCTTGTGCTAGTAACAAGCAGTGTGAAATATATATATATATATATCTATGCTGTCTCTTATACACATCTAGATGTGTATAAGAGACAGTATATATATATGTCTATACAGATATATTTGTTGTAAGTTAGCTCTTCTGAGACAACGAATATGGGTATTTGCAGGTTGTTATTTTTCTTGCGCGAGTGATAAAATAAAAATTGCCAATTTATATAAGTAATGCTTAATTCCGGGATGTCAAAAAGGGTAAAAATAAAAATGCATATTCAGGTAGGTGAATTTAGAAAAATTTCATTTTGTTGCATATGGCCAATGAGACGGCATATATTACTGAAAAAAAAAATTTATTACCATATAAACAGTTGCGGAGAATTAAGTAGTATTGCAATATGGTCAATGATGTAATATGATAAACTAAATTAAATTACTTTTAATTTCACCAGTACAGGCCCTGCCTCCAAATGGGAAGTCGCCATATTCGAGAATACGTACTTCTGCATTCAACTCAGAATAAACTCATTTAACGAGTGGCACAAAAAGTAGCTCTCCAATGTTTCCACGATTCATGAGTACAAGGATGGAATAGCTTTGCTTTTCTCATCAAGACAAAAAGGGTTTTGTTTAATCAATTTGACGTGATTTTCTAGGCAAGAACGAATACTGATCATTTGATTTGCACCAGTTGCTTGCCTTTCTTTAGAAGTCATACCTAACAGCCGACAGACATCCGTTTTGCTTTGTTTTTTCCTTTTCTTGTCCCTGTTCCTTTTTTCTAATTTGAGTTGCACAACACATACCCCCCCCTCTCTCTCTCTCTCTCTCTCTCTCTCTCTCTCTATATATATATATATATCTGTACTAATGACAAGGAACGATCGTTGATATATATCCAAATTTATTTGGGTCATATCAGCGAGGTGCGATGGTAGGATTGACGCCACTTGATAGGTCACTTCCCTGCAAGCTTGTAGGAAAGCTACTAGATGATCCATGCACATCATTGCTGCTGCCGCCGCCAGTGTAAAACAAGGGTGACGATGCCTTGTTCCTGGATGTGGATGTGGACGTCGCTTTTGACTTCCCTCCTGATGACGAGGACGTTTCGGAAAGCATGTCATTGGTTTCTGAGGGCAACATCCCGAGTATGATTTCTAGTTCCCTCACCACGTCCCACATTGATGGCCGCTTCTCTGGCTTGTCATTGCAGCACCCAAGTGCCAATCCCACGAATCTCTCCACGCATTCTGCCGGATAAGAACCCATGCTGCTGTCTATGATTGAGAACATCATGCCCGACTTGTTTGCCATATTCGCCTGTCCACCCCCAAAAAAAACACTATGTTAAGCATCTGTGTTACACTCATAGTCAGTCAAGTTCCTATTAAACATTAGTAAGTACCTCACGAACAATGTTTTTGCCGTGTGATATTGGTCTCATGCCTGTCAGGAGTTCCAGAAATACAATCCCAAGGCTATACACATCGCTCTTGTCAGTTAACTTACGGGTCAAGAAATATTCTGGATCAAGGTATCCCTGAATTGATACAATTCAGAGGACTATTAATTAAATACCAACAATTTCCTTCCAGAAATTCCAGAGTACATAAATAACCTATGTATACTTACCGGGGTCCCCCTCACCACTGTGGACACATGATTAGGCATGTTTCCTTCATCATCTACGACAGGAGCAAGACGCGAGAGTCCAAAGTCTGCTACTTTAGCAGTAAGCTTGGAGTCCAAGAGTATGTTGCTGGCCTTGATGTCCCTGTGGAATACTGGAGGTTGTGCTTCGGTGTGGAGGTAAAGGATGCCCTTAGCCGAACCCAATGCGATTTTCAACCTCATCTTGAAGCTTAATCCTTCTGTAGCTTTTGCTGCACACCACTGTCAATATCAATTTTGAACCTCCAAGATGAATGACACAATATCCCTAAACCCCGAAATAGTTGATAAGAGACATGTTTGGCATCCAAATTGAATTGAATTTATTTTACAGTCCTGAACTTATAAACTATATAATCTGCTCAAATCTGAATTTAGTATAGATCAATAGTCAAAGACTAAGGATTCTAAAATCACTGCAAACATTAAAAAGAGATACAAGGGGAAGCAGAGTACAACGAATGTGTAAAGATTTCCATACCAGAAAGCCAGTCCCGAAGGGTACCATTGGGCATGAACTCGTACACCAGCATCTGTGCGCATACAAAGAATTCAATCAGAAACTTTTGATATTTCAGAAGCACTTCTGGAAAACATTGTAGAAAAGGATAGATGCATCTTGTTGGGTGGAGCATTACCAAGAACGAGGAAAAGAGTGTAATTTTCTAGGTTTTGTCTAACTAAAACCACAGCATCCCTGTCGACATTTTCTCTCTCTCACGATGTGTCTAGGACCTTTTTCCCATAACCTGAAGACTAATGATCTTTATAATTGAAACAAATGAAGGCAGCAATCAAACCTTTGGTTTTTCTCTCTCTGTTCTTTTTTTTTTTTTCAAATTGTCCCCTTTGCTTAAAGAGAATACATTTTTCTATTTAGCATCAACACAGTTCCAAATAGAGAACCTTTATCCACATGCATAAACGAGAACACACATCATTCTCATTTGATCAGGAAAAAATCCAAGAGTTTGACACAGCTAAACATCACCTGCTCGCATGCTTCATCACAGTATCCCACCAGTGAAACTAGATTTCGGTGATGTAATCTTGACAGCAATTTGATCTCGGTTAAAAATTCTTTTTGGCCTTGCAAGGATGATTCTTCTGCACGCTTTATTGCCACAACTTTATTGTCAGCTAAAATCCCTTTGTAAACTTTTCCATAGCCTCCTTGACCAACTTGAGCAGAGAAATTGAAGTTCTCAGTAGCCAGTGCCATTTCTTTAAAAGTGAAGCCTTTAACACCCTCAATTTTCATTGATGCCTTTGAGGCTGCAAATGAAAACAATAATCTCATACTTCTTGCTTCACTGAAGCTTACATGATGAAATAGCTGAAACATCTTTTGGTAGTCACCACAAAGAACCTACATAAGCGTCTTCTTGACAGCCTCTTGTGGTATCTAAAGCGTCTTCTTGCAATCAGCAATGAGATTATTATCCCAAAGATTGCAGCAGCACAGGCTATAGCACCTAGTATAATGGCTGCCAAAACTCCTTTACTGGTATTAGCCTTCCCATTCCCAAGATTCACTATTAGAAAAAGGAAAACAAACATAGGTAACACTTTGAGACGAGTCCAAGAGGAAGGCATAAAATTCCAAAACTCATGCTAATCTTTAGATTAAGATATTAGTTGTGGATGCAAAAACCATTTTGATGGAAATACCATTTCGGTGAACATGATGTACCTATTACTCAATTCAACATCATTTCTCACATAATTCAAAATTAATCTTGACCTAAGATAGAGGTAGCAGTTTTTAAGTACATACTCTGTGAATAAGGACCCAAAAGGGTGAAGTTGAGAAGCTCATATGGTCCATAGAAGTCACTTCCAGGAAATTTCCATGAAGTGAATATGTGTCTTATTCGTTGAACCTCGGTTAAATTGAATGTGTTTGAATGGGAATCACTCCAAGCAGGGAAAAGCTTCAAATACATCCTTAGACGAGGACCTTTTTCCCACAAATATGAATCAATTGCGAATTGATAAAGGTCTAATTTAAGAGAGTTAGTTATGTATATCTCAAATCGATGGATGTATGGAGGAAAATAAAAGAAACTGGGGCTCTTAAGCCGGTATCCAATTCTAAGAGGTGATGCACAATAGCATGGCACAGGCGATGCTGGAACATATTCAAAGAAATTATCTGTTGGACATGATTGAATATGGCATGAGATTGCAGAATTATTTGAGATTCCAGTAGTTCTATCTCCCCCATTAGATACACAAAATTGTGTGGTGTTTGGTATGTTTGCATTCTTGCAGACTGGGTTGCCTCCAAGCCTTCAGGTTAAAAAAAAAATTCAATGTGAGAAGAATTTAATAGATTAAAACAAAGCCAGGCACATTCAGGTGCAAATTTCAGTCCACCCAGCACCTTAGATTTGAAATTGACACAATATGCGATATTCACAGAAAAAATATAATGAAATAGAATAATAAATGGTACCTTAAGGTGACATTAACTGGCATATTTAGGTCTCCTACAATGTTTGAAAATGAATTGTTCCTGAGATCACTGCACATTTGGAGCGCGGAATAAATAAATCAGTAAGACCAAGACTTTAATTATGGAGTCCTAAGGAATTGAGGAACTCAGCTCTTACAGTGTAAGCAGTGCACTTGAACTGAATGACTTGTTCTGCCAAATGCTAGCTGGAATGGAGCCGCTCAACATATTGTTTTCTATTGATCTGCAGTAAACAATCATTTAAAATCTGGCTTAGCTCTGCATCTGCATAAAAGCTTTGAGCTGGGACATCGGAAGCATCATAAAATGTTGCTCATCATTTGTCAGGAAAAAAAAAACAAAAGAATCTCACAGTGTTTGGAGGAAAGAAAATTTTGAAAAGCTTCCAGGTATAGATCCATTAAGATGGTTGTCTGAGAGATCACTGCCATGAATGAGAAGAAAATTGTTAACCATAAATGCCACCATTGCAAACTAGGTTATTCGTGGTTTGCAATAGTAGTTGGACTTCCCCTCATGACATTGCATAACCAGAACAACAAAGCTCATGATAGAAATGCAAATAACCCCGCCCCCTATCCCACCACAAAAAATTAACAGAAGTTGCAAATCATCACTATTATTATTGCATACACAGTTCTCATCTTAGAAGAAAGTTTTGATGGCATGGGTCCACTAAGGTCATTCCAGCTAAGATCCCTGCAACATGAAGATGGTAGCAACTTATGTCTAGAAGTAACAGAACAAGAATAATTTCATTACAATTATCAAATCTGGAAGCTACTTACAAATAATATAAGTTTGGCAAGCCACTAAGGTCAGGAATAGTTCCTTGCAAGCTGCAATTTCTAAGACTTCTATCTCACCAAAGATGATGAAGAGAGAAAAATAAACAAAAGTATTAGCAATCTTCCTGTGCATAACACATGAACAAGTGGCATCTAGTTTTGCAAATAAACCAGAAAATAACTTGACGAATCCTTGCCAAAAAACTGGAAAATGAACCAAAGATCCATCAGTTACTAGACTCATTTGATCATCATTCTTATTGTCGACTAATCTTTTCAAAACAACATTCACATTCTTCCTCTAGGCGGAAAGAAAAAATATAAGCAGACATCCTCCAAAAAACTTACAATTTTGCCAATTTGTAAAGATTCCCATAAGTAGCCGGAATTTCAGACCCATGCAACTTGTTGTTGTCAAGTTGACTGCAGAAAGGCAAAAAGGAGAACTAATGAGATTTATTCCAGAGGAAATGAAGCTTAGATATTCCAGCTTGAATAATACGTACAGAATGCGCAACTCTGCCAAGTCTGACAATTGTGGTGGAAGATACCCCGATAAGTTATTATTATCCAAAAGCCTGTGGACATCACATTATCCTCAATCACCAGTCAACAAATCCAGACACTTCCCACATAACTATGCAAGATAGAGGAAGGTAGAACCACAATGGGAACTCACAGATGGAGAAGAGAGGATAGCTGTGAAAGCTCGACCGGAATTGGACCACTGATTGAGTTGTTGTTCAAGTGGCTGCACCGCATAGATCATATATACATAGAAGAAAACTGATCTCTTTTCCAACTTTATGAATCTAGATTGAAAATCCACTTACAGATGTTTCAGATTGCTCAAGTTAACAAACGATCTTGGTATTGGACCAGATATGTGGTTCTGATCCACTTGGAGTCTATTCAAATTCGATAAATTGCCAAGCTCATCTGGGAAAGAACCTGATAATTTGTTTCCATTCAAAAGCCTGGACACACAATATGTCACACAAGGTTAAATCACTGCATAAAGATGACCCTGAGTTTTGATCATAACTTTTATGAATATCAGTCATTCTAAACGAATCCTCTGATGCCCTGAAAGAGTTTGGTGAAAGCCACTAGGCCAACTACAAAGTGATAAGGTGTCAATTAACTTACAGTAGCCTTAACGATGAAATGCTACCTATCTCCTTGGGTATGCTGCCAGTCAATTCATTCCACATGAAATCCCTTACACAAGACAATACAGGGAAAAAGGTTTCACAATTGCTGAAATGATTAGCTAAACGAACGTAAATCCATAGTAAATGACTCACAAGATTTCTAGCTGCGAAAATTGGCCAAGCTCAGATGCCAGATTTCCAGAAAGATTCATATTTAGCAGTTGTCTGCGTCAAAATCAACAATACTCAATCACTCATCATTGATTGAATAATATTTTATGAATCCATTGCATTTACAAAATGGGAAGGCTACTCAAGCACAGCCAGTCATAGACGCTTGAACATCATGACAAGATCAGAATGCATATTTAGTGAGAGGCATAGATGACAAGGAAAGAACATACATCTCCCGGACATGAAAGTATCCGTCAACTCCAACTTTATCAAAGCACAGAACTCCCCTCCAATTATTTGTACATGGATCACCAATTTTCCAATTCCTGAGATGCTTCGCGGGATCAATCAAACTACTCTTGACTGCTAGCAATGCATTTACTGGAAAAGCAAAAAGTTCGGAAACATCAGAGCAGTTGCCAGCTCCACCAAGCCTTAAGTCTCTTTGAAAGCTTATGCATCCTCCAATTTTTATCTTTTTTACGAGCAAAATGCATTTGCTTGTAAGCGAAGTCAAGAAATTTTCCACCCCCCCCCCCAAAAATAAAGATTGTTGTTTGAGAAAGATTACCTTCTGAGGGATCTGTACGTTGTGCAACTCCAAGCAGCGGCAGGTAGCAAAACGATACAGCGGAAACCCACCAACAAAATTTCGACGTTGACATCTTGAAACCGTACATTGGACCAAATCCCCCAAAAAGAGAGAGAGAGAGAGAGTAGATGAATATCTCAAGTTACCAAGCCATAGAACTCATCCTGAAAGCAAGCAGAGGAAAGAGTTAAAAAGAAATAAAAACGAGCTAAAACAGCCAAGTTTCCCAATTTGTTAAAGTGTGCTCCAGATCCTAAGAGCAAGACAAAATAATAGTCAAACACCCCTTAATTATTGCAGAACCCGAGATGAACCCAACATCTTTCTTACAATCATCCGCTCCAACCAAAAAGAAAAAAAATAAATATATAAAATAAAATATTTTATAAATAATATAAAAATCGATTATATTCATTTAAATTTATTATTTTTGTGAAAATTCATAATTACGTAGTCAAATAATCCTTCAAGTAGAACAAAGAGGAAAAAAGCTTGTTACTTGAGACAGGCCAAGTATGTTCAAGCTCCGGGAGAAACGTTACAAGGTAGGAGACTCAGACGATAATGAAAAGCTTGAAAGGTAAGAAGAAGAAGAAGAAGAAGAAGAAGAAGAAGAAAAAAAAGGTGGATATGTGAAATTAAGCAAGCAAATGGGATGAGAGAAGAGAAGAGAAGCGAAGAGAAGACAGGTTGTGAAGTCAAGATTCTTGATGAGAAAATGATGATGATTAGATAATTAGATTCAATAGTTTAGCAAAGCAATGTTTGATGTCAAGGTCGGTTCATCCGTGCGTGTCCAAGTGCGTGTGCGTGTGCGTGTGATTTAGCCAATAAAGCCAAAGATAACACGTTTCCTACTCGTTTGTTTAAATTTGTAGTAGCTATCTCATCAGGAATCCTGAGCAAGGTGTCGGAATTGTGCCTTTTTTTTTTCAATCGGTTGTCCGCGAAGGAGTGGGAAAGACGGTTAACTTTTCAACAACCCTGTTCGTTTCCTGGTCTATTCACACGCGCTAGCTCGTGTGTTCGAGAGCGTGAATGTCAAATGATTAAAACATGGTAACTTATACCCAGTTGGCAGAGTTTTATTGGCCGAGGAGGCGAGGCCGCCGTGGCCCCCTGGTTTCCCACCGTGGGAAATGGAAAGATTCCCAATAGTCAACCATCCCATTTTCTTTTCTTCAATCTAATCGGTCAACGCCCTCATCTAGGGATAAAAGTGTTTATTTATTATTAAACTACATATCTTCAATTTAAATTTTTGTTAAGATGTTTAATAAGATCAAAAAATTTAATCTTTTAGTCTAACACAATTTTTTTTTAAAAAAATAAAATTATGATGTACTATTTATACTTATTTTTTATTTTATAATTTTTTATACAACATATATATATAATTTTAAATTATTTCACCAATTACAAGCAACAAATTTTAATGGTAAAAAATTTTATTTATATTATTTTAATTATAAATTTAAATATTTCTCAAATATTTAACTGAATTAAATGTAATACAATTCTAGTTTTAACCAAAAAAAAAAAATATTAGGATGAATCAGATATTATATATATATATATATATATTATTTTTTATTATTTATTTGTGATTGTTTTAATCCATAATTGAAAAGGAGGGGAAAAAAAAATTTTAAAACACAACTTGCTGTTTTTTAATTTAATATCAATTCCTGAGCCCTGATCAAGAAGGAAACCGGTTCAGTTTGTTTCCATACGCCAACCATTGTCGACGACGACAAAAACACATTAGTCAGAAGTGGGTGAAAGCAATCTTCACGGTTAGTTTTATATTCATTTAAAGATAAAGATGAGAGACTGCTCATGCCGATTGCCTTTAACATATGAATAGATTTAGTATCAGAGGCCTGTAGTTGATATTCAATGGCAAACACAATCTTCCAATATCATGTGTCATCTGAACTCCCAGTCTTCCAAAGCGGACTAGTTAGTACTTTGGATACCAGAACATGCCTTTAATACCTTCGGGATCAGGTTCAAAGCCTAAATTCCGGTAGAATTCCACAACTGCAAATATAATGTTGCAAAATAAGGTAAAAACTCCAACCCAGAATCTTGCTGCGCATACAAATATGTTTATCTTGGAGAGAAGGGTCAACACAACTATAGAAATATGACAACTAAAATAAGACCAAAACTTCCATTTGCCCACCACCACGTGCGTGCTTGTGCGTGTGTGTGTGTCTCTCTCTCCCCCCGGAACCTCCTTAAACAGGAAAAAGAAAAACGAAAAGGAGAGAAATCCAGGTTCCATAATTGGCAACTGGGAGCTATCCATGTTGGAGGCCCCATAAAATGGGGAGAGGGATGAAGCACAATCACATGTTTGCTGATGAAAACAAAAGATATAAAGTACTTGCAGAAGAGACGACTTGTTTTACAGGCTGGGATTCCACCATAATTGACTAAATCTGGGCATGCAAGTTGCTACGAGATTATACCTTGACTGTCCGCAAACAGCGTAATATTGCCTATGTCCCTTTGCAGAAGAGCCCTTATAAGCTTTTCAACCAGAGTTTTACCAAGGCCTTGGCCCTGAGGGGAAAAAGCCATTATTAGAAAAAGATTACTGAGGAAGAAATTGCAAATTACAAAGTTTAATATGTGCATTATCCATGATCCAAGAATTAAACTTTTATTCTCAGAGCTCAGGATTCCAAATCTCACATAAGCTATTTTCCTGAAATTGACAACTTTTCCATCCTTGAAAACATGCCCACAAGGGAAAATATGAAAAATTGCTTTACTGTGAAGCGTCTGGGGTCTAAACTCAGCTGGCTAAATATTAAAAGTGCTGTTTACTTATTAGCCATGACCTCTCAGTCCTATCCAGTTTAAATGCAATGCTTTATGTAGTCAAACACAGGGTCACATGAACTTGATCATCAACTGGGTCTTCTTTCCCCTCTCTAGCACCAAAAATTTCCAACAAGTTATGATTTTCTGACATGCTTCACCAGCTCATTTACAGTAGAATGTAGTAACATGGAGTATACCTGATAGCTAGGATCAACAAGAACATCCCAGATTGTAGCATTGAAAGCATGATCAGATGTAGCACGAGCCATTCCAATTAGCTTCTTTTGATCATTCCCCTCTGTCAAATAACTTCTCCAAGTACACTAAGATGTTCATAAAGTACTTTTAGATGTAGAAAAAGTAATATTTAGCTTAAGAAGACCTTCAGAAGATAGGATGGCTTGGCAAAAACACACATTAAGTCATTACTAAGTACCTGATCCTGGTGGTTTTCTTATGGCATGCAATGCAGCTACCATATAGCTATTTTTCAAGGCTGCAGCTAACTTTGCCATTGGTCTTCGAGGCCAGCCCACCTTTTGAAAAAAATAATTCAGCTTATTTATTGCATGTGTTTCACGTCTACATATATTTACACATGGTTCACCTGGCAAACCTTCAAACCAGAAAGAATGCATATGGATGGACGCACACATGATAAAAGTAACTAACTGAACCTATATATATATATAAAGAACAGAAAATCAGCATAGATATATCTATATACAAGTTACAGATTGATTAGAAATACTAAATTGGCATATGACAAAATGCTGGAATACAGTTTATTGTTATGCCTCAGATCTATGATAAAATTTTGTAATTCTTCCGGTGGAGTTCCCCATGCCTGATGATGATGCCACGCAATTGAATTTATTCCTTTCCACAAATACCAATTTTGTTTAAAACTTGGTCATTGTTTTTGGCATGAAAGGACCCATATAGACAAAAAATTCTTAGGGGTGAATTAGGGGATAATAACTTGAGAGACTAGCTACCATGCAGTGCAGTGCTAAAGACCGTGGAGATAATTTTTCGCATTACTTATTAGGACAAAAACTGGACCATGTATGTCCTTTCCCAGTTTGGATCATGCCATAAGATGGTGCTCTTAACGCTATCAATTATAGAATAGATACCTTATCACAGAGGGCTTGAAGTTCATACACATCAATATCTCCGCCTGAAGAGAATATAATTTGCTCGATTGCTCCATCTGGTTCAGCTTTTTCTGCAAGAACAAACTCTTCCAGTAACAGTTCTTCCTCCTTCTCAGGTGCAGAGGACGGTTCAATGACTTGTGTAGGACTATCCTTTAAAAAACTGCAGCACCCATACAAGAGTAGAAGCTATTCTCAATAGACTAAAGTAACAGTGCAAATGAAATGGCACAGAATGCACAAGTATTTTGTTTAAATAATTACAATACAGATGCATAGGTTTCAAACATTGCTTTAGCTTTGATTCAGATATCTGTATCAATGGGTTTCTACTTTGAAAATCCAAACTATTTGATAATATCTGGGCACGAAAAGAGAATGATAATCATAATACCCAGATCTGATGGAGTCCCAAAAGCCAGCCCTGAGTCGAGAAACCTTGAGCTCTCTGTTTCCTGAAAAGAAAAATTGTGGAATTTCTGTAATCATCAGATCTCAACACTGTCAGGGAAATTGTACTTCATGTTTGGAGTTTGGAATATGAGTCCTGATTTAAAGAGCAATTGAATGAAATTATGCAAACTAAAGGCATTGAAAGCCCACAAACCCCAATCCCAATATACACAACCAAATGGGTGGAAATTCTATGACCGCCAAATGAATGAAGAAAACGGACTACCAACATGTCAAGAAATAGAGTCTAACTAAGACATTTCCAAATTGCAGCGTAGAATTAATGGGAAGGCTCAGCTCAACCAAAGAACAGAAATTGAGAGAGCAACTGAAAAGAGGAGAAGAAAAAGCATAAACATTTCCCCTTTCAAACCACAAGTTCGTTTAAGTTTCCTCGAAGTTCGATTTCATAAGACAGTAGTAAGAGACAGGAGCAAGCGCAAAGTTAAATGGCAGATGAAAACCGAAAAAAGAGAGAAGAAAACGCATTAGTCGCCACTCACCAGGGAGAAGAGAAAGAAAAACAGGGAATCTGCTTGGATGGTATAACTGATCGGATGCTTGACAACGATATCCCATCCGACAAATAGTGAATCTGCAGACAATCAGAAACCTTTACATTAAAATAAAAAACAATAAAGAAACTTGCAACCAATAAACCAGTAAAGTCCTGCAACTTCAAACTTTGTCCAACTTGGAGCACGACACAAAGGGTCAAACTAGAGCAAAACCAAAAACCCTCTTAAGGTACCAGTAGAAGTTCCGACAGAGACTGTGGCATGGAGAAAAAAGATGGTAAATGAAATTTCTGACTTAAATTTCACACACAAAAAAAAACAGAGAGAGAGAGGACAATTGGGAGAGGTCTTAACGAAGCAGCAGGAGAGGCAACCCAAGGATGCGACATCATCATTCTGGATTTGTTATTCGATAGACAGATGGATAAAGGATCAATCTCTAAGGACTCTCTCTCTCTCTCTCTCTCTCTCTCTCTCTTTCTCAGCGGCTTGGCTTTGGCATGCGGCGGTCAGCTGATGTGAGCTAATGGCTTTCAAATCAATGGACTGCGCTGACCCCCAAATCTTCAACTGCCGCTCCTCTTTCTTCTATCTCTCTTTCTCTCTCTCTCTCTCTCTCTCTCTCTCTCTCTATTTTTTATTTTTTTTTCTGTTCTCTTTATTTTTAATTTTCCATTTATTTTACCAATGCCATTCTTTTTCTAATTTATTTTTGGTCCTTCCTTTATTATCTTTTCATCACAAATAATTGATTACACTTTCTACTATATATTGGTAACGATTGTGCTTGCTTGTAGAAGTTTACGATGATTTGCAAGATAATAAATAATAATAATAATAATAAAATTTATGGGACATTAAATTATAATTAAAGAAGTTGAATATTGATATATATATATATATATATATATATATATATATATATATTTATTTATTTATTTTTACCTTGCTAAAGCATAATCGATGATATTTTTGTAATCTTTATTGGTTGAGGTGAATTAATTGGCTAGCTATTATTCATTCGTTATTGCATCTTTAAGTCGAAGGAAAAATTCTGAGTACGTATGGAAAATATTAAAAAAAAAAAAAAAAAAAAAGGAAACAGAACGTGTCAGCGCAGCCCAATAGAAGTCCCCATGTGTTTTTGGAATTGCAAGGGCATTCATCGTTCTTGAGAAACGAAGCTTTCACTTTGCCACTGTCCAAATGTCAAACACTAATTGGCCTAATCAAGGCAGTAGAAGAACACGCAGGCCTTTTCTTGTTGGACTTCAACCAAAAATAAATATATATATATATATATATATATATAAAAGGGTCGGCCCAATAGACGAAGGACACACACAGCCTGGCCTTTTATTTTTACCCTCCTGTATGCAATCCCACGGTTTTAGAAGTCATGTTAATAATAAATTTAAAATATATAATTAATAGTGATTGTTATAAATAATATTAATATATATACCTAAAAAATATGTGTACTATTTTAGACAAAAAAAGAAATGGAAAATGAATGAATATCAAATTACACATGTATGTAGTCCATGCAAATCAGAACAAAGAAAATAGGATTGGATAGAAAAGGAAATTGATATTTGCAAGAAGAAAAAGGCTCTATACACACATAAACAAGGATAGATGTGGAGCCCACATTATTATTATTATTATTATTATATATTTTGGGGTGGGGGGGGGGTTGGGGGTAAAGAGATGATTGAAGGGGTCAAACAAATTTTAAAGATGGAGAGGAACATGCCCAAATATTCATATCTTTTTAATGCTAATTAATTAGAATATACCACTTCAATCACATTGGAATTTCATTTCATAACAAGAGTGGAGTGAGAGACAATTAAGTCACCAAAGCATGGCGAAAAAGGTAAAGAAATCTGAAGTTGGGGAACTGGGTGGGCTTGTACTTTTATGCATGTGTTTTGAACAAACTACTACTTTTATGCTTGAAACATTGAATTTATGGAGTTCCGTGCCAAGTAAGTCGCATCACATGCTCCCTTTTGCTTTTCCTTTCGCCGTCCTGTCTTTGTTCTTTTACTTTTCCTTGCTTTTTGCCGCAATTAACAAATTAAAGCGAGTTCGTCCACCCAAAAAAAAAAAAAAAAAAAAAAAAAAAAAAAGAAAACGAAACTGAAGGATTGGCATCCATTAGTTAGGATTAAATTTTAAAGTATAAATTGATTAAAAATTCATAATACTTAAGATTCCTATTATTCCAAATCTTAATTCTTGAAACCTTACAAGTAAAATTTCATTCCTAATGTGTGGAATCCATTTTCTTTTAAATCAAACTAAATTTTTAGAGTCTTAAATTTAATGTTTTAAAAGTTGGGGTTTAATATAAAATAGAGCCAAATGTTAGGTAACTAATGCAAATTTAAAAATTAGTAACCAACAAATAATAATAATAATAATAATAATAATAATAATAATAATAATAAATTTTAAATAAAACAGAGCAGGGCCTGCCATACTCTCACATCATTACCCAGGAGAATAATAAAGGCACGTTCTTTATGTAAAATCACAAAAAACAACACCCACATTTTGCATTAATTCTCGAAAGCCAAGAGCAGGCCTCAATTAATAAAATTGGAGAAAATTATCACTTGTCATAATTTATTGAAATTTTATGACATTGATCCAAGATTCCCCAGCAATTCTTGGCTAATAAATTATTAGAAAATTCACGAGTGCACTTGCTTCTGACTCTATATAAAATAAAATGAAATTGTTGTCTTAAGCAGTAAGTCAAAAGTTAGATGTAAATAATAATTCTTAGAGAGAAAAATTGACAGAAGAATGCCATAACGATGCGTGGCGTGGCCTATTCTTTAAAACTAAATGTGTATTATATATATAAATATATATATTAATTTTAAAATATGTAACTAAAATACCCATTATATAATAAAAATATTAAAATGTGTAAAAATATAAAATAATATATATCATGCATCAAAATTCATTTTTTTATAACTCGTTATATATATATATATATATATATATATTGTAATATTTACTTATTATTTTTATTACACATTATACATTTTTTCACGAGAAACTTTAAAATTTAAAAATTTTGTAACACGGGGCTCAAATGCTACATCACCTTCGGGTTCTTTCTCTTTCAATTTTTCTTTATCCACAAATGTTTTCCGTACTTGTTATTCACCTTTGCATGGTGACAGAACCAACCATTTTTGCTGAGAGTAAAAGACTAGAGTTTTTGACTGGAACAAGTCTCGAGTCGCTCGAATCTCGATCGGCTGTTAGAAAAGCAAAAGAGAAGAACAGCCTTTTGGTCAGGAATGGTAAATCAGCAATCAAAGGAAGGCCAATAACGTAAATCGAAATGATATAATTATTGTTCCTTGTTCCCACCTCGCCACCATCTCTCACTATCAGTTCACAGCGGGCCAGAAGCGAAGACTGTTTATAAACAGACTGCGTTCGTTTAAGAAGAAAAAAAAAAAAAACAAAAAACAAAAAGGGAAAATGGTGTCTTCCGAGAATGACAACCTCTTCTTCTCATCTAAGCGTTCTCCAACTCCTAAGTTCTGCAACACTTTCACCACTCGGTACTCTTCAGTTCAACTGATGAAAAAAAAAAAAAAAAAGTTACCTTTTTGTTCGTTTTATTTCATTTTTGAGGTTTATATATACTTTAATTTACTTGATTCATCAAAAATGATAATTGAATTAACTTTTATCAGTCCACATGTATGTTGTACCTTTGGAATCAGAGAGTGTAGGATATTGAATTGCTTATGGAATATGGAGAAAGATGGGTCTAAGGATGGGAATACCCCATGCCACCTTTCTATGTTTCTTTATCCCTGCTGCATTGGTGAATGCTTATAAGTATTTTATCATGTCATCCCAGTAGTTATACCCAACAGGGACTAGGGATGTGAATGGTTCCATGCTTCAATTTTGCACCTCAAGATTTTGGCTTTCTTCATTTCTGGGGGTTTTTTTTTTTTGGCATAATAAGTTAGCAAGCATTGCCATAACAGATGTTCTCTTTTCCACGTAGTATCTTCTCAGATGTTGCAGGAGACATTACAGTTGTGGTTGATGGGGAGTCTTTTCTGCTGCACAAGGTAAGGACGTGATTGTCTTTGAGCATTTCGGTCTGCTTTGGACCTTGTGTTTGAACGGCTAAGTTAACTGTTCTTGTTCCACGCAGTTTCCACTTGCGTCCCGAAGTGGAAAGATACGGAAAATGGTTGCCGATGAAAAGGACTCCAGTTTATCGAAAGTGGAGTTGCACAACTTGCCCGGCGGCCCTCAGACATTTGAACTTGCCATGAAATTCTGTTATGGCATGAACTTTGAGATCACAACTGCAAATGTGGCCTGTCTGCGCTGCATTGCAGAATACTTGGAAATGACTGAAGACTATAGGGAAGAAAACCTTATTGCCCGTACAGAGGTTTATCTGAATGAGGTTGTAATTCAAAGTTTTCAGAAGGCTTTGGAAGTCCTCTCCAGTTGTGAGTTGCTAACTTCTATGGTGGAGGAGGTGGGAGTTCCAGACAGGTGTATTGAGGCCATAGCCATCAATGCTTGCAAGGAGCAGTTGGCATCGGGTTTGGCTCGGTTAGGTTGCGATGCTAACTCTATGGAACTTAAGAGTGGTTGTATTGAATGGTGGATTGAGGATCTATCCGTATTAAACATTGGTTATTACCAAAGAGTTATAGGTGCTATGAGAAGGGTTGGTGTTCGACCAGACAGCATCATTGAATCTTTAATGCACTATGCTCAGACATCACTCAAGGGTATCAACCAATGTCATATCTGGAATCCAGAAAAAATCAAAACAAGTCCTTGCATGTTGGGAAATGACCAGAGCATAATTGTGGAGACTCTTGTAAGTCTAATGCCAGCAGAAAAGAGCTCTCCTGTTCCACTAAATTTTCTGTTTGGAATCTTAAGGATAGCAATCGCACTAGAATCAAATATTGCATGTAGACTTGAGCTTGAAAGGAGAATTGCTTTTCGGTTGGAAATGGTTTCGCTTGATGATCTTCTTATACCCTCCATCCGGAGTGGTGATTCCCTATTTGATGTTGATACTGTCCATAGGATATTGGTGAACTTCCTACAGAGGGTTGAGAAACAAGAAAATGAAGATAGTGAATATGAATCTGAAGTCCTCGGGTCTCCAAGCCATGGTTCTTTGCTGAAAGTTGGAAGGCTTATTGATGCATATCTAGCTGAAATTGCTCCTGATCCATATTTAAGTCTGCAGAAATTTGCTGCCATGATTGAAATACTGCCTGATTATGCTCATGTGATTGATGACGGCATTTATAGAGCAGTTGACATATATTTGAAGGTATAATTTTCGCTTCCAATGCTGTGATGCTAAGAACAACCTCTGATGCATTGTTTCTTCAATTTATTAGACAGAACCACATGCTATTGTTGGCACGGACCTTGCACAAATGGCACAATTGTCTATCTCAACATGTTTGTGCACATTTTAGATACTTTTTAAATCAGTTGTTTTAGCAAATTCATCACATAAAGGCATCGTGTTTACCCTATTAATTCTGTTCTGTTCAGGATATGAAATAATGTTTCTTAACATTTAGCTGTATTTGTATTGGTACTTGGTTGTTGGGTAAGCCGCCTTGGGAGATTGTTTATGTCGTAAATACGGATGATTTTGGACGTTATTTTCTGTATTTGAATCTTAAAAGCAACATTAACAGTAGAAGGAATGCTATGCAGTTGAAAAACTGATCTCATTGGTACATTATATAATATATATATATATGCTATAGACTGTGTTTTTCATTTTCCCGTCCAGGCTCATCCAATGTTAAGTGAACATGAATGCGAGAAGCTCTGCAAGTTAATAGACTGCCAAAAGTTGTCTCAAGAAGCATGCAATCATGCTGCACAGAATGATCGACTGCCAGTGCAAATGACCGTGCGAGTTCTCTATTTTGAGCAGCTTCGCTTGAAGAATGCCTTGTCTGGAAGTTCTGGAGATGGGTTCACTTCACAGAGAATCAGTAGTGGTGTCCCCAGCGCAGCGATGTCCCCTCGAGATAATTATGCTTCTTTAAGAAGGGAAAACAGGGAACTGAAGCTCGAAATATCGAGAATGAGAGTGAGGTTGAGTGAGTTGGAGAAAGAGCAGATGTACATGAAACAGGGGATGATCCACAAGTCAGCAAACGGAAAAACTTTCTTAAACTCATTGTCCAAAGGGATTGGGAGGATTGGAATTTTCGGCAGTCCAGCTGTTATTAAACGACAAAAATCTGGTCGGAAGTCCCGGAGATCAGAAGGGAAACCTGGAAGAAGCCGTAGGTATTCTGTGTCCTAGCTTTGTTTCGTGTTTTTTTTCCTTCTTTTTTTTTTCTACCGAATGACTCAAAAAGAAAAGAAAAAAAAAAGGGTAAGATTTCATGCGGAATCAAACTGTTCGAGAGAAAGTGTCCCAACCGGTTAAATAGTATAAAAGAGTTAGTATCCTAATTTTATTGATAAAAAAAATTATTTATTTTAATAAAAATAATATTTTTATAATAAATTTTAAAACATTTTAAATATTCGAGAATTTAAGTTTTAATTGTATACTACGTGTGATTTTGGAGAAATATGAGGTATTTTTTTCTCATTCAGCAGCAATTCAATTTAGCCATCTTTTAATTCTAATAATTGGGTTTTTTGAAATTGTCAATATAACGAAATTATATGAACAGATTCAAAAGATTTTTCCGTCTCTTTTAGATTACCTAAAATTTCGAAATTCTTCGTTATATTCATAATTTATTCACTATAATAATCGTCATTATCCAGTAAATTTTGATTCATTGTATTAATATTGTACAAGAATTATATAATATTATTTTAAAATTATATTAAATATAATCCGTTAAAATTTTTTATGTAATTTCGTTTTAGTTTCGCCGAGCAATTCAATTCTATTTTTTAGCCGGGAAATTTCTCCTCTTTGATCAAAATTTCGGCGAGAAATCTAAAGTCTCCCACTCTGCATTTTGCAATCGGTTGACCGTCGTGCGCTATGATTTCTTCTCTTTTTTTTCATAATAAAGAAACGAACGGAAATGGGTGTCCCTTTGTTTTGTGCATTTTCGTGTGTTGTGCTTGCTCGCCTCCAAAATGCTAGTATATTAAGAGTTACAACATAGGATAATACACAATCTGATCTTCATCCATTCACAAAGGAATGCACTTTACAATCACAAATAACAAGCCTTCTGATGATTATTCCAATTTGCAGAGAACGAAAGTCTAAAAATAGGGTGATTTACTCAAAAATTAATGTCGTCAAGGTATAAAATACATGGGATTAGGAAGCTTAAAGGTCCGGTTGCCTGGAAATTCTCCTTGCAGATCGCTCCACTGGTCTCCCACATTCCCCCATATCCTGTAACCCCGTTCCACTAGTTGCTTCCTGATTACAGACTTGTATGCCACTGCACTTTGTCCTTTGAAGGCTGCACTTCTTTGAGAGGTTTTTCCCCCCCCCCCCCAAAAAACAGAACAAAATTATCAAAAAAAAAAAAAAAAAAAAAAAAAAAAAAAAAAAAAAAAAAAGACAGAGAAAACAGAGAGAACACTTCATGTCCAGGATGAAAAATTCAGTTCAGGAGATTAGCTGATTACCTTGTTATTAGTTCTTCGTATCCAATAAAACCTTGACTACGTAAATTTTCAAGGGTCACTTGGCCGAGAGTCTCTTGTTCTCTGCCAGTCACCAGGAACACCTTGAAACCGTCCAGGATCAATTTGTTGAATAATCTAAGCACCGGAAATATTGCCGGACAACTTCCCTTCAATGCCCATGCCCGGAAGCCAGCTGGATCGTATGGATCACACCTACATATATAACCCAAACCCCAATATGGTTACATCAAACTGGCAAGCACTCATTGAATAATTGCTTATAAAGTGTCACCATTGACCAAATAGAGCTCCAGGCTCTGGTGAGGCATGCGTAGGCTCTGAGAACCCTTAGTGTGTTAGAGCACCTAGCACCTTTGAAAACGCTAATAAAGCTAGCTGGAGCAATAACCTCAGCTGAGCTGCTTTATGAAGAACTAAAAAGCATCCAGTAGGAGAACGTAATTAGTAAGTAGTTACATACCCATATTTTTTTCCTTTGTAGTAAACTACATTGGAGATGCAGGTGTCATCAACATCTAGGATCCAAGCATCCAATCCATCACCAGAGATTACTATCTGCTTCATATAACCTAAGATTTGCTCCATAATCAAATCAAGGTCCTTCTCATACTGTCCTCCAGCCATGTAAGTCTCAATATAGCGCGAGCATTGTGCGGGGACCGTGCGCCATGAACGCAAATTGTTGGCCTCAACAGCTAACCTCCAGCTCAGGCAATACGCACCATCTTCTGATGGAAAGCTGGGCCTCCAATGAAGGTACTTAAGGCCCTTTGCCTGGGACAAGATTGACAGGAACAGGAAAATCAATGTCTCCTGCAAATGGTGCACCATTGCCTTGATCATAGTATATATGGTACAAAAGTCAGAGTCGAGATAGAAACCTTTTGAACAGGGATATCAATGAGAGAAAAGAAATAAACATGCACGATGGTACAGAGATGCTTTGCATGGACCAAATCCATATATAGACCAAAAATCATAGATAAAATGACTTAAAATTAAATTTGCATGTGAAAACGGGTGTAAAATCAACGTATTTGTTGCCAGCTGCTGACTCCACGGTCAGCTGGCACTTACCACTCATCTTCTCCCGAAGGGAGGAAGGAAATTTCCCTGTAAAATGATTGGTCTTTTTATACTATTCCTATTCTGTAACCTTGGATTCAATTAAAGCTCCAATGAACCTCAACAAAAAAATGGCAAAGCGAATGCACATTAATCAGCAAGCAGTTGTCTTGTGGAACTTTCAACTAAATGATGTTAACCAAACCATTGACGAGGGCAAAGGTCTAGTCACGCCATCTCATTTGATGGGTTCTCAAACCTTATCTACTCGTTTGAGATTTCTTGCCGCTTGACTTGACTTCTTCCTTTCTCTTTTTTACTTGCTCTCTTTTATTATTATTATTTTATTATTATTATTAATTTTTTTTTACTTCTTTTTTTTTTTTTTTTTCTCTCGTTTCTGACTCTTATGTCTAGCCACCAGTAATACAAGTAATTGCCTCTAATCACAGAATCTCCGCTGGAAGCCCACCCAAAGCCACTAGATTTAGAGATTACAGCAAAAGTGTTATTGCAATGGACATGTTGAACTAATACAAAGATTCGATTATGTTTGTGTGTCGCGTACATAAATGGTTTCTCTTGACAGTGTTTGGTAAGAAAACCAGAATAGCGAAAGATGTCAGAGACTGAGACCTATCCATACTGTCTAATGCGTAAAAGCACCAAAACAACAAAAACAAGATATCAATTAGCAGCAGTTACCTATCTAGGAGATCACAAGCCCAGAGAACATTTGATCTTAGTTATCAAAGGCTACAGCATTACAGTTGCAATGTGGATTCGGACCAAGTTCGCTTCTGGAAGGGGCGTAATCCGTTACAATACTGCAAGACTTCTCTCACAGCCGTGGCACCAAGCTAGCTAATTTCAAGTCACAATTGACATCAATAAATATGGAAACGGAACAGAGCTCAAAGCAGGGGTAAAGAAAAGAAGATAAAAATGGAGAGAAATAAGGTAATCCGAAAGTGGGGTTGGAGTCAGAGCCCATCAGCATCATCCGAAGTGGAGGAACCGGCGCCACTATATGTAAGCACCTTTGCCATTGCATGTGGAGCTCCATGTTTTGGTTGTCAGTACAATGGAACATATACATATCACCACCAGTTGAATGCTCGCGGTACCTCAAAAAATGAACCGACCATTTCGTAAAAGTCTAGGCTACCTAATAAAAGGTTAAAAATTATGGTGAGCAATCAGCAATTAGGGTGTCCTCATGGTCTGATGGGACCTGAGCTTTCTCAATCAGAATCCATTATGTGGGACAGTGGGCCTAACCCCCCCCCCCCCCCCAACCCCACTCCCCCTCCCAGGCACAATGCCTACACGCACCTCAGTACATTGCACGATTAATCTCTGGTTCTGTGGGCGAAAAATGGTAGCATTGCTTGGATGGAAAACACAGTAAAGGACCTTTCGGTCAGAAACTTTTGGGATTGAGGAATTTTATACATTTTAATGGATCTCCGAAATTTTCTTATTATCGGCTAATCTTTTTCAATTTCTTCATTTTGACCTTTGCATCTTTACGAGCATTGATATAACTGGTTGGCCTTTTATAATTGGTTCCAATGTAGAATCGCACGGGCCATTGTCTATACTTGGATACGCGCATTGAGCTCAATCTCTAGTCGGCTGTCCGAACCACGAAAACCAACACCCTATATAACCATTAGCAAAACTTTACCATTATTTACAACTTCTAGGCGTCAGTCATCTGTTTGAATATTTTTAAAATAAAAATTAAATACATTTTTTTAAAATTTATTCAATAATTATAAAAAATATTATTTTTTTAATATAATAATTTTAAATAATACATAAAATTTTAAAAATTTTGATTTCAATAATATAATTTATAATTATATATATTTAATTTTATCTTATAAAAAAATTTGGTATAACTTATTTACAATATTATGAAAATAAAAATTATCAAAAAAAAAAAGTAATAATATATAGACAACTTTCAAATAATTTTTTACTTTTAATACAATTTTATTTTCATTCCAACACCATCCACCAGCAATAGTTATGTACTAACATTAAATCAATGGCCACAGCACATATCTGGTTTCATACATCCCTTCCAATAAACATGTTAGTGAGGTTGGACTTTGAATGTTCAAATTGGAGGGCTCCCGTTTAAAATCCATGATATGATAAAAGGAGATTTATAGATTAGGTATCCATTGCCTTCTATTCCGATTAAAAGAGAGAGAGAGAGAGAGAGAGAGAGCAAGTCGGCGATAGTCAGGCATGAGAAAAATCATGCCACCTCTTCGAGAATCAAATAATCACATCATTAATTTATTATCACTGCAAATCATCGAGGAGTCGTGTTTGTGTTCCCCTTCGTTCGTGCTGGAATGCACAGAAAATAAGTGCCAAAGATTGAAAACAAAATGATCGGTGTCAGCAAATCACCAGCTCTAGAAGGGGGCTTGTGGGACTAGACATTGGTGGGTAGGTGCGTGGCGAAGTGGGTGCCCAAAAGTTATTTCTTAGGCTCCGCGAGAAGCCTGTGGGAGCTCACTGATTAGGGGAACCAAGACAAATTGCAGCCAAAGCAGCTCAGCATAACACGGAGGAGTTTTTCTGCCAATGAGATAGTGATCAACTGCACAAGTGGTCAGTGATGGTTTCCCAATAATCGAGTATTCAAGGGAAAGATGGTCAAGTTTCAATGCTGGAGTCCACCATGCCAAGTCCAAATACGATAAAAATAATTTGAATTACCGATGGTGCAAAAATAATTTGAATTACCGATGGTGCAATTGTGAGGAATTATAAATGACCAATCCAAATATTGATTGCTTTGAAACTTGTCATTTGCATTTGGCGGCCAGTAACCCACCCCCCCCCCCGCCCCAAAAAAAAAAAAAAAAAAACTTTTAACATTCGGATTGGTCATTTATAATTCCTATATGTTTTTTGGGTCTTATCAGGAGTGACTCAGCGACGTTGAAAGGAAATGATGGAACACTAATGGAGGGAGGCTCCATCTGAGCAAGCCTGGGTTCTCAATCATTTATAATTTCTTACAATTGAAAAATTATGGGTTTCTTGACTGACCAGGAAAAAATAAGCCGAGGGCTCGGGTTGCCTGCAATGAATATGGCTCTCGGTGGTCCATCTGGGCCTCAGCTAATGGGATCCACTGGAGCCACCGTATCCCCTTCCGATTGCAATTTTCCAGAATCAGCACTTTGATTTTTCAATTGTACTCATAATTAGGAGCAAAAGTACCGTGAACGCTGGGCCAAGAGATAGCCCGAATTTGAGCTGAGGCATATGGGCTTCACAGGATTTTCTTTTTCTTTTCCTCTTCAGCCTCTAAGTAGAACGGACAAAAAGGAGGTTCGGGCAGAGGCACAGATCGGTGTCGGGTCCTTTGATGGGGTTTGTCATCAAATACTATGCAGCCACAGTGTTGTATTCTTCAAATCCTCATTGAGCAATATTGCATCATAAAGAGTACTTCCGTACACGTCGAGCTCGCTCGCTCGCTCACTCAACTTTTGTCAGCGCCATTAGCTTCATTTTCAAACACACCCAGCTTTGGCAGGTGACAGCTCTGCGTCCAATGACATTTTTCTACACTTGTTAGTTAAACCTCAATTTACAGGTATACTAAGTCGATCTCTGAGGTCATCATTGGTAACCTGCTCTACGTAATAAATTTAAGAATTTAAAAAATTTTAGAGTCCACCCTGTTAAATAAAACTCGTCCTAATACCATGAGTAGGCCGTTAACTATTTAATGCCAAAATCAACCAATTTTCATTCCCCTCGTCCGTTGCCATTTGACCTGCCGCCTAACTTTGCGACTGTCATGTCATGTCATGTCATGCAGGATATCACACACGCCCACGAAGGAAAATAAATAAGAAAAATTAAAATTAAAATTATGAAAAATATTCTCATTTATGCTCGAAAAGATAAATATAATGACATTTATTTATTATTTGACCAATAGTTTGTCTCGTTTGGGTTTGGCCGTTGCCTGTCTCTGTTTTATTTGCACACAGCCATCCTAACCGAAAGGGAATTGCAGCCCCACTTGCATTTACACCTCCTCTACTAGCTCTAAGGTCTGTAGACACTGAAAAAATAGAGAAAAGAAAATAAAAGAAAAGAAAAGAAAGGCGAAAGAATCCAAAGAAAAAGAAGAAAGAAGGAAGGAAGGAATGAATGAAACGTCAAAGGTGAGATGGCAGTTGAAAATATTTATATATCATTGAGATCTGCGTTAGTAAGGGAACTGCGTTCGCTTCACGGAAAAGGTTTTTTTTTTTTTTTTTTTTTTTTTTTGAAGTTCATTAAAAAAATGGAACGTTGCAGGAAGATATGAGAAGAAGAAGAAGAAGAAGAAGAAGAAGCTCTTTAATCCTTGAACAGAAGCTACTAGAAAGCTAAATTATACTTGACTAATCTTCCTTTTTTTCATTTTTTTATTCCTTTGTTGTAAAAAATTATTGTTGCTTGTTGTAGTTTCACTCGTAGGCAGTTGCATCTGTCTACTGCTGCTGCGTGTTCGGGAAGAATTGCCTCACCTCCACGACTAAAATATACCCATTTCATTAGCGTCTCAGAATCATTGGCACCTCTGAAGTTGTTTGGTCATCTTGCGCTCTCCCCCGTTCCTCCCTTGACGACATTTGCTGAGGTTTCAACTCTCTCTCTCTCTCTCTCTCTCTCTCTCTCACCGTGTCTGTGTTTGTGTGTCGGCTTCTCTGTTTCTGAGTCTCAACTCCGAACCTGTGCCTCTCACTGTGTGCTTGCTCCTTAACTTTTCAGAAGCTTTCGTCTTGTCAACATTTTAGCTATCTGGGACTTGCAGTCCTTACTAATGAGTTGCCTGCCATGGGACTCTTTCTTTAATAAAAGAAGGATATATGCTTTTGCTTTTGCTTTTGCTTTCTCTGTTCCTTTATTCCAATGCATAACTGAAGCAAAAAAATAAAAAAGTGGCCCTGGCTATGTTGAAATTTTCTTGAGAAAGGCAAGGTTTATCCCGAAATTTTCAAATGCTGGATGAAATCTGAGGGTTCAGAAAAAACCATTATAATCTCTACTTTGTCGTCTCTTGAATTTAAGGTGGATTTGTATAGCTCCCTTAGTTTTACAACTTCGCATTGTTGTTTCTTGAATTTAAGGTGGATTTGTATAGCTCCCTTAGTTTTACAACTTCGCATTGTTGTTTTTTTTTTAAGGTGAATTTCGTTTCCCATGATGTTTTTGATAGATCAAGGATTTAATATTGTTGTTTATTACATAGCTTTCATATTCGTCACATGGTTTAGTTACTACGATTCTGGTGTTTGTTGGTGATGGATCTGTTTACCCAAGTGTCGTATTTAGAGCTTTATTTTTCTATTTTGTCAGGGAACAAGATGAATTGCTGAAACCATTTGCTGAAAGCTACCTCCACGGACATCTCATCAACATAATTATGAAGACTAAGACGCTGGCTTTTGTTTTGCCATTAGCATTCCTTCTGCATCTCTTTCCATTTTCTCTCACTCTTCCTGATCTGAATTCTGACAAAAAAGCACTTCTGGACTTTGCTGCCGCGGTTCATCATGCACCGAGACTGAATTGGAGCGCTAGTAACCCAATATGCACTTCTTGGATAGGCATCACTTGCAACACAAATAACTCTCGTGTGATTGCTGTCCATCTCCCGGGCATTGGATTGTATGGTTCCATTCCACCTAACACATTTGGAAAAATCAATGCTCTCACAATCCTTAGTCTCCGCTTCAACCAACTTAATGGGACTCTTCCATCAGATTTACTCTCCATTCCTTCCCTCCGCTTTGTTTACCTTCAACATAACAACTTCTCTGGTAATATTCCTTCCTCTATCTCACTTCAGCTTAACTTGCTTGACCTCTCTTTCAATTTCTTCACTGGTAGCATCCCAGCCACATTGCGAAACTTGACACAACTTGCTAGTTTGAGCCTCCAAAGCAACTCCCTTACAGGATCCATAGCTCAACTCAATATCTCAGGACTCAGGCAGTTGAATTTGAGCAACAACCTTTTTTATGGTTCGGTCCCATTGGCCCTCCAAAGGTTCCCTCCTTCCTCCTTTCAAGGGAATCATATGCTGTGTGGACCACCTTTAAAACAGTGTTCTACATTAGCCCCATCACCTTCTCCCTCTCCCACTTATTTACTGCCAAACCCTCCGCAGGCCCCTGAAAAACAAGAGGGTGGTTCCAACAACAAAATAAGTATCATTGCCATTGCAATTGGGGGTTCTGCAGCATTCCTGTTTCTACTTTTGACACTGGTGATTTGGTGCTGCTTGAAGAGAAAAGATGTCAAAGGTGATGCTGCTGCAAAAGCAAAAGTCGGAAGAAGTGAGATGCCCAAGGAAGACTTTGGGAGTGGGATACAAGAGGCTGAGAAGAACAAGTTGGTGTTCTTTGAAGGATGTTCTTACAATTTTGATCTGGAGGATTTGTTAAGAGCTTCAGCTGAAGTGCTTGGGAAGGGGAGCTATGGAACAACCTATAAGGCCATCCTGGAGGAAGGAACAACAGTGGTTGTGAAGAGGTTGAAAGAACTGCTGGTCGGGAAAAGAGAGTTTGAGCAACAAATGGAGACTGTGGGGAGGGTTAGCCAGCATCCAAATGTGGTGCCTCTTCGTGCTTATTACTACTCTAAGGATGAGAAACTCCTTGTTTATGACCTTGTAGCAGCTGGCAGCCTTTCTGCTTCTTTGCACGGTATGCTTATCTCATCATATTGTTCATTCCCTCCATTCCTATGGATCATTAACCCCCAGGGGATAGAGTGTTAATATGCAGGCATATAACATAAAGAATCTAATTCTCAATTTCCTTTGAGAGATATATTTGGAGGTTAATGTAGATATAAATGTCATACCTGCCATTCTTTCTGTCTTTCACACACGCACATTAGACTTGAGATTACTTGATTGCAGCTGATGGGAAAACAAACAGAAATTCCTTATTTATTCTGATGACAGAAATTCCTTGTCTTTGTTATAATTCTCAAATTCACAAACTGCAGGAAATAGGGAAATTGGACGAGCTTCTCTTGATTGGGAATCCAGAGTAAGGATTTGCCTTGGAACTGCAAGAGGCATTTATCATATCCACTCTGCTGGTGGAGGAAAATTTGTTCATGGCAACATCAAGTCCTCCAATGTACTTCTCACGCCAGACTTCCATGGTCACATCTCAGATTTTGGCTTAGCGCCTATAATGAATCACCCTACTGTTCCATCAAGAAGTGTAGGCTACCGAGCTCCTGAGGTGATTGAAACTCGAAAATCTAGTCAAAAGTCAGATGTGTACAGCTTTGGTGTTCTCCTTCTGGAAATGTTGACAGGCAAGGCACCTGTCCCATCGCCAGGGTGTGATGATTTGGCTGATCTTCCTAGGTGGGTCCAGTCTGTTGTTCGAGAGGAATGGACTGCAGAGGTGTTTGATGTAGAGCTGATGGGTTATCATAACATTGAAGAAGAGATGGTGCAGATGCTTCAAATAGCAATGGCCTGTGTTGCAAGAGTGCCAGAGATGAGACCTACTATGGAGGAAGTAGTTAAGATGATACAGGAAATTCGGCCTTCTGATTCTGCAGAGACATGTCCATCATCAGAGGAGAACAGGGGATCAAGTAATCTAACGCCATAATTAAATTGTAGCTGGCAATTGCATACGTTTTCCTCATAAAGAACAGTTCAATTAACTTCTTAAAGAAATCCCTCCCAAGATCAATATTTGCTATTTTGACTATTGACTATTTATGGAGAACCTGCTGACGGAACATGCCAAAAGTTGTGATCCTTTTACCATTTGTCAACAGATATCATATGATTAGGATTTGTTTCCTTGTGAACAAAAAAGAGGAGTGATTGATTAGTGACCTTTTATTATTTTAAAGCTCTTGTGCTTAATCCAATTATGCATCAATTTTCGTGATAAATTGCGGTGATCAGTTTATATGATAAGATTTCTTTCTCTACAGTAAATAAATGGATACATGAACTTGATGGGGTAGCTTTCCTGTAAGTAGGTTACAAACCATATGTCAAAGAAACACAGTAGTGAACTGGTAGTATGTTTGATAGCTGCTTTGCAAACAAAATTTATACATGCAGTAAGGGCAAAGTGTGTATGCTCTGCTTTACAGTGTATGAAACCTATGAGTAACTTAATACTGCCTCTCAGAAACAAGTAATGGGCTAATAGTGACGCACATTTGGTCACTACTAAGGAAACTTGGAGGAAGAAGTACAATTTTCAAAAACAAAAAAGTATAACCTTAATCACCTGCTAAGCCAACAACTCAATCTCAAGGGCTTGTCTGCACCAGGTCAGAACCACTAACATATTTACCAAAAAATGATATTAACCGGAAAGGAGCACCAATCAGTGGAGCTTCTGAAAGCGGCACAGGATCCTTCTCATCCCTCTGAGCAACTTGTAACTCCAGATCCCGAGCTTCACTATCTTCCGATGGAATTTAAACTGTTTCTCCAGAATCCACTTCTGATGAATATCGGACTACAGCAGCAGGTTCCACTTCTAAGGAATCCATCATATGGCCCAATACAGATTTCTCACTTAATACATCCATGGGATCAGCTAAATTAGCAATTTGAGACCATTTCCAGCAGCTGCAAGAAGTCCAACTGTGTCTTTTTGTTGGTCAAGTTTTCCATACAACTCATTCACCTGAGATTTTATAAGTAAATACAAGTTAGACAATGGAAGTGAAATAAAGATACAATCTCTTATGCATGCAGGCATAAAACAATACACGCACTTTTTGCACATATGCCACTGTCAGACATTTGATACATGGATAACATAGGCTTGAAAGACAAATCTATAAACATACTGCCATATATCAACAAAACCAAGGAACTAGAAGAGAATCTATATTGTACCTTCTCAACAAGCTCCGAATTTTCTGTTATTAACTTGCCAACCAATGCACTAGCTGCTTCAATCTGGAAGTTCAATTCTTATTGTTCATATGTAAGCTACATGATATAAAATAAGTCACTAATTATATCTTTTTTTTCCCTTAACAAGCAGCCATCAGAAATATTAAAAGACAAGGCATTTAATTAAAAAAAAAAAAAAGATGGAGCATATTGTCCCAAAACTTTTCCCAACCAGAATTGATAGAAAACATGACATGTAGTTAACAAATGATTGCCAGTGTGACTGACAAGCTTTAAAAAAAAGGGTATGACAAACAAATCTTTCCATGTTCATCTGATGTTTTAGCAGAGGAGATACTTGTCTCGGGAGTCTGCACCCGTGACTGAAGACCAGAGATACTTTCCATCAGCAGCTGGTTTACTTTCAAGAGGCCTTTCCTAGATTCTTCCAACTCCACCACCTGCCAGGCTTTGTTTTAATTTGCATCAGGAAAAAATTAAATTGGTACAAAATATTCCCATTCCACAAACCCACTAAAATGCCTATGCATTAGGAGAACCAAACCTACAGCCGACTAAGTTAAATATGATGAAGCAATTGAAGACAATTGAGAACACCATGAAGTTCCACAAACAGTTTGAATTGAAGCATTCATGCATATTGATGAAAGTACCTGCATTCGCAGACTTGCGATATCCACATTAAGTCTAGCAATAGTTTCCTTAGCAGTGTTCTGTAAAATTGTTTACATTCAAAATCAGAAACACTTGTAAAGTGCTTGAATTTATGAGTTATCTCCAATCAACCCCGCCTTGCAGGATTTAACTTCATCCTTAATTGCAAGAATTGCTCACTGTGAAAACCCTACAACCATTTCACACAGCCTATGCCTATGTTCAAATGCATAGAATACATGAGTTAAGTTGAGTGATCTCGAACCTATCACCTTCAGGTCACAATAGAGTGACCTTACCATTACACCAAGGCTTGCCCATTGTACAAATGAATGAATGAAAAAAAGACATTAGTTACTTGTGTTAGAATCCAAGAATCTTTCTCAGTCTCCAGTTGTTTTATTTTGTCCCCTAAGCTTGCCTGTAGAACATTGCACAAGGTTTAGCATTCCAAACCACAATTCTCATGAAATCCCATTCAAGTGGCCATGCATACAGCGTCAAACATCTTATTCCTATGTTCAAATGCAAGCCATGCATAAGCAAGTTCAGTTATTAGCCAAACAGTTTGGGAAAATAAACAAAAGTCAAAACAAACTGCCAACACAAATACAGAATGATGGTTACCTGTGTCAAATTCCAAAAATCGTTCTTGCTCTCTAGTTGTTTAATTTTGTCCCCTAAGCCTGCCTGTGGAACGCTCACAAGTTATTTGACATTACAAACAACATTTTGAGAACCACCCATTCAATAGGCATGCACAGGCCAAGCAAATTTCTGACATTGAAAATCATAATGCTATTCAAGGGAAGCATTTCTCTTTATGGAATCATGTAGAAAATTCACTTTTAAATTTCAAATCCAGAAAAAACTTTTTATCCAGTACCTGATCAGATTTTTCTGAAAATTGCATCCTCTTATAAGCTACAAGAAACTTTAGCTTATCTGAGTTCAACATACTTAATACCCAAGCATCTAGTGGGCCCAAAAACCCAACGACATAAAGTCCCACATGCAAAACATGTTCCTTTCTAGTATTTTAGCAAGGCAACTAATGTTAGAAAATTTTCCCTTGACAAGCAATGTTTTGCGGGTGCTCCAGGGGCAGCTGGTTTGGAATTTTAAGTGAGCCAGTATTACCTCCTTCTGACGCCAGAAATCTCTTTCGCTCAGCAACTGTTTAATTTCTATCTCTAGACCAACCTGGAGATAATTCAATGAGCCCAGATCTTGAAACTATTAGGAGAATGTACAGTTAAAATGTCAAGATGAAGACAACCACAATTAACTTTTTTTGCTTTTGTGAATTGTTTTCATTCTCTAATAATTTGATTGACTTTTGAAAAGTAGCCTGCAGAAACATACTGGAATTGCTTTCTTTTCAGAAGGCACAAAACAAAGACAAGAGATTGTATACTGTGATTGAAAAATGCATGTCAAATTCTCCTAAGGTATAGAATATAAATTTCAAAAAAATGAAGTTGATGCTGCAAGGAGATTAAATTCATGCTACCCTTTCCTGCAGGCACAAATCATTTATGTTTCTTCATTGATTAATGGTATCTTCTAAGGTAGCCTGTAAAAACATAGCCAAACATGAAACTCTTTAACATAAGCAGATAAGAGAGAAAGGAATACATACCAAGCAAATGGAATAAAATAGTACAAAAACATGAAGGATGGCATTGGCATTGTTTCTATATTACCTCCTTTTGTATGTGAATCTTGTTCTCGTTCTTCAACTGTTCGACTGTCTCTTCTAAGGTAGCCTATAATATGTAGTAGGTTACTTTGCAGTTCTTACAAGCCTGACATTTTTCAAATGTCCATTTCATTAGCTTAACTTCATGGTACCTCTTTCTGTAAATGTGAATTATTTTCTTTTTGCAGTTGTCGGGCTGTCTGCATTAAGAGGGCCTGCAGAACCAGAAGTACGCTATTCCCAAAACTTAATATCAAAACAAAGATCCCTGGTTCACAGGGCAATTCTGGACCGAGGCGTAGACAAGCAAGATGCAGATTCAACAAAATAAAAACGAGTCACCTCTCTTTGCAGCCACTGTTGCTTCTCAGCTTCAACTAAATTGACTTGTCAAAAAGATAGGCAAACGAAGATGGGTTGCGGAAAAAGAGAGCCCAAAAAATAGAGCAGAACCAGAACCAATGCGAAGGATTGCGAAATTGATGCAGTAGACATATGGTATGGTAATAGCATAACAACTAAAAATGGGTTGATGGGAAGGGCAAAACTTACACTTTCTGCTCCATTGGAGCGATGATGTCCATCCAAATCCACAGCAGCATGTTGTTGAAGCGCACCGTTTTGAACCTCAGGAACTTGGCCACCACTACGGTCATGTTCATGCCCATTGTGCGGTTTATTACCGTTATCAGCCGTAGCATTTGCATTTTCGTCGGCCATTTTGTTCTGTTTACTTTTCTTTTTCTTGCTTCTCTTATTCTTCTGCCTCTCATCCTCCATAGCCGTGTCGCTTTTACTCGACAGCAAATATCTACCAGAATTAAATCCCTTTTCACATGGATTTCGCATATACAATGTTCATTCTTGGGCTATCTGAATCAAGAATCAAGAATCTAATCCAAATACAAGAAACAAAATTAACATCGAATCCTATCGTCGTGGTGTTTAAATCCGTTTCGTCCGGTGCGTACAGGCCAATAGTCCACATTTTAAAACACCCCAAAAAAAATAAAAAATAAAAAAAACACACCCACAAATAGATATATATTCAAGACAAACGAAAAGAAAGCGTAGAACTACGTACTGTTCAACTATGGCCGAAACAGAGAGGAATTATCCGATTTTCGCATGAAAATTTTCGGAGGAAAAAGATTAAAAAAAAAAAAAGAAGGGTCTCTGTTAGGTTTAGAGCTTTTTATTATTAAATTACTTTCGAATCCGAATGCTTCTCCCTCCCGCCTTCCTGCCACAGTGCCGCTTCTTGCGCGCCTATTCCCCGGAATATTTTTAATTAAAAGTCTTGCGGTTGGGAAGTTGACTGAGAACAGATGGCTGTGATCGTTGGCACTGGTTAGCCGGGCGGTTCTCGTGGTAGTCGATTCCTTCTCTCTTATTGCGAGTTGAGGTGGTACATTTTGATTGGCCAATTGGTGTGCCCCAGTGGAGGATACATGTAAGACTGATGCTGCAGGCGCAGGAGGACTAGCTGCTCCGGCCAGCAAACCAACGTCAAAGAATGGATCGTTAACTTTGACATCACCGTCCGTTTCAACTCCGTGTCGGTACCCTGTCCCTTAATTAGAAATATCCATTTTATTAATAGAGAGAGAAAAAAAAAAAAAGGAACATTCCAACTGAGTTTACGTAAACTGCGTATTTTAAGAAATAAAGAAGAGAAAAATTAATAAAAAAATAATAATATTAAATATCATAATTAATTAAAAAATTATTAATTTATTAAAATAAATATGTTTAATATTTTATTAATAAAAATTATTTATTTTAATAACAATAATATATAAATTCTTTTTTAATATTTAATATTATTCATTAAAAAAAAAAGAAAAAATCAATTAATTAGCAAATATATAAATTAATTTTTTTAAAAAAAAAAACCAGAGTCCACATTAACTGAAAATAAAAGAGTTTCCGTTTTCCGTTTCATGTATATATATATATATATATATATATATATATTCTATTGCGCTACAGCCGCCCGCCAGGAGGACCGAGGGAAAGCAAGAGATTGTTGCATTTACTATAAGGTTTTTTTTTTTAAAAAAAAGAAAAAAATAAATAAATTTGTTTCTTCTGGATTCAGATATCTCTCATTTATTATCCATATGTTTTCTTGAATTTCTGTCATCTCCGTTGGTGTTGGGACTTTGATTTTATTACAATATGTATTTTTTTCGTATTAATATGTTACTGAACATCGTGGCTAGTGGCGTTGAATAATCAATGTTTCACTTATTAGCTTTTTTTTTTTTTTGGATGATGTTTTCTTTTTATCTTCTTGTTGATGGCATTTTGGGTTCCTGAGGATGAAATCAAAGAGGTCTCTTCTTTCTTGACATGGACTCTGTTTTTAACCTAACTAAAATTTAGTTAATTAATGAGCAATAAGACTGCCCTTCCAAAGTTTTCAAGACATCAGAATTAAGGTTTTTTTTTTTTTTAACTGTCTTTAATTTCTAGGCCCAGTTATAGTCGTTTATGTATTGGGTGTTCATTTTGTGAATTGTTTGGTCATTTAGCAGCTGATCTTTCTTCTTTTGGGATGAAATTGTTGCAAGATATTATGTAAGTTACAGTCGTTTCCAACTGATGAAATTTTCAACTATCAGGTGTTGGAAAGCTACCGCTGCCTGGGTTTCAAAAATTGGCAATCTATAGAAAGATATGGGAGGTTGCCTGGGGAAAGTAAGTAATTTCTGTTTTGATAATGAATATGTCCTTGCTTCTGTAACTCCCTTATCCTTTCCCTGTCCTGCTTTGGAGCTCGTAGCCTTTTCATGTGCTCTTTATGTCATACAAGTACAAATTCAGTTTCATCACGGGACTTTTCCCAGTGCTTTTGGAAGATGAAATTTAAATGAGGAAGTTACTAGCTTGTTAAACGATGTTGTAACTGGAAGTCTATTATTGATGTTTAGCATCCAATACATTGTCCATCTGCTTTGGATGTCCTGGAGCTGCCATGAAGGTGTCAAGGTGCCATGAATTTTTAAGACCTTGGATAGGATGGCATGAAAAAAATGAATTTTGAAGCTGACCCTTAACCATTTGAAATTTTGGGATAATTATGCAGAAAAGAATCATCTGTCTGAATGCTGGAGTAAGATGCTGTGTTATTTGAGCCATAAATGTTATGTGCAGGCATACACCCTTAAAAGAATGGGTTTAGTCCTTTTGATTGATAGAGGGGTTTGCTGATGTGATCTTTTTCTTTTTGGGCACAGGAAATGTTGAAAATATTAGAAATTTGTGCCAGTTAACTGTTGTTACAATAAGCTAAAGCTGACAGCTGAACTCCTATTACATAGGATGGTGCAACTTGTGTGTTGTGTGATAAGACCTAGTCCAACCTCTGCCTTCTCTTTCTTTTGATCCAATGGATGGAAGGGCAGTGGCGTTTGGTGTTGTCTCAATTAAGAATTGCAGCCTTACAAGCCACTATGCTTTTTCTCTCGGGTCTTTCTGGTTCATGATCATATACGGTTAACCCAGAGAGTCCAAAATGTATGCAAATAAAACCCTTGAGTGGGTGCAATCAAACTAAGTCTCATACTGCCACCCACCCAAAGTATCCAGCATTATGATTCACAGTCAATGTATTTCTGTATAAAGATAAGCCACTAACAACAATAGTTGTGAATGAATGGGTACTGCTATCAGCATAAAAATAGAAAAACTCTCAATAGAATCTTGGAATTTTGGAAAATAAAAATGGATTGTTGACAAACATTGAATTCCCAGTGAATGGAAAACTCTGAGTGCTGAGCCCTGGGTAGAATTCTGAGCTCTAGCATGTAATTTTGTGAAACCCATCATTGATTTATTTATTATTATTATTATTTTGTGGCTTTTGGTGGCATTCTGGTCAACCATTTGTCACTGAGCTGATAAGTAAAAATAACTGATCCTTGTCCAGAGGTACATCCACTGATCCACAATTCAAGCAACAAAATATATATGTTATTGAATGCATTTTGCGGGCTTTCTCTTTATGCTTAGAGCTTCATTTAGGAGGACTAATTGTGCTTTTTAAATGGCAAAGCATTGATGGATCTTTCAGTCGTTGATGTGCTGCTATGTGCTTTTCTGTTCTTATACTTTAAAGTATATAATGTCAAAATTCTGTTGTTCATAATATGTGCAGGGAAATCGTGATGCCGATGATTCTGGTCAGTTTGTTGAATTTGGTGGTGGCAATGTGCAGCTCATTACCACCAAAGACAGTTGGGATCAGAAGTTGTCAGAAGCAAGACAGGATGGACGAATTGTAAGTTGTCTTGGGTTTTTTTACTCATGCAAGACGATGACCATCATCAAAATATTCCTCAGGAACCCCATAAACATTTGCTAACATCCTAATCGTATGTTCAACATGTGATGAAACCCACATAAACATTTGCCAACAGTATACTGATGGTATGCTCAACATGTGATGAGATCCATACCGTGCACATCACATGACTTGAGTATAGAGTCCCTGTTTGTGATAACCTACCTTCCTCAAGAGACCCTTGGATAAAATATATAGGAGATATGTTAGGCAGTCTGAGACATCCAGGGCATTTTTCTGGTAACATAGTGATGAAGTTCTTGTCTGCAGCATATTGTGTTGGTTTAATTTTGTTGTTGCTGACTAATCTTCTGCTTATTTTATTTGTTAGTGTGCCGTTTTTGTTGAACTATAGATTGAGGGTTTGTGTTAAACAGGTTCTTGCAAATTTCAGTGCAAAATGGTGTGGTCCTTGTAGATTGATGGCGCCATTTTACAATGAGTTGTCTGAGAAATATCCTTCTGTAATGTTCCTATTGATCGATGTTGATGAACTAACAGTAAGTCGTACAGTCCTTTTCTGCAGTTGTAAAACAGACTATGAAGTTGCATTGCCTGGACCTGGATCCATTAACCATATTTTTGTTTCAATGGCCTGATATTTTACTTTCTTACAGTTCCTCTCTTCATGTTTGACGAACATTAAATATAATAACTACTCTCCTGATTTTGCATCCCATTTACAAGTTTGATGATGTGAACTTAGCATGTTACCACATGGTGCAGGACTTGAGCACTTCCTGGGACATCAAAGCTACTCCTACTTTCTTCTTTCTCAGAGACGAGCAGCAGTTTGACAAACTTGTGGGAGCCAACAAACCAGAATTGCAGAAGAAGATAACTGCCATAGTGGACTCAACGTTGCAACCTGACAGATGACTGTTGTGACCTAGCAGGGACCACCTGTGATGCTTCTCAACTTTGTGTTTCCTCCGTAAAGTGTGATTACTTGATTGAAGGCTGACTATACATTTTGCTCCTGGTCATGTAAAGATGAAATATTGAATGGTTCTTTATTTATCCCTTTCGGACCCGAAAATTTTGTGCTCCACAATCTGAATAAGCATCACTATGCTATTCTTTCATTATTATCTTTTTTTTAAAAAAAAAAATTTAAATTATTTTTTGGTCTGTACGGATTATGGCTTGAAGTTTAAACTTGAAACCAACAGCCGAGGTGGCCTTATCACAATCCCACATGGTTGGTGGTACTCCAATTTGTTGACAAGCAATGTATGATACCAATGCTTTGTTTGCGCTGTAAACAATCCTAGTTCTAAGTCATTATCATCGTGCATAATTATTTTCAAAGCATAAGCCTAATTGTCAATTGTGAGCCTCTGTCACCGCTGCCTCCTCTTATCCCTCTGTTGAGGACGCAAAAGATTAGAAAACCTTCTCGGCGGCTTATGAGCTGTGACATTACTCACAAGAAACCCGCGAGAACTCCCACATTGCCAGTAGGGAAACAGCCATTTCAAAGCGTGCAACACTTCTGCACGTCTTGCCAGCCCATCTTAAAATTCTTTCATCCCACCGTATTGAAATTGATTTTTTTGATTATAATGCTGTCCTGGTTCTGCACAATTGTCATTTATTAGGCTTGACATTGACATTGGACCAGCCGAAATGGACCCCATCCACACGAGCCAGACGAGATATCTCGGTGAAAGTCAGTCTGCTTTGGACAGTTTCCGGTCATCACCGTACAGAGGTTGTACTTCGTCCCAATTGGGCCACTTGAAATATCAAAAGAAGGTTAATGCAATTGACCAACGAAAAAAAAAAAAGAAGAAGAGAAGGTTAGTGCAAAAAACCAAACACCCCATCATTAATGCCAAATCAATGGTACATAGAAGCATAATATCTTTGATTTTACACTCTTGGCGTAAGTTTAGTGCAAGACGTAGCTGACTTTACCAAAACACTTGTTGAAAGAAATAATGAATTAAAAAAGGTGGGTAGGAAAAGGGCCAAACTTTTACTTTTTCTGGACAGCTTGACGTTGGTCGGCGAATTGGCTTAAGCGACCAAACAGCAACTGCAGACCTCTTCCACCTCACCTCAGCGCCCTTTTGGGTTCATGATCTGTGAGAAAACAGCGCTTGGTGTCAACCCATCAGAGTCTTGACTTGCAAGGCTCCGTCCGCTAATGCTCGTACTCATTCCGGTGCTCCTGGAATCAGTGACATTGCCATCGAAACCGGGGGTTGCATTGGGATCTTTATTCCCCTTATTGAGTGGCTCCTCCTCCTCGTTCACTCCAACAATACACTTACCTCTCTCCTCTGCACTCTCTTGTAGCTGCAAAGCAAACTCAAGGTTCCAAAGCACATCCCCCATTGATGGCCGGTCAATTCCTTGATCCGCCACACACTTCATTGCTGTCTCAGCAAACTTTTTGAAGCATTCTGGTGCAATCTTCCCCTTCAGATAAGGGTCAACAATCTGATTGAGCATTCCCTTCTTGCAGCAATGAGCAGCCGACTCTGCTAAGCTCACTTGCTCCTTCGGCAGCGTCGGGTTCAACGCTGGTCGAGCACACAGGATCTCAAACAGCACAACGCCAAATGAATAAACATCAGACTTGTCGGTTAGTTGCTGCCGCCTGAAGTACTCTGGATCCAAGTACCCAAAGCTACCTTTCACAACAGTGCTGACATGAGTGTGATCCAACGTGGGACCTGTTTTTGACAACCCAAAATCAGAAACCTTGGCGACCCACTTCTCATCCAAAAGAATATTAGTTGTCTTCACATCTCGGTGAATGATGGTATGCTTGGCACCAGTGTGGAGATAGTGCAATCCCCGAGCTGCACCAATGCATATCTCAAGCCTTTGCTTCCATGGGAGAGGGGGCTTATGGGTCTTGTATAGGTGCTCACGTAATGTTCCATAGGCCATGTAATCATAAACAAGGATCATCTCACGATTTTCTTCGCAGTACCCAATCAATGAAACGAGATGGCGGTGTCGAAGTTTTGACAACATTTCAATCTCAGTTTGGAACTCATGTACACCTTGTTCAGAAAGTGGATTACCACGTTTGATTGCAACTTTTGTTGTACCACCATCTATTTCTCCCTTGTATACTTTGCCAAAACCTCCCACCCCAAGTAGCAGAGACCCATCAAAGTCGTTTGTGGCAGCACTAATGTCGGCAAATGAGAAGTGGCGGCAAAGGTTTGAAGGCAGAGAGGAAGCATAACTGCCAGTAGTGTTTGTCTTGGCTGAACTGGCAGAGTGTGAATTCTCATACAAAGAAAGAGGAAGCCAATTAGACGGTCCATCACTTCCACTTGCCTCCTTGCCGTATCTATGCCGGCGGTACACAGCAAAGCCACCAATGGCAAAGAATAGAGCTATTGCAGCACCTACAGCCCCACCTACAGTTTCTTTTTGTTTCTTAGAAAAACCGGAGCCAGATGATTGTCTGGCCAATGAGGGGTCAATAATATCCTGTTTTGGAGCAGGGATAGGATTGGGTCCGGCAAGATTACCATCTGTGCTGCTTAGCTTGAATATCTCCAGTCCATTTAAAATGGCATCATAATATTGCGACCGGGTATTTGGATCTGTATTTGGATGGAGCGCAAGCCACAGATCCTGCTGGGGGCTGCCACCAGGAACCAGTACCACAAAATCTTTATACACTGGAACTCCATTTTTGCCTGCCCAGGCAATGACGTCGGCCCCATTAAAAGCCGTTTGATTATTGAGGAAGATATCAAACACTCTCTGATTGAACTTGAATATGCTTTCATAAATCTCACAGAAATGAAGCCTAACCAAGTAAGAGAAACCAGAGTCGACGCTGAAAATCCAAGTTAAATTGTACTTGACATTGATATCAGCGGTCGGCCCCATAGTCCGAGCAGTGGAATAGACATCTAGTGGCGCAACATAAGAAGGCACGCTGGCAGGATAATTGATGGTCATGTTGGGATCAGCAGGCCAAGTAACACCGGCCGCTGCTCCATAAATATACGCCTGGTCATCAGACCAAGACCTCAACATACCCGTATCACCAGAAGGCGAAATAAAATTCCCACCCACATTTAACCGATAAACATTCTCCAGGGCAGTACTATTATCGATGGAAAATTGGGCAGAACCAGATTGGCCCACGATCACTAAAGTTCCATCGGTATTACTATAAATATCAGGCACGGGCACAATCTCAATCCCATTCACAAATGCATAAGCATTCAAAGAATTTAAAGACGGGCTGAAAGTTACATTCAACCATCCGCCACCAACGTTGATGGAATATTCCTTGACAATGAAAGCAAAATTCAATGCCTCTATGGTTTGAGTAACACTGAAATTGTTAAGAAGAGTGTAAGACCCTGCCGTGACGGAAAAGAGAGAATCAGATGCATTAAGGCCATTGTATGAAGAGGGATAGAAATGGAGACGGAGAAACACACGGCTAGAAGCCAAGGGAAAAGTATAAGTAAAGTTGGAGTGGAAAACACGAGCAGTCATGTAAGGGACTTGAGGGACAGCAGGGTCTTGACTCGAAGCTGGGGATGCCGATGAATTGACAAATGAAGATAGGAACCTGGAACCTTTGTCCGACGCCCATTTCCGGCCATCGGAATCTGTGAGATTAGAGGTTGCCCCACAATCTAGGAGGATTTTGTCCGTCGGTACGTAATTGGCAGCCAAGGCAAGGTGAATTCCAGAGACCAAGCAAAGAAATACCAGGACAGGCACACAGAAAGAGTTATCCAAGTTCGTCATCGGCCCAAACTTTGTGAGCCAGATATCTAGTATACGAGTCTGTTTGGTAACCCGGAATCGAATTAAAGCCTGAAAGCCATCCAAGATGGAACCAAAAGAATCCAAGCTCTAAACCCAAAGCTTAACGAGTATATATGATGTAACACGAAAACGAGGCCCCAGTGCTCTTAACACTCAAGATCGGATTCACAAGAAGTATGGAACTATCAGACCCACGAAACTCGATTGCCTAAGAAAAAGGCAAAGTTGCAGAGAATAGATTGAGGTGAAGCTGAAGGTTACCTTTGGAATAAGCCCAGAAATCTCAAAACAGAAAACGAACTGACTGAGAGTCAATTCGGACAGAAGGAGAGAGTTGAGAATTGTCGATATGATTTGGCGTGGGGAGGGCATGGAAGAGAGAGAGAGAGATGAGGCCGAAGAAAGTACAAAACAAGAACGATTAAATTAAAAAGAAAGTGAGGTTGCTGCTTCTTCTTGGATTTTCATTAAAGCTGCCGTTAGCATTTGCTTGTAGGTTTCTCGTTGTAATATTACACTTATTTGGTTGACTTTTCTTGAATTTAATTATCTAACAATATGGTAAAAGATACTCTCAAAAGTATACATTTAATTTCATAATTTATGTATTATTTTATTTTATTAAAAAATTAATAAAACTTTTATAAAATTTTATCACATCAGATTATTTTCATTGCCTCTTTATTAATTTTTTTTTTCTTTTTTTCTCTATGATATATACAAATTAAAAGAAAACATTGACACATCATCACTGGTCGCCCACAATACATACAAAGTTACAGCTCATGAACCCCAAAAGCGCGTTAGCATAGGGGGCAGTAGTGTGACTTCCGACGCCAAAGAAGCGTCCATCCGAGCTCCAGCTTTAGCTTCCCATCATTAATGATTAGCTGTTAAATGCCTCGTTCTTTTCTTATTTTCCGTCTGTTAATTTTATTTCAGTGCATGTGCAAACGGTAGCATTGTCTTAGAATCACATTTTCTCTCGCCGAATACAATACGAAATCTTAGTATCATTGCCAAACCCATGGTCGGAGTGAAAAATTTTGAAGAAAATACGAAATGGTTTAAAGACGAGCTTGAAAGACAACCCAAATCGGAGAATCAGGAAACCTTTGAGAGACAAGCTTGTCATTCTAGTTTCATGACTATGATTGAACCATTGTTGCGGGAGTCGAGGAAGGTCCATTTGATGATGCACGTTTATTGATTTTTATTCCTTTTGTTCTAGTGTTAGCAGAATGTTTCTTCTTCTTTTTTTTCTTTTTTTTTTTATTTTTTATTTTGGCTCTATGTTAACCGTAACAATGTTATTTTTACTTCATTCCTTTTTAATCTTGATAGTGAGAACACTTTAGGAGCACGAAATTTCAACACTCCAGGGGCGTAGCCCCTAAGCTTTGAGGAAAACTGAGCAGGGAAGAGAATGTTCTGTTACCTCAATTATCAGCTTCCAAAGCTGGTTCTTTTGTTAAACAATTCAGAAATTTGACATTTAATCCAGGACCACGTAACGAAACGCAAGACAGCTCTCTGCAAACAATATAGTCAGAAGCCCGCCTCTGTCACTCGCGGTAAAAAGAGGAGATCGTACTGGCATTTGGCAACCATGCTGCTCAGTGTTGTTAAGCTTCTTCCCATGGCCTCATCATTGAATCCAATGGCACGCAACAGCTTCAGCACAGCATGAGTTGCTTGTTAGTAATGTTCCATGGTGCCTCTTTAATGGAATGAAATTAACATAAAGTTCTGAGACTGGAGCAAAACTAAAAGGGCCAGTGCCTTGACAGATTAAAGTAAACCAGAGGATACCAGAAATGAAAAACTAATGGGGCATGAAAGGACTGACATCAAAGACAAGGTCGCTACTTATTTAAGCTCAATTTCGAAAGGACCACGGCTGCCTGGTCACCACCCAACAAGAAATAAGGATGCCTCAGAGCAGCAGCTGCTGATAGTCGCCCCCTTCTAAGGTAACCTCTCTCTGAAATCAGTTTCGTGGCCAGATCCCATCCTCTCCCCGAATCAAGATCAAGTATCCTTAAGTCTGGCCTCAATCGAGTGTCCTTCCTCCATACATTCAAGTCATATTCAGCTTTCTTAACTTCTGCATTGAAACTCTTTAAGCCTGATGTGGACCTCAGACTTGGTATTGCCATTTGTAGTAGTACAATCCCAGCAGAATACATATCAAATAGATCAGGACTGTTCAGCTGCACCAATAATTGTAATCTTTATTTGAGCAGTTCAAAAAACATACGTAGAAGATAGTATCACACATCTGACCCTCCCCTAAACCCAACAGTGTGGGAGACTCGTGTATTGGAACTGCCTTTTTTTTTAGCAGATTGTACCACATTAAAACCTAGATGACAAGAACCTTGCAGATACAGCATCCAGCATTCAGTATCATACTATCATTTTTTACATCATTCTTATCAAAATATATAGTGTGTTTATGTGTACAGAGTAGATTGGGAAGTGTAATACCTGCCATAGAATTGGAGAAAGAAATGCAGCAATTGGTTCTGGTGGAGGACTAGGTGTTTCTTCTGGGAGTACAAATAGTTCAGGAGGACAATAATCAGGATCAAGTAAACCTCGATTAGGCACATAGTTTTTGCCAATCCGAAGGTCTGTGGCTGCCCCAAAATCTATTAGTTTGATCTGACCATTCTTTGTCACCACCAAGTTGGCTGGCTTTACATCTCGGTGAACAATCCCTGTATCATGGATTTTCTTAAGTGAAGTAACAATTTGGCGCATTATTTGTTTTATAATCAATGCATTCTGCTTAACAGAATCTACTCCTTGCAGGGTACGTCCAAACATGATGGACTCTAAATTGATGGGGAAGTTCCGCTCCTTCATGTAATCAGAAAGACTCTGATCTCCCTGTCATGCCATCATGTCTCCAGTTAGTGCAATGGGCAGTTGGTGAATCATCATTAAATGAACTTAGAATCGTAAAAAGTGAGAGAAAAGAAAAAAAAAAAAAAAAAGATGAGAGTAGAGAATCAGGATATATTCCGGAGGGACGGGAAGAGAGAGATCATGAAAATGACTGCATATCAGAATCATTCAAATGCTGATATAAAATTTAAATACTGAACAGGATTTTGAACTGGTCAATTTGAATTGCTGAGAAAATTTAACTTCTGGATGAATGCATACCTCAAATTTCCAAACAAGCCATTTTCCACCCTTTGTAAATTCTGATCTAGTTTCGTCAGCGGCAAAACTTCCAAGGAACTTAGCACATGTTTCAGGAGCTGCTCTCGACAATCTGTAATTAAACCACTCCTCAAATTCACCACATTCTTCAGCCCCTTGTACTCCAACCTTCACCTGCATATTTCGATTAACAAACAAAAACTACTGTCTGCCACCATGTAATTGATAATTTAGAATTCCTACGTAAGAACAAAACCTGATATCTACTCCTCAAATATCTCAAATCTTTTAGAGTTGATAACAAGAAAAAGAGGTAAACACAGAAATCAGTTCGTCAATATTAAGGTACAGGGAGGATTGACGAATGAAGACAAACCATGAAGTTACCTTTTTCAGAATGACCTTGTCTTTGAAGCCTCGATTCAAGTTCAATGCTTTTCCTCTTCCCCTCCTTTTCACTGTCTCTTCTATGCTCACATTCTTTGGAACAACCACACCAGAATACACCACACCAAAATTCCCTTCTCCGAGTTTGTCCACAATCAAAAAGTCGGTCCTTTTCAAGCTCCTCCTTCCAATCAAACTGTCCAGGCCCAGTTGGAGAGGCGCCAGGAGGTACGCATCAATGGCACCCACCAGAACACCAGGCCTTGCAGTTAAGTAAATCCATGCCAACCCAGCAAACACAAAGAACCCCCATTTCTGCATCTCTGATAAATCGCCAGAAACTCCTTGAAGCTGCACTAACCCTGAATGTAAAACAGGGAACTGGTCTAAATGAAAGGTGTCCTCCAATAAATTATCTGGGATACTTCCAAAATAAGCATAGCACCTTCCTGGGTTACTCTTGAAACGTTTAGTAAAAGAACATAGATTGTGCTGTGAAGTAGGTTTCTCAGCTGACAAGTAAATTACTTTAGGATACAGACCAAGAGCAGCTGCGGTTAACGACCCCAGGGAAGCCATGCAAGAGGTTGGTAGTTTAAAATCCAAGCTCTAGCGCTATTATGAGCTTACTTCCGGCTTCCCAAGATCAGAAATTCAGTTGAAGCGTCGGCCTGGAGGGGGAAAGGAGGGCCTGGAGGCCGATCTGTTCTTTCGCCACGCGTCGTTGCCCAACTTATCCTGTGAAAAAGATTATACGTGGACAAATTCGCAGCCCCATTTCCCACTATTCTTTTCTGTTCAGTCATTAATGGGCTTTGGAAGATTGACGCATTTTTATGTCCCGGCCCACCCCCATACAAGGCAAGGAGCCGAACACAATCAACCGGCAAACAACAATTTAAGATGCATTCTTTCACTTAAAGATTAAGGAGAGAAAAAATTGCGCCGACGACATTGTATTAAAAGCAAATTATTGACGAGTTCTGCATAAATCCAGACAAAAATAATAAAACAGTATCCCATAGATAACACTGTCTTTTTCCATTCTTTCAATCTAACTGCCGCGGTTTTGCTAAATGCTTCCCCAATCCCACGTGAACCCCACATTTGGGAAACTAGGACGTGATCCAAGAGGTATGGACCGCCTACGGATGCAAGGCTGAGGAAGGAGACTGTTTCGAAAGGAAAGAGGCCGGAGGCCTCACATAAGTGAAGTCCACGAAGGGGTTCACGTTCATTTTAGGACTGACAACCGGAGAATCTGACAATGGCATTTCAGTCCATTCCTTCCCAAAGTTCGCGGTGCATTGTTTGCCGGCAACTTGCGGACGGAAACTGGGCTGGATTTCTCTTGCGTTCAATTTCTTCCAATTGATTGCCTTGAACCACTTGTGACGCTTGACCTCCTCACCTCCTGTGGGTCCGCTTCCTAGTCGCTTGGAAGCATTTTTTTGCAGCAGCTAAACAAAAAGAGTAAAAAAAATCCATTATCTTTGCCGTGTCCCCTGATGAATAAACAATACTAGGATGAAGATAGTAGTGTAAACAGGCAAAGTTCATAACTCCCTAGATTCCAATCAAGATTTTCAATTATGAAGATTTTTTTGTCCATCAACATAGAGATAGGATGCAGTTTCAGAAAGCATAAATGGTTCAAGCTATAAACATCACTAACCCCTTTCAACAAAGAATGTGCTTCACTTGATAAATATGGCGGCAGCTTGATCTTATCCTTAACTATCTTTTGTTGAACTTTGGCCCTGTTTCCACCAGTAAAAGGAGGCTGCAGGAGCAAAATGGCCAGATGTCAGTATGCATCAAACTTAATGTCAGAGGTAAGCCCTCCCTCAGCAAAGAGATCACCACAGACACAAGTCAGAAATCCAACCTCTCCACTAAGCATCTCATATAGCAGAATTCCCACACTCCACCAATCTGCAGCTTTATCATGACCCTTTCCTTGAACAATTTCAGGTGCCATATATTCAATTGTTCCGCACATGGAGTTTGATCTAGTAGTTTCGTCAAATTCCTTAGCCAGGCCAAAATCAGTAACCATAACCTGGAAAAGTTGTCACATGACATGTCACAATTCCTTCTTCGCCTTTTTTTGTGGGGTTGGGGGTGGGGGTGGTAGGAGGAAGAGAGAGAAAGGGAGAGAGCTTACATGGCCATCCTCATCAAGCAGGATGTTTTCAGGTTTAAGATCCCTATGCATTATGCCTTTTGAGTGAAGGTGGCTAACGGCAGAAACAATCTCAGCAGCATATATACGAGCCAGATCCTCCCTAAAATATAAACGAGCACAATAGGTGATAATAAACCTCCGACCCTTTATTGAGAGTTTACGAAACCACATTGAAGGTAGTTTACCTGAAAAGGCCATGGTGATAGAGCTGGAAAAAGAGATGACCGCCATTTATGAAATCTAACACGAGATATAATCTATATTTGGTCTATTATCACAAAAACCAGCATTAATGTTGCAAAATTATTAAGATAAATGTTTCAATAAAAATATTTGAATAAAAAATATAATTTCACAAGTAAATATTCTATGCATCTCTCTGCTGAGAGCTTGCTAAAAATTCAAAGTAAAAGCTAGACTGAAAAATACCTGGAAGGAGAACTTAAGCTGGACAATGAAGGGATGATCAACTTTTGTCAGAATATCCCTCTCGGACTTCATGTATTCAACATGGTTCTTTTCCACTATCCTGTCCTTCCTCATGACCTTCATTGCATATATTTCTGATGTACCCTTCTTTCTAACCTGATAAACCTTTCCAAATCCACCCTGCCCAACCACTTTCAAAACCTCAAAGTCATCAACTCCAACAGTAAGTACATTTTCAAAAGCCTTCTCAATGCAATCATCATTTAAAAGGAATTCATCAAGTTCCTTCGTGGTGGCTTGCTGGATACAATCAATTAGCTCCCCTGATTCTTCTGTCTCACGTAAAGTGAGTTTTCTGAGTTTAAGTGATTGGCTAACATAGGAAGAAGGGCCAACCAAGGAATGTGAACGTGTGCATATGACGGTAGGATCGTCATAAATAAGCTCACTAGCATCACTTCCTACAGTCCCACTGTTCAGTTCTTCTTGAGGCTGAATCGGCAAAGGACCGAAAACATCAGTGAAATCCAGCTCAACATGATCCAACACTGCAACATCCAGGGGCTTAACAGGAAACAGCAATCGTCTCTGTAACGGATTGAACACTTGGGCCTTAGTCAGGCCAGCTATTTGTGAGGAAACCATTTTGTCAGGTTCGAAGCAAGATGCCAACTGCAGGTCGCAAAATTTCTAACTGCTCAGAAGCAAACTGCAGATGGCCAGAAATTACAGCTACAGGGTGAGGTCTCCACAGGTATTGAACTCGTTTTCTGCCAAGGGGTTCTTATCAATGACCTTAATCAAAATGAAGCAAATGTTGAAAATTGAAGAGCCCAAAAACTTTGGCAGGAGGCAAAACAGAATCCAGAAGAAGAAGTTGTTCTTGTTTCCCGATTTGCAGGAAACAGTGGATGCTGCAGTGGTTGTTGAATTCATGAAGAACAATCCGTCAAATCTGCAATGAAAAATCGCAGGGGAAACTGTCAAGCCCAAATACCTCAAACTGCATCAACAGTAAAACTCCTTAATCTCATAAAAAAAAATACCCATAAAATAACCCAAATAAAACCCTAACTTGAATTGTAATGTAACGGCAAAAGCAGAAAGTAGAAGGCTTTGTTTGATAGATGCCGATAAAATAAACAGTTTTAAAACACATCTTCAAGTACAATCCAGCATATTTACATATTTCAGAATCCCTAATGCTATTCATGAACCCCAAAAATAAAAAATAAAAATAAATTAATTAATTTTTTTATTAAAAAAAAAGCCGAACTTGAATTATAAGAAAACTGCAAAAGCAGCAATAATGGTGAAAGTTAGAAAAAAAAAAAAAAACTGAAACCTCCTAAAGCATTTAACGGGAGGAACCCACACAGAAACTTAAAAATAATCGAAACCAAGCAGCATAGGATCATCAAACTTCACCTAGATTTAAGCCCAAAGACTAAGACATTAAACAGAGATATCGATCAAGTTCTTCATGGTAAAAGACAGCAACAGAACAACACATGCAAGCTTTAGTCATACAATTGATGTTCTTTTTTCTTTCGGTAAAATTAACAAAACAAGTAACTTCAATATCACAGATCGGAATTGGACAAACAAGGAAAAAAAAAAGGAAAGAAAACGAAGCAAGAAGAACAGAGGAGAGAAGTGAGAGATAAAATACCCAGAAGAATGCCGATTGAAGAGAAGAGAAGTAACAGCGGAGAAGAAGAGCTTCTGTATAGCGTTCAGTTTGAGGGAACCTCATAAGCGCACCGAAGATGTCGCGTGACCACGTTTTTATAGTATGAAAGTGCTCCTCCTCGTTCTCTCCACGCTACCCTTGATTCTCTTCTCCTTTTGATGCCTTACACGTGTCCGTTTGAGTGGCTGTGATTGAGGGCGACACGCACTAATTTGATTGCCGTTGCCATTCCGGAATATGCCTCATATACACTGCTAGTTTTTCTTGGATTCGGATTCGATCCGCGGCAGCCAGAGAGTCCAACCAGATGTCTACATATTGATGTAATTTTACGTAATTGCCCATCAAAGAAAATTGAAAGAAAGGATTTTGCTTTACTTTTTCTCGAATAAGAATAAATACAAAGATATATATATATATATATATAGTATTTGAGATCTTTGATTGAAACTCCTAGTTTGATCCTACAGAGTGCAATTGGCTAATGGCATCGTTAGTGGGTGTTCACATAATCAAGAGTCCAAACCAAACCAATATTAGATTCCAAAAATAATTCGATGACCCAAAAAAAAACAAAAAAAAAAAAAGAGGCTGCCGAAAGGATACGTGTGAAAGTTGCACTTGCAGCCAATGCTGAACCAAGCGAAATTTTTCTCTTTTTTTTTTTTATTTTTGTTTTTTTAAAAAAAAAAATTATTTTTAATTGGGAAACCAAGCGAATCTTTCTCCAAGATAACGAGATAGATGAAAGAAAGCCCAATCATTTACTTCTTCTAACAGACAATGGCTTCCAACAACTTCCATTTATCTAAGCAATCGGCTCCCATTTAAGCAAAACAACCTTTTTGTTTTTCTTCCGTTTTTTTTTTCTTCTGTTTCTTAAAAGGAAAGGCAAAGCAAAGCAAGACAACTTAAAAAGAAAGGAATTGTTAATAGTTAAAGGTTTAAATTTTTATTTTAAAAATTCTAAATTCTAATTTTAACAAAAATTAAGATATATGTATATATACGAGACTCATTGATTAATTTACGTTCTCATAGAAATAAAATATTTAACTTTATTTTCATAAATAATTGTGTTCGTAACACAATTAATTTTATATTTAAATTTTAATAATTATGCACTATTTTCATAACCTTTCATTTCCGCCTCTCTTGTAACTTAAAAAGAAAAAAACATATAAATACAATTACTTAACATAATGTAGAGCCGGCTTTCAAATATAAATTTGAACAAACTACATGACAGTGACATATCACTAAGAGCCGTTAGCGGACGTCCATATTTGAATTCAGACCTGCGACACCGTCTCCTACTTAATTACCGTAAAGCTTTTAGGATGATTAGGGTGGTCCAATGACAAGACCAGATGCTTCAGGCCTAAATCGGGTGGAAAGCCTCTCTCACCGAAGAACTCGCCGTCGCAAAGCATCAAGCTTCAAAATCGAAGACAAATCAAGAGTGGATAGAGACCTCGGTGGTTGGAGATTGGAACAAGCACAAGATGAACATTGGATGATGAAGTGAACAAGAAAAAATAAAATCAAATCAAAACTAAACTATCATAACATGCTTGAGTCAATGAGAGCGTTCCCCGCTCGGATCTAGGACTAAATCCTACATCAGGGTACAAAAAAACCAGACAATGTGGCACTACAGCAAGTGGATATGAACAAGTGATTCTACTTCAAAAAGGTAAACTGGCAGCCTCAAATGTTGATTCCAAATCAACCAGGGCGAAGCATTGCAATAACTAGCTGCATGTCTGGTCCACATAATCAGTCTGAAATATAGATCACACTAGCAGAATTTCCAATGGTGGTTGCAGTTTACACAAGTTACGTAGGTTGTCATAGGTTCATCTGCACTCCTGGTTTGCATCTGATAGTAGGTGCACTTGCGCTGACCACAACGCCCACACTTAAACTGATCAGTTGTGGCTTTTGCTGGACCACCACGCTGACAATCAAAAAGTGCTTTCTCTTTAATTTGGTTATTCTCACGTTGCCTTTGTTCACTTGCCATTTCTTCAGGAGACATGGTGATCAGCTCTTCTGGCTTAACATGTCCGAGAAGAACTTTTCTCCTCAAATCTGGGTTATTTGGGTCCTTAATATTGAACATTATGGATCTGTACTTGGATTTTTGTGCCCCATTGGAACGACCCATGTTTTCAAACATTGCAGATTCCACAAAAACAGCAACCCGATTCGGATCACATGCATTTACTTCATCCCTAATGTCCTCACCAGCCTCACGAGCAACTTTTGAGAAGGCCTCTGCAAGGATTTCACGAACTTTGTCACGCAAAGCATCGTTGCATTTAATTAGTGCCGTCAGCCGCGGAGGAGCAATTGATCCCTTTACTTCCTTCTCAAAACCAGAAGGTTTTACATCTTCCTTGGATATCTTTTCAATCTTGACAGTCTCCACTGAATCTACCTTCTGAGGTTTAACAGTCTCCATGCTTGAAAGCTTATCAACCTTGTCCAAACTCACCTTTTGAACCTTCACTACCTTTTCAGCCTCAGAGTTTGCAGCCTCGACCTTTGCAGAGCTTTTATTATCATCACTACCATTTTTCTTTCTATTGGTCTCATCAATAACTATTTTTTTCCACAATTCAAGTAACGTAGAGGCCAAGGTTTGGATCTTCACCCTTGGGTGCTTTGTGAGGGGTCGAAGCCGTTTCCCAACCTGAAATGGTACCGAGGGATGACTTCAGAGGAGTTACCAATATGAACAAGTGAGTTGATTCAGAGGTTAAAAATTAGACAAAATAGAAAAAGCTGAAGCACATTTTTTTGAATAAGCCAAAAAAAAAAAAAGGCAATCATCAATGCAAGAGCACAGAAAGCAAAATCAAGTACAGAAGAATATAACAAAATCTGAATGTATTTGTCAAGGTAAGTGCAAATGCACAAGTATCTCAATGTGTTTCAGGCGCCAGTCATATCCAAGACCCATTGCAATTGTCTGACAAAAGTGCATTTGCTTATTAGAACATCCACTTCCATTTGATATATATATATTCTGTATCAAGGTGAATTCAATTGAAGACATTTAATGAGTAGGAAGGTCAATGTTTGAGCACAATCAAATATGCATAAGATGCATTTGGAATAGATGTGAAAGAATTTAAAAAAAAAAAAAAAAAAAACTTTTCGCTTGAATGAACTACATGACAAGTGACATCAATCCTCATATGCAAGAAGAATAATAATTATCAATGAAGAATTGTTAGGGCAAAATATCTGTAAATGTATCATGCAAGTTAAATTTGCACGTGGCTAACTGAAAATTCTGAAAACTCCAAAGACACTTGTGTAGCACGTGTGTCAAGCAAGGAATGTATGATATATTCCCACAACAGATGGTATACAACTGGCATAACACAATAATAAGTCCAGTATACAGAGTCACAGAACAGCCAACTGAAACCATGTGATTTCAGCTCATATCAAAAGATGTTGTCTACAAGCGGATCAAATTTCCAGTTTTGCAAACAGAAAAGGAGAAAGAAAAAGAAAATTCTTTGCTCAAGCTACAAGATTCAAGTTATCAAACATACCATATTGAAAAAACAAAACATGAAATCCATGGTAAATTAATGAACACCCATCTCACAATCCCAAATGAAAAGCTTAACCTTCAAGATAGACTCTACAATCCTTCAAATTCATCTCATTTACAATAGAAAAATCAGTAATTGCGTCCGTAACAAAAAATAAAAAGAGAAAAAATCCAATATAGTAGTCTTCTTTTTTAAAAACAAAAACGCAAGAAAGAACTCATTACCTGAGTAGATACCAGAATATCATAAGTAATTGGAAAATTCTTGAGTTGCTTCAACGCGTCAGCACAACGGACAACCTCCGGCCCATCAGACGAGGCTCCGTCGCTGGCGGCAGCATCAGCGGCCTTCTTCGCGGCCTCGAACAGCTCTACCAGCTCTCTCTCCATCTATTCTCAAATGCTTAAATCCGCATCCACAAAAGAACCTGAAAAGCATTAAAAAAAAAAAAAAGAATTTTTTTTGTCAAAAGCCCCACCTAAAAATAAAATAATGGAATAGTAGGTGAGCGAAAGATCGATAGAAAAATTAAAAAGGAAAAAATAAAACCAAGCATAGAAATCGAAAAACTGATGAAAAAACAAAGATCTGAATATGGACTTGAGGGTTTTACGAGGGATGTGGCCTGGGACTCAGATGTTTTGACCAGCCAGGATAGACTACAGAGACCGAACCCCCCAACCCTTCCCTGTCTTCTGTGTTTTCGGGGCTCTGAGAGTTATGGATGTTTTAGTTCGGCTGTTAGTCAGACACAAATCCAACTTTACCAAACGCGTTAACGAAGGTGGGAACCCAAAATTTATAGTTTGGAAAAGACTTGTAGTCCGGCAACAAATGCTTCTATTACTTAAATCACACCATCGGTAGGTCTTTTCTTTCCTTTGTTTTTAGGAGACAAATGAAAATGAGAGAATCTGAAGTTGGTAGGCGGATCAATGGTCAATTGAGCTTGGATTATTCACAATGGACGGTTCTGATGTCGCAGAGGCAGTCCCCGGATTCCAATTTCTTTCCTTGTTTTGGGGTTTGGGTTTTGGAGGTCTGATGTCTATTCCTTTTGGGCCTCGTGAGCTACTCATTAGAGCCCAAAAAAAGTCACCCAGATCTGTTCAGGCCCATCCAATAAGAAAAGAACCTCACTAGACAACCACAACCTTCTTCCAACCCTTTATTGTCTTGAGATCAAATTGTAACATGCACATCTTAGTCTATACATACAATACAAAACTGTTGTCTTCAACAATTGAAGTGACAATTTTCGTAATTAAGGTGTTGGGTTTAGACTAATGAAATCTGTATGACACGGAAAAAATAATAAATAATGGAACAATCATAATTGTCCCAATTTGGTATTACAAAGAAATTGCACAAATAGCTCTTTAATAGATGTAAAGAAATCTGATTTGATAAAATGAAACTAAATTAGGAAGAATAATATTGCCCTAAATAATACCATTGAGAGACCTAAATTAGAGAAATATTTTCCAAAGTAAACCTATTAAAAAAAAAAAAGGAGGGAAATATTATCCAAAATCATAGGGGGATCATTAACCACACATAAACAATATTCAGTTAATTTTTTTTTAATCATAAATGTATAAATATACATCAAAATTTTTATATTTCAATTAAATTATTTTTAAAAATAATTTAAATTAAAATATAAGGATAATAATTTTAGTTTTATCTTTTTATTGTATGCTCTCACGTTTCATAACACATCCACGTGAACAAAAATGTACAATATATAATAAACCATATGTGGATTAAAAAAAAAAAAAAAAGGCATATCAATTTTCAATTACTCTGGCAAAGGAAGTGAGAAATTAAGACAAAGCCAAGAATTGTGGTGCGCCACTCGTCTATCTGTGTCTGGCCTCCGATTTTCTCGCCCTCCACCGCCTTCTCCTCCTCCTCCTCCTCCTCATCACTTCCCACCAGTTATACAAAACTTTACTCAACCCTTTCTCTTTCTTTTTTTTTTTCCTTATTGTTCTTATTCTTTAATTGATTAATAATTATTTAGGTCCATAACGGACGATTTTTTCTTTTTTTTGTTTTTATTGTTTTCCTTTTTGATGAAAAAGAGAAGAGCGAGGGTGATAGGTCTTATATAGGTCTGATCAGATCCGATTCTGCCAGGGCAGGCTCCAGAAAAGGAAAAAAAAGCCACTGTTTGAGTCTGCCATTTCGCCATGATTTCGTTTTCAGTGTAATTGATTTTTACGCGCAATTTAACCAAACATACACATCTCAGCTACGTTCCCCTCATCCCGAGACGATAAAGCTCTGAATCCTCTGCCTCTTGCGGTGCGCGCTCACTTGCTCCATTTATTATCCATCTCTTTCTAGCCCACAGCAACCCCCCCCTCTTCAATTCTCTTTTTATTTTTTAATTTTTATTTTAAAATCATCAATGATTAAGAGGATTATGATGAATAATCACAATTTTTTTCCTTGATAATTGGAAGCTTAGAGTGTAATTAATTGGTAAATTGAAAATTTGGGCTGGGGTTATTGAATTTCTTTGATCATAAAATAATTTGGATGTAATTATTATTATTATTGTTTGGTCTTATGTGAATTTTAGTTTTGGTTTGTAATGCCAATGAGGAGATCCGTACAGATTTTGTAATTATCTGGGTCGATCGGAGATTTATCAAGATCAAATTGAATTGCAGTTTTGGAGATTATATATATATTATTATTATTATTATTATTATTATTATTATTATTATTATTTTGTTTCTGAATTTCTCGCTTTTTATGCGAGTGTCTGTAGTTGAAGACCTGTTTGCCGTCCATATCCGCGTGCAACTGAACCCGCACGTAAAGAGATTTCAATTTTGTCTGGCCTGGAAGCCCTCTGGGAGCACTACTGGTCAGAATAATTGGGCTATTTCAGGCCTGCATTTCAATTTTCCGGTAAGAAATCCTCAGGCCCTCCAAAAACTCAAAATATGAAAGGAAAAAGAAAAAGAAAATGACCCACCTCTTTTTCTTTCTTTTTTTTTGTGACTTTTTTTATTTGTTTACATTGGCAAAGGAGAATTGAATAATGGGTTTACCTCGAGCTTTTTGGTTTCTCCATTGCTTACAAATGAAGCTTGGATTTATTTTGTTCTCTAGGATGGAGGAATTTGGAGGAAATGATTGATGGAAGTAGCAGAAATGTTTTAGTTGATTCTCCAATGTGACCATTGGAGGGCTATTTATGACTTCCGGCCAACCGTTGCTGTCCTCGTCAAATCCTTCTGCGTCATCACCCCCTCATCACTCTCGCAGATTTGGTTCCTTAAGCTGTCTTTGCCTCAACGATTCATTCAATTCTTCCATTTTCAGTGACACTCAAAGTAAACCATTCGACTTAGGTTATTTGGAGAAGAGTGACGGAGCTCTCTCTGTTGAATACAACAGCTTTTGCAGACAGAATTCACTTGGAGAAAGTTTTAGTCCTGCTGCAACAGCAAGGATATTCCATTCCGTTGACTCTCACTTCTTTGAACAGGTTTCATTGGAATGCCCCACGAAGGAGAGTACACGTCTGGTATCGTGGGGTACAATGGAGCTGTCGCATAACAGCAATAACATCACTTCCTCCTCCTTTGAAATTTCTGGAGATCCATCTTCATTTCATCCTAAGTTGGGTTCTAGGGCTGCACATTCTGTTTGTGATAAGTTAAGCAAGTCTCAGAGGAGGAGCCGCCACAAAACTGTGCAGTTTGAGGACACTGTATTGCGGGAAGAGGTTGCCAGGTTCATCTATATAAATGATCCGAGGAGAACCAATGACAAGTATGAGTTCACGGGGAATGAGATCCGAACCAGCAAGTATACGTTGATTACTTTCTTGCCCAAGAATCTTTTCATTCAGTTCCATCGCGTTGCTTACTTGTATTTCTTGGCTATTGCTGCACTCAATCAGCTTCCTCCTCTTGCGGTGTTTGGTAGAACTGTATCTCTTTTTCCTCTCCTGTTTGTGCTCTGTGTCACAGCCATCAAAGATGGCTATGAAGATTGGCGAAGGCACAGATCGGATCGCAATGAGAACAATAGAGAAGCTCTGGTTCTGCAATCAGGTGAATTCCAATTCAAAAAATGTAAAAATATACAAGCTGGTGAAGTGGTGAAGATTCATGCTGATGAGACGATTCCTTGTGACATGGTCTTACTAGGGACTAGTGATCCTAGTGGGGTTGCTTACATTCAAACAATGAATTTGGATGGTGAGTCTAACTTGAAGACAAGGTATGCTAGACAAGAAACATCTTTAGCAGTGTCTGAAGGTTGCACAATATCAGGGCTTATCAGATGTGAACAACCTAATAGGAATATCTATGAGTTCACAGCCAACATTGAGTTCAATGGATATCGGTCTCCCCTTAGCCAATCAAATATTGTTTTGCGTGGATGTCAGCTGAAGAACACAGATTGGATAATTGGCGTTGTGGTGTATGCTGGACAAGAAACAAAAGCAATGCTGAATAGTGCAGCATCACCATCCAAGAGAAGCAGACTAGAAAGTTACATGAACCGAGAGACACTATGGTTATCTGTATTTCTTTTCATCATGTGTGTGGTTGTGGCACTTGGGATGGGCCTATGGTTAGTCCACTATGAGAATCAGCTTGATACCTTACCTTATTATAGAAAGAGATACTTCAATAATGGAAAGGATAATGGGAAAAGGTACAAGTATTATGGGATTCCCATGGAGATTTTTTTCTCCTTTTTAAGTTCTATTATTGTCTTCCAGATAATGATCCCAATATCACTTTATATTACAATGGAACTGGTACGTTTGGGTCAGTCTTATTTCATGATTGGAGACAGGCATATGTTCGACAGTAGTTCTGGATCCAGGTTTCAATGCAGATCTCTGAATATAAATGAGGACTTGGGTCAGATACGCTATGTTTTCTCTGATAAAACAGGGACACTGACGGAGAATAAAATGGAATTCCGGAGAGCAAGTGTATATGGCAAGAATTATGGACAATCCTTGCTTAAAGCTGATCAATTGCAGGAAGGGAATGTTTCAGGTACTAAACAAATAGTTTACCTCTTATCCTTACATTACCATCTTCACTTGACAGTCAGAGTTGTTCCTGTTCTGTGTATTTCGTACTGTTCCATTTATGTTGTGTTCTACTCTGTTTGAACTAACTGTTCATTGAGTTGAAACTCTTAAGTCTTAACTACTTGATATTTTATTTTATGGTGAGTGTGCAATGAATTTTCCAGATTAGTTTGTTGTTGAGTGCTGTGCCTTTTCTTCTCTGTCTTTGGCTGTCAACAATTATTCAATGGGTTGCTCTTCAGTCTTTGTAACTTTTATTCTCTTAGTGTACAATGTCCATTCTATGGCACAACAAACAATGAATCTTTTGCTTTATCAAATGAGCCTACTGCTACAGTGGATGTATGTGATGTTGGATATCTATTGTCTTGTATATGCACTTGAATCATTTTCATGAATTGCAACTTAGGAATCACATTTGTTCGTTTGTTGTCAATGATAGAGGCTAATGCCATTGTCTATGTTGGTGATTTTTGTCACCAATATTCGAAATGAATGCTGCCCCTTTTTTTTGGGGGGGGGGGGGGGGGATTTTCTTCATTAGTGTTTGTGCTATTACTGCATCCAATTCAGTGCTTTTTATACTAGCATTTTATCTTATTTATTGATAAGGATTTTTTTTTTTTAAATTTCTCTGAATTATATGATTGCTGGAGCATAGCAGGTTCCTGCATTGTAAGGCATGTTGTGCTTTCATTACATTTTTCATTTTACTTGATGATGTGTGGCAGGAACTGCATATAGGCCATGGAAACTTAAATCTACAATTGCTGTTGATTCTGAACTTATGCAATTGTTGCACAAGGACTTAGTTGGAGAAGAGAGGGTTGCTGCTCATGAGTTTTTCGTTGCACTGGCTGCATGTCATACAGTGATTCCTATTCGTTCTCATGGTATTTCTAGTTCCAGAGAGAGTCCATCTCATGAGGATGTAGAAGCCATTGATTATCAGGGTGAATCTCCTGATGAGCAAGCATTAGTTGCCGCAGCTGCTGCATATGGTTATACTCTCTTTGAGCGAACATCTGGGCACATAGTAATTGATATTGACGGCAAGAAATTAAGGTAGAAGTCTCCTCATCTCTTCAACAATTGTTGATTAATTTTGATTAGTTTTGAAAGCAAATTAAATGGTGTCCACTGGGTTCAATTTAGGTTTGATGTATTGGGCATGCACGAATTTGATAGTGTGCGGAAAAGAATGTCTGTTGTGGTCAGATTTCCTAATAATGCCGTAAAGGTGCTGGTGAAAGGTGCCGATACTTCCATGCTAAGCATTTTAGCTGAGGATGATAGCAGGGACCATATAAGGCATGCAACTCAGAGTCATTTGACTGAATATTCATTGCAAGGTTTACGTACACTTGTGATTGCTGCAAGAGATCTTACAGAGGAAGAACTTGAGCTGTGGCAATGCAGGTTTGACAATGCAAGTACTTCTTTGTCTGACAGGGCCACAAAATTGCGTCAAACAGCAGCTCTTATTGAATGTGACTTGAAATTACTTGGAGCAACTGGAATTGAAGACAAGCTACAAGAAGGTGTACCAGAAGCCATCGAGTCCCTCCGGCAGGCAGGGATCAAGGTCTGGGTTCTAACTGGAGATAAGCAAGAGACAGCAATCTCAATTGGCCTCTCTTGCAAACTCCTGACACTGGATATGGAGCAAATTATTGTAAATGGCACTTCAGAGAATGAATGCCAAAAATTGTTGGCTGATGCTAAGGCCAGATATGGTGTGAAGTCATTTGACAAAAGCAACAATAATTTCAGAAGCAATAAGAGTACTGAGATTGATAACTTTGAGATGTCTGAGGGGAAGAAAGATGCAATAATAAAAGTGCCACTTGCACTTATAATTGATGGGAATAGTTTGGTCTACATTTTGGAAAAAGAACTGGAGTCAGAGGTGCAATCTTTTTGCTGCAACTACCTTATCTGCAATATGTATATTGCATTTGTCTTTGCGATTTTATTTTGACCTGATACACTTAGGAGATTTATTTGAAAAGTTCTTTAAATACAAGCATAATCTTATTGGATTGAAATATGTGTATACAGTTTGTGAAAATGTTTCATCATTCTTTGAAAGACACTCAGTAATTGTTTGATCTCTCTGCAGCTTTTTGACCTGGCAACTTCCTGTAGGGTTGTGCTGTGCTGTCGCGTTGCACCATTGCAGAAGGCTGGGATTGTTGATCTAATTAAGGGCCGCACCGATGATATGACATTAGCTATAGGAGATGGTTAGTTGTCATCTGCTCTCTCTCTCTCTCTTGCAGGGGGGACTTGATCTTATTACATTCTGCTGTCTCATTCTCTGCAATAGCTGGTATTCATTATTAACCACTGACATTTGGGTAGGTGCAAATGATGTTTCAATGATTCAAACGGCAGATGTTGGTGTTGGAATATGTGGTCAAGAAGGTCGTCAAGCAGTTATGGCATCAGATTTTGCCATGGGTCAGTTTCGGTTTCTGAAAAGACTGTTGTTGGTCCATGGACACTGGAATTACCATCGCGTTGGTTATTTGGTTCTGTACAATTTCTACCGGAATGCTGTTTTTGTTTTGATGTTGTTTTGGTATGTCCAGGTCCTTTTCCCTTTATATTATTGGTATCCAATAGTTTTATTGCTTACTAGTGAGATATGTAGAACAATCTTCATGCAGTTACCTTGCAAATATTTTAGTTTCTGTAGGATTAAACTAAGGTTGTTATTGAAATTAATCAAATGTTTTGTCATTTTTAATTACATTTTCTTATCCACAAAAATTATAGCCCCAATTATTGGGTGCTTTTGCAGCCATAACTTGCATACTCTATCCTTTCCTTCAAAAATTAGGGAGAGATATATGTTGGTTATATTCCAATTATGTACAGTACATTACTCAAAGAAGTATTCTATCTTCAATCCTTTTGCTTTTCTTTTGTATTTCTAGGTATATATTGTGCACTGCTTTTTCGACGACATCAGCATTGACAGATTGGAGTAGTGTGTTTTATTCCGTCATCTATACGTCTGTCCCTACTGTAGTTGTTGGCATCCTGGACAAGGATTTGAGCCATCGGACACTACTAAAGTACCCCAAACTTTATGGTGCGGGGCATAGACAGGAGGCTTACAATATGCAGCTCTTTTGGGTCACAATGACTGATACATTATGGCAGAGTATTGTTCTTTTTGTGATACCTGTTTTCATTTATGCGGACAGTACCATCGATATATGGAGCATGGGCAGTTTGTGGACAATAGCAGTTGTTATTCTTGTTAATATTCACTTGGCAATGGACATCCAGCGCTGGGTCTATATCACTCATGTTGCTGTTTGGGGATCAGTCATCATTACTTACGCTTGTATGGTGGTGTTGGATTCTATACCCATCTTCCCAAATTACGGGTTAGTAGTTATGAATGCTTGTGAGTGTTTTATTTTTTATATACATTTCCTTCAGGTGACCAAGCTAAGATATTATGTACCTTCTGCAGGACAATCTATCATCTGGCAAAGTCACCAACCTATTGGCTCACCATTGTGCTCATGATAGTTGTCGCATTGCTCCCTCGCTTTCTTTTTAAAATTGTATTTCAAATTTTTTGGCCTTCAGACATCCAGATAGCCAGAGAAGCTGAGATACTGAAAAGAGGACTTGATTATTTGGAGTCAAGACCTGATGGAGGTTCTAGTTGACTTGTACATTAACCCCGTAGACAATTAGTATTAGACGTGGCTTCCCTCAGGCTATAAATCAAGTGGCTTTCCTGTAGCATGCAGCCATTAAAATCAAAAGTAAGTTCATTTTTGCTTTTCTTCGCTTTTATTTTAATCATCACAAATGTTATAAATTAATTTTAATACTAGAAACATTCCTTCTGATTTATACTTCAAGATTATCTGTTCGACCCAATATGGACAGGAACTTGTTAGTTCAATAATACATTAATAAAAGTGTAGTGAGGTACCCGGTGAGTGCCAGTTGATCATTTAGAAAATTCTGAAAATGTGATACCCTTCTGCAACATAAATAGGAATCTAAAACAGATGCCAGTTTGTTTCTAAATATTTTAGCAATTATAGACACGAGCTACTTTCACAAGTTGGGTCACTGACTTCTGCACAATTCTAGCAATCTCGGGCACATTTTTTGAGGAGATTCATGCTTCCGATTTGGACCCAGAGTACTTTGTTTTGAGTACAACCTTAACATTCTTCTGACCTTGCAGCCTCAGGGGACATATACAAGTTGATTTTATGACAACACAGGAGCAAATAATCAGCCAACAGAGTAATGTACAACTTAAAGTGATTATAAAAGGGAAGACAGATGGTGTTCGCAAAGAAAGATCGGTAGGTGAGCGGGTGGAAGAAACAACGTTGAAAATGGGGCCGGAACACTGCCTGAGCTGAGAGGTTTAACGGTCGGGCTTTTCGGTTTAAAACTACAGGGGCTGGCATCAGCGGAGGCAAAAATTAGGGGCTGGATGGAAATAGCCCTGGAGTGACTAAAAGGAAAGAAAGGGATGTTTTTAAGTGTGTGGTAGTTTCATGTAAAGATCAGCTCCGACATTTTCTTTTTGTTACAGCCTAATTAACGAAAGAATCCAAACAAGAATTTTACCGTCCTTCTGTATAGTGGTGGCCTTTTTAGTTATGGTTAAGAATCAGTCTTTCGCTTGCTACGGAAAAGGCTGGCCTCTTTCTAATGCCCTGAGGCACAACAGACAACACTGCGCTGAGCATAGATGGTCATTGTGATGGAAACTGAAGGGAATTGTATGTTTTGTGATATTGTACCAATTTTACCACAATTCTCACTGTGATTTCTGTTCTTTCCGTGTTGTAAAAATATGTCAGAGAAAATCAATTGCCAGTGTCATCCTCAATGGGCCCTTTTTTCTTCCTGGTGGCTAGAGATCTCATGTTATTGTTCGACGGTGTAGATTTATACTGGAATATACATATATACACGCCCGAAAAAATTCCTTGCAATGTAGACATCTCCAGTGTTTCCGCTAGTGTGTGTAGAGAATTGAGTTGTATATGTATCCGACAAAGCTTATATTTTCTGTCAATGTGGATGGTACCATGTTTTGTACTATCCCCACATGCATTGCTTCGCTTTCTTCTTCTTCTTCTTCTTTTTTTTTTTTTTTTTTTTTTTTTTTTGAAGAAAAAGTTTTCCACTTCCATTGGAAGTGCAAACGCCATTTGAGATCTAACATACTTATCTCTTAATTTTGACTGAAATCTTTCATGTCCATTGGAAGTGCAAAGGCCGTTTGAGATCTAACATACTTATCTCTTAATTTTGATAGAATATTATCCAATTGATACGTGAAATGAAGCCCGACTCCTCAACTCTGTCAACAACTTGATCGGTATACGTTGTACCCTTCTGGTTACGTCCATGTTGTAGATTAGCAATCCTACGGTGTGTGATTTAATCCCGTAAAGTCCGCACGTGCTTATCCAACCAGGGAAATTATATTATTGCAATAGTTATTTACACAGTTTTGAATAATGAAACGTGGGAGGACTTTTGGAATTTAACCTAGCTAACTTGTCCTTTTTATTGCCCACTTTCCAATATTTTGTTTCTCGGTGAAAGGCTGGCAGCCGAGTGCAACGAATCTCGGGTGATGTCATGATATGACGTCACACAAAATACGTCAGCTCGGGAGGTATCTCTCCCACGCGCCAGTTGCTCACGCCTTTTAACTTTACACAAAGAGGCTAATTTGTCCCAAAGAAAACACAAAACAAAAGAATATTCGGGTACATTCCACGTAGTCCACGGAAATTGAATATGCGTGTCTCTAATTGCGAGTGGGATTGAGAAGGTGACCCAACGATTTAGGACATTTTCTGGCTCTGTGCATCGCATCTTCCTACTCTATAACGATACAATACATAAGTGTCACTCCCATTGGCTTTGTAAAAGACACACGGGGGGAGAGAGAGAGCGAGAGAGCGAGAGAGAGTGAGGGAAACCGAAGCAGCCATATTAACCAAAATGGAGTTCTCTAATTGGCCGGGGAACAATTCCAGTCGAAAAAGGGCGGTTAATGAGCTGCTAAGGGGTCGCGAACTGGCAACCCGACTTACGACTGTTGTCCTTAAATCCCAAGAGGAGGACGCCAAGGATCTTATTGCCAAGGTCTTGAACTCGTTTTCCAATACTATTTCCATACTCGACAGGGCTGATTCCGACGAAGTTTCTCAATTTCCGGCACGCACCCGATTGGATTCCCCTTATGGTGACAGCCGAAAGTCCGAGGATTCAGGAACAAGTAGCAAGTCTTGTTCCACATTAATTGAGGGCCGCCGGGGATGTTATAAGAGAAGGTAATTTTTCACTCTCTCCGGCTCTCCTTGTCGCCACCAATCGAGGCCAATTTAGTCATTTCAAGAATATGCTTAACCGTTTCATTTGTCAACAACATGTTCAACGCTGCCTGATGGGACTTTAGTGGACAATTTAGTCCCTCGTTCTAGCTTGTATTTACCATTATGCTTTGGAATCCTCTGAGATCTACACCGTGTGATAAATTTATCTTTTTTTATAATAAAAATTTGACCTTAAAAAAAAAAAGGAAAAATGATTGTTATTCGCTTGCAGGAAGACTAGCGAATCGTGGACAGCAGACAGCACAACTCTAGTTGATGACGGCCATGCATGGAGAAAATATGGACAGAAGATGATCCACCGTGCGAAATATCCAAGGTATCACTTTTAATTTTTATGTTTTTTACATGAATTATACATACTTTGATCTTAGTTAATTAATTACGTAATACTGAGATATAACACATTTAATTTAACTCCACACACACACACACACATACATATATATAATATGGTGGCCTGCTTAATGAAGGAACTACTTTCGGTGCACTCACAAGTACGATCATGGTTGCCAAGCAACCAAGCAAGTCCAGAGGATTGAAGAGGATCCACCAATGTACCGAACCACATATTACGACCATCACACTTGCAAGAGTAAATTGCTTAAGGATTCTCAAATTTTCGAGGATTCGATCAATTCCAGCTCTTCACTAATTTTAAGCTTCAACAACAATAGCAATTTGGCAAGGAACAACCCCTTTTTCAATGCTTCCTTCCCAACAATAAAACAGGAACACGACAAGGAGGCCACGCCATTGCCGAGTGATCTGACCCACCACCATTCTTTATCCGGTGCTTATGTCCTGTCACCTGATCACCATCTTTCTTCGTTTAATCGTGCAGACGTTATTCCCGGTGAGGTGAACTCCTCCCGCACGGCTAGCACACATGGTTTGGACATGGGTCTCAGGGTGGGGTCTATTGACTTGGATGATGATGTTTTCCAATTTGTTGGGTTTTGCTGATGAGAAGTGCCCATCAATCATCTCGTCTACTCCTGTGTAATCCACGTAGAAATTAAAAGGGTGTTGAATTTTCTTAGAAGAGTGCTGAAAACCACCTTCCCCGTTGTAACATATAAAGCATAAATAATGGTTGGTTTCTGCCACCGGCCCATTTTGGGAAAAGTAGAATCGGCACAAGTGCAACCTTTTCTTTAATAATCTAGAAGATAATTAAAATGAGTTTAGCTTTCTATTAAGAATACCATTTTGGTACATGTGCGTGCGAACCCCAAGTGTCGTGAGAAAAAAGTCTTTGGTATTTATTTCATTAACCGACAGTTTGTTAACATGTTCCAGTCTGTTTCCACTTGACAAAAAGAGACAGGTCCGGTGATATTTCCCACCTCGGAAGTCTCCTGAATAGACTCGTATCCTAGAAGTTTCCGTAGTTACTAGACACGGCTAGTTGGTCTTGTCCCGATTTTTTGATAGAAGATAATATTTTAGAATTTCGCTTATTTTAATGAATTGAATCAGTTATTTGCGTGAGAGAATCTAGATTCACAACCGCAGACACATATTGCAATTCACCAATTTTCTTATGTTGTACATTTTGTAGCACTAGCAACAAGAATGAGTGCCTTCTTTGAATATATATATATATATATAATTTTTTTTTTTTTTGGTTCCCCCTCTTCTTGCTCTACAAAAAAAAAAAAAAAAAAACAAATTAAGCAAAATAATAATAATAAAAAAAAGGGTTTTTGTGAACAGTTGATGACGTTCAAGAAATGTGAACCCTCGGCTGCATTGTTACGCTTACATGCCGGGTCCACCATAATATAAATTGACATGCTTAATATATCATTTCTCTAAAAAAGCTTGGATCTTTTTTGATTGGATATGTCATACCAAGTAATTAATTAATTAAGTATTCAAAGAGCTTGGATCTTCTTCTTCTTCTTCTTCTTTTTTTTTTCCCTTGTTTAGCCTTTTGATATGAAAAAATTATTCTTATATCTTTTTAAAAAATTGAAAACTCACAATAAATATCTTATTTTTTTTTTATTATCTAATAGACCTCTTAATAGACTAATATATATATTATTTATTTTGTTAATAACTTGGATTCATAGTGTACGGAAAGTTTATGTATGGTTGCTTGCTTATCATGTAACGATCAAAGGGAGAGGAAAGATATTATTAACAAAAGGTCAAGGCATTAGAAAAAGTGCGCCATTTTCCATTTATTGTTTATAAAAAGTACCAAACTTTGTAGCACCAGGAAGACAAAAAAAAAAAAAAAAAAAAAAAAAAGGAGAGAGAGAGATGTAAAAGAAGTCCGAGACCCACACCGCACGGAAGCGATCAAGTAGTTTCGTGGATACCGACTTTTGCAAGAAAGAGACAACAATGAGGACGCCAAAGTCGCTAATCATGTTCAAAAGGCGGCCTAGACACCTTTCGTTGGGGTAATACTAATGTGTGAACCGTTAACATCGTGACATTCATTTGGAATTTTCCAATTTAGAATTCAAATGTCTGAAGTTTTTTTTTTTTTTTTCTTTCTTTCCTTTTTTTTTTTTGGGGGTTATCCGAAGGAAATATCGGAACTTAGATAATTAGTCTTCAGTTGGTGAGAAGGGGCGGCGGAAAAAATGAGGCTATTGACGGGTTCAGGTGTATAAAGACGAAACTATCCTTAACTTTGTTACGTTACCTTTCTAGACGTGATCTTTTGTAATTTTCTGATAGTCTCAAGACAGAAGTTGAAAGAGAAGTCCACTCGAATGAGGTCCTACCACACACAGCGGGACTCTCACGTCATTCAATCTTCCCAGAAAAGGCTCCACCCTCTTGCGCCCCCATGGGGTCCGTAAGTCCATCTTAATCGGGGACGATGAATATGCCAGCCGTTTCAACGCCACTAATTGCTGGCAAACACCAAGAATTGAGAAAGATCTGAAATGGTCCATGTAAACAGCTTTGCGGAATTGTCATTTTTCAATCACTAATACGATTTCTCTTATTCTTTTTATAGGTTTATTGTGGTTGCTGCGTGGGGGGGGGGGCTTTAGTTGTACGAATCATACGAATATCTGTTTTTGTACAGTATTTCCATTTTCACTGGCGCCCCCCCATTTGCACAACTGGAAGTTTTTCATTGACATTTCATTAGATCGTGGATGTGCACGAACCCCATCAATTTCAATGGCCCCAAGTCTTGTTCTTTCTTTCGCAGATTCGTAGGCTAGAGACCCATGTCCAAATTAAATGGGTTACAGGGACACCAACCACCTATTAGAAGGGGCCCAGATGAAAAGAGTAGCTGAATGCATCTCGTCAAAAGGGACTTGCTACAAAGTTTTTCCGCAACCATTGTTCACGAGGCCCTGGGCCCTAATAATTGAGTCAGGGGCAGTTTGGTTTAAGTTTTTGTTCTCTTATTCTTATGTTTTTTGGGCCCATTGAACCGCTAGATTTGTGTTAGGGATTATATATATATATATTTCTTTCCTTTTCTTAATCTTTTTGGGTATAGTTAGATTGGGAGAGGATTTAAAACATCAGTTAAAAAAAAAGAAAAAAAAAAAAAAGAAGGGTAAATGGAGTGTGATCTGAATCGTCAATTGTAGTTGAATTTAGGCAAAGAAGGGAAGGGCAGGGCAATGTCGGCTTGCCTTGCACGTTTTTCAATTCAATATCGTAATTTGACCAACAGATGCTTAAAATGCAGGCGTTAATTATAATGAGATCAGAGAAACTAACGCAACCCTGCTAGCTCAAACGAGTCTCTATTGCGTTTATTATTGCTTCCAGGCCTCTGGGAACCTGTCTTGACGAATCGCGTTCTCTCTCAAACTCTCATGCCCGCTGCCCTTGGATATCCAAATCACAAGTCTCTATCTCCTTCTCTTCTTGCTGGCAGCTCATCTTTTCCTGACAGGGTACAAGCTTTGATCCTGTTATACGACAAATGAATTAATTTTCTTGTACTGATCTGATCTTTCTTTTTTCCTCTTATAAAAATATAATGGCTACAACTGCAAGTCGAAAAGAGGTAAAAATCATGAGTCGTCCTTACCATCGTCGGCGCCAAAAACAGGATCACGGGGAGAGCCCATACGATGATCCAATGTTAGGCTGTTGTTGCTGCCCTTGTTTCTCGATGGCTGTCGTGTTCCGGGGGTTTCGGAGATGTTGGCGTGCTGCTTGTTACCCTTTCTTGCAGTGTTTTGGATTGGACGAGAGATTACATAGCCATCACCACCACCGCCATTTCTGATTTTCTCTCTTCACTTCTTGTTTGCGACAGATATTTGACTCTGCCGAAACCCTTTTTTTTTTTTTCATAGTTTCTATTATAATTAACTTATAAAAATTTAAATTCATAATTTTTAACCTCATACCAAACTTTATTATTATTATTATTATTATTATTATTATTATTATTATTATTATTATTATTATTATTATTATTATTATTATTATTATTATTATTATTATTATACTATAATATTTATTCCTCTGACGTTGAATCCTAACACATATAGCAACAGCACATAAATTTGACTTCTTCTTTGTCGATCAAGTGGATCTAAAATAATTAATGAATTCACATAGTTTTAATCAGATCATTAACGTTAATTACATGTATATAAAAATAAAAAAGGTTTTTCGAAAAAAAAAAAAGAAAATCAGCGACAGAAAATAGGTGGACCTCCATAAACGACAACTCAGTTATGGAGGCAACCGTCCGTAGGTGGAATGGTGGAAAGGGCACGTTTTTATTGCACGAAACACGTGGATTACTTGTTGGGATAATGATAATAACACGTGTACCCCCTTGAGGGTTGGAGCGCCCGAATCGTTTTTTCACAATTAGAAAAATATAATATATTTTGTTTTAAATTTTGAGTGATATTTTAATTGTTTAAAAGAAAAACCCTTTTCCCAAATGGAAGAGGGACTCTGCTAATTATTTCATTGGAGGGGAAGATTTTGGTAACAAATACAGTGAAAGTAATACGGATGTGACAGTGGTGTAATTTGATATAATAATTATTAAAAATTTAAAAATAAAATAATATATATTTTATTTTATTATTTTTACTTTTTGTTTTGATATGTAATGAAGTTCTAATAAGAGGCATCGGGAGAGAAAAATCAAAGCAACTAGCATCTACCAGCATGCCTTTCAATTTATTTCACATTTTACTTTTTATAAAATGAAAATTAAAATTAAATCCGTTTATCTACTTGAAGTGTTAGAACAAAATGCCACCTTCTTGCAAAATTCTACCAACTGGGTTTGGAGTCTCTCCAAGATCAAAATTCAAAACCCATTTTCCCTTTTTTTTTTTTTTTTTTTGATGAAAAATTATTATCCTGAAAATCCCTTGAATTGATCGAAATTGTCGTTTTTTCTGTTCTTTTTCTTAATGAGTAAGGTTCAAGTCGTCGGCCATATATGCAGATATCTAAAAACAGAGTCCAGGAGACTGAGTCGGGTCTTGCCTCTCTCTCTCTCCCCTCTTTGATATTGGATTGAAACAGAGAGAGAATTAATTTGGAAAACTATAGACAAAAAGATGAGAGAAAAGGTGGCAATTTTGGTGGGTTTATGGCTTTTGCTATGTGGGTCTTGCTTGGGTAGGTTCGTAGTCGAGAAGAACAGCTTGAAAGTTACTTCACCGGATTCTTTGAAAGGAGTTTATGAATGTGCGATCGGCAATTTTGGGGTTCCTCAGTACGGAGGGACCCTCGTTGGCACTGTTGTTTATCCTAAAGCCAATCAGAAGGCGTGCAAGAGCTTCGAACAGTCTGATGTCTCCTTCGAATCTAGAGTCGGCTGTCTTCCCACCTTTTTTCTTGTCGATCGAGGAGGTTCCCTTCTTTTATTTCTACTTCGTCGCCGTTTTTCTTGCTTCAATTTTGTGCGTTGTGTTTTTTTTTATTTTATTTTATTTATTTTTGTTTATTTGTAGTGGTAAATTTTCTTATGAATTATAAATTTTATCTTATTTTGGGGTCTTTATTTGAACTTGGTAACGTTTGCGTAATTAGTGGTTGTTATTCTATATATGGGATGTTATGATTTGGTAAACATTTTTCGAACTTTTGGTTAAATTTTCAACTTGTGGGTATTGAGTTATGTATCGTTATCATTCACTTGGGAGACTCTAAAAAGCACGTTTTAATTGGTAGGAGTCCATTTGATGATAAAGTTGTATATTTATTCTGATACACGGATGGTGTGAGTGCTTCCTTATTGGTGTTGTTGTTGTTGCCCCATGATTCAGCCGTACCTCTTAATCACGAGATTTCTGTCCTTGCAGACTGTTACTTCACCTTGAAGACGTGGAATGCACAGAAGCTTGGAGCTTCAGCTATTCTTGTTGCAGATGACAGGACTGAGCCATTGATCACCATGGACAGGCCTGAAGGAGAGATCGCAGATGCTGATTATTTACAGAACATCACCATCCCCTCTGCCCTCATTAGCAAATCTTTGGGTGATGATATTAAGAAAGCTTTATCTGCTGGGGAGATGATCAAGTTGAATCTTGATTGGACAGAGGCTCTTCCACATCCTGATGAGAGGGTTGAGTATGAGTTCTGGACAAATAGCAACGATGAATGTGGGTCAAAATGTGAAACCCAGATTGATTTTGTCAAGAACTTCAAAGGTGTAGCTCAGATACTTGAGCGGAAGGGCTATACTCAGTTCACACCACATTATATCACGTGGTATTGCCCAGAGGCCCTCATTCATAGTAGGCACTGCAAATCTCAGTGCATCAACAATGGAAAGTACTGTGCTCCAGATCCTGAGCAGGATTTTAGCAAAGGTTATGATGGAAAAGATGTTGTGGTTCAAAATCTACGCCAAATTTGCTTCTTTAAAGCAGCAAACGAAAGTGGGAAGCCTTGGCTTTGGTGGGACTATGTCACTGACTTTGCAATCCGTTGCCCAATGAAAGATAAGAAATACACAAAAGAATGTGCGGATCAAGTTATTCAATCTCTTGGTACATTCTTATTTTCTCTATTATTGTGGATGTTTATTTTACCTGTCTTAATTTACCTATGCTTTTTCTAATTTTGTGTGATGAATTCTACCTGCTTATCCTTCACATTGGCTGAGAAAGTTTTATGCCAATCTTGTTGTTCTTTTTTCCTTTTTGGTTCTTCATTGCTAGGATTTGATCCCTGGTTGCTCAAACTAAGAATATAGCTACTTTACCACCAGACCACATGGATGGTGGCTTATGCTGATTGCCTGATTGTTTTTGAATTTATTTTTTTAATTTTTGTCAATGAACATTTCCACACGTTCCATTAAGAAGAAGGGGACTATTAATTTATTTATTTCCTGCTGTATGGAGTTAACTTGATTTATGTTGGGAGTAAATAAAAGCGTGCTTCTAACAAATTTTCTGCACATTTTACTTTAGGGTTTGATCTCAAGAAGATAGATGAATGCATAGGAGACCCTGAGGCAGATACAGAAAATGCAGTTCTTAAAGCTGAACAGGAGGCACAGGTTGGGTTCTTAGAATATTAATTTTTCCAATAATCAATATTTCCCTCCTTTAGAAAGATTTATTCATTTGGAATGCTGTTGATTTTTGTGTTTGCAAATCTGAATTCAGATTGGAAGAGGCTCTCGAGGAGATGTGACCATACTGCCAACTCTTGTTGTCAATAACAGACAGTATAGAGGTTTGAAATGGACATATCTGCAACACTGGTAAACTACCATAATGCATGAATTGGAATTTCTGACATTGGTTTTCACCATTTGTAGGAAAGCTAGACAAAGGGGCAGTTCTCAAGGCTGTCTGTTCTGGCTTCCAAGAGACAACAGAGCCAGTCATATGTCTGACTGAAGGTTATTATCCTTCTGACTTCAATATTTACAATTGCATTCAAAGTCTATCCTTTTATCTCCATGACTTTTGGGCTTTACGAATGTGTTTTCCTATCGTGGTCTGTCACTACACCTCCTCAGATACTGCCTGTATTACTTTTCCACATATGGAAAATAAAATGCTGTGACCTTCATCTTAAAGACTAATGCTGCAATTCCCCTTTTCACTGTCGGTTAGTTATTAAGTTGGTAACCCTTGAAAGATAAATAGTATGCACACATTATAAAGCTGATTTGCCGAGTGGAGACTTGTGGTGATGGCATTCATTGTTGCTTCTTGAACTGCAGACATAGAAACTAATGAGTGTTTGGAAAATAATGGTGGATGCTGGCAGGACAAGGGTACTAACCTTACTGCTTGCAAGGTATTTACATTTATCTTGACCATTGCCAGTCACAACATTCCTGTCAAATTCATTAATTCTAAGTTCAATAAACTTTCTGGACCTGTAAATATTGTAGGATACTTTCCGCGGTAGACTATGTGAATGTCCGGTGGTACAAGGTGTGAAATTTACTGGGGATGGATATACTCATTGTGAAGGTAATGCTTTCCATGCTCTTCAAGTTTGATGATATGCTAATCACGCCACTATTTCACAAATGCTTTAAGGGATCATCTTTTAAGTAATTATGGATATACTCATTTTGATGTATTAAGCTAATGTCTTAGACATGAATAATTTCATTGAGGGATATTTATCCTCGTCTTCTATTAATTTTTACAAAGTGTAGGAATTGCTGCCCTAAGGGCCTAAAAGTGTTACTCTGTCCACCTCCAAAATTGTGCCATTTCTCTCTTATGGTGTGAGTCCACAACCTACCATACTAATATTCCACATGAAGGAGTTTCTCAGTTGAAACGATCTCGACTAATTCCTTTGCTTTCCACATGAGTTATGGCATGACACAAAGAGAGAGAGAGAGAGAGAGAGGGTATGTGTGTGCAATAAAGTTAGTGTTGCAGTGGAGATTGGATAGAACTTGATAAAGTTTTCCCGAAAAATAAAAATAAAATTCAGACTAGTTGGTTAGCTACAAGTGATATTGCCAGTATTATGTACCAAAATCACCATTCCGACCTTTTGCAATCATGTGTGGTTATTCTTCATAAGCACTGATGTTTCTGCTTGTTTGGTTAACAGCTTCAGGTTCTTTACGGTGCGAAATTAATAATGGTGGATGTTGGAAGAAAACCCAAGATGATAGAACCTACTCTGCTTGTGGTGTAAGAATTCATTCCAACCTTAGTGGAGTTCTTCATATGTATCTATGCCTACTTATTCCGTGATAGATTGATTTCTTCATATGTATCTATGCCTGCTTATTCTGTGATAGATGTAACCAATCATCCACTGGGATTTTCAGGGGGATCATTTACAAGGTTGCAAGTGTCCTCCAGGATTCAAGGGTGATGGTGTCAACAACTGTGAGGGTACCCTTTCCTGTCCTTCATTATTCATTTTGACTTCATAACTAACATACTGTTTGGAGTCTGGAATCTGTGAATCACTTGAGAAGAAATTTGGGCTTTCTCTACTTTGTTTTGAGGAAACACTCTGGTACCTTTTTGTTAAGTTCATCTTAACATTAAAAATTGCCCGTGTTTTATTAGTGTTCTGCAATACAAGATGCTCCATTCTAAGGAATCACAAATAAGCATCTTTTTGCTGGTAGTTGAACATGCCAGCCAATATCCTAGGTGTGGAATAGTTGCTTGTGGCTACAAGCTAATTCTCTGCCCATGTTCTTTATACTCTTGGCTATGTTCCAGATGTCGATGAGTGCAAAGAGAAGGTGGCATGCAATTGCCCAGAATGCAAATGCAAGAATACCTGGGGTAGTTATGAGTGTAGCTGTGGTGGTGGTTTATTGTACATGCAAGAACATGACACGTGCATAAGTGAGTATCCATGGAGTGCTTTTGTTTCTGTTGTTCAAGAAATCAGAGTTAAATTCTGTTAGCCAAATATATAGCCACCTGGAGCTTACAAAACAAAATTTGCTCTGTTATGCTGTCTAGATATTGTCATCCTTATAAGACTTGTTTCCGGTTTCTTATTTAGATTTCATTCTTCTGTTTGGCTTTGCTTTGTCTTTCTGCCTCATGGATGATGTACAGGAAACATAGATCCTATTCTCTTAACCTAACAAATATCTTGATTTTCCAATTAAAAAAAAAGGCTGTTTGCTAGGTTTTACAAGTACTTGTTTATTAGCTTATTGTAATCTTCGTTGTTACATAGCAGCATTTGTTTCATGTATTGTGGTTTACCCGGTTGCCATTGCTGAAGCTTTGTATGCCATGGTTCAGGTAAAGAATCTAGCACAGAACTTAGCTGGAGCTTTGTCTGGGTTATAATTCTTGGCATAGCTGCTGCTGGAGTTGCTGGATATGCAATTTACAAGTACAGAATCCGGGTATGTGCTCTAGGACTTCCTCTTGTTCCTTGTCAGTTGGCTTGAATGAGGAAAAAAGTTTAAATCTGAATGTGGAAAAAATTTAAAATGATTGACACAACTACTTTAGGTGGTTGATGAGTAATAGTCGTGTACTGAGTAGCAACTATCTTAAACTGTTGTGCAGAGATACATGGATTCAGAGATACGAGCTATCATGGCACAGTACATGCCATTGGATGCTCAAGGTGAGATTCCTGTTCATCATGCTTCCCATGGAGATATCTAAAATTGTGGCCATGTCCTGAAAGAAGAGTACAGGGATCATATTTCCAAATTCTAGGGTTCTCGCATCTGACACGTAATTTGGTTGGCCATGGGCGGCAATGTATCTTAATTGGCCACCGCCGGCTATGCCCGATCAGCACCATGTACCACTTTGTCTCATGCTTTGTATTTTAAAGGTGTATCTCGTGAGGGTTGCATACTTCCAAGAGTAGAGGAAACGTTATATCGATGTTTTATTGGGTTTTTACTTGTGGTGTGATGTTTTCTAGTATCCTACGGACTTGTTTATGTTTCGTCTCTCTCTAAATTCCCATTTCTCCAGGCCCTGCATTTGAAATTCTCTGTGGTACATAGGATATCCGTCCAAGGTACAAGGATGTTTCTTTTTCCGTAGCATGTCTGTTTATTGGTAAGTGTGCATAGGATATGCATCTACATTTTCCCATGGCATAATGCCAAGATCAGTATTAGTACAAAACTTGGTCTATGCATTAGGTTCCATTTGTCTGTCCGGCGAGTTGCATGGATTACAGGAGGGTACAGATAGTCATTACATTGACAATCAGTAATTGAAGGAGGGCCTGGTTCTAGATCGCTCTGGCATAAAATTCATAAAGAAAGGCCATCTTTTGGGTGCACGAATTTCTGTTGCACTTACTAATAATCTACACAAAATCTTGATAACCAAGCAATTATTAAATAACTACCGGTACAAACCTTCGAAAGAGTGACAATATGCGTTCTCACTTTTTAAGATGCGGAAAAAACAACTTTAGAAGCAAAGCATTAAACCGTTCAGAGTCAAGCAATCTCATTTAAAATATTCATCCCACAATCTCATACTACCTGTAGCATATCATATCTTCCGTTTCTAGCACAGAGGATCGACCCCACCAGTGAAAGCTTAGCATGATAAGTGAAAATCAATTAATTTTCTGCTCCGAGTCAGGCCCCTTGATCTGGTTTCCCCACAATGCTGTCCGATACAAGTAGAAAGCAACCATAGAACCGCTGTAAAGCAAAGCAAATTGGCAGAAAAACTAAGCCCGCATACTCCAAAATGCAATGCCATTTCAACCCAAGCTAGCATACTTCAAGTCATTGTACAGTGTTCCAATGGGTTTCTAGTGCTTATGCACATGGACATCCACAAACGAGATGAACATGTGAGTGCAGTTTAACAATTTCCGGTTTCATGTAAATGCTTGCACTCAGACCTAAGAGTTGTAGGATATGTCACTACCAGGAAGAGACCATCAATCTGTGTTCCATTGGGTTCATTAGTGCCTATGAACATGAGCATCCACCAAGGACACAAACACACAAGTGCCATTTAACTTGCAGTGCATTAAGACTGCGAGAGCTCTAAGATGCGGCATTACCAGTAACAGCAAGAGGCCTAAACCATATGACATTGTCAAAAAGGATAGATGATATGGCTGCAAAACAAAGAGATTTGCTAATAAATAATGAACTTTTTTGGTTTCTAAATGATGGAACTTCTTCACTACACCTAAGCAATGTTAAACTCAGGTCTAGTGCAAATTGATGGCAATGTCAAGCAATTTTCCTTTGGTCTTACAGACTAGATATGGCAGTGGACCCATAGAAGGGATTAAAAACTAAAAAAAAATGTTAGTTTATGACTAGTGTAACTTCTGGAGGAAATGCTTCCATACCCTTTAAATATTATTACAAACTTCTATCACTGGAGAAAAAAGGTGTTTATAGGCTGTGTGACACAATTCTGAACACAGGCTGTTTATCATGAACATAGGCTTGATGACAAAAAGGATCTAGGTGCAAATACAAGAACAATTCCTCATCAGTGTTTCGCTTGCTGATGCTTAAAATAATTGATGCGAATACTAGCTTATACAACATTTTTGTTTTAATTATCAAGTATCAACAAGCAAGAGTATGCAAAAATAAGCAAAATCTAGGAAAAGGAGAGTTTAATGTACCTCGTAGAAACATCCAAAAATGTCAAAATTGAAGCTCTCTACACAAGAAATCAGAAAAGAAAACCGGTTAAAATGCAATTCAAATAAATGAGCAACCAAGAAAACAGGAATGAAATGTCCATAGGGGGACTCTGACCTGAGATAGCAAATACAACCCTCTAAGAAAGATTATAGCTGCTATTGCTGCAGAAACAAAGACAAAGATAACAACCATAAGGTTTAATAAGTATATTTTATATAAGTTCAAGAAAAGGGAAATTAATGACACAAAGCATAGAATGAGATGCTAGGATCTCCTAAAATAGAAGTCTTGCACCTTCTTCTGAATTGATGACTAAGCATCTTGTATATTATGCAGCTGTGAATGGACCTAAGCATATTATATCCATGTGTGCTTTGGATCATCGTATTACATTTTGTATGAAACTCAAGAGACAGCTTCAGGTTTCCTCATTAGTTCTAAAACGAAGTAACAACACGATAATTGAGTACAACCAAACAATAACCTGTCTGTCCCTTCAAGGCTAGACCATATGGTTGTCCTTTTCTCTGTGATCTCAAACTTGATACACTCAAAGCCAAAAGAGCTCCACCAAGAATGACTCCAAACCTGATAGCAGAAATGCTGCCCATAAACATGAAGGAGAGAAACCCACCAAGAGAAAGAAACAATCCTGGAAAACAAAGACAAATCAATTAAAACACCTATCAAACAAGAGTTTTATTCCACATAGAGTATGTATATTGCGATAATACCATAGGGTATTCCGAGGTGAAAGTCTTTGACTTTAGAGAAGTCATTTAATTCATCGGTTGAGGAAGAAAATGTGTCGACAACTTCCTTGATGGGTTCGGGGTATTTCTCAGCAGCTGCTGAGAGATATTCTTTACCCTCTTCACTAATTTCCTTAGCCAACACGCTCAAGTCATTTCTTGCCTTATCTGCTTGAATTTTTAGCTGCACAGAAGTTTCTTCCAAGATAACCATTGCTTTCTTGGAGTAAGTTTCATAAGCTTCCTGAGAGATGCTTTGCATCTTCAAAGCTTGCTCTTTAAAGGCGTTCAGAGCCTGTTTCCACGCTTCCTGCGATTCTTCAGCTCCCACTCCCACTTTGACGTCGTCGTTTCCCTTCTCCACTTCAATTTCTGAATGCTTCTAAAAGTTCCACAGGAAAGTCTATCAATAAGTGAGAGTGTTCTTCAAATATATATATATATATACATACATTATTTTTATAAAAGAAAAAGTTTCTAAAAAGTGCCGAAATAAAACATCAGAGAAAATAAATATTTGCAAAACAGAAGATCGTTGAACAATAAAAAGAAAAAACGAAAGAGGGAAAGAGCTCACGGAATCCTCGTGGGAGGCGGCGAAGGCGACAATCGATTGGTTCCACGAATTCCTTCGAAGAAGCGAAGGAAAACCGAGCGCAACCGTCGCGGAGCCGAGCCCTACGGGAGGAGCCTCCGGGGAAGCCCTGCAAATCCGGTGTCGAACGATAGACTGGAATTTTACTGAATAAGAAGAAGATGAACCTAAAGCGGCCGCTGATACCGAAGAAGTATAGAAAGCAGCTCTTCCTCCTCTTCTTGATGGCCAGCCGAGATGGTGGCCGTCGAGGTTCTTGATTGATATCAATTCCGCTGCTTTCATACTCATTTTCCTCCTCCTCCTCCTTGTTTTTCTTGTTTCTTGCTTCTTGGATTTTAATCACAGAGAGAGAGAGAGAGAGAGAGAGAGAGAGAGAGAGAGATTAGAAAGAGAAAGAGGCGTTATCGTCCAAGGAATAAGCAGACAGTGTTTAGGTATCCAAATGAATTCTGACAAGGGCACCGAGACAGGAGACGAAGAGTGTTTCGGTTTCGGCCCGGCACGTTTCGTTTTGAGCGGAGATTGACCTATACTTGACTGGCCTCGCCTCGTGAGTGAGTAGTGGGAAGTGAGACAAGCCTCTAATGCTTTGCTGACACGCAATCAATAAAGTTATTCTTCTGGCTCCTGGCCCAGGCCCACTGAATCTTTCGAAGACAGCCTAAGGAAGAAATACGAACAAGCACATGTTAAGTCGTCAGATAAAGAAGAAGTGTGATGGTCATCCAATCGAACGACACAGGATCCACAAACCCGATCCATCGATTTAGACACGTGTACAGCCGCAAGTGATTTCTCAACTCATTATATAACATAAAGTACCACAACAACATTAAAACAAATGGTAAAACTACATAAAATAAGTAGATTTTTTTTTTTTTTTTTTTTGTTCACTTGTAAAGGTTTTCTATTGCTTCCTTCCCAAGATTGCTGTTCGCTTTATGCAGGACAAGCAACAAAGAATCTGCCAGGACCCTAACATGATATCCTTACACTGAAATCAGGGGCAAAGACGCAAACAACAATTGAAATCTGTGTATGGCAATTTAATGTTACAATATCAAAAACAAATGTAGCCGACCAAAATTTTACATTTTACAGAAAGGCACGCAGGAAGGCACATCACCTCTGTACTTTCAGAAATGAAGCTGGCCTCTGCACCGTTACTTTTGTTGGCCTCCTACAGATGTTAACGCCACAAACCGGAGAACGATTCCCTTACATTTCACATCTTTTACATATCGTGGGTTTACTGCTTGTTTCTTTACATTGTCTTTTTACCTATTACAGGGTCCTTGTCCAGCCTCTCACACCAGTAGAAGATTCTACTTTCCTTTATCCTGGCAAATACCTAATCATCCCAATCGTTTTCCCATCCATCTCGGTTTGTAGACCTAGAAGTAAGGCCATTGGCTGAAATGTTTCCTACATTATGTGCCACTGGTGACTTGACCGCACTCCCCCCTTCCCAGTCGTCATCCCACCCTTGATCCCAACCTTCAGCTGATTCAACATCGTTTACCATAGCTGACTCTGGCACACCCATTTCAAGCTCCTGATATGGTATTCCATCCTGCCGTCTCCGCTTTCTAAACAAGCAACAAGCCAATGTCCCTCCAAAAATTATCACGGTGAAGATCAAGAAGTAGGCACCATTGATTGGTGTAATTAGCTTCTCAAAAGATGGGAGCTGCACATAAAAGTTCCCCCGAGAAACAGGATGTTCCAAGTGGAGAACGCATTCTCCATTTCCAGCTATCAATATTACTTCAGTGCTGTTGCCAACCTTTAAATTTATCTGAAGATCAAGCACAAAAACTCAACATAAAAGTTGACAACTTGCTAGTAGTAGAGATAACGAGTGATAAGTTAACAATCCAATATCTATGCGATGAAAAACTTGTAAACAACCCACCCCATGTCACCTGCCCCCTATAAGTTATCCAGATCTATAAACTACTGATTGTAAGCCTTTTCAATTATAATGCAACGCAACTGGAACACTAATCTCCATGATGGACAGTTGCAGCCAATATTCAGGAGAAATTCCTCGATCTTGCAGGCTACAATGCTCCACTCCTAAGTTCAAGTTGTCTTATATCTCATTACAGACCTTAGTGTATTAAGAAAATCTAATGACTCAACCAGAAAAGTATTCACACCTTTTTACTTTTTTTTTTAGCTAGTTTAAGTAAAGGATTGTCACTGGGATTTGGGGCAGAAAGATTCACTCTGAGAAGGTCTTCTCCTTCATTTTGGACCAGAATAACCAGCTCTTTGGAACCTACATAAGAGTAAAGAAAATTAGACAAGGGATTATGCAAGAGTAAAGTTATTTACAATAACTCTAGGATATCTGTAACACAGAGAAGAGAGACCGCATAAAAGGGACCCAGAAAGGTGAACATACAATCGGATTCTGTCCAAGCATGCAGTCAAACAATTAGAAGCACATTTTTCAGGCTAATCATTCAGTACTAAAAGATAAAATAGCAAAACCACCAACAGATGCAATAAAGATTTACAGCCAATGACACATCTTAGACCGTCCAAATCATGTGTATGGACAATAATTAAGGTTCATACTATGATGCAGTAAATCTCCAATAATTCCAGAAATTTTGTAATGGCTACGTGCAATAAAATCATAGTCATGTTTAGCTCAGCTTTGTATTTGGTGAAACTATCAATGAAAAGTAGAGGATGTATTTGTAAGCTGTTTGAAGGGCATAAGTGCGTGCTAGACTTGAGCTTCCCATTGAAGTAAATGAGGCAGTAACTGTGCTTGAGACTTAGTTAATCCCCAGTAGAAATGGACACAAGAGATCAGCTATCAATGGGCAAAAGCATCCAGCCAAAAAGACGAAGTAAGCCTTAACAAACAAGCAAGAAAAAGAGTTAATGGAACTCCAGTCTCCAAAGAAGAGGGTGCCAGCTTAAACTAATTGACGAAAAAAGGGCATACATCTAAGAATGAGCATTTCTACAGAGATTTTACAAGTCCAATAAGATTAATGAAAGTAATAAAAATAAGAGAGAGAGGAGCCTCATCATTGGGATATTGAACATGACCATAACAAAAGCAACAGTACACTACAATCTAGCAATAATAATACAAGTAGATTCTTCATAAATTGTCTTTTGGAAAATGGTAATGGCACTTGATCATCTGTGCTCACTACAAAATGGAGCTATCTCCGTCGAGTCAATCATAAGTGGTTGTTCCAATTCCACTTATAAATTAATGAATTATATGTCACGCATTTAGATTTTTAATTCCACAGTTCATCTACTGTCCCTTAAAATTGGAAAGATATTACAAGCCAACTCACTACACAATTGATCACCCTTTGCTATTCAACATCGCTCTATATGAATATGTATATGTATATGTATATGTATATGTATATGTATATGTATATGTATATGTATATGTATATAATAAGCCATCATGACTTGATATATAAGAATACGACAAGTTCTTTATACATCGAGTTCTCTTTGCCAACTTATGCTTACTTTGCAAAATGCAGAAGATCTAAGCCACTGAATATAACAATGTTTGAATTGAACTTATTATCCCACCCACCCCCCACACCCAAAAAAAATGAAAATACGATTACCTGTCTCAAAATTAAGAATGCAGGCAGTCAAAGATTTGTGGTCCTTGCATCTCTTATCTACTCCTGTGCAGTTCTCACTAACCTCCGACTGCAAATCCTGATCCTTGTTCTTGTCCTTCTCCTTCTCCTTCTCCTTCTTCTTCTTATCTGCCTCACCATTCTTCCCATCATCCGTCCGGCTTAGAGGAGGGGGAGCCAGCTTCACTGTATCACTGCTCGTCCTCTTCTCCGGAACTGGAACCTTGGGATTCTTAGAGCTGGTCGCATCCGGACTTGGCGATGGAGGAACCTTTAAAGAAACAAATAATATGGGAATCACAAGCAAATTATTTTCCATATATTACCGACAACAATCTAGAACATAGAAAGACAAAGGAGACACAGAGGGAATTACCACGTCGGAGTTATGGACGGGAGTCAATGCTACCAACTGTCGGAACTTTGAGGGGAAGGAAGCATCGGAAACATTGGCAAAAATTAAAATCGCCAAAATTATACCTACTAACCTACCATTTCTATCCATTACAAATCTTTAACCAAAAAGTCTTTAAACCCACCTTCTCCGACTAGATCCCAACAACAATATACCACTTTCCCACTTCCATGTAATAATTCTGCAACCTAGATCTTATTATTCACCACCACCACCACCAACAACAACAACAACCCTTTTTCCCCCACCCAAGAAAAACAGAACAAAAGAAGCTATCTGAAGGCTTTGGAGGGAGCCAATCGGATAAAGAATTAGGATGTGTTCACTGGTGGTTTCGATGTTTGTGGAAAGAAGAGAGACGGTAGAGGGAGGGCTAGCAGGTCACACAATACAATCACAGAGGTGTGAATCGTGGGACGACCCTTAACATTGGGCATGGTCAGCTGCTGAAAGTCTGCGAGTCTCTGTAACGGAGCGATACACGGATCGCGCAAAAACTTCTGTGATGGGCTTCCTATCGGGTCAATCCGTCGGCCCAATTTTCACGTCCATGTGAATTGGGGTATGGGCGTACGGCCTCTTGTGACAAGCCCATTACTTACAGCCCATTTATATGGTTGGGTAATAAGATGACGATCAATGCTGGGTTGGAGATAAAAATCCACATTCCCCCTAACTTAAATATGGATAAAATAGAGGGGTAAAAAAGAAGAAGAAAATAAAAGCAACCATTCCATGAAGACGAGAAAAAAAAAAAGAAGAAGGAGGAGGAGGAGGAAAAGGGAAAGGGAAATGGAATATTAGCAAGTCTCTTTGGTGTGACAGAAGGTGTTAATATGATGAGACAAGGGGTCCATGTCAAAGGAATCAAACACAATTTCCTTCCTGCAAGGAAGAATAAAGTGCAGCTATTGGGCCAGCTGCTTGATTTCCAGGGTAGATGACATACCAACATTCATTCACCTTTATCTTTATACCTGAAAATTTTCTTTTGCATTATTTTTTTTTTCCAAGGTTGGTAACCAAAAAACCAAAAATAAAAAATAAAAAATCAATGGTCGGTCAATGACCTTTCATTTCCGTTCTTTAAATTTTTGGTTTGACCCAGTCAGGCATTGAAGAGATTTTTCATGGTATTTAGAACTGAAAATTTATTTGTCAGGCAACCTGCCCATTCTCGCTGATGCAACATTAATTGCCAGTTAACTTCCCAATTAAATATACTCAGAAAATTCGTACAAGTTCAAAAAGCATCAGTTTCTTTCAGGCAGATAAGTGGGGTCTGTCAATTCAAAAGTTTTTTTTTTTTTTTTAATTTCATTTTCTTGGCAAACTCCTGCCTTTTTGTTTGTAAATTTACGTGGAAAACTGGACTGCTCCGATGTAAATAAATTGTCACAGGAATCAACAGAGAGCGAGAAGGGCTTGGCCTCTACAACTCAATTGGCCTTTTTGAGCCACGTTCTATATCAGAAAAAGAACCCTTTTTATGTAAGCTTCTTCCACAATCCCTATATATAAACATGAACATGTGAGAGATCAGAGGAGCAATGCCCAAAGTCCTAAGAGAAAGAAATGAATGAATTAGAAGTTGTTCTCAAAAGATTTGGGGATGAGCAGAGCACGCTGGTGGACCAGTTTGAGAGGCTTTCCTTTGAGGTGCAGCTGAACCAGGCCATACTGGGTCGGAGCCTGTCCGAGCCCGGTGCATCCAGGTCTCGTTTGCAAGCACCGGTAAATGGGCACGCCCCAATGCCGATGGGGGAGCAGGCGAGACGAGGACGGCGTCGCGGGTTGGGTTTGCATAAGGTCCTCAAGAAGTTGTTCAGACCAATTTTTGGGGGAAAGGCCAAGACCTGTGGTGCTGCAAATAGGAAAGACCCTGACCCCAAAGATCCTTCAACTTGGAAGGCTTTTACTAGATCACTGAGGATTTGAAACAGCTGGGATTATGTATTTTGTTTACTGTAATTAACATATAAACCATACAGAGAATTATCTTTTAGCTGTTATGAATTATGATCTGTTGACATTTGCACATCTTTCCCTGAACTATTTTCATCTTGAAAATTAGTCCTGTTATGCGGAAGTTTTTGAAGATGGAATTTATATGCTTTAATTTTGGGAACTTTTTAATTCCATAACAGGACACGACGGCAGGTAGTAAACTGAGTTCATATCCAAGAATCATAATTCATAATTGCAAAATTGGTAGAATTGAAATGGTTGTGAACCTCTGAGGCAGAAGACGGTTCCCTTTGCATAGCACTCCGCGGAGAAAGGAGAGGGCTATTATTTTCACTTGGGGGCCGTTGAGCTGAGAAGTTGGCCTGGACTCGATGTGTCCGAGCCTCTCTGGCATTTTTAATTAAAGAAAACGCCGATATCTCAGGAAACTGACGAGCCAACCGACTTGTCGGAAGAAGAGTTATCTGTTCATCCAATCCTTCGAGATGCAGCGTTCAATATCCATTAAAGCCCCATCAAATCTCCACCCTATCTCTCTCTCTCTCTCTCTCTCTCTCTCTCTCTCTCTCTATTTATCATGCTGATGCCTTCAGGCTATCCTTTGCCGTCCCATTTCATTCAATCTCCTTTACCAAGTGACCACCCTATTATCATCAGCAACATCTGCAGTAACAAATTCCCAGGGAGCAAGCTTGTCGTCGTTCCGACAAATTCCCGGGGAGAAAGCTTGTCTTCCTACAGAGATTATCGATTGTGCGCAAAAGTGGCATCTCTTGGGATTGAGAGTTCTAGAACTCCAAGCAGCCTTTTTGAGAATGATAAGAGAACCAGTGCATTGCAGGTACAGAGCCTTTTGGATGAAATTAGAGGAGCATTACCCTACAAAGGGGGAATTGATGTCCTCAAAGTTGGTGAATTTAAAGAAGGCGGAGATTGTAGCATATCGGACTTCAGTGATCTGCTCATGGATTTAGCCGTGGCAGATGGGCATGACCTCGTGTTGAAACTGTGCTCCAATTTATCATCCTTTGGCTTAGTGGCAGATTCATGGACGTATTCGATCGTGATCAGGTGCCACTGCAAGAAAAACAATGTTGATGAGGCTAAAAGTGTTCTAGAGCACATGCTGGAAAATGGGTTCGAGCCAAACGTCGCTACATTCACCACATTGATCAATTCGTTAAGCAAAAGGGGTAAATTGAAGAAAGCTTTTGAAGTCTTTGAGGCCATGAATAGAATTGGGTGCAGACCAACTGTGCAAACGTACAATTGCTTGTTGAAAGGTTTGTGTTACGTGGGGAGGGTAGAGGAAGCGTTTAAATTACTGGCAGATATCAAAAAAAAGAATGCACCCATAGAACCTGACATATATTCGTACACTGCTTTAATGGATGGTTTCTGCAAAGTAGGTCGGTCAGATGAGGCAGTGGAGTTACTTAACGAAGCTCTGGAGATGGGATTGACGCCAAATGTGGTTACCTATAACACTCTGTTTAATGGGTATTGCAAGGAGGGAAGGCCGTTGATGGGCGTCTCTGTGTTGAAGCAAATGAGACAGAGAAATTGTTTGCCTGATTATATTAGCTATAGCACATTGCTGCATGGTTTGTTGTTATGGGGAAATATTCAAGAGGCAATGGAAGTTTACAAGGAAATGATAGGAAGTGGTTTCTTAGCGGATGAGAGGTTGACAAACGGACTCGTGAGAGGTTTGTGTAGGCAATCTTTTGGACAAATCGACATGTTGGAGGACGCCTATGAGGTGTTCGAGAAAATGAAGGAAAGAGCTTTTGTTATAAACCAAAGCACCTATGTGTCGGTGATTGAAGCTCTTTGTGTGGCAAGTAAAGTTGATGATGCCGTGGCCAATCTGCATGAGATGATTGGATTGGGTTATATTCCAAGGGTAATCACTGTGAACAGGGTGATTCGCGCACTTTGTGTTGAGGGACGTATCGACAAGGCAGTTCTGGTGTTGGTTCTCATGTACGAAAATCGTAAAAGGCCGAGTAGAATATCCTATGACCTTCTCATCAGTGAGTTGAATAGACAAAAAATGTTCCTAGGTGCTTGTAATGTCTATGGTGCAGCATTGGTTAGAGGTGTGATTACGCATAAAAGGCCAGGACGATAAGTGAAAGCCTTAACAGCAATTGTTTCTGCAACTTCAATTCGTCAAGGCATTTATTTTGAAATTGACTTGAGAAATGATTTCGCAGGTCACCTATGCTTGAACCATATGACAAAAACATAATGCAGGTTAGAGCTGAGGCGAATTTTCACTTTATGGAAATCCAGTCCTCTGGGGACTCAAAATAAATTGTTTAACAAAATTAGAACAGTGCCATATTAAAATTTTCAGATCATCAATTCAATACACGTAACAAATACAAAAGCAGGAAAATGTAATTTACTACTCTTTGGTTATAAAGGCTAGCTGAAAAAAATGTAATCTCCACAATATAGGTTAAGCCCTGCTCATGTACTTCCCAGTTCTCGTGTCTACCAATATCTCATCTCCTACGTTAATGAAGAGGGGAACATTAACAACAGCACCCGTATCCAATTTTGCTGGTTTTGATCCATCTGCAAGATATAATTCGTTTTCCAATAGTGAGGCCACAAAGAAGACTGGAGACATGCTGTATAATTTGGATTCCCAGGTGCCTGCGATGTCTATGGAGTGGCATTGTTTTTCAAACGAGACATCTAACAGTTCCACGTCGTACAGACATACAGTTGAAAATTGCAAATGTTGCGGACAACCCAATTCATGGTAATAACCATGGAGCAAACTAATGGTTTATTGCTTTTGCTCCAGCTATATAAGTGCATTAAATTAGCCTAGGGACCATTCAACTAGCCTAGAGTTCTCCCGACTTTCCATGAGGAAGCCAAATTATATTACCTTGACCGGGATCTTCATCAACAACCTTCAGCTGTACTGTGATTGGAAGTTCAAGATCTATAACCTACAAAAGCACAAATAACAGACTTTCAACCAGCAGCAACGCAAAAATGATGACATTGAACTGATGTCATTGTCCGTGATGTCTCGATTGTGTCAATTCCAATTGAAAGTGATTTTCTTTGCCGATTCATATATGACAATTAACTGTATGCTAAAGTATATGAAAAAAAATAAAATAAAGCGTATATATGGCAATCAACTGCATGCTAACGTATAAGAAAAAAAAAAAGGGCGGGGGCGGGGGGTGGAAGAGTACTTTTCCATTCCAAAACAATACATTGCAGTTCAATCCCTCTTTCAGCCATTTCGTCTTATCCCCAACATCTGATGCATCAAGAAAGGTTTCTTCAAATGTAGTCTGACAGTCAAAACAAGCTACACATTTTAGATAGGTATGTAGAAAATAATAGGAGTCTGTGTGGACACCATTGTCATTTCATAACATATCTAGATGCTTCAACTGATTCAAATTTGTTCCTTGTACCATCCGAGCACTCAACAATAATGGTTACAATATATAGTTGAGACCGTTCATGCAACGTTGATTGTGAACTTTGCTAAAAAGACAGAAAAACAGAGGAGAAAAAAAGCTTAAATGATGCAGTGCCTAAGAAATTCTATAAAGTGAATGAAAAGCAGTACCAGGTCCATGAATACAAACTGAGAACCATCTTTATAAGTGAACTGCTGTGTTTCTTTGGATACATCTGCCTCGTCAATCTGAGGAAAAAATAATAGAAAAGCAGGAAAAGAAGCACCCTCTCTAAAATGAGCAGTGTGATCTGATGAGACATCAAATAAGGAAATGGAGCCCTTTTAAACAAGTAATTCAACTTTGCTGGGAAACCCAGGATAAGGAATGAGCCAACTGATCAGCACTTTATTCCAAAGGATGGAGCAAACATTGCAAAAGGAATGAAATTTTCAGAGTTTACCTAGGAACCTCTTTTTCCAACTACCAAATGCAAAAATTAAAAAGCATTTTTTTGTATGATTAGTAATCATTCAGAGTATAACCATAATGATGCTGACACCAAACATTCACATATTTTGAACTATTGCTATCTGAATAAGACATTCAGACATAGAACCGGAGATGGGCATTCCAGCATTTGAAAGAATAATTCTACAATATAACCATACTGATAATATTTACTCGGACGTGAATTCATCAAGCACTGATCTTACCATAGCCCACCTAAAAACACAAGCTGCCAAATTCAGCTACGAAGTGCCCAAGGTCAAACACGCATCGAGCGACTCTAAGCTTTACAGAAAAGACATCCAACATACCCGTCAAGCCATGTTCGGACAGGGAAACAACTTATAACCAGGGCAGTTCGATTTTCGAGTGAGCAATGAGTGGCACATTGTAGAACATATTATTAGGTTTCTATTTCACCTCTAAAAGAGATTCAAACTGACCATAAATCCTGCTCGAAAAGTTTTATCGACAGTGTTTCCTGTTATGTAATTGCGTATCTTGGTCCTGACAATTGCTGCCCCTTTTCCAGGCTTCACATGATGAAACTCTGCACCCAAAACCAAAAAAAAAAAAAAAAAGGAAAAAAAAGGCCCAATTACCTCGCAAGTTGAGAACTAATATATATATATATATATATATAACTGAAGCATAGGGAAGGACAAAAGCACCTAGAACTCGCCAAGGAGCTCCATCGACTTCAATGTTGGTACCTACTTTGATCCCGTTGGTGTCCAATGCATAGAGTTCTGCTAATGAAAACCTTATTACTCAAAACAGGGAATGCCAAGGGACTGTCATTTGAAAGGGAACATAGAAACAAGATAAAAGAATTACTGGGGAAAATGGGGCGCGAAATTGTCTTGAGGAAACTCGGCATTGGAAGAATGGACGGCTTTGCTGGTGAACGTCGGAAGATGGAACAAGCCGAACAGAGGGCAAAGGTTGATGTTCCCGCCATGGATACTTGTTAAGGAAGCCAAAGCCAATCTTCAAACAAATAGTAAAGGGCTAAAGAGAAGGACATACTTACGTTATATTCAGTGGTATATTACATTGTCTCTCTATCTTCGCCGTATTTGTGGGAAGATTTAACGAGGTGAATATCAACAAACTTTAAAAAAAATTATAATAAATAAAAATTATCATAAATGTCAATATAAAAAAATACATGCATATAAATAAATTAATAAATTGTAATAAAAATATATTGTTTGCTATTAAAAAAAAAAGATTGTTGAGAATGGTCTTACTTGTAGACATTTTTGTCAACATAAATATTTGATAATTAATGACTTTTAAAATATTAAATTTGAAAAATTAAAGATTTTTGACATTAGAATACCAAAAAAGAGAGAGAGAGAGAGATTATGCATATAATTGAGTAAATAATTAACAAAACATTTTATTGCTTACCATATGATTTGAATGACAAATGAAATTATAACTCTCAAATAATTAATTAACTAAATAATTAGATAAATATACAGATTATTTTATTAATTTAATAAACAACTCATACAAAAAATTTTCAAAAATCAGGAAGTAAAACATACTGCAGGTGGAAAAGGGGCTGTAAGGGAATATTTGTCGATGAATTCTTCTTGTTTTAATCGAGGCTGCTTCCAATTTGGGGGGGGGGGGGGAACAACTGTTAGACGAACTAGCAATGGAACTTTCCCTAAAACGAAAAATAAAAATGAATCGAACGATTACTTGTACCATGGCCTCTCAAAAAAAGAGCAAAAATAAAAAATAAAAAATAAATCACGTCAATTAGGCTTGAGTATCCACCCCAGATTTGGGGTGTTCTTTGTACTTCAATAGAATCAAATTATGGCCATTTTTCGGTGACCATGTTAAAGGTAAAATTTCCTTTTCGACATTATTGTTTGAATCTTGAAGTTTTGGCAGTAATCCCATTCTAATGAATGGAAAGGGGGAAATGTAGATTGGGAATTATAACGAAAATTTCTTTTTTAGCTTTTGGGGTTTCTTGTGCTTTATGGAAAGTTGAAAACTTGAAATGGATGGGATGCATATTTCAAAAGTTATTAAAATATAATATATAAAATTTATTTTTTATAATTAAATTTTATTATATTCAAATTACACTACTCTTAGATTTAATTCGAAATATATATACATATAAATAATATATTTATTTTTTCTTTATACTTTGAATACAATAAAATTTTAAAGAAAATTAATATTTAAAATTTTATTTAATAATTTAAAATTTTTAAATATAATATAGAGATATTAACATTAAAATATAATTAATATTTTGAACAAATTCTCTAGTCGCAAATCGAAAATGTGAATTTTCCGGTTAGGAAAAGAAAAAAAAACAAAAGAGGTGAAATTAATGGTTAAAAACTGGAAGTGCAAGTGTCATAGCAGAGCGGCACCGTTCCATCAGCGCGTACATGGCGCGCGTGACGCTTTCCTTGTTATGATACGAGAAAAAGAATACATCATAGCCGTTGATCCGTTCGGCGGAAGCCAATCCAACGGGTAGTTTCACAGTCAAAGGCATTATCCCGATAAGCCTCATTGAGAATGTGTTTTTTATTCTTTTTTTTAATTTTCGGTTATAATAATGATAATAATAATATTGATGGTGATGTTCAAAGCTTTGACTAGATATGGGGCCCACTTCAACGAATCGGAGGTGTCTTTTGTTGAAAATCGAGATGGATCATAATTTTTATTACCGTTTTTAGACGCCATGTTGAGCTGGCTCAGCCATCTGCGTTATGACCAAACTATCCTCCTCGTTTAAGATTCAAATGCACCGGAACAGGATAATAAACTTTACCAGTTAGCAAAACGGTGAAGGTCAAAAACGTACAAAAAAAAAGAATTAAAGGTAAAAGCGACTGTTCGTGGTCGGTAGCTTTGACCATTGCTCACTTTGACTCTCCTCTCTCTCCTCTCTTTTTTTTTTTCAGAGACACAGACGCATCTTTTTTTTAATATTTTCATTGAGGAATTCCACTCTTTTTTTTTAAAAAAAAAGAAAAGATTATATACATATACATATATATATCGGTCTCAGCTTTTTCTCATTTGCTTTATGTGACTGAAAAAGGAGGTTTTTTTTTAAAACAAAAAAAAAATCTCCGAATCAAAGCCAAACACGGGTTTCCATTTTCATCATCGACCCAAGAATATCCCGTCTTTCAACTTCAACTTCGCATGAACTGGCGACTTCAGGTTCGACTGTCACTACGATTTCTCATGTTTTAAATGTTGACGATATATTGGAGCTGTTGGTTTCCAGAAAAGTGTTTGTCTTCTGAATTTTCTCGAGAAAATTTGCAACTTTATTTTGTTTTTTTTTCCTTTTTTTTTTTTTGCTTGCTTGATTCTCCTTCTCTTTTGTCTTTTTTTTTTTTTGTTGTAAAATAAGGGCTACGGGTAATTATTCTCCGCATGTGGAAGTTTCATGACGAGGAAATGATTTTTTAATGTGCGGTACTGCGGTTTGTTTCTTTGAATTTGCATGATTTTGGATCTTGTTTTGTAATATTGTAATCCTGATTCGGGGCTTATTATCTTTTTATGATTATTATTTATTATCTTTAAAGCTCATTAATGGAGATAAAGCTTATTTGTTGATCCTTAAGTAATTTGGCAAGATGGGGCAGTGGAGGATTTATTGTGCATTTCAGTTTGGTAACATGATCAATTTTAGGCCGTTATGGTCTTTGCTATCTGTGGCATATGATATCATCTGAGATTAATTTTAACTAAAATGGCTTTGTCAATGTAGCGGCTTTTAAATTTGAGTGAAATTTTGAACCCTGCTAGTTATTAAGGGATGTGGTAAATTTCCTTGGTTATTAACTTATCCCTGTTTGCATTTTCCCCTAAGACAATTGCATGTTCTGATCAATAGCAAATTTTTTTTTTTTTCTATTTTTCAGTCATTGGAAAAGAGAGTTTCTTTTGAGCAAAGATGGTAATGGTTTTTTATTTTTTGTGCCAATTTGCATTCAATGATATGCAACCAGAAAAACCATGTACTAAGACATTTTCCTTTGAATGGGCTGTGAAACAGTTAATGATTGTAGATTGCTTACTGTATGATTGGCTACTTAGTGGCATTGGTGGAATGTCGCACTGTTCTTCATTCAACTCTCAGTCTTATGTGAATGATTGAAAAATTGAATCGTTTGGTTTACATGAATATTCTTTCCTTGAGGCATTAGTAAATGTCGAGGCTCTCTCCATTGGAAACCTTTATTGAATTCTATGCTTGTTACTTTCTTTTGGCAGAGTCCCTGCACATTTAATGTACTGAGTGCAATAAGATGGGGTGCTTCACTGTTTCAAAGAACAAGAAGAAAAGTACTGAGTGGACTGTTTCTGTCAAACGTGCCATGCCTAAGGAGCAATCACCAACTACACTTCCTGAGCCCCAGACCCGAACTCGGTTGCTGCAGTCAGCGCCGCCTAGTTTTAGGACTAGAGTAAAAGTTGTTCAACCAGATAACAGGGTGATGAATAATAGGGCAAGGGCACTATCAGCTCCAGAAAGCCTTGATGCAGTTGAACAAGAAGCACTAGCATCAATTGAATATGATGAGCGCGAAGATTCAAAGAGCGGAGTTGTTTCAGCTAAGGAGCAACAGTTGCCTAGTCCAAGACCTCTTCCTCTTCCCTCACCTCATGGCTCTGCCATGAAGCCTACAAGTAGCTTTAAAATTGGGAATGGAAGTGGCCCTCTGCTTGCTTCTGGACCATTACCATTGCCTCCTAGTGGATCACTGAGGAGCTTTTCATATGAAGAAATTGCATCTGCTTGCAATAATTTCTCTTCAGAGCGATGGGTTTCAGAAGGTCTTTCTTCCATTATAGATAGGGCTTCTTTTGGGGATGACACTTCAAGTTCAAAGAAGTTCGAAGGCATTGCTTGCCTTCATCCTTCTGCTCAGGTAATGCGTTAATTTTGTGCTTATTCATGCACAAAAGAAAAATATTTCTTCTAGCCATTATATATTTTCCAGGTTGGCAATGGCTTGATAATAGGGTTTAGAGAATGCATTTTTTGATGGATTCAGTTTACCACTGGCTTCTACTTAGCACTGCTGTTTTTCTGGTGTGTGAATTGTTTTTATGCTTTAGTTTCTTAATAGTTGTTTTTGGAAATAAGGTAATGTGGAAGATTGTCTAGGATTACACCTCGAATACTGTACCTATATTGTCAAAGTTGCCAGTTGGCAGATAGGGAAACTATCAATGCCTTCTTGGTATGCTGGCTGAGATTATCTTGATAACTCCAACTATTAACCAGCACAGATGGAAGAAGCAAGTTCACCTTCAGTTAACCTTTTCCCTTGTACCTAAAATGTATTTGCTAATTCCTTAATCAATCTCTTACATGCCTCACCTTTGGTATAAATTATAAGACAATGACAAAGGTATAATGCATTGTTTGTTTTAGACTTTGGATCTACTGGAGAACTTACTGATATGCATGTTTATACCCTTTGCAATTATTTGAAAAGTCTCATGGAATATCAATGTGTCTATGGTCATCCAGGATTTAAAGGAGTTTGTAAATGAGGTTAACACTCTTGCTTCTATGCGACATCCAAACCTATGTAAATTGCTTGGTTATTATGTGCGTGATGGTCCAGAACAAAGAATGTTGATTTATGAGAGGCTTTATCATGGAAGCTTGGACCGTCTTCTATACAGGAGATCAGATGGACCTCTCATTGATTGGAATACCAGAATGAAAATTGCTTTATATGCTGCACAAGGTCTTACCTTCTTACATGAAGAAGGGCCTTTCCAGGTAATTACTACTTTGCTCTCTCTATAATTGTTGAGATCTCTGAAGATGAATTATAACATGTTGCAAGTTGCTATGTGTAGCTTATAGGTTTTTCTTGTTTGCACTGGGTATTATAGCTCCTTCAATTATTCCTTCTGGAATATCTCTGTTCTGTTATTGAAATGAGACCATTTATTTAAACAAATGCCCTGTTTGTCACACTTTCTCATTTTCATCTTGGAGGAAAATTGGCTGACTTAGTTAAGACACTGCTGTTATCTTTTGGAGTATACAGAAATTGTTGGTATAAAATAGTTATTTTTATGCTTGCTGAAATAATTTTTAATTCGCAGGCAATGTACAATGAATTCTCTACTGCCAACATACAGATTGACAAAGATTTTAGTGCAAAGCTTTCAGGATATGGTTGTGTTGGTCATATTCCCGATTCAGAGATCTCCAACAATTCAGTGGTAAGTTCTTTTAAATTTTATGTTGATCTGCATAAATTCATCTTGGTTACTTTTAGCTTGCATATTGACTCAGGTGAGATTATTTGTTATTTAATTGGCATGCAATAATGATCTACTCAGACCTTATTTTGGTTTCTTTGATGTAAACTTTTGCGTGTGCATTGCAGCTTGTGGGGCTAATAAAAGTGCCTTTTGTTACTTGTACAGGCGGTGGCAAACCTCTCAGTGGAGACACTGGAGAGAGGTTTGTTGACTCCAAAGAGCAATGTATGGAGTTTTGGAATTGTTCTTCTTGAACTCCTTACTGGCAGGAAGAATCTTGATAGCCATCGCCCCAAGGAAGAGAGGAACTTGGTCAAGTGGAGCCATCCTTTCTTAGCTGATGACTGTCGGCTGTCCCTGATTATGGATCCTCGGCTAAAAAGCCGCTTCCCAGCAAAAGCGGCCCGGGCAGTGGCTGATGTTGCTCGAAGGTGTCTTCAGAAGGACCCATTGGATAGACCAACTATGAGAACCATTGTCGAGCTTCTCAAAATTATACAAGACATGAAGTATTCTTGTCGCTTTCCTCTGCAGGAGCCAGCTGCAGTTGCTGGAAAACAGATGTCTAGATCCCCAAGTCTTAATGGGATTGTTGCCCCTGCACAGAGGTCAAATCTTCCACCATCAAAAGCCAGACCATCTGTGTCTCCTTCAAGGCTGTTCAATTTACCTGTTTCTCTTCCTCAACGTGCCTGTTCCTCTGCCTTTAGAGGGACTTGAATGGCAGAAAAGTCAGAAACCATCATCATCAGCGTTGAAGGATTTTAATTGTTGATAATTTGCAATTTTTCATTTTTGATTGTCTTGTCCACCCCCTTCTCTGTGATTCAATGAATTATACATAAGATAAAGCTGTTCTTCCTCCCCCATGTCATCCTTCTAGATGATTGAATAGAGAGGATGCTATTTTGTAGATAAGAGTGCTAAGCCTAGTTTATTGGGCTTCATTTTTTAGTTTTTCTGTAATCAACATTAGTACTCTTTATACAACATAGTCTAGGTTTATTTTCTTCAATGTTTATCATGAGTAATGCTAATTTCATTTCATCATGCAAATGCGTTCCCCATATTGGTCTGAAATTGGATTTCAATTTCAATTTCCACTAAGCAGTTTTTGGATTTGCTTGCTGAGACAAACGGTGGATTTGTTTCTGTATTCAATTTGATGGGGTTGCCCTGGTCCTGCTACGGCTGCTGGTTTGCTAGCGGAGTTTGCTCATCTTTAACTGCAGAATTATGGGATCTATTGGGTGGTCTTGAACTTGCTCGGCAATGTGGCTATGGCAAGCTCTACGTGGAAGCAGACGCTAGAGTTGCCCGTTGAGTTATAGCCGTGCTCTGATCCAACGAAATTGGCAGATGAGAGTTGGCAACGTTTGGAGGAAATCAAGTTGCTGATTAGCTTGTAAGTTATGCTTTTTCTCTTGATTGTAGATTTCATATGCTAGTACAACCCCCTCCTGGAGCCCTTCAGCTTCATAATCAGGACACGGCTGGTTTATATTGGCCCCCAAGGCCCATCATTATTCTCATTCGTTTTTTTTTTTTTTAACAAAATATATATACCTTAGCACACTGTTAGACACATAATTAATTAGGATTAATATTTTAACTTTAAAAAATATAATTAATTATTGCAACACACAAAGATATATATAACATTTATTTCTCAGAGCACCTGCATAAAAAAAGGTATCATTTTTCTTTCCTTCAGGTCCTCCCCTCAACATACTTTTTACCGTGAATTCAAGATCCATGCGGTGCAGCCACGTTTCTCTTTGCTTTTTTCTTGGCACATTGGACAGAACACAGCCATATTTCTGTGCTTGACAATGTACGGAGGAAAGCCGCAATCTTGGAAAATAACCATTGATGCCAGAACCAAGAAATTTCAGTTCAAATTCAAAGCAAGCAAAACAGGACTCTCATGGAGCTTCCTCAGATTCGCGATCTTGATCAAGATACGCAAGTTGCTCCTCAACGTGAAAGCGGAATCCGGGACTCCAACGACCACACGAAAGCCAAAAGCCTATAAGTCCAAATTCCACAGATATTTCCAAAAATTTAGCACCCCGCAAGCAGAGAAACGCACCATTTTTGCGAAGAAAACCCCCAATTCCAACCACACCGAAAGTCAATTTCCCGCTGACGTAATAAGAAGGCTCCTCCCTTGTAAGGTATGTGTTTATATGTTACATCCCTAAATTTTGCTGTTTTTGTCGCACAGTTTTTGGGTCCAAAGAGTGATGTTGGAATTTCCACCATAGCAGCCCCTTTGTGTGGGATCTTTGCTGATTGGAGCCACCCTTGCATTGTTGTTGGAATCAGCGTCTGCGAAAGATCAAAAGGGAAATATCGTCCATGGTTTATCTATCTTCTTGTTAGTTGTTGCTTTATTGTTCAAGGGATACATGAATGGAAAATCCAGGAGTTTGTTGGTGTTCTTGACAATTGCAACAATTGTTTGTGCCGCTGTGTTCTGTTTAGATAAGCGCATGAATGACAATAATGGGGGTTACATCTCAGAAATTTTCTGGAAGGCATGGAATCATGCTACTTATTCTGGGTGTTTGTACGTGCTTTCCCAGGTAGTTCCCCACACTTCTAAACTTTCTTGCTGATTTGATGGTTTGAGCTCTCCGATCCACGCTGTCTGAAAAGATGACACCTTTTTCAGGTAATGTGCTCCAGGTTTTGTGAATATTTGAGGGGAAATTTGGGGTTCCCGGGAAATTGGGGCTACCCGACAAGTCAGTTAGCTGTGGAATAGCTGGTGATATGTTTCAAGTTTGCAGAACGGTGTCAAGGCTTGAACCAAATTCTTTGGGTTACTGTCTGTTGTGCAGCCTGAGGAGAGCAAATTCTTGGCAGAGGAAGTGGTCAGAAGATGATTGCCCCTTCATCTGCTACAAAGGAAAGTTTAAAGCCTTTCCCTTGTTGATGGGATTTCCCTTTGACCTGCCTCATGGGCACTAGAAAAGTTTCTCGTCGATCCTAGGAAAGATGCCACTCTTGCTAGAGGCTGCTGATGAAAGATGTACGTTATTGTTATGATTTCGACATTTTCTACATTTTTGAGCTTATTCTACTATGCCTGATCTTTTACTTCTTAGGAAATCTATTTATAAATTAAGAGTCCTATGGAAACATTGAAAATTATATATAGTAAGTTAGAATTACTAGAAAAAGAATCGGAGATTCAAATTCAATTCTTATTGCCTTTCAAAGCATAATGGAAACTCGAAAGCAAGCAAACAAGAAGTGTCACATTCGAGGAGCTGCTCGGACAGACGGAGTTCCATGTCTTCTTCTGCATGGACATAAAAAGGTTACAGGTACGCTGTCACCATTCTAAAATCAACGGACAACCCTCATTCTGAAAACAACTTTATATCTTTTGATTGTAAGATGGTCCCGAGCATTCAGTTCATGCAATCAACACAGAGAAACAACGATTCCCGTAGCCTGCTGTGGGAGCTTTTGTTGGTTAGTACAAACAAATAAAACTATTGACATGTATTCATTGTTTGCTGAATTAAAATAAGTTGGAGGAAATTACTATGGATAGTCATAGTTTGCCGCTTTTAATTCACACGACACAAAACCACTCAAATTTCCATCTGGGTCCCCAGTTTCCTTACAATCAGTGTTGAAAGTTCCTGTAACTTGGAAATTTTACACTCCTTAGATCGGTGTGGACTGTCATTTACTGGATTCCAAGTCCGTAGAACAAAGAGCACAAAGAAACAAAAATGAATCAGAAATAAAAATGAAATAGACGGATGGGCCTAAATTAAAACCAAAAACCAGACCCAGGATAACCGGCCCAACTCAAGACCCAGACCCCAAACGCATCCTGAGAAGAACCAAACTGACCCCACTTAATAAAAACAGACCCGGTCCAGCAGCCTAAAACCTAAACTCGAGCTAGCAAAAATAAAAAAAATAATTAAAAAAATATAATATATATAAAGTAGACAAAAAAAAAAAAGGGGGAAAAAAACATGCCCAACCATTTGATATAAGCTAATTTTTCGAGGTAAAATAATTGAGAATAAAATTTGAGAGGAATGAAATTTGATTAAAGAATTAATTAAGGTAAATAAGTATAATTTTAGAATTAATAAAGACGAATGTAATTTAGGGTTAAAAATTTAGAAAATAAAAAATTTAAGCTAGAAGTAGAACAATTTAAAAGAAAAATGATGAAAATGAAACTTGATTTTGATAGATAATAAAAAAAATGGATGAAGAAAGAACAAGGGAAAGAAGAGAGTGCAGCTAGAGAGAGAGAGAGGGGGGGAGGGATTGCCAACAAAAAGAGAGAAAAAGACATGTATATTTATAATTAAATTTGAAAATTAATCAAAAAAATAATGAAGGAAAGAGAAGAGTGAGAGAAGCGGGTAGAGAAGTGTACAAAGTAAAAAATCTCCACTCATTTTGTGTTTTTTCACTTTATAAAAAGAAAAGAACTAAAAACTAAAAACTAAAAACACCAAACTTAGATGAAGAAAAGAGACTTTAGGAGGGTAGTTCAGGTAACCCAGCTGGTTAGAGTAGAGCAGAGGTGGGAGCGAAGCCACATGAGGCTTAAACCACACCTAACCATTACGGGACCAAACTTAAAGGCCCGTGCTAAAGCCCGCACCCACATGCCCAATGAATCCGGTTAGGATTCTATTCGGCCACCACAAACCTCGCATATAGGTACGGGCATATAATATTGGCCTTCTGCAGAGACCCCACTACAAAATAAGGAAGGAGAACTCCTGGGAGGTCAACTACAAAGAAGCACTCAGATAACAAGGAAAGATAACAGGATAAAAAAGAAAAATAAAAATAAAAATTCTATGTTGTTCTTACATGGACATTCAAATTACAAGGAAATGTACTGGATGGATCCTTTGATCGCTACTTATAAAACACAAATCAACTTTTCTACAAAATTCACAGCTTAATAAGTAAGACGAACAAAGTTGGCCTCCAATATCGGACTAGACTCCACAATCTGAACCCACCTGCAAACAGCTCTCCGTTCATTCAGCTCTAGCTTTTTTTTTTCTTTCTTTCTTTCTTTCTGTTTTTTTTTTTTTTTTTTTTTTTTTTTGGGAGTGGGGAGGGGGAATTCTAAACATGATGTGCTCAAATCTTTATGGCTCAAAAACACCGCTCGATAACATAGCATTGCACATCGACACACACACCTCAATAGTTCAGCAAGGAGTACTTAACTCTCAAAACAATTTTGCCTTTCTCAACACCAAGCTTTCCACCAGTAACCAACCAATGACCTGGTGGATCTTGTGGCCCTTTTGTCATCTCAGATGTGTCGATGAACTTCGCCAACTTATTGCCCACAATATTTTCTCTTGAACCTGAGCTGGAGTCACCAGATTGAGCATTATGTGTACCATGGGGTTTCTTTGACTTGTCGGTTGGGGCGTGATCCCACAATGATCTCCTTATTGTGCAGCCTGGTAGCCTAGAATACAGAAGTTTCATGTATAGAACATTTCTTGACACAAAATCCCACACTCCGAGTTGGGCTCCTGTGACTATGTATACACCAGAGAGGTCACCAATTAAGGTATCAGAGTTCTCAATTGGTGCAGTGCTTATGTGAGAGAAGTTCTTCCACTTCACTGGCTCAAACCATCGACTATCCTGCTCCTCAGGGCCCTGCCACTTGGGAGCGCCAATCGAAACACATGCATCCCAGTTGGGAAGGAGGATTTTAGGAAGAGAAGCTAAGTGTTGAAGATGAATACTTAGCCGATTCTGCTTGGCTCCTTCCAGACACAATCGCAAGCCTGTTACAGGCCTACGTCCAACTGATATCTGAACCCCACATTAGGCAAAAAATCAACACCAACCTTTAAAAAAGGTTTATGAACAAAAAGTAGAATTCCTTTAACATATTTAATTGGCTAATGATTATAATTGACGGAATATGTGCCGTTTCTACAACATCTAATTGACAGAATCATCATTAAATCTTCACAAAATAGTTCTAATCTAAAGTAAATCAGTGACAGTGTCCAATTAGTCAATGCAAGAACGATGGCAGCTCCCTTCCAGCCACAACAAAGGGGACTAAGGAGGAAGTGGATCATCTGGCCAAGTAGCATGGATTGGACTCTCATGACAGCTAGAGAAAAGTCTAATTCTATCATGACAGAAAGCAATGAGAATCAACATTGAATGCAAGCTGAAAACTTTGTTTCTTTAAGCCAACAAATTCTCCCAAAATGAAATGCTGCATTTTCTGTTTTAAAGGAATTGACCAACTAGAGTAAGCCCACTTCCTTGCATTGTGCAACACAGAGGAAAAAAATCAAAGGAAAGTTGATAAATACAGGTCTTCCACCCCATTCCCTTACTTAGAGCAAATAGCCATATTTTCAATTGAGAACTAAAAAATGCAGAACCAGGCCACAAGAGGGTGCATACCTGCTCTTGACTGACATATAACTTTTGCCCCATCATGCTGAATTGCAGAGATGGGCAAACAGGTTCCTTCTTTTGGTGGCCAGGAATCCTTTCCTGGATGGGAGCCCAGATTCTAGGAATCTGAAACTCCAAAAAATATCTCAGTTCTTCAATCTGAGGTTTGTCTGTGAACAATTGTCAACAATTTTTGAAATCACAATTAGTGTATGTGAAGCTATTGCAACACAACCCACATGACAAATGGATTCAAAGTAAGCAGAGATCGAGGTAATGGATTCAAAGTAAGCAGAGATCAAGGTTTCTTACATTCAAGGTATAAACCAACAGCGCGAGTCAGATGCTCCTTTCCAGGTGTCCCAACAAGGAGATCAGTAATAGGAACAAAAGTCATCCCAATGACATCTGGAGATGACCTCACAGTTCTTACCCATCGGGAGTGACTTTGCTCTAGATCATCTCCTCCTCTCCTGCGGAAAATAACCGTAACATCCTGCACTTACAGAAATTCAAGAAATTTCCCTTAGCACTGTGTCTTGGAAAAAGTAAGAATTTGATCAATCACTCACATGAATAAAAAGGTTCAGCCACAGGAACGAACAACTTTTAAATGCATATAAAAGTCAAATGGTGTTGCATGACAACAGTGCATAATCAGATCTTTAACAACGCAAAAGCCATAAACCATGATTTCAATTTAATCAGTAACAACAGTCCATGCCCACTATTATCACCACTGCTGCATCAGCCTACAGACAAATCCAAAGAAAGGGCCGTGGCGGAAACTTCAAGAATTTCAGACTGGATGGTTTGCAGTCAGTTCATTGAGCCATCTTGCTAAATTGTGAAGCAGTAAAGTTCAAATGAAAAAACAGCATTAAATTGACACTCCACTGATTCTCTTGTTTAAAATCAGTCAGGTATGCAACTACAACTATCTCTAGGATGATGGAATGTCAAGAAAAGGAATAAAAAAAGATCTACTAGAATAGGAAGCTGAGGAAATCTACATACTTCTTTCCCAGTAAGATATGGTGCACTAGTAGGTTGAGGGTATATCCCTTGGCCGTTAAATATGCCAGAATCACCACCCTGAAAAATTCCCAAATGATCTACAGCAGGTGTCCAGGAATCAAGTAGTGGGGGCAGATTAAGGAAGGAAATGAAGCACGGAAATATGCTGGAACAAACCTTCTCCTTGATTTTCAATGGACCCGAACTATGACTATCCGTCTCCACAAACCTCTGGTTTCCAATTTCCTGAACATAGGTTTTAATTTCTGTGGTTGACAAAGGAGAAGTCGGATGTTGTTTAACGTATATCTCATCCTTACCGCCTATAGTTACTGAAGCAATAATATGTGTCCCAAAATTTTCAATAAAGCTGTCAAAATAGGATATGATAGTCATGTTGATATAACATCATAATGTCAAATAATTTCCTTGTGTAATTACAAAACTCATACCTTGCCAAGGATGAAGGGTCCCAACAATTTGGTACAGCCAATTTAACATTTTCCCGCAACACTGGTGGGGGTCTCACCAGTTGAACCTTGGCAAGTGGAATATAAAATCCATCCATTGAAAGGGTCTTTGTAGCTGCAGCATCAATGTGCTTTGAACCATTATAGCTAAATGCACAATTGAAGCCCCCGAGAGGGAAATCTCCTGATATATGTGCCTTTCTATTGAAGTGCTCCACCATCTGCAAACATTTTGGCTTCATCAAGCATTTAGATCCTCATGTCCAAGCAAAACTGTGGTAAAAATTAACCTACTTTCTCAAAGTTTGAATCAACGACAATTTAAAAACTCTCCAAATTCCCAAAAGCCAAAACTTTATTCAAACTATCTCCACCGCCACTGAAACCTGATTCCCAAACATCTAAAACTAAAAATCAGTATAACTCTCCTGCATCAACTGACACAGTATCTCAACAACCGAATGTCAACAAAGACAAAATTAAGAGAAACATAAATAAATAACTTACTGAATTGAACAAAGAGAAAGGTAAACCTACCTCATGGAAAGTGCACGGCCCAAAATTCCGACGGCCAACGGATTCCACAGAGTTATTAATGTCCCTGGAAACATTAGGAACAGCTATTCCATCGTATAAATAGAGCTCCCTCGTATGTTCCTCGTCAATCTCAATCACTACAGACCCAGCAATTCCTTTGCAGTACAGCAACCTCGTATCAAAGTTTACATCGAATCCTCTCCCGAGCGCTTGGACTGCATTAATCGCTGTGTGAATGGCCGCCGCGTTTGCATTTCCAATTCCATTCTCCCCCATTTTCTCATCACACAAAATTGCTCTTAATTTTGAAAAGAAACCCACTTTCCAGCGTCAATTATTCATCTTGATCGCTGGCAGCCCTCGATTAAATGGAAAACCTTTCTTCTTTGATTTCTTATCTCAACACCCATACAAGTCTCTTGGTCTCCGCCCGTACCTTCGTGGGGTTTTCAGAAGATTTCAATGGGCGAAGCCTTCCAATAAGATGCTGATGAATTGCAAAACGATGACGGCAGCAGTTTACGTAATTAGATATTTACTATGTATCTTCTCTGGATCTTTAATCCATCGAAGGTTGTCTGATTGGCACTCTCTCTCTCTCTCTCTCTCTCTCTCTGCAATTCTCGATTTGTGTATCTTTTCTTTCTCTCTCTTTCGGCTGTGTATTTTTACTGTTTTCCAGTTTCAGTACTTATATTATCTTGTATAAGCGTAAGAGCTAGACGCTATAACCATTGACTTCCAGTTCTGCATTTTCCAAGGAAATAAATGGTGACGTAAGCGTGTAATGCTTTCAAGGGCGAATGGGCGTTGCAGAGCTTTTTCTGTATTAACACGTGGATCTTTGACGCTGCATCCAACGGTTGTGTAGTTAAAGTTATTCAAGAGCAGTCAAGTAGACTTTGACGTTTCCAATTCTAAGTTGAGAATTTATGGGGTCCATGCTGACTCCCACCCCTTTTTTGCCCATTCCCATCTTCGAGTTTGAATTATTGTTTCTACTTCTGCTTTTCTTGTTCATTCCTTGTCTTTTCCTTTTTCCCATTATTAATTGCAAAGGCTTTTGGTGAATATAGCATTCTTTCAGCAAAAATAATAAGACAACATAGAATTAAAATCCATAGATAAAGTAATATTTAAAATATTTATTGTAATTAATTATCTTATTTTTTTATATATATATTCTTTCTTTTTTTAACTTTTGTGTCTAAATTTGATGATCCAGATCTTGTTTTGTCTTTACTACCTCCAATAGCAAATAGACTCTGCTATCTATATAAGGCATAAAATGTGAAAGACGTTAACTTGAAAGAAGGATCGGACTTTGTATCTAAATTCTCTATTTTCGTAGAAGCGGTAGCTTCTTAAATCTCAACACAAATGATGATTGATGAGTAAAGGCATGGAGGAAAATAGAGAATAGTATACCAATAAAGAGGGGAATTACCAAGAAAGAACACAAGTAACGACACCAAAAAAAAAAAAAAAAAAAAAAAAAAGTTATTGTTGACCCGACTTTTCAGAGAGTTTACAATGCTCCCTGTGTCTTGCAGTGTACTGAAGCATATACAATTACGCATATCATATGGATGGTGCATTCAGGGTATGGCGTTATCTGGCCAATAGGGTTAGCCGAAGGCATCGTGCACAGTGTGGCACTTGACAAGTCCACTTTTTGAGGAAGAATTGTCAAGGGAGGTCGGCACATTGCGTGGACCATGATGCACTGAGCGCTAGCACGAAGCCTCCAAGCGTCTGGTACACATCACGACGCCTTCAGAAAAATCAAAAGCTTTCACCGCCCTTGCACTTGTTTTATTATTTGCAATCTTAGCCTTTTTTTTTTTTTTTTTTTTTTTTTTTTTTTTTTTTTTTTTTTTTTTTTTTTTCTTTTTTTTTTTTTTTTTTTTTTTTTTTTTTTTTTTGCTTTTTTTGAAGTACTTGCAGCCTTACATTGCTCGTAAAGAAGCTATAGACATTTGTTTCGCCAGTAACGTTGTCAGCCATGTCCCCGGACCGTCGTTTAAGTTGCATCCCTTCTTTTTTTTTTTAATGCTTTTTCATGGGATAATAGAGAGTTAAATCACGCACGTTCAGTATTATTATCAGTTAAAATCGATGTGTAATCCACGGTTAAAGAAATTTCCTTGGTTCCCAAATTTAGCATGTGTCTGTTTTTTCTGTTTTACATTTGTGGTCCACGAATGTGAACTGAAATACCTTGAGAGGTGAAATTGCTGGATGTCCTCTAACTGATTGATCATCCAACAATGAAAAGAGAAATCGCCTTTAACTACCTCGATTTCTAATCTCGTTATGTTCCGTACGATGAGCAAAGGACCATCTCCTTTCACTCTTCCTCCGTACTCTTTACTGGTATATTTCAGACGTCACACCAAGGCCCAACTTCCCTGCACGAGAGCCACGGCTGAGAAATTGGCTTTGCCATACGAAAGCTCAAGCTCGATTCAAGATTGAGCCAACTGAGCGAGGCTATAGGAAATACACTTGTACGAGCCCTCGATACCAATCCAGGCTTCATATTGCTGACTGGTTCTTCTGGCTCAGTCCTCCTCAGCTGTACTAACTACGAACCTAGTGTCACGTTCCCCACCAAAAGCATCGAGGATAGTCAATCAAACGGTTATGTACCAAATGTCTCCACAGATGGCTATTTCAATTTAACCTTCAGGCTACCACAGAAAATCATACGAGAGTTATAGATGTTGAAAAAGGGATGGCAAGATGCATGAAGCCATCATTAAAGGTGGTCAAAGATATTGACAAAATTTCTTCTTTACAACAAGGTCAGCATACTTATTTTCTGACCAACTGCCCTTGTCAAACTGTTCTAACATCCCTCCCTCATATGTGTGTTGTTCGTCAAGATATGTGTTGTCTCTTTAACATGACAACTATCTTTCAGCGGGAACAGAACCAAAATTTGCAAAATTTTACCCGCTCATTGAGATTTCCTTGTCCTCTTGGCTGCAAAGAATTGGCGGAGGAAAGAAAACTTTCCTCCTGCACGGGCAGATAACACCGTCACAGTGCCATTACCTGAAGCTGCTGCCTCAGCAATGTTGGATTCTGAAATGGGTGGTGATGGCGGTGAGAGTGTGAAGACAACAGCATTGAGCATGCGGATGATCTGGCTGAAGCAGGGTCTCAAATTAGGGTCTTCAACCCAACATGACTGCATGATGAAGGCAAGATCTGGGGATATATCCCCTGGAATACTGGGCCTCTCTTGCTGTATTCTCAGTGACAGAAATTTACTGGTTAGCAACATTAAAGTTGATTTTTTGACATATTAACAGCAAATGAAGTAATTTGTCAAGCGGAGGTCCAGCAACTATCTTTCCTCAAATCAACCTGTAAATGGTACACTGACAATGCCACCTGAACTTATATACCCAACATTAACATGGCAAGAAAATGTAATGACTGGCACACTATTGGCCAAAGTGAGAACCAATAAATCACCTTAAAAGCAGCGGCATAAGCAGCCTGCAAATTTGACATGCCTTCAAATGGCATGCGGTTTGTCAATAACTCCCACAAGACAATTCCAAAGCTATAGACATCAACCTTGTTATTGTAATGCTTCTTCTCTCCTTGTCGCAGTGTCACAGTACTATACAACTGCAGACAATTTTGGCATAGGAGCGCTGAGTAATTACACAGGAATTTTGTACTCTAAAAACAAAGTTTATATGAGTTTGATGAAGTGGAGTACAATGTTCAATTCTAGCCACGCTATTTAAGGCAACAATTCAGAATAACCCATATCGATGGTACAATAACATCGCTATCAAGCTACTACTTCAATGCGTTATGTTCGAGACCAAGAAAAAAATGAAAGCTTCTCCAATAACACAAACCTCAGGGGCCATCCAACGATATGTCCCAGTTTCTGCAGTCATCATCTCAGTCACAGATTCTTCTCTGGCGAGACCAAAATCTGCAAGCTTTACAGACTTATGAGTTGCTGTAAGCAACAGATTGTCTGCATTAATGGACAGAAACGAGACATCATTATAAAAAGGAACAAGAACATGCAAAAGGCTTACACAAAGAAGGTAAAACAGGATCCACATAAAAAAAGTATCTTAACCACACGCCAATAAGAAAAAGTTTACACTTCTCGAAATCTAGTGAACAATTCAATAAACCTGAAGTAAAATGGAACTGATAACAAGTATTATGAATATAGCCAGCAAAGTAAATGGTCTCACTGATTACCATACAATAAAAGAGAAAAAAAAAAAACAGACAATACAGGGTGGCATTTTTCAGCAGATACTTAGAATTCCAATCAGTAGCTTTCAGTATATTCTTGGTTCTACAACTCTAGTGATCATCACTGACCATGAAGATGTTGCAAAAGATAGCAGACTCCAAATCCAACCTCTTTGCTATTGAAAGAGAAGAGGGAGAGAAAAAGGAGACCATAATAGGAAAAAAGCACCTCCACTTTACAGATGCAACCATAGACACAGGAACCTTAAAAGGCAGAAGTATCAATAATATATTGTATAATGACCTGAGCCTTTAATAATCAAAGAACTTCTTGGAATATTCCAAAGTACCCGGTTTAAGATCTCTGTGTATGATCCCATTGGCATGCAGACAATCCATGGCTCTAGCAATGTCGAGGGCAAAATTTAAAGCCACACAAAGTTCCAATTGTCTTGGACGAATACTAAGTAGATGCTTACGAAGCGACATCCCTGGTAAAAGCTCTGTTACTATCACCATTAGTGGATCCTTACAAGCTCCAATGAACTGCAAAGGAAAATGAAGTACAACGAGGAGAAAGAGAAACAGCATTAATATGCGAAAAAAAAAAATGGAACATTTACTTAATAACATGCATGCAATAGATAGTTGAAAATAAATGTTGCAGGGGCAGACATTTAATTTCAGCACACACCTTGACAAGATTTTCATGTTTTACTCTGGACATCATATTAACTTCACGAATAAAACGATTCTCTAGTGCAGCTCTCTCTTCCAAAGTGCTTCCACGGTGAAGAACTTTGATGGCAACAATTTGATCTCCATACCTGGGAAAATGTTTGACTACCCTATGTAACTAAAACAGCAATTGTCCAGAAAGCCTATGCTTAGAAATGTGGTATACAAGCAATTCCTTGGATTTTTTGTCAATGGAACAGGGCCTGGTAACAGTCAGTATCAATTAGAATAAAGGGCAATATAAACCTGAATGGAAACCATGGAAAGAAAACCTAGGATTGAGTACATATTGCCAACTTACAAGCCATTTCAGGAGATTATGAGGTGCATCAGTATCAATTGCATGCGATATCTAACTACATGTGAACAAAGAATTAATAATAACTTTGAAAGAACATGCTCCGAATTATAACTAATCGTAGAGGATTAATCTTGTTAGTTCTGACACATACTTACACTCTCAAGTCTCAATACACACGAATGTACACTATCAACAAGGTAGTGCACAATTTACATTCAAAGACAACACAAAAACAGAAGTGGCCGTCGTTGCAACAGAATCCCGCCATATATACCGATCAATCTCCAAAAATAAGACAAAACAGAGTACTATAATCCAGTTAACTCGAAAAATCAAAATTTCACATGATTGAACAGTAGACAACGTTAATTAACAACCGTGTAAGGACTGACCTCCCTTCGTACACCTTCCCATGCCCTCCCTCGCCGATTTTAGAGCCGATAAACAACAACTTTGGTTCGACCAGCAGATTATCGTCAATAGACAATTGCACGGCCGTGACCGAACCGACAGTTGTCGGAACGGGAATCTGTTCATGTTTCCTTTCCTCTCCTCTTCTGTTGTTCCTCTCGCTGCTGCCGGAACTCATGTTCCAAACTCATTTAAACATAAGAGCAAAATGAACTCTAATTCCTTTTACCAGAAATTCTTCTTGGTAATTCCAGACTCTTTTTTTCTTTTCTTTTCTTTTCTTTTTTTCTCAGAGCAAGCACTGCAAACTTCAGAACTCTCCGAGAATATAAAATAAATAAAGGAAGGAAAGCATGTTTTCTTTCTCTTCTTCACTTGGAAGCTCTCAAGAGTAAGAAGTTTCGCCTGACCTTGAAGCCTCCCGTTGCGTGCGTCAAGATGTACGTTGTTTTATTAACAAAACACTAACACCCAAGAAACAACAAACAAAAAAAAAAATGAAAAAAAAAAGAAGAAAGAAGCAGAAAGGAGGCTTTAGCTTTCTCTCTCCTTCGCTCTTTCTGAAAACACCGGGCAGAACAGAGGGGTCCGTATTATGAAGATATTCCGAGCATCAGCTCCGACGAGGGTTAATAAGGAGACAATGTGGGGGGGGGGGAGCGAGAGAAGGAAAGAGCGCAAACAGAAGGAATGAACCCTTTTGGAAAAATTACAAATGGGCAATGGGAGGACGTCACGTGGAAAGCAAAGAAAATTAGATGGAGCCACGACCAATCAGGCAAAGCACTTACACGTAGACAAAACAAACAAGGGCACTCCTCTTCTCAAATGACTGCTCGGCCCCGCCGTGGCTCTGCCAATGCTTTGAAATTATAAACTAACCAATTGGGTGAGTTGAGTATTGACTGGTTTAAGTTGGCAAATAGGAGACTTTTTGGAAGATGTTTTTTTTCTTTTAATGGCCGTTGATTTTTCTAATTTTGGTGGAGATCAAGTCACGGTTACAAAATCAACGTCTAAAATATTTTCAGTCATATTGCAATGCGTACAGAACATTATTCTTTTTATTTTTATTTTTACCCTTCAATTCCTTGATACTCAAGGTTGCGTGAATTTCAAATTAGACCATCACGACTCTTTTTTCTTTTTTTCTTCTTTTTTTTTTTTTTTCTCTAGACCAAACCCTTGGATTTTTTTTATTTTTCTTACACCAATAATCCTTCTCAGCAAGCTACTTTTAAAAGAAGAGCTCTCTCTTTCTGACATGTGGTCATAAAAGCTCGGGGGTAATAAAAGAGAGAAGCCGACAAGCTATGTTGGGACCCGATTGTCTCCATGATTGCCCATTTTCCAGTTCCATCAGCCCGTTTAATGACGGTAGATTTGTGGGCCCCTACACCTTCCGTCGCCTTCTGATCAGGATCAACTACCCGGCGTAAGTTCTGATCTTCTTGTGATCCGTGTGAACTTCCATTCACTCGCATCATTAAAGGATTTCAATTATTTATTTATTTATAATGTCATACACGAGAATATCATGCGTTTTATTATCAGCATATAAAAATCACCATCGATAAGGATCCTCACGCCCGACGGCGGGCTATCTCCATGTCGGACTCAGGAAGCTAAATTCGCATGAAATCTTTTGTATTCACAGAAAAACTTCAAGGTTACATAAGTAAATAACTTATATATATATCACAACGTAATTAAATTTTTACTCTTTCAAATCAAACTCTACGTCATTTTATCTTAACATGTTATGTAATAGTACACCTATCGTAAAATATATTTTAACCTATATATTATAATTATGCATCTTTGCATGAATTTAATAATATTTTAATTAAATAAATAATAATTAATTTTTTTACTTTACATATCAAGATTAAATTAACATTAATATTATACTCCATTTAAATATCAAATATCGAGATAGATAAATTATAATTAATTAATTTTTTTTACTTTATTTATCTATTTTTTATTAAATGTGTAATTCAATTTTGTATCTTTTTAAATATTGGTTGTATATTTAATTATTATTATTATTATTATTATCTAATAAATATATAATCTTTTGAAATCAATTTCTCAAAGAAGGAAAGTTGAAGTAATTGGGTGATAGGGTGTGGTGGCCCACGTACTAGATGCCATGTCGATCCTCAAGGGTATTGCTGCTTTCTGTGCCGTTGCTGTGCACCTATCCATTTACGATTGACTTCTGCAAGGGCAGAAAAACGAGCATCTTGTTAGGTGGGTGACGTGTACAAAAAAAGACCCCACTAGAATGTTCAGGTCATATCTTCCCTAATCAAGCTTAGTGCGTTATTATAAATACACAACCTTGTTTTTTTTTTTTTGGTTTTTTTTTTTCTGTAAAACATATAATTAATTAAACTAAATAATAATCTCGGGAGAAAGACGAACAGCAACATCATTTGCCACAAAATTTCACCTCTCCCACCTACTTGTTATCATGGACAAACAGACACAAGTCTGAGTCTCTCTAAAACCGCTACCAAGAAAAAGATTAAAAATAATAATATACATATCTTCAAAATCATCAAGATTTTTTAAGTTTAAAATTGATTACCATCTCATCTCATTGAGGACAAGAAAAAACTCTATGATTTCTTTGACTTGCTTTTTATTGACATCATACGTTTCTTTCTGTTTTTTATTTTTTTTTAATTTTTGATTTGAACTCTTCTTTTCTCTAATTTTCTAGAAATTTAAGAAATATTCTTCTTTTGATATTTTAATTTTGCTCTCTTCTTGTGTGATTTGGTTTCGAGAAAGCATAGTTTCATAACTCATTAAAATTTTCGTTCTATGGCTCAAGTAAGTATTATTTGTGTTCTTTTTTATTTTTTTAAAAGTATTCTGTGTGTAAAAGTAAAAGAGAGTTATTTTAAAATAAATAAGATAAAAGAAAAGGAAGAAAAAAAAAAAAGGAATGATTTCAATTTTTTTTTATTTTGTGTAGTTTTTCTATAATTTTCTTCATTCACGTGTGTTTAGATTAGAATAATTATTTTTTTTATTATCAATATTTAATTTGATTGATTAATTATAATTTTTTTATAAAAAAGTTAAGTTATGTATTGATAAAACCTAGTAGTCCCAATTATGAATGATTCGACGTACTCATCACGTTACCCATCAATTCATGTCAGGATAGCAGATGTGCACTGTTTGTTTGTGTTACAAAACGCAAAGTAAAATGTATTTTTATATATTAAATTATATATATATATATATATATTTACACTCCAAAATAATAATAATAATAAATTTTAAATTAAAAAGTAAATTATGCAACTTTTCTTTCATCATGCAGTTAAGCACGAAAATGGATTATTTAAAATGCTAATAATTGCATATCAATATCATGTTAGCCATGTATTTGTTTTAATTCTTCAAGTACTAGGGTTTTTTGTTTTAATTTATTATTTTTTTTCTTTTGAATGATTTAATCAATTTCACAGAAAACCTGGAATATCCTGAAGAAGAATAGCTAGTAGTGATAATTAGAAGGAAAATTTCCCGGTCTGTCCACAGCATATAGCCTGAAAACTTTACCTATACATGCTGAAACGAAATAGAATGAGACAGTAACATGTTTTACTACACAGTTCCAATCGAACTTCGTATTTCTCAAATGTATTTTCAGTATAAGAGAAGATTATCCGTCAACGGTTACAAGTACATCACATGTGACACATTGGATGAACTCTTGCCAGTTGTCCCAGAATCGGTTCGCTTCCAGCGGTTGATTGTCACCCACTTGTCATAGAGCATACAAACTGGGGCCTGCCATCATCTAAGATAATCAAATGTCTGCCTCGTGGCATCGACGCCGCACAAGTCGTCGTTTTAACTGTTAGCCGACCATGAATGGAGCCATCCAAATACTGCACTGAATCACATTTTCTGTCCTCAAATCTCTTCTTGTTTGGAAAACAACGATTCTTATGATGCAAGAGTGACAAAGGTCACCGCAATGACAAATGTATCTCCCCCCAGATCCAATAACAATTGAGCAATCTGATTGGGGATCAAGAAAATAGTCTTTACCTCTTTTTCATACAGATGATGGAAGGAGTTTGTTTGATTGTTGTTCATGGTTGGTCTTGACGGGGTAAGTTATCCTTGGCGAGCATCCAGGATAGGAAAATGGCATGTGACAAAATTTAGGCAAGCAACCAACAAGCTAGTAGCACTTTGTCTTTGATAGTTCCAACTTTTCCCGCATCTTACCTGCAACTAAGGACAGGTTCATTGAAATTACTAAGGCTATTATCAAATGAGGTGCCAAAACACACATCATGATTGATTTCTGTAGCAACTTCCTTCAGCATAATTCACCAAAAAACATTTCAGAAAAGTTTCAGCTAGAGTTCAATTGACCTACCTTTGTGAGCTCTGTCAAAATTGTAGAAAGCACTCTCTGGTCTTCAGGGTCCAAGCAGGCCATTAGAGACTGCAGAAAGGTCGAATAGGCAATCAGAACCCATCAAACCCCTGATCTTATCCACAGTTGAAGTGCCCTTTGTCAAAAACCTACCTTTGTGAGTTACAAAGTTTCATTTCCTTTACCTCTTTTTTTTTTTTTTAATCTTTCTTTTTGCAGCATTCCATCCAGCTCCAAAAAGGAAGGGAAAATGCTGCTTTGAGTTCCACAATCTACATCCAAATTCAAGCATAGTAAAGACATTAGGCAGTGAGATATGAATAATGATGTGCCTAGATCCCCTTGTGTATATAAATCCTAAAGTCACAAGCAACATAGAGTACAAAATCTAACTCAATCAATGAAAAGAAAAATTACTAATTGAGTGTTAACTTACCAACCTATTAGTTGATTAAAGTGCTTTGCAGAGTGAATACTGATCCTACCACCATTATTTGAGTGTCTTTTTGGTCTCCATAAATTTTAATATATGATGACGTAAGGTAGATAGAGTGCTGGGATCACACATCCTTTTGGAAGACATCCGATCAAGAAGTTGGACAGCCATATCCTCATTTCTCATATTACAACAGCCAGAAAGAAGAGCCATGTGTGTTACCATGTCAGGTTCTAGTCCACTTTTAATCATTTCGTCATAAAGATTTACAGCATCCTCAAGGTTACCTGCCTTACAAAGTTTATCAATCAAAACAGTATAGCAAATAACATCAGGTCTGATTCCCACTTTCTTCATTTCTTTCCAAATAGTTGAAGGGTCCAGTGTATCTTCCTTGCTTTCTCCTGCCTCTCCCCCTGCTCCTGTCTGTGTTACAGGTGTCTTTAAATGACCATCAAGCAGAACAGTAAACGTGATTAGATCAGGTTTTATTCCTCTGTTCTTCATATCATGAAAACAATCAATGGCTTCCCTTATGCAATTCACTTTGCTGTAGCCATCTATCATTACTGTATACATAATAACATCTGGAGTTAACCCTCTCTCAAGCAAAAGGTCAAAAACTGATTGTGCCTTTTTCATATCTCCAGCCTGACAAAAAGCAGCAATAACTTTAGTGCACATATATTTGCTAGGCTCCACATTCAAAGCCAACATTGTTTTGAACAATAAAAGAGCTTTATCATTATTTCCTTTCTTATATAGGTTCTGGAGAAGTTCATAGCAGCAGCTTTTATTCACCAAATACCCCTGTCTTGCAACTTTGAAGAAAAGTTTGAATGCATCCATGGTATGATTGGCTTTGCAGTAGCCAGTAATCATGGCAGCATAGTTATCCAAACTCTTATCCTCAATGCTATTAAAAACTGCTTCAGCTTCCTTCATTTTGCCTCCTATACATAAATTTTTTATCATCACATTCTGTGTAATATTGTTAGGTTTCAATTCATGTGTTTCCATATAATCCAAAACATCAAGAACCTTGGACACAAGACCTTTTCTACAAAGTCCAGCAACAACTACATTGTAACTCAAAACATCATGCTTCAAACACGATACCGCTTTGTCCAAGTTGCTAAGTTTACAGAAAGCATCAATGACAATGCTGCATGATAATTCATCCAGAAATATTTCAAGTTCTTTAAATTCACTGAATTGGTCCAGCACTTTGGAATACATGCCTTGCTCATACATGCATTTGAGAATTGAGTTGACGATCATACAATTTGTTTTGGTACCCCTTGACAACATGTCATTGTGGAAAGCCAAAGCTCTCACCAAGTTCCCAATCTTGCAGAACCCGCAAATCAGTGCACCATAGCAATGAGTATCAGGATCCACTCCCATACATTCCATGTCAAGTAAGATTTTCTCTGCTTCATTCAGTTTCATCTCATTGCAAAATCCGCGGATTACAACAGTAAAAGCATACACATCAATGGGGATGTTGGCTGCTTTCCACGCTTTAAGCACCTGATATCCTAAATCTGACCTCTGGCTCACACAAAGCCCTTCAATATAAGCAGCATATGCAAAAGCATCAGGGGCGACGCCAGCTTCCTCCATCTCTTGAAAGACATCTACAGCTTCCTCTAAATTGCCCCTTCTGCATAGCCCCTTTATGACAATGGAATAGGTATAGCCATTAGGGTTCAAGCCCAACTTCTTCAAGTATTTATAAATAGCAAGAGCCATATCCAAACGACTGTTTTCAATCAATTGATTAATGAGAAAATTACAGGTAAATATATGAGGCAGGATTCCACGCCTTTTTGTTTGAAACAAAGCAGTAATAGCCTCATCAAACATACCGGCACTCACATAGGACTTGACCAAGGCATCGTATACTTTGACTAAAAAATGTGAAAACTGTTGTTGGGTCTCGGTGTCATCAGCAGAAGTGGAAGTGAGAGTTTCAAGCAAGCATGACATGTCAAAAGCATTATTGCCATCGTCACCACAACCAATGAGATCTAAGAAAATGGAATGGAGGTTGTGGTGGAGACCTGAATCACAGAGAATTCTAATGATAGCAGCATAAGTGTCGACATCATGTTGGAAGCCCCGGTCCTTCATTGCATAAAAGAAGGTAAAAGCCATATTAGGGTGTGTCTTAAGGCTGTATAAAATGTCAATGACTCTTAACTTGGATGCCTCAAAAAAGTGTTGCTCTTGCTGTTGTTGTTGTTGCCGGTGCTGTTGCTGCTGGACTGGTTGTTGTTCATTTTCACTGTCACTACTAGTAGGAATGGTGATTGCAGTGATTGTAGTGAAATGGGCAAGTGCTATTGAGAAGACATCAAAACTGGATTTGATTTTAAAGTGTATGAATCCAACAGTTGTGCGTTCAAGACTAATTCCTCCTCCACCAAAATTCAAAACAAACCTTCTGATGGTTGACGAAAAACGCATAATCATCAAGGCCTTATTAAGCAACTAGAGAAAAAAAAAAAAGATTTTGTCAAATAGTAATAAGAATGTTCCAATGACAACAAAAGAAGAGCAAGAAGAAGAAGAAAAGCAGCCACTACTGATAGATTGAAGCATGCATGAACTCTAAAATACATGTGATGCATAAGCACTCAAATATCTTCAAAAAACAAGTACCAAATACAAGTGAATCACATCATAACCATGTGAAGAAGATGACCACTTGTCATTAGGAACACCATGACAGAACTAGATCAAATGCTAGCAACCCAGAGAAAACACCATCGTGAAACAAGAAACTAAAGAGGAAAAACAATGTTGTCCTCTCTTCGTCTTAAAATTAAGAGTCAACAAAGATTGTATATCTCAAAATAGGACCAAGACAACCACCATCTCCAAAACCTAGGCTTTCCTCCAATATGCTAAAAATAAACCCAATTGCTGGATGGAATGAATGGGTCAAAAACAAAATTCACACTTAATTGATGGGCACGGTAACATCTAAAAAAGTTTTAGTAAGCAACTGCAAAAGCAACCAAAAGAGTAAGCGAGCAGCAAGGATTATTATTATTACATACCCTTCTTGTCCCAAGGAAAATTATTGACTTCCAAGTACATAGAAGCAGCAAGGAGGGAAATATTTCCTCCTATGAGAATTTCATTCAAGAAGGAGCCCAAAAAAAACAAAAGAAAAACCATCCGTTACTTTTGTAATAAAAAGGATAAAAACAAGAGTTCAGGATTCCCGGCGTCAAGAAATCAAACCTCGGCAACTGATGAAATCCTAAGAGAATGGAACTTGTCGGGTGCTGTCTTCTTGACTTCCTGCAACAGCTAGTCATGAAAACCAGCTTCCCACATTCCCGACAAACGGACAATTAGTCTGGCTCTGGTCTTACTCCAAAAACACAAAAAAAAAAAAAAAAAAAAAAAAAGATTACATGGTGAATTTTGACGGGTGAAGCAAAGGACATGGCTTGGAGCTTTGATCTTTTGAACAAAATAAACACAAGAAAGGCAAAAAAAAAAAAAAAAACAACAAATAAAGCTGAGGCGGTCTAGTCTGGAGAGCCAGGAGTCCGCCTCAATTGAGGCGGCTAAAACTTTTGGGCTTGCTGAACCCTAACCATGTTCCCATGGGTTTATATCTGGGCTGCAACGGCCCCGCTTGCTCTAATCCAATTGGATCAGCTTTTCTTCTTTCTTTCTTTCTTTTTTTTTTTTTTTTGAAAAGTAAACGAAAAAAATTGGCATGATTATAATTAGCTTTTAGTTTTCCTACACACACACACACACACACACACAGAGGCGGTTTTCTTCTGAGGAACAATGCATTGAAAATAAGAATATTTTAAAGAAAATTTTTTATCTCATAATAAAAATAAAATATTATTTTATAAGTTTATAAAACAATGCAAGCCTGATATGCATGAACCCTTTGAATCCTACGAAAGGGACAATAGCTTACCAAAAGCACATCAATCGCTGAAGCCTCTGAACTCTTTCGATTGATCACAAGAAGCCATGGAATCAAAAACTTTTCCTCTTCCATTTTGAAATGATCTGCACGCACATTACCATGAACATTTATTCTTTTCTGGCCTATCCATTTGGGCTCTGAAACCTCTTCTAAAAGTCCATATCTTCTCCTGGGCCCTTTGAAGTGTGGCCCAATACGGGGTTGCCCAAGTCTTGTATATACGCTTTCACGGCCATCCGCTTGGCTCTCTTATCTATGAGATGCGATGCAATTATAAGCAATTAAAATTTCGGAGAATTTACTTGAAAAAAAAAAAAAACTAATAGATTTATTTTATTTTATTTTTGGAAAAAAATCCACCGATGTATTTCTTTATTCAACCAACCCTAAACTCAAAGACCCATATCCTAAACTCCAAATTCCCGTATTTAACTTGTTTTCTTTATATAATATATATATATATATATATATATAACATGATATGACCAAAATGCTCTTAAGAGGAAATTTCCAATTTTCCTTTTATCAAACAAGAGATTGTTGCCATAATCTTAGAGTTAAAGACAGGATGGCCCCTGCGAATGATGGCGATCACAGGATGAAAAGTGGGAACTAACGTAATGGTGTGTGACTTGCGAGACATCATTTTGTGGCATTGCCGCAAGCTTTTTTTAACCCAGTGATGCTTATTTGATGTCCGCTGGCATTTCCAATGTCAAGCCTCACAGGGCGAAGTGGGGCCGAAAGAAAAGCAAGTGAAATCAGCCACTAGATAGACTTCAACATTGATGTTCATTGCTTAACTTGCCGAAAGCTGCCCACAGCCTATTCCATGCGGGAAATACATTGTTTATTACTATTTTAACTTGTAAGAAATACAATGTTGGATTGGCTGCAATCATAATCTGGGTTGCGAGAATTCTTACTATTTAACTTGTAAGAAATTATTGTCATTAAAATTTTCTTGAAGCCATAGAAAATCCTATATTTTGAAATGATTGTTTTTTCAATTTCCATACAAACACAAAACAAGTTTTATTGATTGATTGTTTTTTTTTTTCTTTTTTAGACCGATGCGTTTCATAAGCAGATCCGACATGCTAAATTTTCTACATCCGAAAAGGGAGTTTTTGGTTGTTCCTTAATATTGTGTGATTGTATTGAATTTTCTAAAGGATGCAAGCATTTGTCCATATAGTTTATTTGCGTGCAAACAATGCTTTTAGTATAAACCTACCAGTGCTAGGCCCGGCGGAACCGAAAAATTAAAAACGGCCAAGTGATATCAAATCCAAACATGCCATTAGCACAATCCAAACTCAAGGAAACCCATAATGCAATAACTTTCAATTCTTCAACTTACAATTATTGCTGATTAGTCAACTGAAATAATAGCCACTAAAAAATCCAGCAACATTTGCTTTGATTAGGCTAAATTGCTGGTGCTGTAGGCATTGAAAGTGAAGTATATATATATAAAAAAAAAGATAACGTACGAAACAACAACCACATCCACACATGGTAACATACACTTTATAAGAGTCGATGTGTGGTAAAGAGGGAGAACGATAGCATTATGTGGTCAACTTGCTGTAACAGATCTTGATCAATTCAGTATCAAGGACCAAATCCTCAAATCTTCTTTTAATGAACTTTCTTAATCTGATTTTAAAAATTTATGCGACCAGACAATTTTCAAAAAAATAAAAATAAAAAGAATATATAATTTAAGAGCCTATAATCAATCAGATCATTAAGTAACGTATGATCAGCAAGATCACAACCTGCCAATATTCGAAATTTTGTCTAGTATTTCAGAAACAAGATACACCCGATTACAACATTATTAAAGTAAATGAGTCTTGTTTTGCGAGAAGAAATGACACAATAAATGAATTTCCGTACAAGATTTCTTTTTTCTGTGCGACTCCAAGAAAAGGAAAAGGAAAGAAAGGATAAATATTCATGACGTGAAGATTTGTCTAAGGTTAATTTGAATGTAAGTCCTACTTAATGAAAAAAAATATATATTTTTTTTTTACTTAAAATTACTGGAGATACATAGGATAATAAAATATGTAACAAAATATTATTAGATATTTTTATAATTTATTGTATATTATAAGTTTCTGATTATATATTTTGTTATTCTTTAAAAAATTTTAAAAATTAATCTTTGATTAAATAAAATTTATAGTGTGAGTGTTTGGACAAAAATATTCCGACAATATAATAGAACTCCAAGAGTAGGTGGTTCGATTGCCGCCCCTGGAATTTCTTACAGGGACTACTGTCGCTGAGTAGAGGCCCTCGTTTACTCTTCCCAGAGTACATGTACGTGCATATAGTTGGATTTTATGAGCCCGTCAAATTGCACAGCCGGGTCCCTTCTACTTCGTCCGCTGCACAGCACAGCGAAGACCAATTTTCTTTCGTTCTTTTAATTGATCGCCACACCCACCCAACCCCACAGGCCACTACCACCCCCGTACTGTTTATGCTGTTCTATTCCCACACCACCAGTACTTTCCATTTTCGTCTGTTTGCTTCCGCATCCCAATCCCATACTGCCCCATCCCTTCCATTAACTTCACTTTCTGCTTCCCATCTGTCTATTTCTCTCCAAGACTCCCTCTTTTTCATCTCTATCTTCCCCCCCCCCCTTGTCTTTCTTTGTCCCCTTTATGAAAGGCCATCTCTGGACTCTGCTCTCTTTCGTTTCCACAGATGGTTCTATCAGAGCGCGGTCTTGGCCATAGATTTTTCAAGTTTAGACTTGCTGTTTCATGCCCAAAGTCATTATCTTTTTTGTGAGCTTCTGTATTTTCTGAAATTTCTCGAATTACCCAGAATAGCTTGAAGAAATAATAACCATCATTCACAAAGATCATTTGCTCTTAGCTCTTAGTGGTCGACCAAAAAAGAAAATCTCCCCCCCCCAACCACACCACCCACCACTTCCTATATGATTATCCATTTTTCTCTCAATCCTTAGCAGTTTTCTTTAATAGGGTTGATCCTTATATAAAATCCTTTTTTTTTTTTTTGGATTTTAAGACGCCAGATGATTGCGGAGGACTACAAGTTTTCACGTTCAGTTGTTGAAATGGCTTCCATTATGTTGAGCGTTGACTACTCGAGGCTAATATGGTTATTGTTTGGTGTGTTTTCCTATGAAAACCACGAGGGAAAGCCACGGATTCTGTAGCCCCTACACATCCTAGCTATCTCAAGTTCCACTGGCATTTACTTTAGTGTTCTTCTAGTAAAAGTACTAAGTATATATTAAGATAAATAATCGGCTGGAAATTCTGCTGGGGAGGCGCTTTTGAGGGTGCTTGATTTCTCAGCCATGTACAGGACTCGACTACGAGGATGTACTGATGGAGCAACTTCGCAGTTTGGATACGTTGAAACCGACCCTTCTGGTCGGTATGGACGAGTAAGTTCTTAACCATATCAAATGGAGTGCAAGATAATCATAGCATATGCATGCAAGTTTCGGGACACAATTGTTTGAAGTAAACTTTGTAATTTGCACTCACAAATGTGTCTTGCTAATCATCCTTAGGACCACGGGGAAATCAGTCATGTTTAGGATGATGAATCTCAGGCATGACAATTAATGTTGCAAAGAATCAAACAATCCTGAATTGGTAAAACCATGCTGTCCTGAAACAGGTTGGTTGTAGTAACAAACAAAGGTGTCCAGATTAAGGGTATAGTTAGATACTTATATTAGAGGCATTAGATGTTACTAGCAAAGCAGTACCCGAATCTATTTCAGAAGAATTATCAAGTTTTCTGGTCTTTCTTCTTTCCAAAATTTCTCCAATTTTAGGAGTTGTATAATAGTGGGGTAATTGCAGAATTGGGGGAGTAAAAGTCGGGTTTTTGGCTAGCATGTAATGGAAATCTAACACGTATCCATCCCAAACTATAGCTGGTTCTTTTGGTCAACAAATTTATCAATTTTCTCTAGGCAAAGAAGTTTTACTTGTGATGATTTCAAATTTAATTGGAAGAAACCATGATCTGATTTAAACTTTAGCAACTAAGCATGAAAACCAAAGATCGTTCCTTTCCACTCTTAAAGTTTTGGCTTTGATGAAGAGAAAATTGAGGCCTCTTAATTGGTAAAATAGCTTGTTTTGGACAAGGCCAAAAATGCTCAACAGATTGTCCTTTGTTATGGGGAAGCAGAGTGAACTAGTAGGGCTCATCATAAAAAGCAAGAAATAACTTACATCAATGTCACTGGAAAATTCAATTTTTGTGTTTTGTAATAAAGTCCATCAATTCTATAAGTCTCTATGGCATTTCTTCTATTTCTCAGTTATCTGAAGCTGATTGATCCAATTTAATGCCAAAAAAATGGAAGTTTCAGAGGTAGTTAATGTGCATATGCAGCCAATACGACTTGAAATGGTTCATTTTCATGTACCGAAAAGGTCTTTTCTGATATGTCACTGCAGTTCAGAGAAATTCTTGGCAAAGGAGCTGTGAAGACAGTGTATATGGCATTTGATGAGGTTCTTGGAATGGAGGTGGCATGGAACCAAGTGAAGCTTAATGGTGCTTTCCAGTCACCTGAGGAATTACAGAGGCTATACTCTGAGGTTCACCTCCTGAAGAACCTCAAACATGACTCCATCATAAAGTTCTATGCATCTTGGATTGACATTGATCAGAGAACTTTCAATTTCATCACTGAAATGTTTACCTCAGGCACCCTGAGAGAGTAATAGAAAATAATTCCTATCATCTGATTCTTATTTGTTCCAAAATATTATTTTGTTGAGTGTAATTTCATGTGGGAGAGAATTTGATGCAGGTACAGGCAGAAGTATCAGCAAGTGGATATTCGAGCAATAAAGACCTGGGCATGCCAAATCCTGCATGGTCTTGTTTATCTGCATAGTCATGATCCTCCTGTGATTCATAGAGATCTCAAATGCAATAACATCTTTGTTAATGGTCATCTTGGGCAAGTCAAAATTGGTGATCTAGGCTTAGCAGCTGTTCTTCATAGGTCACAACATGCCCATAGTGTTATAGGCAATTTCTTCCTCTCCTTTTGTTATGTGCTCTACATGCCAATAATTTATGATCTATCTTCTTACATTTATCTTGTCTTTCTTCTTTTGAATGAACATCAGGCACACCAGAATTTATGGCACCAGAATTATACGAAGAAGAATACAATGAGTTGGTAGACGTCTATTCTTTTGGAATGTGTATGTTGGAAATGCTGACCTCTGAGTACCCATACAGCGAGTGCTCCAATCCTGCCCAGATATACAAGAAAGTGACCTCAGTGAGTTCTATTTTCAAACACTAAATTAAGCTCCACTATAACATCCAACAATTAAATATCCGGGCTAATTTATAATTTACCACTTCCTGACTTAACAGGGAAAGTTGCCAGAGGCATTCTACAGGATTGAAGATGCCCAAGCCCAGAAGTTTGTGGGGAAATGTTTGGAGACTGCTTCAAAAAGGTTGCCAGCAAAGGAGCTCCTACTGGATCGATTTCTAGCACGTGATGAATCAGAATTGCCACCCATTTCAAAAATCCCATTGCAGAAAATAACACCTAATGGATCACTGGAGGAGATTATGCCACCAATGTTGGCTGATTCAACCAAAACCACAGAGATGACGATCACGGGGACAATGAGTGCAGAAGATGACACAATTTTCCTCAAAGTGCAAATCTCTGACAAGGATGGTGTGATGCTCACCCATTTATGTACTCCTTGTTATGATTCCTGCAGATTAATATTCTTTTGTTCCGATATTGTTTTAATAATCTAAATCCTTTTCTTTCTCTAGTTTTGTTTTGCTGTTGGATAACTTCCGTACTAGTGATTGTGCTGTTTGGTTCAGGTCATATTAGGAACATATACTTTCTTTTTGACATCTTGAATGACACTGCTACTGCTGTTGCAATGGAAATGGTAAAGGAATTGGAAATCAGTGACTTGGAACCACTGGATATTGCTGAGATGATAGAGGAAGAGATATCATCTCTGTTGCCAAACTGGAAAGAATGGGGCTTGTTATCCCGAGTCCATCATCGCCAACACAGTTTTAGCTATGAAGATTCTGATGATGGAACTCACCATCCTTTCTACTTAAACTCTTCCACTTCTTCCTCCCGGGCTTCTCTGTTGGCTTATAAATCCCCCTGTAGGAAACCCCTTCGCTGTGGAAAGAGCCATGTGACTTCTGTAGGTGACTGGCTGCAAGGTATAAAAATTTCCTGTTATCTTCCATTTTTCAATCAGTAGATATATGAGCTCCTAACTATTCATGTATCTTTTGTTGTGCAGGAGAGTTGTTTGTAAATGATGAGGCAAGTTCTGAAAGCTCTTTGAAATCCTACAAGTACTCCACTTTCAATTACTCCTCAGGCAATGAAGCTGATTATGATACCAGTCTGAGAGGAGAAGAGCCCCTCTGCTTTGCAAAGACTCATAGGTCTACTAAATTCTCCGTGGGAGACATCCCGAATGCAAAACAACATAAGCAGCAACATGCAACACTGGATTCTTGGCGACATGGTAGCTTGAATCTGCAGGGGAAGCTGACCAGGGTTCGGTCAGCAGTTGATAAACGTAGCCAGTTGCTGCACCGGTCACTTGTGGAGATGATACACAGGCAGTGCATGTCCAAGACTGTTGGAGCCATTGAGACTATTGGGTTTCACGAGCCGGGTCTTCCAGGTAATGATGAAAAGTATAGATTCAAATGGTGACCCAAAGCATATCCCATTAGCCTCATGGTTTGATATAGTGTTGTTGCTTCTTTCGTGGTTGGGAGTTTCAGCAATGATTGTAAAAAAGAAAAATGCCACAACCCCTTCAAAGGAGTTTGGTTTAGCTTGGTTTGGTTTTGGAACCAAAAATAAAAACAACCATTGTGGGCAATGGACTTGTCTTGCTCTGAAAAATCTAGCTGTGGATATGTTGTGAGAATTCCATAAAATAAAAATAAAAAGTGTGGAATGGAAAGTTTGAAGAATTCCATGTTGTATATGATATGAGTTTCATTTGGACAAACCAGGTTGTGTTTGATTTCTTGCTGTTTGGTATTTAACGAATAGGATATAATTTCATGGGTTGGGTCTTGTTGTCTCCGTAGGTCGCTTTGTTTACCACTTGCACATTGGATCTGCTACGTCCTCCAAACGTCCAAAAGCCCAGCTCCCATGCATTAACGCTTGTTTGGTAAAATAAAATATACCTTTTGTATGGAATTGGCTCCTCTCCATTCTATATTGAAAAAAAATATACAAAAACAATAAAAATTAAAATTAAAAAAAAAAAAAGCCCAAAAAAGGGGTTTCTTACAAACTAACAAAAAATAACTTTAACGCTTGTTTGGTAAAATAAAATATACCTTTTGTTAGCTAATTCCCAAATTTTGCATTTTGTAGCAAAAATGATAGGATTTTGAGATACTATAGCAGATTCTATTAACAGTCGGAGTGGGGCGCTAACATAGGAGTAAATTTTAAGTATCTTGTCCACTGGACAAACAAATATTATCAGTATTTTTTTTTAATATATATATATATATATATTATGAATCCTAATAAGTTAGTTCCCAATTTTGTTAGAATTTTTTTTACGTATAAAAAAAATCTTTTCTTTTCTTTTTTTTGGTTTAATTTTATTGTACCTTATAATGATTTCCAAAATTTTCAGAGAAAATTAGAAGGATATAACATGAAATAATGGGTTGACAGATTTATTACTAGATTGACTCTGTTTAATTAGGTTTAAGAATATACTCACATCAATTAGAATTATAAGAGTATATGAAAATAATAATAAAAAAAAATAATAAATCTGTGACAGTATAGGACGAGGAATAAATTATATCAGCATAATTGAAATAATCATAAGTTGATTGAATTATTAGCTAATGTCCAAGTGGGTTATTCCAATAATATTCAATTATTCATGTTTTCAAGATCAAGATTTGCATGATTGAACAACTTATAACGTCACTATGCTTTCTAAATACGTTACAACGGCTGTGAGCGAGTCAAGGTTAGTTGACATGTCACGTTTTTCCCATCATAAATCTTAGGCAGCCAATACAAAAATTTGAGATGGTGATGAGCCATTTAATAATTAATTAAGGCGGCAATAATCATCGCGGACATAAAGTTGTATCTTGTAGAGAATCCTACCTAATGATCTCAAAAGATTTTGGTAGTTACATTTCCAATCGCAAACCCAAATGTGTAACGTCTACCATCTTTTCCGTGGGAGAACCAAAAAAAAAAAAAAAAAAAAAAGCATTGCCGAAAGTAAATGATCATTAATGACAGCAATTCAAAGTACTTATCGTATATGCATCACTTGTTTGTTACCGGGGAGAATGGAAGAGTGGTCCCATTAATCTTTCGTCCCTATTGGCAAATCTTCTTCTAAAATAAAACAAGACAAAAATAAAAAAAAAAATAAAAATAAAAAACTTACTTATGTTCATGTGTTTTGGTCAAATTAGTCTCCTAGGTGCAATACAGACATAATCCTAGAAATCCAAAGTACCTACCAAGTAAATTAATATTCAAAGCAGTTTTCTCAATCTAGGCACAATACTAGCTATCATCCAATCCAAAGTCGTTGAGTTTAATGGGAAACCGATAAAAAAAAAAAAAATTAGAAAAATTCACAGAGGTGGTCAGCGCCCAATCTAGGGGTAGAAATTGCAGTGTCTCCCCAAGTCATTAAATATTATTTAAGACACCGACAGAATCCCGGTAAGTCTTGGTCAGAAAAATAAATACTTGCGTTAAAAAATGGTGGATTCAAATAATCATCGATACCCACCTTCCATTTTCCCTTTTTTTTTTTTTTTTTGTATTTTTTGTTTGTTTTTGTTTTAGGTTCAGGCCATCGGTTTTATCATTCAGATAAGTAAAATATTGTTTTCGCACTTTTGTCTGTTGGCGTTTGGAAGGTAGCGAAATGGCGATAGAACTTGGGATGGAGACATGCGCACATGAGAGTTAGCGTATTCATTTTAGCCTCCCATTTTAGATCTCCCCCAAGATTTTTGTCCCCGCACGTGCACACATCCCCGTGCGGTTCCTTTCATTTCTTTGATTGCTTTTCGAATTCCGATTTGTCATTGAAGCTATGCCATTTGAATGCAAACGTAATTAGTAATTATTATATAACTAAAAAAAATATCAAAATTTATAAATTTAATCTTATTACCTTTTTTTTTATGTATCTGTAATACAATTTATTTTATTTTTTTAAAAAAATTCATTAATTAATTTTGATTTTAATTTAAACTCGAAGTCTACGATTTAAGAACGGTTCCAGATTTTTCCAATCTTTAAAAGTCCGGAATAGCGTGCAGTTTAGGCAGTAGTTATTTCTTGTAGCAGTGATTAACCAAAGGGAAACAGTGTTACAAAAATTGAACTATTGAACTTACCCATTCCCCATGGACACGGTCAAAGCACAATATATATATATATATATATATATATATATATATATATTTGTTACGAGGCATGTTGTGCAATAATGGAAGGCTTAAGGAAAAAGAGGGGCGATATAGCCTCTGCCTAGTGCCTACGAGCTTTCTGGTCCAACTGAAAAGCTAGAAGAAGGCCCATCAGAAATGTTGTAGGGGTGGGTCCCAAAAAATTAAAGTGGCTAATGTCAAACACAAAACCCAGAATCTGCGGATGCATGCCGGCAGTCTAGTCCTTTGTCTGTCTACCCCAATCCCACGCCCTTTTCTAATGCATTTGCCCTTAGAGTTTCTTGTTGGCCCTGTGCCCTTGCAGCTTAGCCGACGCACATCGGTTCGCAAAAATAACCCAACCAACTCTCTTATTTGACAATCGTTCTATTCATATTCTACACTGAATTACCCTATCAAGTTTGAGGAAACTGGACCCCACTAATGACCCCCCCCCCACACACACACACAGTGATCTTCCCACGCCAGCTTCTGCACTGCGAGAGAGTTGGTCGGTCCAGTATGACGTGGCAAGATGGGAGCTGACTATAAAAGAATTCTCAATTTGTCATAATTTAGCCCACCAGGATATGAATATTATCTGGAGGGGTACAGATGCATGCATGCTGATTGACAATGTACCCCATGCAATTCTCTTTTCATCTGTTGTGGACATTAATAAATCTTTTTTTTTTTTTTTCATTTGCCCTCGTATCGATAGTACCGTCCATAGATGAAACCTTATTCTTTTAATTGCATAAATTAATAAATCACCACTTTCTTTTTTTGTCCCTCGTTTGGTTACTATTATAGTTTTGAAAACTCGACCTGATTTAGTCGAATGACTTGATCAGGCCATGAATCATGGAAAAGTCGTCCACCCAAATTGTCATAGACGGTTCGACCAAATGGTCGGACAAGTGGGTCCGGCTGATTTTTGCTAAAAAAAAATTCTTTTTTTTTTTTGAAATGTATCTAGTTATATTATTTCATTATTAATATATATATATATATACACTCTCTGTGGCTACACTTAGCGACCCAACAAGTCAAATCGTTGTCTGGGTCAGGGTGTGGTTCTATAATCTTTGGTTTAGGAATGGGTCTTGCATTCGTGGATATGCTAGTCACAAGTCACAACAATCATTTTGTACGTTTATGTCGCACAATTATTACATGTAACTGTACGTATTTAATGCATTTTTCTCGGGATAGAAGAGAACAGTTTTGTGGAGTTTCTGTTTGCTAATAGTGATCCAATCACTCGAGCAAAGTGTCCGTTCGAGATTTTAATTGACACAGCAGCAAAGCTGTCCATATCCTGCAAATTTAACAGCGAATATTTTTGGCCAATTACAAAACTTTAGATCACTCAGCCTTGTTTAAATGCATGGAAGTGACATAAATGCATGGACAGGGAAGCTTAGTTGAGAAACGTCCTTGAAGCAGAAGTTTGATTTTCAGGCCATTCACTGTTAATTGAGAAGATGGTAGTTTTTGTTTTTATTGGCAGGGGTCAGGACGATCATGAACGGTTAAAATCAACTTGAAGCAAACAACTCAGGTCTGCCTCTCAGCTTCTTCCAAGCCCGCTTTTGTGATTGGCAGGTCCAATCATGCAGAAGAGACTTGTGAACTAATCTCAAAACCTATTCCTAAAATAACTCTATTATTACAGGCAGTACTCGTACAACTTCTTGCCCAGGAAAGTGAAAAAGGTCAAGGCGAGAGTGTCACATGTAAAACCTTTCACGTCTTCAACCATGATTTCTTATTGCCACGGCGTTTCGTTTCCAATACTTCATTTTGCTGCAGAACAGTTTTGTTAGAGTTTGGTGATCTCAATTCTCTTGATTTCAATTCAGATAATTTACAGTGTAACAAAATAGAATTTTTTTTTTTTTTTTGAGAATATGTCATATATTCGGGATAATTTTATTTATTTTTTATATCTATAGAAATATATTTGTATTTTGTTAAGTGAAATAAGTTTTTTTTTTTTTTAGTTAGTGAATTTCTTTTTCTTTTAATTGTTGGTTTTCTCTAAATTAAGATTTTTTTAATGTAAATTTTGTGTATTTTTAATTTTTTGTTTTTTCGATTGTTATTCTTGTTTCAGCTTCTTACGGTAAATAATTTTCCAAGTTACGGGGCACTATTAACACGATAAAATAAGGAAGTCGAAGTACCAATGATTCGAACAGTTGTAAAATTAGGGAGCTCAGGATTAAGTGAAAAAATAAATGCAAGCCTTTTGTGCATCTACGAATTGGGCAGGGAACGTCAATCAAGCGAAGTATCAAAATCCTTGTTCCAGAAAGAGACAACACCCACCATTCCGTGCTTTCTAATCAGACATTGCCCAAATATATGGTTATCGTTTTACATTGTTCAATTTTGTTTACAAAAAAAAAAAAAAAAAAAAAAAAAGAGAAGAAAACTGTGTTCTCTGCTTTGTCATGTGTAATCGCGCATGTTGCTTGCCATTTAATCTAAATCCACAAGTAAGAAATTGCTTATACAAAGATATAGATGGGTCTCTGTTGATGACTTTTGAAAGTGAATTCAACTTTTGAAATCTTCTATGCAACTTTTGCTTTTTCAAGGGATCGTATTTCCAACTTTAGGCCAATCCACCAAGTTTTCTAAGCTTTTCCCCAGCATTATAATGGGTAATATGGATCGGCTGGCCGTAAAAACACTTTTGTGATTTCACACCTTCTGGCAAGAAAATTTGAATTAACGCATTTCACCCCCCGCCTCTTTCTACCCCCCTGTCTCTTTGTCTTTAAGTGGGAGAAACCTGAAAGCAAAAGGCTGAATATACTGCCCGGACAGAGAATTACTGATACTTTAGGTTTTGGGCAAGGTAATCGAAAAAAAAAAAAAACCAAAACTGAATCTTGTACTCAAAGGGTACCTTCTTTCTGAGTAAAAGAAACCGAGGTTTGCAATAAGTCATTGTATGCTTATGCATGTCCCGCCTAGGACCCTTCGAAGTCGGTCTGGGTGGTTTAAGCATTGAGAGAGGGATTCTCCTTTTCCATGGTCCTTTCGAGGAACAAAACGACAGGGGGGCTACATGCTCCGGCACTAAAATATTTACACCTAGAAAAAAGATATAAACTTTTGTTATTGAAAAGAAAAAAAACAAAATGGTAAATCTTTTTTTCTTCTTTTTATTTTTCTGACACAGTGATGATGGGACTAAAATTAATTAACAGATCAGATTTTAGATTCAAATTGCACGCATTCTTCATTAAAATTAGTTGAGTTCCTAGCTTTAAATTTTGCAAGATCAACATCTAACGACTTGTAAATTAGAAGAAAAGGGAATGTAACGAGTGCTTGATGGTTTGTTAATTAATATTGTAAACGAAGGCCCCAACCCCTTTGGATGCCGAAAGCGATTTTCAAGCATAAACCACTCCTTTGGTAGAGAGTGGCTTAATTCCGAGTTGCTTCGTTGTCCTGTTTTTCGAAGTTTAAAAATGGCAAAGAACGGGCCGTACCAAATTGCATTGAACTTTCCCAAGGCGAACAAGTTGGAGCAGCGTTGCTGTCCTCTTTATCGGTGCAAATTGTCTTGACGGAAGTACATGAGCAAATAAGACACACGTTACAGATAGATGGGTTGGTTTTCAATTATATCGAAGAGCAGGAAATCTGCTGCGGAAGCTCGTGACTAGAATGTTCAACGCAGCACTTGATTGCCCCGAATCTAAATATGTACCGTACTAATTGAACAAGGAGGTTATTTTGAAATTAAAGAAGAAAGGAAATGCTGAGGTTATAATATACAATTGTAATTAAGATAACATCACTTCGGTTGGGTGTGAGTCAGATCGAACCAGATTTGCTTGAACACCTTAATAATGAGGTCATGATATTCATCCGAATTCAATGAGAGGTAACAGGCAAGAAGGTCTTCTAAATCCTTTGACGCCCTGATGTTGTTCTCCACAATCATTTCCACCATTGAGTCCCTGAAATCCCTCTGAGGATCAAAAGAAGATTTCATGATTGCTAAACTATCCGACAGGCTTCTCCGGGAGCTTGAATTTGACGATGATGACATGGACACGCTCTTTCGACCGTGGCCCTGAATTCGCCTGCTCACGACCCTTGGAGAGTTGACTCGAAGCCTGACTCCAGGAGACACCACAGGATTTCTCCGAACGGAAAGCCTCGGCTTGTGCTCTTTCACGTTAACTCTCTCTCCCTTCACAACCTTGACGGACAAAAAACCATGGTCGCTGGCTTCGTCGGATGTAGCCAAGCTCCTTCTGCACTTCTTTGCTTCCTTGGTAGTCTCTTTCTTCGTGATATTCTCGACCTTGTCGTCGAATTTTGCTGGCTTAGTTATGATTGGAGGGAGATCAAGATTGGATATGTTGTCAAAAACATCCGGCTTATTGAATTTCCTTTCGAGAGATCTCTTATCAACGTCGATGACAACGTCATCGGCATAAGAATCGAGCTTGCAGCCATAAGAGCCTGATAACGACACCATGTCATCAATCGATTTAGTAGTAAGAACGCGGTCGGACCTGAATTCTGGTGGAAATGAGTCGCAGAAATCCGGCTCCGAAGAGCTATTCAAAAGAGAAGCCGAGTAGTCTGGCGGAGAATCTGGTTTGGTCCAGAGCGTGGCATGGCAGCTACAACCAGCAGAGACAGAGGCAGAGACGAGCTTCGGAGAATTTTCCCTTGATCTTCTCCTGATTTTCTGTTTGGAGGATCTTCTAGGGGGGTCTGGGAAATGGGTGTCTCTAGATTTTGGCTTTGCAGGGGAATCGTGAATTCCTTGGCCTTTTGGGTGACATTCCCTCGTGTAGTAGTAAGACTTCCTTGGATAAGAATCGTGAGTTTGCTTAGGTTTGGATGGTTGTGTAGCTGCACCAGCTGCCGGAAATTGCTTTTTCTGCAAGGAATGAGAGTTGCTAATCTGGCTTCTGGTTCTACCCATGTCTTTGAGCTTGTAAAACCAAGCATTGGGCATCATGTTTGATAATTTGAACCTGCGGTTACCCATGTACCCACCCCTCTCTCTCTCTCTCTCTCCTCCTGTCTCTTATACACATCTAGATGTGTATAAGAGACAGCTTGCGAACTTTTTCTTCATTTGTGGCCCCCCCTCTTCTCTCTCTCTCTCTCTCTATGTGTCTCCAGGTATGTTTGTGTGTGCAGTTGCAATTTGAGAATACAATGCTGTTGAAGCAAAACTGTGTTTTTTTTTTTATTCTGTAACTATGCAGCTGTTGGCCCGAGTGCTAGTGTTGAAGATAAATAGAGAGAAGAGGATAGAGAGAGAGAGAGAGAGAGAGAGAGAGAGAGAGAGAGAGAGGGAAGAGTGGGGGCCACAAATGAAGAAAAAGTTCGCAAGAGGGATGGGGGCCAAATGGTTAGATGGGCTACTTCCGGTCATGATTCTGATAATGCCCTAAATCAACCTAACCAGTACCCAACTCTGTTGTCTTACTATCATTTTCTGTGGTTTATGTCACAGAACGGCAGATTCTTCAATTTAATCATTCTTATCGACTTAAATGTCCAAGAGTTTTTCGTACTATGGCTAATCAGTGTCTTTCATGATTGCCAACCCTTTTTTCTGCCCAGGTGGCTTGCATGCACGGCGTTTTTGCCTGACATATTTAGAGCAATATTACACGATTTAGCATGGGACAAATCCATTTATGCCATTTATTCCCTTGGAATGCGACCAATAGGTCAGCCTCCTAAAGAAGAAAAAAAAAATTCTTTTACTTTTATTGTTTAATTAATAGATTAACCAGTACGGAAATAGGTCCATTTATTGACTACGAGTCTTTTATATAAGGAGGCTTAGGCCATGTATTGGCAAGCTGTCTTAAAAGTTTCAAACAACCCTTTGAGAGTACATATTTTGAGTGAGATTTTTTTTTTCTTTTTTTTTGGATTAAGAGATGTTTCTAACGTTGTATTCTTGTTATTTTCTCCCCGTTAGTGGATTATCACATAAATCTTCTTTTCCATTTTATTCTTTCTCTCCTTTTTTTTTCCTTTTTGTTTTTGTTTTTTCTTTTGGTTATTCTTTTGCACTATGCAACTAAAAACAGTACAGAAAGTTTCATTTTTGTAACCATGGAACTAGATTACCTACTGTCCCAAAATTGGCGATTGGATCTAGATTGCCGTGGTTGAGAAAAGGAGCCTGTTGTCGAGCCCTTCAACAACAAGTATCTATCACGAAACGAAAGGCATGAGATAAAAAAAAAAAAAAAAAAACAAAACATTTTTTACACCATGAATTCTTACTACAAATTGCAACGATTGCGGGTCAAAAATATATATTCAAATGCTACGAGTCTACTAGACTTTCTTGCCAGCACCATGTTTCTGGCTTGTCAAAAATAATGAACGTCTATAAGCATTAGTGAAGGAAAAGAACAAAAAGACAAGAAGCGTATATTATCTTTTTGGGAATCCAATCCCTTAACACTCACTGTATATATATATATATATATTTTTTGTTTTTTGTTTTCTTGGTAGCCATCAACGTAGATTATTTATTATATATATTTAGATTCGAGTTGTGATGTTTTTTTTTTAATATATATTTAGATTCGAGTTGTGATTATGTGTGGTAAAAACTTGTTGAGAATTGTTTTTGTTAAGTGACTGAGTTCTTTTTATTATATAAAAAAACAATTAAAATAATAATAAATGATTATTAATTTAAATTTATAAGGATAATGATTAATATTTTTATAATTTTTTTCCTTCTAAAAAAATGGCCACTCTTTATGGCATGGATACATGAAAGCTTTCCAGCTTATTGGTCCTTGTCGTGTCAAGGTTAGCAATTTCGTTTCAACCGATAGAGTGTACGCCTAAGCCGAATCCAATTTCAGAAACTTGGGTCTATTTTCAGCTAGCCTGAAGAAGCTTCCTTTCCAGGGAGGGGGAAATGTAGAACATTTGCCTTTCCGTCGAGTTTTCTTTTTTTTTTTTGGGTATTAATTCAATGGCCAAAAGTTTTTTTCTTCTTTACTGATATTGTGATGCAAATTAACTTAGGTTCTTAATTCATCATCTTCTACATTAAGAACACCGACTCACCACGGAAAGGACATATGGCACAAAGCAAGACTGCAATGAATAGTGTCGCGTTTGCTCACTTGTTTTATTTTTATTTTTTAATTTTTTTCTGTTTCTATTATATGTTAATTGTTACTTACATGTGTATCTTGTCCATAAGAAATGAGCCACATACCTCCGGAACACCCATCAAAAGCTTGGGCGTGAGCATCTATTAATTGTGCCATAAATTCACCAGAAACTAAGTGATATGCACTGGGTCCAATTCACACCATTTTCTTGTCAGAAAAGACGACATTGATTCTCGTTCTGATCGTTCTTTTTGATCAAGCCGGTCCCCTACTTGTAGTAGAACAGGACAAAAAGGAAAGGCAAGTTCTAATGCTCAAAAGTTATGAACTGGGGACCAATTGAATTTCCTGAAGCATGCAGTAGTTTATGACAATTTGTTTGATCCTAATGCACTGACAAAAAACTGAACTCAGTAAACATGCATTTGTCTAATCCAGGATGCAATTCCAATTTCCGGATTGAGGCGTAGATTTAGCCATGTAGGTTTGTTGGCACTTGGTAGGAGCAACGCGTAACGAAACTTCTCAGTCTATGTCCACTCCATACTCCTCCCGGTTTTGAAAATGGCCTCAATGACCGTCCAAGTTGCAGATCTTCACTCGCAGAGTCCGTTGCTACGAGGCCTCAAGGCCGAGATGCAGTCCGCTGGGGACATTATGGATTGTTCCAACCCAAGAGGCCCGGCCCATTAACTTTCAATGGACAGAGAAACTTCACGTTGCGTCAATATTGAGCTGATAGATTTCGATCAATACAAGTGATGACGTAGCCAAATCAATGAATCTCCGTCAGCTTTTAATCCTACCTGTCATTTTTTTTTTATCTAACTATCTCTGATTTTAAATTAACAAAATATCAAAAATTTATAATAAAAACAAACAATATATTAAAAAGAAAGAAAGAAAAAAAAGAAATCAACCAGTGGTTCAATCTGGCCAAAATAGCAAGTTAACGTTAACTCCGGTGAACCTCCGGGCACGAAGTTGGCGGAGCAGATGGCGACAACTCTGGCAATAAAGGTTTCGCCTGGTGACGTCGCGCGATGAGGAGCGGCGGCGCTCAAAAGAAACGGAGAGAGGGCTACGTCGAGGCACCGAAGCGGCGCGTCGATAGCATAGGAGGACAGATCGGGTGCCAGCTGCTCTTTTTGGACCGGTTTCAGTTGTCGGCTATGATAGCTGGCCCGCCGGCTCTGCTCGACAAAAGCGTATTTCGCCGGTCGCCTGCTTCTTGCAGGCCCGTGGTAGGAGGAACAGTGAACCTCTCTTCCGGGAGAGTGCAGGCAATGCTGATGGTGGCAGGAGGCGGAGGAAAAGAACCAGATTCAGAGATGAAGATAACGATGACTGCTTCTTCTTTTGCTTCTTGCTTTCTTCTTCACTCTTAACTTAATGTTTTGTTTGCTAGTTTGTTTGGCTTTTCGTTTTGTTTACATCTCTCTCCAGGAATTCAGATCTTGTTTTGGACGAGCAGAATTTGCTTGTTTCTTAATTATGTTAAATCGTCCAGATTTTGTATCCTAAATTTAAACTTTTGTCAATTTACTGATTTCTACCGCAACCCTTAACTTATTTCTTTTCTTCAATGGCGTTTTGTACTGATTTCTGACGTAATATTACTCAAATATATGGTTTGGATCTTCTGGAATTTTTACTGCAACTAAACCGGCGAGGGAGGGAGAGAGAGAGAGAGAGAGAGAGAGAGTGAAGAATATGAAGTGTGAAAGAGCTAGGGGAGGAGAGAGAAATACCGAGTCAAGAGGAAAGAGAAAATTAAAAGCTCATTGACATTTAGTAATTTTACCACATCCACGGCTATCCAAGTTTCACATCAGTAACTAACACACTCGCATGTGACCCTTTTCAACGAAACTGATCGCATGGTAACTTTTTGGAATTTATTGACTAAAATTTATTAAATTAAAAAATTATTGTGCCGACATTGTACTTTGTTTCCTTTTATGTTTAGTCATTCAAAAAGTTACTTTAAAATACAAATGGGTTATTTACTCTATTTTTAATTTATTTGTCTCAACAATTCTTCCCGGCAGTTCGCTGCTGATCTTTTTTTTTTTTTCATGTGCAGACTTCTTTGTCAAACTTACTGCTAGTGGAACATACGCAGAAGTTCTATTGGATATTTCTCCTTGAGGCCTGAGATTGATGCGCAAAGCTGATAGGGAAGTCGTTACATTTGTTAAGCAATATTTTTTTCTTTAAGTATTTTTTATGTACCCCCAAAAAAATAAAATTACAGTGATCTCAGGCCCAACATTTGTGAATATGATACAATAATAATAATTAAAAAAAAAAATTAATTTTTTTTGCCTAGTTTTTGTGTGAGCATTCTCATATCCTGAGAAATCATCACAAACAAATACAAGAACTCGGCTGTCAAGAAGATTAAATTGAAGGAATTGTATTTACAATGCGATGAATTGACTAAACAATAATCCTTGTCTGCTGCTGTGTTACAAGTGGCTACGTCTGCACAACACTAGATGGACCAATGGAGAATTCCTGGTTCACGGCTACGAGATTTTCAGGCTTACTGACTTAAAGAAAAAGGAGAAAAAAACAATCAATATCCATAAGGAAGGATAAGAAAGAATATGAGCGAATTACAGGCAGCAGGAAATGAGAAAAAAATCAGGTAACAACTTTGTTGGTACGTCTGCTGGGACCAGAGGGTGGCGGTTTGCCCTTCAGTAGGAGATTGAACATTAAAGGCCCGTACTTGCCCGGGAAGTTTTCTTCAGGGAGAGCAAGGTAGGGCCCCGGTTGCATAGCCTGAATCTTATTTGGAAGAGAAACGCCGATCGGCCTGCCATAACAAACTGGAGAGATGAGGCTGACAAGCAGGAACCAAATGATAGCGTTCCCAATTTTATGAGATCTAACCATTGGAGAAAATGGAGCAAGGATAGGAGGAATCTGAAACCAGTAAAAAGAGAAGAGGAAGAAGAGAATGGTGTTGGTCGCTGCTCGTCCAAGCGAGGCAAGTAATGATTAGAGTGGAGCTTAATAGGAGGGACTCTTGGTCCCCAAACAAAAAGAGTTCAGCATTTGAAGGTTCTCGGCAAGAGCAATTGCGTGTCTTTGATCTGGGGTTTTGACTTCTGATGCCCTACAGACTTTTTGCTTCACAACTGCTTGTAAATTTCCACGTTTTGACCAAAAGAAGTTTTGGCAAATGGATCTTTTTAAGTTTTAATGCGTTTTCATGTCGGTGCATGGCTGTGACGTGTTTACTCAACCTAAAATGAAATGAAGAAAGAGGTTTTCATTTGAGAAAAGTAGTACATTTCGTTGCGACATCAATGAAGAAAAATTTCCAAATTTCGTATAATTGTTTTTTTACACTTTAATGAATGAAATACTAGCTTGACAGCCCTCATTCTTCCAGCTCCGCCACCATTTCAGGCCCACCTTAGCGGCTGCCGTGGACTGAGGGAGGGATAGCTTGTTGACCAAAGACCACACCATCATCTTCCTAACCCCAAAAAGCTTTTTTCGTTATCCTCACGGAAAGGTATTTTCTGCGCGAGGCACCGCGTGACGTGGCAATCATATTCTTTAAAGCTAGCTTTGGGATCTCGCTGCCGTGGCCCATGGTCTTACCTGTCTTAGGACACGTGTAATGTCCTGATTCAATCCAAGAAGTAAGGAGTCGGCCTGAAGGTTTGCTCATTTCCCTCCTCGTAGCTATATGGTGCAGGTTTTAAAAATTTTTGGTTGAAGAGCTGAAATTTGGGCTTTGAAATTTTCATCTTTCTCCATTTCTTTACTCAATTTTGTAAGCTCACCGTCTACTATTTATTCTTAATGTACAGAAAAGTTGTCAGCTCAGGAGATACGAGAGCTGGTAAAGGGGGAAAGGACAATGTCTCTTGGTATTGATTTCTTTATATGCCAAATTGTGTGGACCATGCATTTTGATGGCCCAAGAACTTGAAAATTCTGATGTCGAGATTAGGGTTTCTCTATTATTCTGGCACTAGGTAGATTTCCGAGACTAAAATTGCATTCTTCATGCACATGTTATTGTGGACAAAGCAACCTGGTGGTGAAGGGCAACTCAAGCTATTATTTAGGCCTGACATATTGACGAATCTTATTGCATTAAAGAAGAAGAAATTATCTCTGCTCATGGGCTTGATTCAGTTTGCACTTCCATATGGAACAAGCACAGAAGTTCCGGGTTGGAATTTCAGCTATGGTGATTAATATTTCTAAAGAAAAAGTCAAGGTTCACAAAAAAGATACATGTAGTTATATCTCAGGTTCGTGTCTACTACTAGTAGAGTGCTAGTTTATTATGACAAAGCCAATTTGAATTTGGGAGTGTATGAAGGGTCAACCTTGTTACTTCCTATATATTTCATGTTTAGTTTATAAGATTGCCTTTCTTAAGAAATTTAGGATCAGTAGTAACTGAAGATCGATCACTAGTTACTGAAGATCTTCACCTCGTTTGCTTGATGAAATCAAGAGAAAGGTACAGCTACATAGTCCCACTACACATAGCTGCTGTGTCTTTTAACAATAAAAAAAATTCTGAGTAAAGGGGTCTCATTGCAATTAATTGCATATGGTCTTTGCTGTTGATGTGGGTTCTTCTAATATTTTCTTAAACCAAAAAAATTGATTTTATGTTGGGAAATTTTGCGTGACTTTTGGCCTATTAGCCTCACCTGTTAATTTCATGACGAGTCTGGAAATCATGGACCATGGGTGTCCCTTCATTCTCTATTGCTTACGGTCTTAAAATTCTCATGTACTCCTTTTTCATTGCAGAAGGTTGTTCCTTGGGCTTAGAACCTCAAAGGCTCAAAGAAACTGATAATTAGGGTCAGACGCTGTACAATTGTACTCGGAAGGGTTGATTAAATCACTTGCTATGGAGTTGTGCTCTTGAGAAAACTTAAATTTCTGATGTGCTGGTCCCCAGTACCATTCTCACCTGTCACACTATCTTTATCCAGTTGTCGATTGACCTTAATTTTCTGCTTCCAGACCCTTGGGGGAGGTAACTTCTTCGCCTCCAATCAATGGACGGTTTGAGTTTGAGCAACCATTCCAGTGATTATTCTACCTGCAAAATACACATCAAGGGGAGAGGTATTAGTGATAGACTATTTAGATAATATATCGCAATTGCTTCAGAATTGGTATCCTTTTCTATATTTTTTGGAACACATTATTTATATCTCTCGATAATGCATTTGTAAGAACTAGTATAACTGTAACATTATTTGTCGTGTATACCCTTGTGCAATCAAACGCCCACCTATAGTCTCGCTTTAAATTAAACCTCACTAACATGCTATCAAGATAGGATAATTTTAATTTTAATTTGAGTTCAATTAATTTGACATTAAAAATTTCATGTAAATTGATATCATTCAATCTTAATTATTAAGTGCAGTCCATTTATTACTCATGAAAAGATATATTTATATTTTATATTATATTATATTATATTATTTTTATTACTGCCTCCATGCAATTCCATGTTTGCAATAAATGCATTTGTGGTTGCTATTATTTTGGGAACGATCAATAGTTCAATGGTAATCGCTGGGTTTCTGTCTTTGATTGAATTTATATTTTGCTTTCAAGATAATGTTAACTTTGCTGTGAAACGGCTTCAATTCTAAACACTTTTCACTTCCAACCTTCCATGTCCATCTTGAATTGGAAAAAGAAAAAAAAAATAAGAAAAAGAAAAAGGTAAAAAGCGCGTCAAGAATCACCAGTAATCCGGACCAAAGAGACCCGGTTCAAAGGATTGCCTATATAATTTGTTTTCCTTCGATCCCTGCATTTTCTTCTTCGTCCTTCTTATCTTTATCCAAACACAAAAAGCATATTCCTTCTCATTATTATTATTATTTTAAATTTTCAGTTCTTCTCTCTCTCTCTCTCTCTCTTTCATATTGTCGCACAGTTTCCTCGCTGCTAAGAACGAGCCGAGCTTGGACCGGCTTCGACCCGATTCCACATCCGGACCCCAGTCGCCGCTCACCGTTATTTTGGGCTCTCATTTTGATGCACGGCGTCTGTCGCCATGGACGTACAATCTGTAAGCTCGTTGTCTCTTTCTCGCCATCTCTCGCATTAGTCTCAGCTACGCGAGACAACTTCTATTTCGGTAACGCTAAATCTAATCCGTTTATCTGACTTAGTTCTTCTGCGGTTGATCTCTCGATTTTTGCAATGTTAACGCTGGATTCGGTCTCTTTTTTTCGTCTGTTTTGATGGATTTCAATTTTTCTTTAACGCCTTTTAGGGTTCTTGAAGCCCTGACGAATCGCGTTGTACTGGTATTAGATTTGGGCCGAGAAGTTAGGATTAGGGTTTTCAATTTGAAGCATTGGTTTCGAGGAGGTATACGTCGGTGGGTGGATAATTTGTCTCCATTTAATAGGGTTTGTTATCTGTTCGATTCAATACGGGGAACATAGGCGTGGACTAAGAGGATAATGTGCATACTGTGTGTGATCCAGAAGTGGTCTCGCCAGGTTGCTACAATGCTACCTTGGTTAGTTATTCCTCTTATAGGATTATGGGCTCTCTCTCAGCTCTTGCCACCTGCTTTTCGATTTGAGATTACATCGCCAAGGCTTGCTTGTGTTTCTGTGCTTTTGGTCACTCTCTTCTGGTATGAGATTTTGATGCCTCAGCTGTCTGCCTGGCGGGTCCGTAGAAACGCACTTTTGAGGGAGAGAAAGAGATCCGAAGCAATTGAATTGCAGAAGCTGCGGAAGACTGCTACAAGGAAGTGTAGGAACTGCCTGACTCCATATAGGGATCAGAATCCAGGTGGTGGTAGATTTATGTGTTCTTATTGTGGGCACATTTCTAAGAGACCGGTTTTAGACTTGCCTGTGCCACCTGGCCTGGGGATTTCAAATTCTGGGATTATAAAGGAACTGGTTGGAAAGGGTGGGAAGATGTTCAATGGAAAGGTGTGGTCTGATAATGGATGGATGTGCAATCAGGATTGGTTAGAAAATGGCCATTGGGTTGGGACTTCTATTTCAGGGAAGTCTAGTTGGCGAAAGAGTGGATGTGGGATTTTTGGGGGCGATGCAAATTGTTTGGCAGAGAAGTCTTATTCAGGTGTCTTAATATTTGCATGTAAGCTACTGACTTCTTTTTTCTTGAGCATTAGGTGGCTTGGTAGAAAGGTTTTTAGAGTTAGTTCATCAAAGGAGGATGCTTTGTCTGAAGCTGATCATAGGGGATTATTGGCAAAGAGGGGTGAAAATGGGAATAATTATCAGGAAAGTAGAGGTGAGAAGGCACGCAGAAAAGCTGAAGAAAAAAGACAGGCTAGGTTAGAGAAAGAGCTTTTAGAGGAGGAAGAGAGAAAACAAAGGGAGGAGGTTGCAAGATTGGTTGAAGAGCGTAGGAGGCTGAGGGATGAGATAATGGCAGCTGAAAAAGATCATAGCAAATTGTCATCAGCTGGTAGAGAGAGAGATAGAAAAAAGGAAGCAGAAAAGAAACGCCAGGAAAGAAGGAAAGAGAAAGACAAAGGGTCTAGCAAAAGCAACTCTGATGCTGAAGAGCTTGAAAAGAAAGCTGGCGAGGAAGGTGAAAGGAATCGAGAATATGAGAAGAAGAATGAAACTGATCGTCGAGAACGTCATAGACCTGGGACTGGGGGTGTGAAAGGCCAGAACATTGAATCATCGCATGGGGAGAAGTATACTTCTGCAAATAATTTTAGCAGGGCAAGTGCTGGAACAAGGTATCTGGATCGAATGAAGGGCACATGTTTGTCTTCTTCTACAGCTTTTAGTGGAAGTGGGTTTTTTAGAAATACTGTGAATACGCCTGCTGCTGTTATAAAGGAGAATAAGTTCAATTGTTCTGTAGATCATGTTCATATTCCTTCCCACAGGAGAGATGTGGGTCCGCCTCAGTGTCCAGTTGGGAAATCAACTATGAGTGGAGATGATAAGAATGTAAGCCATGCTGTAAGTCTAAAATTGATTTTAGCTTGTTCTAGTGTGTTTGCTGGTAGCTAGGTATGGTAAGGTTTGTAGAAATCATTCTTTCTCCTCATTTCATGTATCTGCATGGGCAACAAATTTAGAAGCTTATGTTTGATAGGAAAAGTAACTTAATACAGTTTATGATGGCTAACATTGAATCACGTTGTCTTGTGAGCCTTTATTGTTTTGTTGCTTGAGCTTCCTAGTTTTGAGTCAATGAACGTATTAAGGTGCCATGTATGGGAAATGCTGGTTTATCTTTGCTATGAAGATGTAAATGATACCATAATCTTAAAATGTTTGTGGCAGGTGCCCTCAGAACCACAACTAATGTCAGCACCGAAAAAATCGTGGCAACAATTATTTATACATCAAGCCTCAGTTCCTTCGTCCTCTAATGCTCATGTCATTGGTAGACCAAATTCAAAGCCCCAGACAGAAGTTCAAAGTCCACATTTATCTGCAAAATCATCATCAATTCAATCATTTGACAATCCCATAAACTTTGGACTGCCATCACCATTTACTATCTCTTCATATCCAAAAGTACCTGGCAGCACTAGTTCAGGATTCTCACCTCCCATTGAACCCATTTTTTCTTGCGTTGTTGAAGGGGCCCATGAACCTTTACATGAAGAACAAGAGCTTTTTGAAGACCCAAGTTATGTTCCTGATCCAATATCATTGCTTGGGCCTGTTTCAGAGTCACTTGAAAATTTTCAGTTAGATGTGGGGACCAGTGTTCCATTGGCTATGGGATTGGAAAGGCCTCATTCTTTGAATAATTTACCTGCATCTCCTGAATTGAGCAAGCCATCTCCAATTGAGTCTCCTTTGTCAAGATTACGAATTGCTGATGAAAAGCATAACAGTTCCAGTTCTAGTTGGTTCTCATCTGCTCCCAAAGCCCAAGATTTACACACATTGCTTGTAAATGATGTGCATGTGAATGGGAAAGGAACATGGCAAATGTGGAACAGTTCTGCCCTTGGTCAGGATGGTCTAGACTTGGTAGGTGGTGCTGGAAGCTGGCTTTTACCCCAAGAGCAGAATAGATCAGTCAAGGAAGATGTTCTGCTGCCTTCAGCTAACAAAAATATGGCATCATTGTTTAGCAAAGGGGACCAGGCCTTTTCTGGCACTCATTCTCCTCAGAAGGTTTTTCTTGGCAATGGCCAGAATGGTGGGGTATTCAGTCCAGTAAGTGGATCAGGTAATATTGATCCTCGGTTGCAGAATGCCCACTTTCCACCATTACCTGGAAACAGTAGCCATTTCTCTCTCAAATGTCAGGAGGAAAGTACTCAGAATGAAATGATTTATGGGAGTCCCACTGGAACTGCTACGAACCATTCTTTTGAGCTGCCTACAGCCAGCCCTTGGTCCAAGTGAGTACATCGGCTACCATTGACTCTCTTTCATTTAAAATTTCCAATGCATAATGTTGACTGCATACATGTGATGATAGTAAAAATATTATATTTTGTTTGTGGTATTGAGGCATTTGGAAATTGATGAATTTTTGACAAAGATTAGACATCTTCAATGGATGAACGCAAATATTATCCATATCAACAACTGAATATTGTTGAGTTTGACCATGTTGTGCTTCATGTTTTCTCCCTTTTCAAATCTAGATGTCACCTTTTGTTCTGCTGTTTGTGACAGCATCCTTTTTAATTGTAGCGGTGTTACACATAGTTTATAAAATGAACAGTAAAACTAGTAACTTAAGGTTTCATATTAAATGTTTGCAGTTTTGAACCATTCATATAGTTTTTTCCCTCCCAAATGTCATTACACAAACAGAAGATATTTTCATATGAAGTAGAACATTTAAGGAAATTTTACTCTTTAGTTTAATTTGTAAATTCAGCTTAAATTAGTAATTTTAAGGGTCAATTTGGAATTTTTTTTTTATCTTTTGTCAATGCACCATAAAAAAAGGCAACAAGTAAAGGAATGAACATAAACACATATATTAGAAGGGTGAACCGTGATGAAATGAAAAAATTATATCATTCTAACCTAGAGGTCACAAATTCAAGTTACGGAAACAGTCTCTTTCAAAAATAAGCCTGAGATTGTAGCAGTCCACACAATGTTGGAGGCTTGTCCATCAACACCTCTTTTTCCAATGCATTAGCATACCAAGGCATACTTGCCCAGATGACACCACTTGGAAGTTCTTTTTTAACATCGTTCATCCTATGACAATAATTGCTCTTGAATTTTTCCCATGTAATTCTTCTATACTTTTGGGATCTTATCAGACTCAGTTACTTAACTGATTTGACTTTGGACCCAATGGTTGGTTAGAGACCTTAATCCATTGGCCGCTGCAATGTTGTAGTTTCATTCTCTTTGTGTGGTCAGTTATGTCTGGCTCAAAAGTTACTAGGGATCTGCACATGCAAATTAGTAACTGTTTTTTGTGAAAATCACAATATTGCTTTCAATGAAGGTTTAGCTGGCAGGGACTACAAAATGGTGGTGTTTTTTTTTTTTTTTTTAGGTGCGTGTGGTTCTGCACTTCTCCAATCTTTACCTATCCCCTCCCTTTCTGGATCAAATTGCTCTTTCCCTGTTTTGTATGTTTGACGTGGTTCCTTTTCCTTGGCTTACTTGTTTAGAATTCGGCAACTATTGATCTGATGGTCGATTTAACTCTTATGTTTTGGCAGAAAAGAATGGGCCGTGCAAGGCTCAGGAGAAAATGTTGGGAGGCCTGTGCCAAGATCCAATGTTTGGGGTTTATTCCCATCCCGAGATGTACAGTCGCATTGGTGAGTTGATTGAAAAATGGAGTGCGAGGGACCTAATTACACATCCTTAGGTTATGAGAGGCGGACTGCCCCTTTTTAAGTGGAGAGTCTAGAACACTGGACCCCATTTGTATCTTCTTTGTAAGGGAGATTGACTGACGTTTACTTGCATTAGCATCGATTAGGAATACACGCGGCATGCACCCACTTGGTGCATCAGATAATAGCTGGGTTTTCACACACGAAATATATATAGCTCCTTTTGTCTCGGGGGAGGGGTTATCCCCATTTTGAGGAAAGTTTTTAAGTTGTTTTGGGGAATGGAATGTGGATGGATATCCAATGAGATGATAGAAACCCACGTTGCTCGTGTCTATAAAATGTTTTTTCAATCAAAAAATAAACTTGTGTTCGGTTTCCATCTCATTGTATTGCTGGGAGACTTCCCCTCCTGCCGAGTTAAAGAGCTAAGTTGTCAAAAGAATCATAAAATTAACGAATTCTCAAGTTGACTTCGTCCACTGCGAGATAAAAGAGCTCAACACGTAAAACCTTGTTTTTATCTCTTTCTTCCAACGATTTTGAGCGATGACTCCTCTCAAGTCTAACATCTTAAGTGGATACCAGTTGGGTTGAGGTCTGATTATGTTCCGCGATGAGCTCTTAAAAGACCAAATGGTTGCCAGAAATTGCCGACTTTACTACGAGGTTTTGGGTGGGCTGGGCCTGACGCTTCAACCGGTGGCACATAATGATGGGTTAGTAGGTGCAACTAACGGAAAATCTGCACGTAATGATGGGCAAAGATAAGGAACAGAAGTAGCTATTGGGAAGGTCAACACATGAAGTAGTGATCATATCCGTTCAGTGTTATATATTGAAACAGATAAAAGGTATGCCACAAAGAAAAGCATTTGTCTACCAAGAGATCATTTTTGTTCAATCTTACAACGAGATGAAGCCAAGATATTGGCTTATTGCTGTGCCACTTGCTCTTCTTGTTGCTGGTGTTGCCCTTGCCAAGCCCAAACTATGTCTTTGAGTGCAGGTCTAATGTCTTGCTTCAGTACCTTTTGATACTCCAGTGTATCTCCGCTGGACTTTTTCATTTCCACCAAATGGAAACAAGGAGTGATCTCAAAGATTTGGGCATCAATGCCCACGACTCCTTTCCTGCCTTCTTTTGATCCTTCCAACTTCAACAAACCAGCATCCTTCTTCTTCGTTTTCAACCTCAAATGCTTGGCAATTTCTTCAAGCCTAGATATGATGGTTGTGGCAGGTTTGGCTGATGTGAACTGCATTTCTTTCTTTCGCTCTTTCTCTTCAAACAGACCAGATAAATCAAATCCTACGGAATAGGAGATGATATCAAAAGCATTCAGGTTGTAAGGTTTTGTTAATTCTTGGTTTGACTCTGCAACAGTGCAGCTATTCTCATTCGCACTAAACACATCATTGCAATCTGAGGGAGCCAGTTCTTTGACTTCTGCCTCAGTAGTTGGGGATTTGGATTCTAGACCCTCACAGAACCAAGAATTTTCCATTATTTGGGCCATGGATATCCTGGTGTTTGGATTTGGATCCAGGATCTTCGAGATAAGCTTCCTTACTTCTGGTGTGAACCAACTGGGAAACCTGAAGTCTGCTTTCACAATCTTTCTATACATCTGCATCAGGTTTGAGTCATGGAAAGGGATATAGCCAGCCAAAAGAACATATAAGATCACCCCACATGACCAAATATCAGCTTTGGACCCATCATATCCTTTTCTGTTTATCACTTCTGGGGCAACATAGGCAGGGGTCCCACAGGTTGTATGAAGCAACCCATCTTGCCGCTTGGATTCAGCAAGGGCACTTAATCCAAAATCTGAAACGTTTAGATCCCCATTCTCATCCAATAGTAGGTTTTCTGGTTTCAGATCACGATGGCATACTCCTCTACTGTGGCAATAATCAACCGCACTAATCAGCTGCTGAAAATACTTCCTTGCAATATTCTCCTTGAGCTTTCCCTTTGCTACCTTGTTGAAGAGTTCACCGCCTTTGGCATATTCCATAACAAAGTAAATCCTTGTTTTTGTGGCCATTACCTCGTAAAGTTCTACCACATGTGGATGCCTGATTAGTTTCATGACAGAAATTTCTCGCTTAATCTGCTCCATCATTCCAACCTTAAACACCTTCTCCTTTTCAATTATCTTAATTGCCACACTCACCCCAGTTTTCAGATTCCTTGCATGATGAACCTTGGCAAAGGTTCCTTGGCCCAACAATTTCCCTATCTCATACCTTTGCATCAATATATTCTCCTTATTTTCCATTCCAAACTGCAACCTTTTGACACAATACAAGCTACTAATATGCCTGCTACTAGAATGTGTGAGATATTTGGGAAGGAACTGATCTCCGGGACTTTACAATCTCAACCATCTTCACAGGCATCATACTTTGACATCTTGTATTCTCTGGTATTTCTGGGAGCACCAGGAATGCGAATAGACTGCGAGTCAAATTTTCAGTCTCATGGAGGATATAAAAAGGCAGCCCAAATGGGGCTATGAACTCATCAACCTCATACAGAGAGCAGTCGTTCGAGCACATCTTCCTGCATTCCTTGATTTTTTGTGGTCAACTAGAAAATGCAAAGGAAAGTGAAAGAAAATGGGGCTGAGTTTCAATATATACCAGCAATTGCATCAGTTGCTTGCCATAGAAAGAAAAATAAATAAATATATATATATATATATATATATATATATATATATATATATAATTACAATTAGTCAAAGAGGGGGAAAAAAAAAGCTTCATCCTGTTAATAACAAATTCAGATAAGTGCCTTCTCCTCCCACCCAAAAAGAAAAGAGCTAAATAAATAGTTGCTACAGTCGCTCAAAGAACGAAATAAATCGTAAAGCGTAGGATGAAGAGAAACAGAAACATAAGAAATTCAAATGAAAGAACCCATGTAAGAAGTGAAACTGTATCAGACGAAGCAATTAACACCTCTGCTTCTGCAAAAGCCAAAAAAACAAAGAACCAAAATAACAAAAATTCAAGTTTGTGTTAAAGAGCAACTCGTTTAACAAGAAACTACAAAGACCAATTCAGGAGATAAATCTTTGTTACACTAACACCAAGAACTTGAATCGCAGATATAAACAAAACAAACTGCCAAAAAACAAAAGATTAAGAACCCAAAATAAACAAAACTCACATAAACAAGACACTTCAAGAAAACCCCACAAGGAAAAAGTGATAAAAATTATACGAAAAACAGACCGAATGCAACCAAGAAGTACAAACAAACTGAGAAAATTGCAAAACCCAAAAAAATTTACAAGATCTTTCTGCCAACAGAAAGTGGCAGAACGAAAAGAGAAACTCAAATTTTCAATTTTACCTATTGGGTTGGTTGGCGAGAAACGCCTCCATTCCTTTAGCCTGGGAGCACATACCAAATGCCGGCAGGCGGCCCACTGGGTGGAGAGATTTATAACACAGAAGGAGTGGTGCGTATCTATGTATGTATATATATATATATAATATAGTATAATAAATAAGGAGTGGCCCACCATTTTTCTTATATTTTTATTTATTATACTATAGTTTATATTATATATATATATAGTCTTTATGATTTTTTTTCCTCTTTTATTGAACCTTTTTGTAATTAATTATATGTCCCTAAACTGCTGACAGCGGAGCCTCCAGTTATTATAAATTCAAAGTTATTTGTTAGCAACTCGGGCGATGTAGTTATGTTTGCTGGGAAAAATCAGAAATATGATTGTGATCTAACGGCTGAGAATGGGTGTGCGTGCTAGCTGGCTGTCACTTTTAACGTCTTTCTGTTGCACCTAATGTTTTTCCAACACGGGAAAGTGAGACCTCCTGTAAATTGAAAGCAATCATGATTAGCATTAGCATTTTTAGCATTTAGCATTACCCCTCATCTTTTCTTTATATAATAATTGATATTATATATACATTATTATATAAGTTCCATAGATTTACACCTTTTGAATGGTTTTGGTAAGCCCTATAAAAATTAAAATTAGCTTATGTAGTGTCCCATATTGATGTTTTTTTAGAATACTCGGACTTATTAATTTCGAAAAGCTTTAGGCAAATTCAAACAAAAATTAGTATGAAATTAAACATTCGATATGTCTTTGAAATAATGAGGTCTGTGTTTGCAAAGTTCAGTCAATCAAAAGCGAAGTTTGGTTCAACAATCCCTGTATATGTCATCAAAATTCAATGTTTTTGTTTGAAAGGTTAAACCAAGTCGCGAATGTTCAACAAAAAAAAAGCCCCAAGTCGCGTTCTTGAAATCGGACTTCTGTGGCTACTGCCAACGATGGCCTCTGCGTGGGGCCGAGATGAAGCTTCCCAGATGGCCAGTACAGTTTGATCAGAAGCCAATGCGCAAGGGACGCGTTTTGGAAGACATGTCAACTTACCCACCCGCATCACGCGGGACTTCTCGAACTGCTTGGTCTCATCCATACACGTGTCCAACTAGCTGACCACGGGACGCTCATAGACTCTCTCTCTCTCCCCTCTTGCTGGAGGGTGTCAAGCAAATCTTAAAAGTAGCGAGGCTGCAGGGGTGCATGGAGAAACGGAGTCATTTGTCAACAGCGTACTATTTTCTACGTGGAAAGTGGGTGTACAGAGGACTGAGGCGGGCCATGATGCCGATCGAGGACCCAAAAAGTCATTATTGGCACAACGCTGTCCATCTTCATTATTCCGTAATGCATCCGCCATTATTAATTATTGGTTAAGAAAACTATGTTATTTATCTTATTATAATGCAATGCGCGTGGTGGGGTTAAACACTGTTTTGGAAAGGTAAATGACGTCTTTGTCTCACAATATGTGAGTGGTGTGAAAGGCAAACAAATTCCAGTGAGGAAGCAAATGTTATGTTAATTTCAACACCCACCTGCCTACCTCACCTCAGTAGCTTCATCACCGAGAAAGCAGCTGATAAACTTTCATGTTGCTAGTAGACGTTTGGTATTAGGAGAAATTTCCAGGAAGGTGCATAGCGGCCCGCTTGATATATTATATAACATCGTGTGTATGGATAAATTAAGTGTTGCAAATTTGATACAAGTAAATTGTCCAAAATATATATATATATATATATTTTAAGATTTATATAATAATAAAATTTTTATAAATAAATAATCATAATTTTTTTTATGATATATGATTCGTATATTAAACTTCTTGTTATTTCCAGAGAATCATGATAAAGAACCTGAAAAACCGACTGGTTTGCTAAGATGTTTGCAGAAAAAGTGCAGAATTGGTACTCACGTGGGAGAAAAAAAAAAACACGAAAAACGAAAAGATCAGAATCATTGAAGTTATTGCACAACATACGAGGTACAATTGGACCATAACGTGTAATCGTTAATGGTTCTCTTATGTTACACACACACATGAAAAGAAAAAAGAGTCACAGAAGAACTGTATGAAGCATGAGATAAATCTTCATTCGAGTTTGATGTCTTTGGCAATGATTATGAATCAGACTGGAACGCAGCCGATCCTTTGTCGCATGCGTGCACTGCAATGCATATGTCTTTCTTTTCCAGAAACTCCTCTGCATTGGCGAGCATCACAGGACCATACTCAAAAACCAACTTCTTGCACTGCAAAATCAGAAAAAGAGGTTCAACAGAACATTTGATGACAAGTGACGATGAAGAGTCAAAAGCTGGTTTTCTTTTTATCTTTCATCAAGCAAGTCGATCACCAGGAAGAAAAAAAAAAAGAAGGCTGCACTTTAGATATTAAGTATCAATTTTTCAATTATGAGCAGTTCTTTATGGGTGATCCAAGACCAGTAGTACTGAAAATGCCATCCCTTCCTGAAGCACAACAGTGATCAATCAATGGGGACCATGATCTCTAGGGGGTACGATCATATTGGGGTAGCAACGAATCAAGCAGGTGATCCACATGTGGATTTAATCACATCAACGTAAGGTCAACTTTCAATAGAATGGAAGTACAGTTGGATTTTGTGAATACACGCACCATCTTGTACCACAATCGAACTAGGTAATTTACAAGGTTCGTTGCAAGTACCATTCCTAATTCTCACCTTTTGTGCATGGTTGTCCATGGAATTGCATCCCTTTAAAAGCACCTCAATTATTTCCAGCTGGCATAAAAGCAACAAGACTTATTAAGTCATCTGATCAGCAAACAATTCATCATTCGAGACAACTGCGATAAAACATCGCTACAAGAGCCACCTTACAATAAATTAAATAAACAACCATAGCTTAACTGTAACCCCCTATGAGGAGTGGGATGCGGGGGCAGGGCGGGAGGGGCTTCTTTATCACCTTCTTTCCAGGTGAGATGGTGAAGTACCATTGTACATTTAGGGGGAAAAAAGATTAGCTGTTGCTAAAACAATAACTAACTAGGTAGTCAGATACGAAACACCATCTAATTGGCCAGCTTTAGATCGGGTTGGGAGTTAAACCACAAAACAAAGGTTGAGCATTGGGCGATGGATGAGCCAGTGCATTGGACTTTCGCAGTGGCTATTACATAGACTGCCAGCCTTAAAAGAGTCAACAGGGTTTTTATAGTTCTCAAGATGTTCAAGTCAAAAATGCTCCGCAAAAGCGATAATTTTAGCATATATAGAAGGGATGTCACACATAAATATTGTAAGAAACGGCGAGTAAAATACTATAGAGTGGACAAAATTTAATTTCTCTTTGAATTGAGCAGGCACAAACCTGTGTGTCAGGATCCTTCAATTTGATTAATACGTCTGAAACAGCATGGTGGCAAATTCCACAGCTATTTTCTTTGATTTGTGATAAACTAAATCCCTTCTGTTGACAAAGGTTGATCTTTTGACAGAAATCTTCAGGCTCCATTGAGGAAACCTCTCCAAAGAACTGAGGAGCATAATAGTCCACCATAGTGATGCACTGCAATGAAAAAAATAACAAGGTAAACCAAGAGCATTTAATTTTTCAAGAAAATTAGCAATGAAACTATGTTGTACTAGCTCCACTGGCTGAATCAATTCACACAAACCTTCTTCGCAGCAACCAACTGATAAATTAATCAGAGCATGGTCATACAAACAGAAGTCAATAACATCTCAGAATTCGTACAACTCTTACATTGGCCACAAAATTGACATTTATGAAATTGGCAAATAAATTAACATTGGCCAAGTAACAAATTAGACTGTCAATCTGTTATCAACAAATGTAATGCAAATTGATGCCATCTTCCAGGCTAACATGTAACTAAATGTGATTCTAGTTCAATGTAAATCCAAACCGCTTCTGTCTTAACTTCTTGGGATAGTAATCAGTCTATTGAATTATGAACTGTAGGAAAGGCAGTGCATAATCATGGAACCTCAGCTCTGATAAATTACGGAGGCATTTTAACTGCCAAAGGATTTCCATGCCTTAAGCTACTTTCTTAAAAGATAGCATGCTCATTCACTGATCAAGTAAATAAGTAAGAGACAGAATGTTCATCCTCTAGATCTCTGGCCATTAGAAGAAATTTAGGACGTTTAGTCTTGTAACGACCTAGCCCGAAAGAGCCCTATGTTAAAACGTTGAGGCCTTGATGGATAAAGCTCCAAATTTTCTGCTCAATTAACACCAATGATTGGCTCAAATAAGTTTTATATGAACAAAGGCAGACAAGATCGTGCTAACGACTGATCCATTAATTTGGTCTATGCAAAGCAAAGTCTTTGTGAGAAAACCAATGACAGGATGACAAACAGACAAGAAGATAGGGAGACGGGGTGAAGACTACTGGACTTCATGGAAGAATGATTGCAGTTGCTGAGCTTTACTAAACTATGTCCATCGTGCATATGACTAAAGCACTACCTGTTCCTTGAAAAGAGGAATCCGAGAGCAGGATTTGTGTAGCATGTCAATAACTTCAGTCTGGGTCTTTTTTTCACCAATGTAACCAACAGCCTCGGCAGCAAACTCCTCACATAATGCGCAAACTTTGCTATTCTGGATAAGTCTACCTGGAGCTTGAGTTTCAACATCTACAATCAGAAAGAAGCCCCCGTCGGATACCACAAACATAAAGGAATTCAGATAACACTATCGAATATTGCAACTTTGCACATACGCCGCGCCTTCTAAAAGTTCACAACTTTTCACTCCAAAACCCAAACCAAACCAACAAGAATATAAGGGTGACAAACGGAAGAGTCCCAAAAAAGCTAATCCAACAAATTTGAACCACTGGCTTAAAAGATGGCAACTTTGTTTTTTAATTTTTAATAATACGAAAAAACAGTCCACAAACTCACCTGAGAAATCAGAGACCACCGTAACCGCGCCTGTACCGGAAATCTCAACGGCCGGCAATTCTCTAGCGGCACCTGGCTGGTCAGCAGCACCCAACACAAGAAGCAACAAAAGACCAACTCTCACGTCCATGATACCTGAAGTTGGCGAGCGGCATCAGTCAGAATCCAAAAACAGAAAATTCGCGTTGAAGAAAAGCAAAAACAGCAATTCAAGAAAAGGAGGATTGACGTTACCAATTATATTTTCTGGTTGTGGGCTTTGGTCGAACCCGAGATTAGAAAAGGTTGTTCTTGCAAAACTGACTCCTTTCTTGGGGTTTGGGTGGTTACGGAGTACTGATAGGTTGATGGGTGGGTAAGAAGATCGCGAACGAAGTCATTATATACGAGTAATTTGATCGACTTGTCATTTTCGCTGTCGCTGACGGCCGCAGAAGCTTTTGACTGAAGTCAATCCTTCGACAACGACGGGAGGAGTTATTTATGTCTTGCTGTCTTCTTGTACACTTAACTAATATCAGGCTTCACGTTCACGTGTGACGTGTCCATGCAGGATTAGGTGATCCGACCTGGCAAAATGGGACGTAACCCACCACGCTATGTTTGTAAGCTGCGATCTTTGCTCCGTTAAATTGGAGTGAGTTAGTGCCCATGTGCTAATACCTGAGTGGACGGAAAGTTTCATTGTAATTAGCTTAGAGTAGGGATTAACATAAATAAATAAATAATTATTGACAATTTAGCGAGAATAATGAGGTATAGTCTCACGAAATATTTATTAAATTTTAAAAATTAAAAATAATACATTGATCGTACAATAGGTTGTATGTCTTTCATGCACCAATGTTTCTTTCGTTGTTTTTTTTTGGGGGCGGCCGTACAGAACCCTGGCAATTGGGACTTGGGACAGTTGAATATTCAAAGTTACGACTTACGAGTAGTGAACCTAACGCTAACGGTCCTAGCGAGGTAGACGTTGCAATTTGTTTTTGTGTCCGTACTAGAATTTGAATTATCATTGCTGTAATTAAAATTCTAATTATCCTACCGTCGGACCAGGCGCGGTTGGTGAAGATATTACAACAACAAACAGAGAAAAGGAAAGAGGAAAAAAAAAAAAGAAAAGAAAAGAAAGAAAGAAAGATAATGCATACCTTGGAAATAGACTATTGGTATCTTTATTTTTCTTTGGGTTAAATACAAATCGGCCTCTTGCCCATATTTAATTTGAATCGTCGTCAAGAAAACAATTTAATGTATGGTTATCTAATATGCATACTTTTTAATTATCGTAAACATTGTTATTAGTGGCAATCTCAATGGAGTGGAAAACTAATCAGTTTGCAGCTTACGCTTTAATTTGTAAGCACAAACGCAGCGAAGGACGCAAGATAGAACACCCCCCCCCTTCAAAATTATCTACTGATCGACCAAGGAACCAGAGTCCTGAACAGATGTAGCCCGTAGGGGGGGGGGAGTTGGGTGGTGGAGGAGGAGGGACTACAGAAGAGTATTATTAGACTGTGTTCAGGTGTTTCAGTTATTTCCTTTGGTTCTCTTGCAATTTGATTTAGGATTGTTGATAGATATAAGAGCTTGGCGGAACGATTTTTTGTGTGACCTCACAAGGCTCTGATTATCGAGACAAAACAAGCAAACCAATACCCCTTTTCCCTAGCAAAAGGATGCATGAAATGAATATCATGAAATATCACTCACAGCCTGAAGGGCCAGAGGTAAAACTACCGTAATGTCGTCATCACAATGAACAATTGCAAACAGAATCAAATACGTCTGCGTACAAGGAAAGCTTTGAAATAGTAACATGAAAGAGGGAATAGCCAATGAAAGAAATGAGCAATTAGTAGTTAGCCCCCAACTAATATACGGACCCAACTGCTGAATTATCTCAAGTTTGGAGTTGGCTTCTTCTTTTTCTTGCTCTGCTTTGTCAAAGGCAGCGAGATGCGGGCAAATCCAAACTTCTTCCTCTTTCCAGGAAACTGCTTGTGACTGCCTTCTCTTTGAACTTTCCAACTTGAGTGCACAGAGTCATTTGGTTTTCCGAGCATTTGTCCCAAGGACACCTTATGCTTCTTAATGCCTTTTTCTGAAAGCAACTCCATTTCAAAATCTTCAGGCAGAAGCAGCTTTCTACTCAGTATCTGCCCTATGGATAGAGTTGGCTTCAAAACAGGTGTAGGCCCGTCAGTTGCTAGGTTTAGTCCATTTACATCAAGCAAATGGACATCTCTCCGAGGGTGAGATGGGTAAGAATTCTTAAACTTAGTAGAATTTTGAACAGACCGTCGTTTCTGTCCGTGCTCAGATCTCCACTTGCGAAGAGCCGCTTCCACTGCCAGCTTTTCCTTGTTAGCAGCCTCTACTCTGTTCAGTGCTTCTTCCAAGGCCGCCTTACTTGTCTTGATCTCTGCTGTAGCTTCCTCTACCTTCTTTAAGATTTCCATTTTTGAAACATTTGCTTCATCAACTTGAAGTATAGCATCTATTACCTTAGTCTTGGACTGTTCTTCACCTTCTTGAGCTTTATTGGTTAGGGATGAGTAATCCTCAAATGTAAGAGTTACCCCTTCCGGTCTCTGTGAAATCTCTGCAGAGGAATTTTCATGGCATGACAAAGCCTTGATCTCCGCAAAAGCGACTGCTTTTGCAGCTCTAGCTGCTTGCTTCATTTTTCGGGCAGCAACCAACCTAATCTCAGTTGTTTTTATCCTACTTTTTGTTTGCTCGATCTCAGATATTGTTCTCAGAACTTCAGATTTTGCAGTTTCACCCATTTTTTTGAACTGCTCAGCCTCAGAACTCAGTCGCTGAAGCTCCCTTGAAATCTCCAAAGGATTATCAGAACTACCTTGAGCTTCAGAATTCTTAGCTAGTTGAAGCTTCAATTTGGTTTGATTCAGATCTTCTTCCAGAGATGATATCTTTGAAGAATTAAGGGTCAACCTTTGACGAGTCTTTTCAAGCAAAATCCTTTCCTTTGCTAATTTTTTGTTAAGTGATTCAGAAGAAGCTCGAATATCAGCAAGATCACCAGTTGTCCTGGAAAGATTCAACTTAGCTTGTTTCAGCTCCATTAAAATTAACCCTGGAGCCGAAGAGGGGCAGAGACTCAAATCTCCCATCACCCTTTGATGACTAGACTCGAGATTTTGATGATCATCCTTCTCTTCTTTTGAAGCAGAAGTCATGACACCATCACCAACATTTGAATCCAAGGTCACATTAACTTCACGTGCCTGTTTCTGTAGCTTCACTTTCAGTTCCTCAACCATGGTTTTTGTAGCTTCCAATTCTTTCAGAACTTCCAGCGTCTCCCTTTCTTTCACAATCAGATCTCTCTCCAGTAAAGCTGCTTGTTCCTCTGCTTTTGCAACGTCAATCTCTTCCATATTATGCTAAATGTATAGCAAGACAAAACAACTAGTAAGGGAAATAAAAAGGAATCCTAAGGGCGGCATCAAATACAAAGAGAAAGTGCCAATAACCATTACCACTACTTTGGTGACGATGCAAATTAACACTTCAACAGTATAATTTCTACGCCTACAGGATTTCGAACTTCTGGATGGAAAGGACCAACAATAATTGAGTTCATTCATGAAACCAAAATGTAAAGACATCAAATTTTGAATTTTGAGGTAAAATAGCCCTCCAGGATGGCTCTTGTGCCCAGGCGCTAGAGCAACAGAAGAATAATAAATAAATAAATAAAATGCTAAGCAGCGGCTCGCTGCAGCTGGGGCAGAAACGCATCCTACAGACGCAATTAAGCTGCATTGGTCAATAGATGACGCATCAAAGCATAATATTTTCCATAATCACAAACATAAGAATGGGCTTCCCGTAAAGCCAAATGACACAACCAAACTAGCCCATTCATAAAAAAAGTTTTAGGTTTGCTATCAACCCAAAAGAGGAGAGAAAAAAAAAAAAAAAAACAGCGAAAGCCATAGCAAATGCAAAATCAGAAGAAAGAGAGGAGGAAGCAACCTCGGAATCAGTGAACTTGTGTTGAGAGGGTTTCCAGTAGCCGATTCCACCGAATCGATTCACTGCTTCCTTAACCGACTCAAACGGCGCCGAAGTATCGATCTCGGCTCTTAAGCTCCCTTCTTTCTTCCCACCTTCGGCCGCACTTCGTCCTATTTTCCGGCTCAATTCGCTCGTTTCGGACTCCATTCTAGGGTTTCGGTCACTACAACCTCGCTCCAAACGCGGATTTGTTCGGTTCAGCCAGACAGACCCCAACGTTGAAAAAAAATTTTCGAAGCAAAATGTGACACGAGTACGATGGTGTTTGGTCTGGCCTCGATTTTTGTGGTAGAGACAACTAAACGCTGTAGACAGTGTCGCCGAGTGGGTGGGAGGGAAAAGGAAGTAAGGCAGGCCGAAGAATGCGTTAGAGTTTTCGCTGATATTGTAATAAATCTCTGAAAATGCCAGAGACCAGCAGTTTTTAAAGTAAAATAGTATTCAATATATCAAAAAACAATTAAAATTTATTATAAAATATTATCTTTATATTAAATACGTTGATGTGATATGTTATTCAATAAAAAGGGGCAAGCAAACGGTAACTTTTTGTTTTCTTTTGTTTTATTATTATTATTTCCTTTAAAAACAGGCACAACATTATGTTCGTTGAGGTGACCGTTGAAAGTCGTAAGCTTAAAAAAATGGTGGGTCTCCTGCGGGGTGGGACCGTTACGATGAGCACGGGTCTCTGTATTTCATTCGGACCGTTACAGATTTTCGTTAACTCAATGGACCTTTAAGCTCACAAGACAAAGGTGGGCTTTATTGGTCTCACTGTATGCGCAATTGGATCAGCCACAGACTGTTCAAGTCCAGCTTACATGGACTATATAGTTTGTAACTTCTTTTTTTTTTTTTTATTAAAAAAAAAAAAAAAAGCCTTCCTTTGCTAAGAGCTGGAATCCATGTGGTTCTGCAGCTGGGCAGTTGATAGGTTTTTCTTGGAATAATTTTTTATGTTTTTATTTTTGTTAATTAGTTCTCAAAAGCTTCAATTTTGGAGACACTCAAATACTAATAAATTAATATCTCATTGCCTTTTTTTCCTTTTTTTTTTCTTTTTTTTGCGAACAATTTTTGGATCTTTTTAATTTAACTCAAGATAATCGTGAATTTTGTGTATGGTTGTCCAAAAAATGAGACAGAATAATCATCTTTTGAGTTGAATTGCGACAATATCTTTCAGGCCCACTCATATCTCCTTCCAGCCGTTCAAACAAACTTGGCTTAAAGTAGAAAAACGAAATCTCAACCAACCTTGTACTCAATACGATAATTCAAAACACAAGACCTTCAATTATGAAAAGAGGCAAACGTATGTTATCATAGTATGTGTACATCATCCACGAGTAGCATGACAATATTATACTCAAAGTGCCATGTGCTGTAATTATTGGATTTGAGAGTAACTTATTCCCTAGGCCTCTTAATGCAGTTTTGCAACTAATTAACGTCTCTTCTAAATGCGATTACTTTGAACAAGAGTTCCTATCCAGATCGTGCAAATTATGCGGTTCAAATACATCGATAAGCCATTTTCAGTTGGACAAAGTTTGGCATCCTCAAGTAACTTCTTCTCAGGCTGAGTCAAGGCATGCGTCATGCCTGTTAAGCACAGATCTCAAACAAGGCATGGTCCAATGTTGACAACAAAATGGTTTCAAGAAACACAACCGATTAATATGCTCCGTAGGCCCACCCAGTACCAAATGCACTTAAAAAAGAATTTTCTAACTTGGAGAGGCGGGAAGGGTTATTAATCATTCATTTGAATTATTTGTCAGCCCCACAGCAATACTTTCTGAGGCCCCCTCGTCGGGAAACAGATCATGGGTCCTTGGACCAACACGTGTCATGCACGTGCCAAGTGTGGCCATCACACACATGATGGTGGCTCTTCTTTCTTTTATTTTCATTTCCTCCCCCCCCCCCTCCTTCCTCCCCAACTAATAGTGGCTCTTGTTTACCCGATTGCTGATATTCAAGAACAAATCGACCCTACGAAGTTAAATAAATAAATAAAAGTTCTCACATAAAATATTATTTGATCATCTTTTCATTTTCTTCTCACCTTTTCTTGTGGAATATGCTTAGGTGGCATTTGTTTTGAGGTTATATGCTACTGACATGCAATGGTTAAGAGAATAAATGTTAATAAGTAGCAGGAGTGTAAATATTAAGAAAGTAATGAGGTTAAAATGGAAATAGAGTAAAAGGTTGGGTGACGGAAAAGTCATAAGGAGATGGAGGTAATATATAATCTTTCCTCCCCTGTGCAGTACATTTAACTAAGTTAATACTGAACTTATTACACTAAAAACACGACGAAGTTCACAATTTTAGATATAAGGGTCAATCTTTACCTTAAAATAAACAAAAATTTATAATTATTAAAATAATCTTTAATCCCTTGAATTTTAATCTAAAATTAATTTTAAAATATTACGATTTTTATTAATTTATTTTAACTAAATGATTGGGACAATTTATTATAATCTATAGAAGCATATCATATTCACAAAACTAGATTAATGAGAAGACAAGAATTACTGGTAATACCTAGGTCATTCAATTGAAAAAGACCTAGTAAAGCAATCGATATATTCCCTTTTTATTTATTTATTTTTTTATTTTGGGTACATAAGCTGTTCATATCTTCTAAGGTTATTCTTTGTGGTGCTTCCGTCTTTCTCACTTGAGAAGCCGAGTGACAGAAGTACGAGCAAACTGACCACAGAATCTCCCAACACTTCAATTTAACTCCTTGAATGGTCAAAAAAAAAAAAAAAAAAAGGGTTGGAATTACTACATTCATATATGTTTCGTCATTCAAGCTGTGGTGCGGGGTACCATTTAGACAGAGACTTTGAGTCAGTAGTTAATAAACATGTGTGAGTTTTTTTTTTTTTTATATAGATAACTTTATTCTCTTTGTCTACACAATACAATAACAACCTAAAAATCATCAAGTGGCAGTTCGTTTGGGCATATAATAATACCTGGAGTACTATCGATGAGTAAAAGGCCAGTGTACCTCGCATCCATTTGAGAGCCCTTTGTTGTCGGTGAGCCCAAACGCCCTCCTCCCTCTTTCCATATGATCGAGGATGTTTAGTACTGGTCCCGACCATCCTCAAAAGTCTTGTCAAATCAAGCAAGATGGCAAGTTCTTCTCCAGTCTTCTGACCAAAGAAAGCTCCATGGCTAACCCTTCTTTCAGGGTTTATTATGGTGGAGTTTCTGTTGCAGTGCCATTCACGTGGGAGTCTCAACCTGGTAAGCCTAAATACAAGCTCTGCGAAAACACTCTTCCACCCTTAACCCCACCTCCTTCATACTACTCAGCTTCCAGTAAAAAACCCATCAAGAAGCACTCAAGACCCAATCTTTTACACATTTTGTTCCCGAGGATAATTATCAAGAGAGCCTGTGCCTCCACATTACCCAGTACTAATTCAGCATCAACTCTTTCATCGCCGCCATCCTCTGCTTCCAGGTCTTTCTTGATCTCGTCGGGCTCTCCTTCACCGGCGCCTACAAAGTATCGCGGGCAGAGCCTTGGATTATCGTTTGATTCAGGGGCACATGATGAAGACCCACCTTCTGGATCCCCTAATTCACATCTGCGTTTTAGCACTAGCAGGGGAAATGGCGGCAGGTTCCGAGGATGCTACGGTTGGTTTTGATGAAGGAACTCTTGTTTGCTCTGGATCTATCCTATCCTAGGAATCCCTTTGATGTTTATGCTTCGTTTCAATTCAGAGTCCTTTTGTTGGAATTATCTTGGTGGTTGCTTGCAGGACTCTATCCAATTTAAAGAAACGTAGTGTTACTATTGTGAATGTGTGTGTTCAATGACCATTTCGGTCTTATGATATGAATTCTGTGTCTTTAACAAACGACGTCTTCTAAATTGTTCAATTTGAGACTCAGAACGTCAGTAAAATACTTGGCCGTGTGCTGAAGTACTGAGGTTGATTGCTCGAGAAATGTTTGATAAAAATAAGAAGTGCAGCAGTTAAACGCTTGGATTTTTTGTGCGAGTAAGAAATTAGAGTGTGTTCAATAGGGTAGCTGAATGTTGTTACAAGTCGAGAAATTTGAGCTTCTCTGTCCCTGTCTCTCTCTTCGTGTGATCTTTTAATTTGTCTCTGCGCTGTCCTCTTTTCGGCATGTAATCAGTCAAATTAGTTGGAAAAACTGTTCTCATGAAGTATTATTTTCCCTCACATTTCAGCTATTAATGGGTGGAAATGCGAATCACTCTAAACAATCCAAACGATGTTGGGTGTAATTAGTAAAAGATAAAAAGAAAAATAATTATTTTCTTCTTTTTATCAAACAGTCACCGAGGGTCTGTCATTAACGTTGACAAGTTCTTTCTCCTTTCTAACGCTAAATAATGCATAAAATAAATGCAATTGAATTCATAACAAGGCAGCATCTTCGATTAGCCAATATTATTCGAGGGCCCCAAATCAACTTAGGTTTTTCCTTTTCTTTTTTTTTTATGTATCAAACTCCAAAAAGATCCTTAGACTACGGAGCAAAGCAGATAAAATCGTACGGGGAATCGTTTTGTGCTTTGGAAATGGCTACAACTAAGACAGGACGAACCTCGTTAACTACCAGAAAGAAGAGGCCGTGCCGACAAGGACACCGATAATTAACCAATCAACACTGCAGGGTCGGCGAGCTGAATTGCTAGCTGCTAGCCACCAGAGCGTGTTCCTCGGCTGTTCCAGGTGAACCTGGACCATCAACCAATCTATTTTATTTTTTTTCCCAACAAGAAGTTGGTTAAACTGTAAATTAAACGCTAAAAATAGTTATTATTTTTTTATTATAAATTATTCATTCATTTTTTTTTTCCAAAATTAAAACTCAAATCCCTTAAATAAAATTTTAAGAATTTAAGCATTAAGATATACTACAAGGTACGGCCATCAATCAATTTCTATGGTATAAGTTGAGCAGAATAATCACTCGTTGGTTAAGTTCTTTTCAATCTTCAGGACAAGGATAATAACTTACAAAAAAATAGCAACCTGCAATCTTTTTTTGCTGCGGCCTCTCTCATACATTGCAGGAGAACGGATTTCCCTATTAGATTTTTGAAATTCCAGGTTACAAAATTCAATTTACGGCCAACAAAAAAAAAAAAAGAAAAAAAAGTTGAAAACAGGAGTTCAATGACGTAAACATTACAAAAGGAACAGATGAAGTAAACGCCACGCTAAGATTACAAAATTCAATCGTTTCTTTCTCTATATATATATGGTTTTTTTTTTTTTTTAAGATTGGAGAAAAAATTTCATGGGGCCATCTACTAACTAATTGCAGATTTACAAAAAGTAGCCAGATTATCAGGCCCATACGGTGGAATGACCCATGTGACATGAAATCAACTAGGGCATGCCCATCTATTCAACCCGCACACAACCCAATGCCAACAATTCTACCGCAGTCACATCTAAAAAACAGAAACAGTGGACATGGTCTGCAATGGGTACTATGGTCCAGTTCATATGGAATACCAGCACCGGTGATAATGGCGGCCGAGATTTTACTGAGCCGGGACAGCCCAATCAGCCTAAACCCAATAAGTCCTGGCGGGACTTATAATCGTAAGAATATGTGAATGACAACTATTTTCTTCTTATAATCGTAAAACTGAAAATAACGTGTGATTTTCATTTTTTTTTTTTGTATTAAAAATAACTGGCAAAGATTCCTCGGAAACACTGAAGATGGATGTTCGAAATTGTCCAACTCTCTTTTGACGTTATAGAAGTCCAGAACTATAAAAAAGGGCTACACTGCATGGATGGCAATTTTTATATGCAGAATTTTGAAGGCACGGTTTCTATGAAACATATAAACGACACACTTTTATTCATGCAGTTGAAAAACTCATCCAGCAGTGGTGCACGGTTGTTTTCCTCTGCCTTATAATTATTTTACATTGACACAAAATGTCATGAAGCAAAACAAACTTAAGACCATTACAATAAGATAAATATTGAGACGATTGCACAAAATAATCCACAATTTCTTTTAAAAGAAAAAATGATGAAAGATTCGTCTTGACGATTCGGAGCGAATGAACTTCTCTGATTAGTTCACGGCCCTACAGTTCAAACGAATTTGGCCTCGGTTTCCTGTCAATGGTCGAATATTTCCCATCTTCACCATGGACCTGGCAAAATCCGCCCAGAACGCCCTGGTGTTTGAGCTATAAGTCCAGACCAGGCGCTTGGTCGAGCCACCGCTGCAAAGGGCTTGGTCCGAGTGAAGAAGCCCTCTTCTCTTCAACAAGTCGTGAAAATACGCAACATCAAAACGTGCAGGTGTATGATCTAAAGGAGCAAGGTTGCTGTCTCCTCCAGAGATAGGACACGAATGCCTGCGTGCTCGTGCGAACTTAGGGTCAATGTCGGTTTCGTTGTAGATTCTGTTTTTGAAAATGCCACATTGGGCAAACCCTAAAGTATGGCCGCCGGAGAGCGCCACAAGGTCTCTTTCGTTTAGGCCTTGCTTCTTGAAGTTTTCGATTAGGGCAGGAAGGTCCATGAATGGCGATGGAAGGTTGGCATTTGCTGTTGTCCTGCTAGCCGTTGTTGAGTCTCTTCTACCTAGTCGCACTTTCCAGCTTGGCCCCCCTAGCTGCAAGTTTTCAGACAACGATCAATGTCTTATACAATTCAATCAAAAAATGTTCAGAATAATACAACGTGTGTTACGGTATAATTTATACAAACATCCTCAGAAAAATCGAAAATAGACATTATTAATTCATCAAAATTGGTGATTCGAAAAATTTATGATAAACTGTTTTCAGTTCTTCTAATTGGTAAAATTTTGTAATGAAATTTCAATTGAATTTTAAAGATGAAGTGATGAAATGAAGTACCGCAACCACGGAATCCCGAGCAGCAACAGCTAAGATATCTGCACAAGAGATCACCGGGCGTCTGCATATTCTGTCAACCTCCGCCTTAATCTGGTCGATAACTTCAAATCCCCTGGCAGAATTTGCATTGGGCGCAGCATTCTTTTCGCTATCAATAGTAGCCGTTGGATCCAAGAGAATAGATGCATCACAGCCCTACAATTTTACAAAGCCCAAAATTTCTCTAAGAAACCAGTGTATAAACGAGGAGATGAAAGAAAATAAAATAAAATGACGATTAGTCGTTACATTGACAAAACAATCATGGAAGTGCAGACGCAGTAAAGAACCACCCATGCGTCGTTCTTTTGCTATTGCCTCTCGGACAACTCTTTTAATGGTTGGTAAAGCTTGAGGACACACTTTGTCATAGTAACTAGGAGATAATGCATGCTTCTTGGAAACATGATGATGAGATGATGCATAACAGGATGTGGCAAAAAGAGCCAGCAGAAGCAGGGCATAAAGAGAAAATATTCTTCGTGTAGTCATGTTTTAATGGAAGAACTAGGCTACAACAATCAACTTCAAACTTTAAAACTCTGTAATTGATTTTTCCTTTTGTCTCTGGTGCCTTCTCAGTTTACTCGATATGGGTATTTATAGCTAGCAGCATGGAAGAGTTCTTTGTCAATATCTTTGACTTGTCCAAAAGGATGCCAACCGCGTAGAGTATACAATAATCACGGCAGACAACGTAAAGACACACATGCAAGAAATATTGAATGATAATTAATATCACAATTAAATACAGAAAGACAAACTCTGACTTTTTTTTTTTAATCAGAGTAATGAGTTTTTAATGATTATTAAGGGATGAGGGCACGTGGGTCATTGTGTTTTGAGTCTGCACCCATCTACATTTTGTGGGAGTGTGTAAATCTCCTAATTAAAAAAGAGAGAGAGAGAGAGAGAGAGAGAGAGAGAGAGAGAGAGTTTACCTCCTTTTCAAGTCCTAAGGCTTACGGTGTCACAGACTGGACTAAGCTAGTTGGTCTAATTTTCCGGGTGCTTTACAATGTTTTTTTATTATAACGGTTTTTTTTAGAGATATTTTATTATATAGTTAACGATTCCTATTTCAATGCATACATCTAAGTGAAATAGCTTTCATTTTTTTCACTGGGAACATCATTCAAAGTTTTCTTGATATTCCTCTAGTCTAATCTGATATACTAAATGCATTTTACACCCTGCATACTAAAGGGGAAAAAAAAACGCGATGTCCAAAGTTTTCATGATTTTCCTGCTAGTTTCTTCCTAACTTTCCTGGCCCGTTTAACTAACTTGGCAGTGAAGCTATCATATTAGACTCGTTAGAATGTTTAAAAATGAAGTTTGGTTTTAATATCGTTTAATAACGAGTTCAATTCGAACCAAATTTACTATTCTTGAGCCTTCAAACTTTCAACGAGCAGCTTATTAGTTTTATAAAACTAAAAAAATAATAAGAATACAAATAAAAATAAATTATTGTTATGCGAAAAATTAAAATGGTAACAAATAATTAATTTAATAAAATTAATCAATTAAAAATAAATATGAAATTTGATTGTGTATAAAGATATAAAATTTCAAAAATGAGTCTAACAAAAAATTATTTGCATGAAAAAATAAATAAAGTTTTTAATGATTATAAAGACAAGTTTTCAAATGAATTATTTATAAGTCTGAATCTATTTTTATTTAGATTCAATTTCTTTTCTAAATAAATTTTTAAACGAAGTTTGAGTATTACTTATTTAACTAAATGAACTGTACCGAGCAAACTTTTATGGAACCAAATAATTAAATTTTTGATAAATGTGTCGGCTTGTTTGCATGCAGCCTAACTTGGTAAAATCATGCGGCAACAATTATTGAATTTGGTGCAATTTAAAACCATTACGTTATCCTACAGCGATTAGGTCAGAACTATGGTTTTTTTTTTTTTTTTTTTTAACAAGTGCCTAACAATTCATGCATGGTTGTAATTAAACAAATAAATTAATAGTATTAGGTGTGGATTGGATGCGACCTATTGCTCTTATTAGCTGCATATGATTGGCGATACAAACATTGATAGGGTCAAAAGCCAATCTATTTGCAATGTAAATTGTAAACAATAAACAACAATAATAATAATAACAAGAAGAAGTAACGACGAAATTAAACTACAAGTAATAGACATCCAATTATTGACTTGCTCGAAGGGTGAGTTTTATATGCATCTCTATGTGTGTGAGTCAACCTAAGTGTCCGGTTGTGTTAAGGCTGTTTGTCTAAAATAAATATCCTTTCTACTAATTGAACAATTTGACTTTCGTGAAAAACACATTTCGCGTTGATTTTATCAACCATCTGCCTAATCTCTCAATTTTTTTAACCCAGGAGGCTTTTTCCAGTCGTAGAGTAGCTGGTTTAATGTCGGCTTTGCGAAGCTTTTACGGGGTCGTATGACTGTCAGGAATGCTTAATTTATTATTATATTTCGTTCATTGCTACCTAATCTGTTTAAATTATATGCGATTAGTCGGCATAGAATTCAATCAAGGGACGGCGGTGACCAATATTCGTGATTCGCGGGTCGCTTATGATTGCACTCTTGTGACCAGTGAACATTGTACCACCAAAATTGAGGTTTACCCTCTTAGTTCATCGAAAAACGGATAAAAAAAGAAAAGAAAAGAAAAGAGTTTCACTTCTTAAAAATGGGCTCCGAATGGAATCCGTTTGCATGGCATGATCAAGTCGAGAGTGTTATGCTTCAAATTGGGCCAGATGGTGTTGTCTTTTAGCATCTTTGGAACGCCTGCTCATAATTATTAATTTTCGAATTGTTGATAACTTGAAGGAGGAGAGTTGATGGATGTACCCTTGCTAACACTTCACTTTTTGTTACAATGAATCATTTATATGATTGCCAACAACCTCATTAAAATAATTAATCACTCAGAACAATTAAAGTTAACACTTAGGGAATGATAACCTCTACACGTTCAGTATTTATCATAGTTATAAAATTCTAAGTATAGTTGATCGGATTGCTAAAGTTTACATCAATTTATGGCAGAAATAAAATGGACTTACATTTACAAATTACAACTTAAAGAAAACCGATGGATCCGACCGATTTTTATGAAACAGACAACCCTTGATCAAACTCGTTTTTTTTATCTTTAACTTATTTTCTCTAAATTACATTGTTTGATTTATTGTTGAAACTTAAAAGTATTTATAAAAATTCAAATGGTTAAATTTTACTTTTTAGAATCGCATTTTATTGTGTATTTAATATATATATATATATATATTGTCTTTTGTGATTTGATTTTGGTTTGTCGCTGAAGTATTAAAAGTTACATTCTCTTCTTGTTTTTCTTGCCTGTTCATCGATAAAAGATAAAGCGAGAAAGTTACAGATAATGCCTAGGAAAAGAGGAAACGTCGGGAAAAAAAATAATTAAAATACAAATAATCGCGCGATTGCCTTATTCTCCCTATTTATTTTATTTTATTTTATTTTTCCAACGTTTCACTTTTTCATAGTCACTTTGCTTAAATAGTTAGGGTTTCTCACCTTTTTATCCATGCTGTTGATTTTTAATGTTCATGGGTTGGGCTTTTTCTTAGTTTTGCTTTTCATCATAGAATTGGCCCATATATGTGAGCCTTACTCTTGACAATGGAGGGAAAAAAACATATAAAATATTGTAAATAAGTAGAAAATGCGTTTCACAAGCAAAGATTGGTGACATCAAGCGAATCAAAGCCATGGGCCACTGGAACAGGGAATGACCATAAAATGGAGGATAGGGCCTTCGTTATTTGGGCTGGCATGTATTGTATTATTCTTTAATGCCTTATAGTTATGTCTTTAGATAATGCATTTTAATAAAAACCCAAACGCCAAGCCCACGTAATACAGAATTTCCAGTCCCTTACTTAAATAGTTTTTAAGAATTTAAATTTTTATTGTGAAAATCTTGAGTTCTAATTAAAAAATAAAATTTATAATGAAAAAATTTATTATATAATTTATAATTAATATATTGTAATTAAAAAAAATATATTAGAAGTACTGAGGATTCAACCACAGTCTAGACCAAGAGCTGACTCAGTCTAAGTTGCGGCAGGCTGATCTGTTTTGTAATCGACTCCTCATTATGTGAGTTAGTGGGGTGTCTCTTCTGTGGAATGCAAGAGGTTTTGGTCGGTGAGGTGAAAAGAATGTGGTCCCCGCATCGAGCAAAACAATTTACAAAGGCATACGTGTGTAAAGCATATTTGACTTTCTCTAACCAAAATCTAACTGGCAGAGCACCTTTTAATCGATCGTAGTTTAGAAACATATATTAATTATGAGCCCCCATGGACTGAGCGGAGCTCGCAGAGTTTCTGACATGTTGACGCAATGGATATGAATGTTGCAATGCCGCCTCTTTTTAATAATTATATATTTATTATTTTAATTTATTTTTATTTTATTTTATATACGAATTATATATTAATAAAATAAGGAACCTAAATGAATCCACGCCCACCAGTGCATCTCATCCCATCAAAATCCTCTGTTTCTCTAGTTTTCTTTTTCTTTTTCCTTTTCTTTTTAATTAATTATACGACCAAAAAAATCAGGTGGCAGTTCGTTTGGGCATATAATAATACGTAGAGTACTATCCATGGAGTCAATGTTATTTCATTCAATTCCAAATATGTAACATTAATATTTTAAGAGTAATTTTAGAAACTTGTTACTATTTTTTTTGTTAAGTAACTTTAATTTTAATAATTGTAATTTACATATGTATTATTTTTATTTGTTCCTTAATCGTGAACTCTAATAAGATCGATATTACCTCTTAACCCAAAATTTTAATATTTAAGCTTATGCCCAAACGGCCTCCCTCTTTCCATTTGATCTAGGACGTTTAGTACTGGTCCCGACTAACTTCTCTGTCCTCGTCTCTCCTCGTGTGATCATTTGATTCAAAGAAAATAAGTATGGTTACAGCTTCCTAACTTGATAGTCAATTTTTTTTTTTTTTTAAATTTTTGCCTGAGCCCGTTAGGAATCTTTCAATTTGTCTCTGTGTTGTCCTCTTTTGAGAATGTAATCAACCAAATTAGTTGGAAAAAACTGTTCTCGTGAAGTATTCTTTCTCTTTTTTTTTTTTTTCCTCACATTTCCGCTATTAATGGGTCAGACAGGAGGAAATGCGAATCACTCTAAACAATCCAAATAATGTTTGGTGTAATTATTAGAAAATTAAAATAAAACTAATTATTCAAGAATCATTTTCATCTTTTTTATCGAACATTGACTCAGGTCTCTCATTAAAGTTGACAAGTCCTTTCTTCTCTCAAACGCTCAATAATGCGTAAAATAAATGCAATTGAATTCATAATAAGGCAGCAACTTCGATTAGCCATTATTCGATAGCCCAAATCAATCTTAGGCTCTTTTTTTTTTTTTTTTTTTTAATGTACCAAACTCCAAAAAGATGGATGGACCAAGTAAGGAACAAAACAGCTAAATCGTACGGTGAGTCGTTTTGTGCTTTGGAAATTGGCTCCGACTATAACAGCACGAACCTCGTTGACAACCAAAGGACGCCAATAATTAATTAAATCAACACTGCAGGGTGGCTAAGCTGAATCTCTAGCCGCCAGCCACCAGAACAACTTCCTCGGCAGTTCCACGTGAAGCTGGGCCTTCAATCGGTCCAAATTTAAACCGATATCTTTAAAATAAAAATCTAAGAATTTAAGCGTTAAGATATAAGGGGACGGCCATCAATCAATTTCTATGGTATAAGTTGGGCAGAACAACCGCTCAAAGTAGCCAGATGATCGGGTCGTTATGGAAGAATGACCCATGTGACATAACTGCCCAAATCAACAAGAGCATGCCAATCTATTCAACCCACAAAAAACCAAAGGCCAACAATTCTACCGCATTCAAATCTGGAAAACAGCAACAGTGGACACGGTCCGCCATGGTTACTATAGTCCAGTCCATATGGAATACCAGAACAGGTGATAATGGCGGCCAAGATGTTACAGAGCCAACAAGTCCTGACGGCCAAGGCGCCCATGGAATGGAATGCTAAAGAACATTTCTTCTTATAATTGTAAAACTGAAAATAACTTGTGATTCTATTTATTTATTTATTGAAAATAACTGGCAAAGATTCCTCGGAAACACTGATGATGGATGTTCGAAATTGTTCAATTCTGTTTTGACGCTATAGAAGTCCAGAACCATAAAGGAGTACACTGCATAGATGGTAATTTTTATATGCCTTTTGTAATCATAGAATTTTGAAGACACGGTTTTCTATGAAATATATAAACGACACACTTTTATTCATAAAGTTTAACAAATCATCCAGCAGTGGTGCACGATTGTTTTCCCAGCCTTACAATTATCTTACATCGACCCAAGATGTCATGAAGCAAAACAAACTCAACACGAATATAATAAAATAAACATTGAGACGATTGCACAAAATAATACTAAATAAATAAAAAGAAAAACAACGAGTCGTCTCGAGGATTCGGAGCAAATGAACTTTTTTTATTAGTTCACGACCCTACAGTTCAAACGAATTTCGCCTCGGTTTCCCGTCAATGGCCGGATATTTCCCATCTTCACCATGGACCTGGCAAAATCAGCCCAGAACGCCCAGTTGTTTGAGCTATAAGTCCAGACCAGGCGCTCCGTCGAGCTACCGTTGAGAAGGGCTTGGTCCGAGTGAAGAAGTCCTCTTCTCTTCAACAAGTCATGAAAATACGCAGCATCAAAACGTGCAGGTGTATCATCTAAAGGAGCAAGGTTGCTGTCTCCTCCAGAGACCGGACACGAATCCCTTTGTGCTCGTGCGAACTTCGGGTCAATGTTGTTTTCGTTGTAGATTCGGCCTCGGAAATTGCGACATTGGGCAAACCCTAAAGTATGGCCGCCGGAGAGCGCCACAAGGTCTCTTTCGTTTAGGCCTTGCTTCTTGAAGTTTTCGATTAGGGCAGGAAGGTCCATAAATGGCGATGGAATGCTGGCATTTGCTGCTGTCCTGCTAGCCGTTGTTGAGTCTCTTCTACCTAGTCGCACTTTCCAGCTTGGCCCTCCTAGCTGCAAGTTTTCAGACAACGATCAATGTCTTATACAATTCAATTAAAAAATATTAAGAATAATACATCAGTGTGTTACGGTGTAACTTGTACAAATATTCTCATAAAAATCGAAAATAGACATCATTAATCCATCAAAATTGACGTTTCGAAAAATTTATAATAAACTGTTTTCAGTTCTTATGATTGGTAAATTTTTGTAATGAAATTTCGATTGAATTTTACAGATGAAGTGATGAAATGAAGTACCGCAACCACGGAATCCCGAGCAGCAACAGCTAAGATATCTGCACAAGAGATCACCGGGCGTCTGCATATTCTGTCAACCTCCGCCTTAATCTGGTCGATAACTTCAAATCCCCTGGCAGAATTTGCATTGGGCCCTGCATTCTTTTCGCTATCAATAGTAGCCGTTGGATCCAAGAGAATCGATGCATCACAGCCCTACAATTTTACAGAGTCCAAAATTTCTCTAAGAAACCAGTGTATAAACAAGGAGATGAAATAAAATAAAATAAAATGACTATTAGTCATTACATTAACAAAACAATCATGGAAGTGTAGACGCAGTAAGGAACCACCCATGCGTCATTCTTTTGCTACTGCCTCTTGGACAACTCTTTTAATGGTTGGTAAGGCTTGGGGACACACTTCGTCATAGTAATGAGGAGATAATTCATGCTTCTTGGAAAAATGACCCGATGATGCATAAGTGGATGTGGCGAAAAGAGCCAGCAGAAGCAGGGAATAAAGAGAAAATATCGTTCTTGTAGCCATGTTTTAATGAAAGAACTAGGCTACAACAATCAACTTCAAACTTTAAAACTGTGTAATAGAATTTTTCTTTTGTATCTGGTGCCTTCTGAGTTTACTCGATATGGGTATTTATAGCTAGCTGGATGGAAGAGTTCTTTGTCAATATCTTTGACTTGGCCAAAAGGAGTATACAATAATCACGGCAGATAAGACACAAATGCAAGAAATATTGAATGATAGTTAATATCACAATTAAATACAGAAAGACGAAGTCTTTGAACTTTTTTTTTTTTTTTTTTTTCTTAGAGTAACTAGTTTTTATTAATTATTAAATGAAGAGGGTATATGGGTCATTGTGTTTTGAGTTTGCACCCATCTCCATTTTGCGGGTGGATGTAAATCTCCTACTTAAAAGAAAAAAAAAAAGAAAAAGAGTTCACCTGCTTTTGACGTCCTAAGGCTGATGTGTAGCAAACTAGACTAAGCTACTTGGTTTAATTTTGTGGGTGCTTTACAATTTTATTTTATTATAAAGGGTTTTTTAAAAAATATTTTATTATATCTTTGATCAAATAAATTTCAATGCATAGATCCAAGCAAAATAACTGTACTTTTTTCAATGAGAACATTGTCTATAGTTTTCTTGATATTTCGCTAGTCAAATCTAATATACTAAATGCATTTTACAGGAAGAAAGAATGCGATGTCCAAAGTTTTCTTTATTTTCCTGCTAGTTTCTTCCTAACTTTCTTTGCCTGTTTAGCTAACTTGATAGTAAAGCTATAAATTTACTGGTTGAGCATGAAACAAATTTACTGTTCTCGAACCTACAAACTTTCTGCGAGTAATTTATTAATATTACAATATTAATAAAATAATTAAAATTCAAAAATTTATTATTATGCAAAAAAAAAAAAAGGAAGAAGAAGAAGTAAACTATCTATTTTAATAAAATTAACCAATAAAAAATAAATATTAAATTTGATTGTGTATATATATCATTTCAAAATTGAACCTAACAAAATTTTATTTTTATGAAAAAATAAATGAGCTTTTAATGACCATAAGAGTAAAATTTTAAACAAGTTGTTTATGCCTATGAATCTATTTTTATTTATGTTTAATTAATTTATTAAATGTCTTTATAGATGAAGTTTGAGCATTCTTTAGCTAAATAACCGAAATTGAGCAAAGTTTTTATCGAACCAAGTGATCAAATCTTTAACAAATGTTTCAACGTATTTGCATCCCTACTTGGTAAAATCTTGCGGTAAAATTTATTGAATTTGGTGCAATTTAAAACCAGTAAGTCATCCTACAGCGAAAAGGTCAGAACTATAGTTATTATTATTATTATTATTATTATTATTATTATTTTAGAAGTGCCTAACAATTCTTGCACGGTTTTAATTAAACAAAAAAGTCCGTAGCTTTATGGGTGGATTGGATCCGACCTTGTGCTCTTACTAGCTTTATGATTGGTGAGACAACCGTTGATAGGGTCAACAGAAGCCAACCCATTTGCAATGTAAATTGTAAACAATCGAAAATAACAATAATAAGAATAAGAAGTAACAACGAAATTAAACTGAAAATGATGGACATCTAATTGTTGACTTGCTCCGAGGGCGAGCTTATGCGCATCTTTATGTGTGTGGGTCAATCTAGAGTTAAAGGCTGCTTGTCTAAAATAAATGCTCTTTCTGGCAATTGAACTTCGTCAAAAAAAAAAAAAAAAAAAAAAAAAAAACACATTTCGTGTTGACTTTATCAACTATCTGCCTCATCTCTCAATTTTTTTACCCCTGGAAACTTCGTCTGGATGGAGTGTTGCAGGTTTAATGTTCCGCCTTGCGAAGCTTTTACGGGGTCGTATGACTGGGCAGGCATGCTTAATTTATTATCTTGTTTCGGCCATTCCTACCTAATATGTTTTAAAGATTTGAATGGGCCAGCTTTAATTATTTTTTGATGGAAAATGAGATTAGTCGGAATATTCGTAATTCACTTGTGACCTGTGAATATTATACCACCAAAATTGAGGTTTACCTCTTAGTTCATTAAAAAAAAAAAAAAATGAGGGGGAAGAGTTTCACTTGTTGAAATTGGGCTCGGAATAAAATCCGAATGAGCATCGTTCCCATGCCTGCTTATAATTATTAGTTTTCTTTTATTTAGAGAATTATTGATAACTTGAAGGATAAGAGTGTTGATGGTTTTACGCTTTACAACACTTTCTCTTCTTTTTTGTTGCAATGAATCACTTATACGAGTGTCAATAATTTCAATAAAATATTTAATTATTACTAAGAACAATTAAAGTTAAACGTTCAGTATTTATTATAGTTATACAAATTCCAGCATGGTTAGTTGGATTTCTGAAATGTGCATTAATTTATAGCAGAAACCCAAATGGACTGACAATTAGCAATTACAATCCCCCCCCCCCCAAAAGAAAAAAAAGCCAGTAGATCCGGCCAATTTTTATGAAACGGACAACCCGTTGACAAAATTCGTTTTTTTTTTTTTAATCTTTAACTCATCTTCTCCAAAAACTACATAATTTGATCCATTTTTGGAAACCCGAACCATTCATAAAGACTCAAATGACTAAATCTCACCCTTTCAAATCGCATTCCATTGTGTTTCGAATCATCCATTTTTCTTTCTTTTGCTTTTTCTCTTCGTTGCCTCTCAAATGATGTTTTGGCCGGAATGATTGCATGTTTGTTGCTTTGGTGATTTGATTTTGTTTGTCGCTCAAGTATTACAACTCACGTTCTCTTCTTGTTTTTCTTGCTTGTTCATCGATAAAAGATAAAGGGAGAGAGTTACAGATAATGCCTAGAATAAGGAAATCACGCAGTTACTTGTATTTTAATTAATTATTTATTTATTTTTCTAACGTTTCCCCTTTTCTTGGTGTTTTTTTTTTCAAAGTTACTTTCCTTAAATAGTTAGGGTTTCTCATCTTTTTCTCCGCGCTGTTTACTTGTTCAGTTCGTGGGTTGGGCCTTTTCTTAGTTTGACTTTTCATCTTAGAATTGGCCTATATATGTGAGCCTTATTCTTGACAATATAGAGAAAAAAAAAAAACATATAAAATATTGCAAATAAGTAGGGAATGTGTTTCGCAAGCATAGATTGGTGACATCGCGAGAAACAAACCCGTGGGCCACTAGATGACATCAGTTCAATACGGGCATTGAACATCGAGGTACCAATCTCAGCTTCTATCTATCTCCTACATGCTTACCTCTTCAGACCCAAACCTTAAAGCCCATATATTAAAATGACTGCCAGTGGTTGGACCCCAGCTCGAAGCCGCTGAATTCTGTGTAATTCCACAAGCATAGAAGTGGAAAAAATAAATGTTAGGGTGATAGGGAAGATGTCCAGTCTAACTACTCTTTTAAAGAAGGTTCGCCGCAGCAGTATTTCGTAAAAAGGTTTCCACGGCTGCTTTGGATTTGATTGGTTTGCCGTATGTTACGAACTTACAAGTTTTTCTTAATGACCGTGTGCGACATTTTATTTTATTTTTTTTTTGTAAAAATTAAGTCAATTTTTTTCTTGTTAAAAGAGAGTAGAATACAACGGGAAAAAAAAATATAAACAATAATTAAAAAAATATTATATTATATTTAAAAGAAAGTACAAATAATTTTAAATAACTTTTATTTTTAAAATTAATTCACTTTGTATACAATTCTATCACCTAAATATATAATTAAGATTAATTTAATTTAACTGCTTCATTAAGAATTCTAAAGAGTTTTAAAAAAATCTCTATAATTATACACAATTAAGTAAATTTTAGAATAATATAAAATATTTTAAAATCTTATTAGTCTCTTCGTTCTTCTAAAATCCTCTATAACCTTTCAAGCGGAGGTAACTAACTAGCAACGAAGGCTCTTGACCGTACAAAAAAAAAAAAAACAAAAGGAACATCAAATTGAAATGAATCAGTTTTTTCTTTATTATCAATTTGATCTTCATTAATCTGTTAATATTTATAATATGGAATCGCTGGAATTAAGAGTCAGACACTCATAATTTTATTCATAGAAAAAGAATTAATTAAAACGAAGGTATTGTCGTTCCTGCCAAATGCCAATAGAGCGAGAGGAAACGGCTGGTGGGTCGATGGGATGGCTTGGGCAAACGACTGAGCCGCTGAGCTGATCCTTTGAGACGCCAATCCAAGGGAACGATCGCCGGAGCTACGTTTCCGTAACCGCGTCATTCATTGAAACAGGGAAGGACCATAAAATGATGGAATAGGGGCTTCATTATTCGGGCAGGTGGCGATCAGAGGTTGGGTTGGTTTGGGTTCGCTATCTCTATTTGGGTCAAGTCTCTTTTTCGTCTTTGGATGGTATTATCCTCACTTCCTTTCTGGAAGGACCATGACTTTCATTTTATTTTATTTTTTAAATGTTACAAGGAAGGCCTTGAAAGAAGGACAGGAGCCCTAATGCTTGAATAAAGAATTAGGATGTCCTAATATAAGTGTACTAATTAATTATATTAAAAGTACGAGACAGTCTTTCTTCTTTTAATTATCGAATAAAATTGATTCAAAAAATTATCAAATAGAAAACTTCATAAACGTTTCTTTTTTAATTTAAGAAAATTTGAATTTTAATAAATTGGAGACTCGGGCAAGGACTCTAGCAGATACGATCCGCAGTCAACTGTATTTTCAAATTTTTCGGAAGATAGTCAGTCGTATATTTTGTTTTTTTTTTAAATACATGTATACATACATATATATATATTTATAGTTGGTACACTTATTTAATTATTTTTTAATGTATAATCAATTTATTATATTGAATCACGTATTTTTTTTCTTACTTTAATTGAATCTGATTTAAATTTTTTTATTTTTTAGATATAATAATGAGTTAATTTGACTCACTTTTTGAAGTTAATTACATTAAAAATCTTCATAATTACTTTTTTTTTTTCCTCTTTAATGAAATTGAATTAAACACTTTAAGTTAATTTTTTTTTCCTTATTTTAAGTTGGAATACGGAAGCGTTGACTTCAGGTGAGTGAGGATTTTTGACTCCAAGCCCCAGTGAAGGCATGCCGATGAGAGACCTTATTAGCCACATTATTGATTAGGACGCACTAACCTGCTACCCTTATTTAACCTTCAAATGGCTAACGGTGAGATCTTCACTGTTGCCACCAAGATTACTAGTGTGGAGACGCAAATGCAATAGTATTTAGGGATAAATCATATTAGACCTCCTTAATTAATGGGGAAAACAAAAAAAAATTGGTGTTAAATGGTACATTTCTAATATATAGTTAGCATTTAAATGTGTGCATTGCAAATGTAATGCCACTTTAATTAAGGTAACTCACTACAACTGTATATATAAACATCAAAATTACACACATCCACACGGGCAGAGACACAAAATACAAATCATGAGAGGGATTTATAAACTAAGTCTATTATGAAAAAGTGTAGAGTATATTTTGATAAGTTTCCTAGTCTGTAATAATGACTAGTTACAAATGTGTCTCTGTGTGTGTGTGTGTGTGTGTGTATTTCATAAGTAACATATATAAAAATTACAACCAAATAATTGTAATCCAAATTTACTGAACTTAGATATATAAAAATGTAACAATCAGTCCACCACTACAACAGCCGGAATTTATTTACAATGTAGATATACACTGCACTTCAGTTCTGGCAGTAAAATCCTCAAAACAAGCTTGTATGAATTGTTATAACAGTCGGCTAAAATATGGCAAAAAAGGAAAACAGCTCATAGGTTGAATTTTTATTTTTTTTTTGGTCACCTAATGATGGTCTCTTCCCATTTGCCACTCATTTCTCCGATCCCTAGCTCGTATTACCTGCTTCGTATTTTATTTCGGAGTTTAATTTCTAGACAACTCTTTAACTTAGTAACACATTATGAACGAAATAACGTTCCATGGACGAACAGACCTTTCAATAATGAAATACACATCGTGGACGAAATAACGATTGTGGTCAATCTAGTTGATATAGTCACTCGATAACGGTTATGTTGCAACTGCAATTGCAACTAGAGGCAACACCCATATTATAATATAGGTTCAGTTAATTTTCAATAAATTATCTAACTGGTTATAATTCCAAACATTTTCTTGAAAGAATCGGTTCAAATTTTGAGAGAGAAGAATTTATAGAGAATCGTTACCTCTCTCGAGTTAACTTAAAAAAAGAGAGAGAGAGAGAGAGAGAGAGAGAGAGAGAGAGAGAGAAAAAAAAGAAATTTCTTTTGATCAAAACTTGGCCTGCATGCATGACTCCCTTTCACTTGTTTCATTAAATGTATTTAGAGAATTCAAACTAAAAAATTATGTACTATACAATCTCAAATTTGTCGTGGATTACTAGATTAATTGTAAGTAGAAATTAAACTAACTTTTACATCCATACTTAAAATTCCACATTGCAAACATGAGATTCAAATATGAAGTTTATATATATATATATATATATATTTATATTTATATTTATATTTATATTTTTGACTGGTTCACCTCAATAATTAGTTTTGGTGTGTGCTTATGCTAAGGTTGATATCACACACAATTACGGGGGAACCCAGAGAGAAGGGGGCTTAAATGCTGAAACTAACAATTGAAGATACGACACAAGACTATTGTCTTTATAATAAGGAGGATTGTGGATCCACTCACAGAAGGGAGAGCTAACAAAATGCTTGTATTATTGCATTTTGGTCCTGTACACGGAGGTCCAGGGTAATTTGTATTGTTATTCTTTATCAGCATTTTCACTCCAGTTTTTGATAGATTGTAGCACCGCCTGCTTCACCACTTGAGCATCTATGCTATCAACTTGCCCTTCATTCTGAGACATGAAAAACGCCTTTTTCTTACATACATACATGCATGCATATTTGTGTGTGTGTGTGTGGAAGAACCATTAATCAATTGAACTGATGATTATACAAAATAAAGCACCTAGCTATCAATATTTCTGTTTCATTTTCATGCAATTATGTGAAATGGACAACAATTGTGCTCCAGCATTGCTGTCCCCAGCCACCCAATAAAACCACTCTTACAATAATGCAAACGATAAAAACTCACAAAATTGTGCATTGGTTCACTATTTGTTGTCTCGTTTCAGGTGTAACAGTCTTTTAATCATTATCAGATGCATAAGAATTCAGAGTTTACACGTGCATATACTTGTGAGTGTCAGAATGCAATCTATTAGAAACAAGATTTTCCTGGTCAATTATTGATCTCAGACGAGATATATATATATATATATAGGAAAAAAAAGAGGGGCAAGTCCTTACTTCTCCTCCAACTGCTTCCAGTTGAAAGTTGTCTGAACAAGAAACCCTAGCATCGAGCACTTCAAGGCCGAGTTCCTCAAAAGCTTCCAAAATGGATACAAGCAGACCAGGGCAATTTTTGTCTGAAAACACATTAATAAGGAAACCCTTTTCTAGGGTTTCCACCGTAACCTGCTGAATCACGAAACAAAAAAAATATACATATATATTGTTTAGTGATATTATAGGGATTAGAAAAAGGTAAAAAGTGAAAGAGCTTGATTTTATGGTCAGGAGATCCAATCAGAGAATATAAAAAACGTGAGTCTTATTGAATAATATATATATATGAAATTTTAGTTTCTCGTCCAAAATGAATCTATTTGCAACCATAAGATCAAAATGTGCAACTAACAAGATATTTTTTACAATGAGTTACAAAAAATCAAAATAAATTGGTTGTGTGGGAAACTGAAATTTCAAAAACAGATATATATATATATATATATATATATATATATATATATATATATATGTATGTATGTATGTATATACATACACATTTATTTATTTATTTATATTTATATTAGTGAGACTCGCAATTTTGGATGTTTTCTACTTGAATTTTCTAGCCACAAATTGTTTTTGAGAGTTTGAAAAGAAACTAAAAGGGATGGGGAACGTTGGAGGAAGAGGAGAAGGGAAGGATTGAAATAGCTCGTGCAATACAGGCAATGGATTTTGGCTAGTCGAAGCTCTGATTTCTTGGTTCAGCGTTTCCACTTTTCCCTTCAACTCTTTTATATATTTGGACGCGTCCACTATGATTGAGGCTTTATTCACCTGCCAAAACCACAAATTTCAGAGAATAGCTAATCACTCCGAAACTGAAAAACACAGCCGGCGGCTGGTCTTTTGATTTCAAGGTTATCTAAGCGTATGTGAGATTTCAACGGAATTCCAATATTGTAGGGTAAAGGCAAAAGGGATAAGCGCGGGATCATTCATTTTGTAGTCTGTGGCGAGGGTTTCTATGTTGGGTTACCCTAAAATTGCCAAAAAAAAAAAAGAAAAAAGAAGAGGTTTCTTTAGTTACAGTTGCAACATCACCGACCCCAAGTAGAATTGAAATTAAACTTGAAGCTTAAAGGATTATGGGCATGTATACGTACAGAACTGGTGTGGATGGCAGCGCGGAGTGATTGCAGCTTCTCATACAGAGCAGAGCTCTTTTGCTTTCGAGGAGGCATCCTGCTTCCTCTAACTCTTTAGCTCTTCCTTGATTCTCTTTCTTTCCACCTCATTTTTCACCGCAAGCTCGAGGGCATTTAATTTATAAAGCGATGATGACCTTTCAGGCTCTGGGATTGGCTTCTTTGCTTGTTCGTTTCCTGTATGACAAGTACACTTGAAAATATAATTTGTAATTACAAAATTACAATGCTAACCTCTTTTTTTTTTTTTTTTTTTTTTGTCATTTTTCACAAATCCAATTCAGGCCCCTCGAGGCCTTTCAAAACATTATCACCACCACAATACCTGCAAAAATTCTCCTATTTTTTTCCCTCCACGTCATCCATACAAGAAGGTTCCACTTTTCTCTAAAACTATTTTTAAAAAATGAGAGGAGAAAAATTTTATGGAAAAAAAACCAAAATAATAATAATAATAATAATAATGTATTGTAAATCGAATATGATTTTTCACCGATAACTTGTTTTTACTTTTCAAGTCTCTAATGATATTCCAATCCACATCAATCTTTCGCTAGTTTTTACAATGTTAGCCAATATTGAATTATTAGTGCGACTATACTAGCTATCATGTACTTCATCAATGAACTTAGAGGAATTTGAATTTAAAATCTTGTGTCTATCCCACTCAGTTTGAAGTTCATCAGTATTTATAAGCTAACCATTGATAATTTCTCAACAGCTTGCTCAAGCATTTCATTTAACTTAGTTGGAATCCACTTCATCAATAATATTAATAAAAACCCAACTTAATCACTGAAGTACATATGCCTACTCATCCGCTACTAGTCCATACAAATACAAAAAAAAGACATATAATTAAGAATTTTTGAAAGCAACTCATTTTTTTTTTAAATTTCCTTTGACATATAAATAAGCAGAGGTATATTTTGGAAATAATTTGTTGTAATAAGATGTAAATCACTTTGTTAAAATAACGTACGGTCAGTATAAATAAACGAAATAATAAATAATAAATAATCCCCCGTTCTTTCTTTTTAATCACTCAATTAGTAGAAGGTTTACGCTCACAAAATTTTGTGGTCTGGTCAATTATTCTAGAATTGCAAAGGCACACGCATTCTCTTATGTTCACGTGGGCTGCGATGATTACATGCACATAAACATTTAAGTGGCTCAGTAATTAATTAATCAGATATAAATAAACGCAGTAACACCGCATAATGCAGTTTTATCAGTAGTCACATCAAATAACCAGCTGATACTCCAATCAATATAAGTCCATTGTTCATACCGAAAAAATTAGAAAGATGAACACAAAATGATCGAATCCATCTTGATCATTAAATATACGTATAAAAAAATGTATTAATTGTAATTAATGATGATGATGATTTTTCAATTTAATTCTACTCTTTCTTACTGAAAATTTGTTCTATTATTGGTATGTGTGGATATTCGTTGGGCAAGAAGAAATGTATAAAAGAAAGATGAAAGGTGACGCGGAAGCATTTTGGACTTGCATGGGATTAGAGTCACGACTGACCAATAATAGAAACATGACGGCGAGAGAGAGAAGAAAAGCCCCCCGTGAGAAGTGTTTGGAGGGATTGACAGCTAAACATCCTTTGACGCTTGCTTCGCTGCTTTCGATGAGCCTCTCCAGTTTTCTCACCGCCCCCCATCAAACTGCATGCGCTGTGTTCCAAATCTTTGGTCACGAGCAGATTCCTTTTCCTCTCTACGAGTACAACTTCTTCTCTCTCTGTTTTTTTTTTTTCCTTTCTTCCTTGCACCACGTGCTTGCCTTTCTGCACACTTAAACCCCCTACCAATCGTCTCCAGAAAAATGGGTGCCAATGCTTACTATTGGGTCCCAATCCAATGGGAAACAGAGCCTGAAGAATACCTGCAAGATGAAGAAAAAAAAATAATAATTGAGAATATCGGCCGGTGACTGGCGTAGGTAATCCGATACTCGACTTAAACAAAGAGAACTTGAGAGAGAGAAATAAACCAGGATGGAGAGACTATACTGTGCCTTTTAAATTTTGTTTTTTTTTTTTTTAATTGACATCGGAAATATGTACGCTTTTTGTACGACATGTATTGTAGTATTCATCAATACCTTATTGTTTGGCGAAAAACGTTAGTCTTTTTATGGCCTTAGATAATGCATTTTAATAAAAACTCAAACACCCAGCACGGGTAATAAAGAATTTCCAGTCCCTCACTTAAATAGTCAGTTAAAAAACTTAAAATTTTTATTATAAAAATTTCGAGTTTAAATTTACAAAAATTTATTATTATTATTAATTTTATTGTATAATTTATAATTAATATATTTTAATTAAAAAAATATATTAGAAGTACTGAGGATTCAACCACAGTCTAGACCAAGAGTGACTCAGTCTAAGTTAGGGCAGGCTGATCTGTCTGTAATCAAGTACTTCTAATTATGTGGGTTAATGGGATGTCTCTTGCGTGGAATATATGAAGTTCTGGTCGGAGAGGTGAAAGAAATGTGGTCCCCGCATCAAGCGACAATTTACTAAGGCTTATGCGTGTAAAGAATATTTGACTTTCTATAACCAAAATCTAACTGGCGAACCTTTTAATAGATGGTAGTACAAAACATATATTAATTGTGAGCCCCCATGGACGGAGCTCGCAGAGTTTCTGACGTGGTGACGTGATGGATATGAATGCTGCATGCGGCTTTTTTTATTTTATTTTTATTAACATATAATAGGATCAATGTATAAATTTCATTTGGCACTTTTAACAGTGATATATATTTTTTATTTTAATTATATACATTTTTATATATTTAAAAAGAAAACGTAAAGCCTGCACGGAATCCACGCTCGCCACTGCAGCTCAGCCCGTCGAAATCCTCTCTAGGGGTTTTTTTTTTTTCATAAATTATATGTGCGTTTGTGGTTTATGCACGCAACGCATACGTCCTAAACAATTGAGATCGTATTATGTGCATATATGCCAAGACGGCCTTTGTCCCTCTTTCTCGTGAACAAAGCACAAAATAACCTCCAATTCACATGTGTCGCCATTAATCATCACAACAAAACAATGAATCCACTTACATGCGTAAGCTGCTCCAATATATATGTTGGTTTCTTGCACCAGCAATATGCAGCCAAGGCGTACCGGTAATGCTTGCAAAGACGCGCTTCGCAATGTCTTGACAGCTATGAGCAATTTGTCTGCATTTAAGGAGTTCATACGGATCCATTATATGTAGCAAATAGTCAGTTACCAAGAAACAGACGCAATGATTAATACGGAGGGCCAGAGTTAACAGGGAGGAAATGACAGCGTTTTCCAACATTTTTGGGGTCATGGCCGATATTCTGCAACCCTAAATTACCAATTCATTTCGCTAACTTCCTGTGTGGTGCTTTCCAAAGTGCCATGCAGGTAAAGTTAGCATGCATCGAAAGTTGATTGCAATTATTGTTTGTCAGTTCACCGGAATCACCTCTGCACACTGTATGATTTCCTCTGCACTTTCAATTGTCCTTATTCAGCTTGTGACAGAACTTGTATGGAACTTGTTTTTTTCTGGTCTTGCTGTTAAAAAATAGATAGTTTCACTTAAAATATCAAAACGTGTGATTTCAACTCTCTGATGGTGATTATCAAACCCTTTGGTCTGTTAATGCCCCACAGTACGAATTGTTCTATGAAATTGTCTCGATATTTTGGTTCAGATGCTTGTTACCCTGTTGCTATCGAGGGTCTATCTTCAAGGGTACGACAGATGAAAGGATGGTTATAAGCAAACGGGCCATCCTGGGCAAAAGAAGCCACCACCCTCTGTTGTGACGTGAGATTTGTGACATTAAGTTCACGGGTTTAGCCAAACTCATGGAGTGCATTTTACAAGGTGTCCTTGTCCAAAATTCCTCACATGTAGAATGTAGCCAAGCCAACCACAGGCGAAAAAAACACAATTCTGCAATGATATCAGAACGAAGAATCCTTCCATTTCAGCGATCATATGTAGGGCCTGCCGCCCTAGCTGTATCCCACTAGACAGGTCAAGATTGCAAATACTTGGAACCAAACGTTTAATACTGGAAGAAAGAAGAGACATACATATGAGTTATATACGACATATATATATATATATATATATAACTCCTCAACCGCGATGCCATACAATACCACACGATGAATGTGAAGCTAAGCATATAAAAGCCATTAAACGCAATTGGTAAAACGATGGGGCAACCATTGCTAACTATTAGATTGGCGGCAATGGGAACGTCGCTTTTGAGGTTTCTCCCAATAAGGAAAGTGAAGTTGCCAAGTTGGCACTTGGCAGAGTTTGAGGGAAGTGGTTTTCCAAATGCAAGGATGATGAATCTTGACCAACGATTCACATTGCGGTAAACATTCATAGCCATAGAAAAATTGCGCACTGAGAAGTTAGAGATGATAGATAATATGGTATTGTGGGTCTCAGGTTCTGGAAAATCTTTTTTTTTTTTTTTTTGGTGAATTTGAAAAATTTTCTATCAAAAGAAATATAATATACATGCAATAATTATGATAAGTTAAGTTTATTTAAAAGTGAATTTCACACTCTTCATACAATATGTTATATTTGTTATATAATTTATTATATTCGTTTCACATATTTATAGACAAGAAACTTGAAGTTTCAATAAAAAAAAATAATGATTTTATAAGAAATGGGGCTCACAATTTGTTTTTGTTTTTTTTTTTTCCTCAAGATGATTTCTTCCGACAAAGCCCCTTACATTATCAGCTGCATTTCCCGACTGCAATTAATTACTGGAAGAAAAATCTTGACCTACCGATGGATTAGTCAAGGCAATAAGTGTTCTTTCGTGGCACTAGACCTACCTAAAAGTTGGAACGACCAAAGAAAATTGTTTCAATTTGTAAATTAAAGTTAACCAATTCAAGAGAATTGATAGACATGTCCTCCCGAAGCCAAAAACACAAAAGCTTAAACGATCACCTGTTTAGTTGCCTTGATGGCCAACACACGATCCATGTAAAATATTGGTCAATCCCTCGAAATGATTAATCCAACTTAGTTTTAAGAGTTTTTATACAAATTAAGAATCTTCAAATTCTATATTATGAATATGAAATTAACGTACTAAAATTTTTTCTTCAAAGTGTGCATCCCTTCCAAGCATAGTTAGGCAGATATCAACCATAAATCTACGGGAAAAAAAAAAAAAAAAAAAAAAACAAGAAGTCTGATTGAACGTTAGAATTCCCAATAATTCACGCAAGTTCACATGGGAACAGGATTGGGTATGGATTTTGTCTGACACAGGCAACTAAGAGTTCCCAAACATCAACACAAAAGAATCAAAACCCGCATGTGTGGATGGTCCATAGGCTATATGATTCATTCTCTTAAGCGTGGATACGAACTAGACATGTTTATTTGTGACCCAAAATACTATTCGTAGTTGTACTTAATTGAACCTCTCAATATTATCATGTTGCTTTTTCTTTCTTTCTTTCTTTCTTTTATTTTCTTTGGTCCTTACGTATTGTGTTTGTTCAACCGTTAGATTTGAAAGGTTTTCGAAAATTACTAATCTGATCAGTAGTGTGCAATTTTTCTTTTTTTTTTTTTAATTTAAAAAAAAAACACTTCAATGATTAAATTTTTTTTATTTTTATTCTTGAGATATCAGATTTTAATATAGAAAAATGATATAAATTTATGAGAATTGAGAGAAGTACTTATAATATATAACTGATCATCCAATGAATTTATTAATATTAAAAATAAAAATAAAAATCCAGCATAACAGATATTAGCGAGTCAAGGAAAAACAAAAAGAAATGAAAAAGATCATAGTTGAAGGGGGCGGGTTGAAGGATGTGGGCTCCAGAGACGGACGCCGAACGTAACAGCCCAATAATTTTTGTCGTTTTTCGTCTAGGGAACATTACTATTTCACGCTCGGATCCATGAGCTTTGGGCCCGGAAGCCAGTGATCGAACTTCAAAAGGTCAAAGATCAAAATGATCAATTTGGATTTTGTTAGATCCGTAAATGCTATTGACGCAATACAATTTAAATCGTCCGTTAGAGTTGGTGAACTTAATTTCTTGGATTTCATCTCTACAATAGACCCAAATCATTTCTCGTTCATGGTGTTTACGAATCCTGCGTCCTCCTATTTGTTTTTGATCGCAAATACTCTGTAGCTGGGCGAGCTACCGTTTACTGTAGCCTTTGACAGTAAATTGGAAGTTACGTTTGTTAATCGTTCTTTTTTTGTATCTTCACAGGACCCTGGAGTACGAGATCGACCTTTTCTTTGAAACATGCACGAGAGAAATTTTTTAATGACCCATTGCAGCTTGGTCTCCGTTCAAAATTTTAAATATGCTGTGTTTGGGTTTTCCTTTTCCTTCTAGGGATTTGTTTGCGTGGTCCTTGGAACGTGGATTTTGCGTCATTGAAAGCCTTGCAGTCTGTCTAGTTAAACACAGAGTCATCTAAACTTTCCCCTATAATATTAACTTTATTTTTGGCTTCCCGTAGGAAAAGATTCTTGTTGAAAAAAGAAAGCACCAAAAGATGGGGTTTATGTTGCATTAAATGCGTAAATTCGTTTTCCAATTACTCGGGATATGTGAATGTGACTGCGTGAGCCGTTCTATGGACACCAGCCTTCTGAAAAAAAAAAAAAAACAAAACAAGAAGAAGCAATTTTATCTTTTTCTGGAAAAAAATTTGCAATATGGTCGTGAATTTTAGGGAGAAAACTTGTGACGATGAGCAGTCTAAGTGTGATTGTTAGTGGCTGGGACATCGTCCTTCCTTCTCCCTTGGATCAGATAGTACCCAAGACCTCCCAAAACAAGCAGAATAATCAAAACATCAATAACTCCAACAATGACCAGCACCCATTTCTTCACACCGGACTTGCCGTGACTCACATGGGTTCCTTTTGGAGCCTTAACCATATAGATCAACCCAGTCCCCCTCTCAACCTGTTTAACACCCATCACAATGCCATAAAGAAAGCATGCTTTTAGACTCGTACCCTTGTCGCCAGAGGAATATAATGCAGCAACGCATGTACAGTTTTCCAGGCAAAGGCTTGCGCATGCTTCTTTGCTGATGTTGGCCTTTTCAGGAACACCTCTGAGAACACTACTCACGCCATTTAATTCAAGCATCTCCACTTGACCACTGCCACAGAACCCTCCTGAAAACCCCTCTCTGCAATCAGAACTCACCTTGTCTCCGTTTGTCAAAAGTTGGATACATGAACAAACATTGGAGAAGGTACAAATACCATAAGGTCTACATGCTAGTGGAAGATCACATCTGATGTTGAGTGCTTGAAATGCAGCCTCAAATCTTTCCTTGTCAGGCAAGTAAAAATAGAGACCCAAATTTCCTGTTTTATTCCCCAGTGCTAAAAATCTCAGAGGTTGAATCCTTTCCGATGGAATCTGCGCGATTTTCCGATTGTTATCATCGAATAACTCTAACCCTTTTGGAGCTAACTCAATAAAAGAGATGTTTCTGTTCTTGGAAGGCTTAAACTCCCAGTAAGAATAGTTCCACTTACCAGAACGGAGATAGAGAGCAATTTTGTTGCGCTGAATTTCAAAAGAGTAGAACACACTTGAGTTGCTGGGGAAAGAAGTTAAGTGGGTGGCCACATTTAGCCTCTGTCCCCGCAGCATGATATCGGTTGGAAAGTTGAAGCTCTGCCATTTTTTTCTGTTCAAGGCATCTGCTAGGACTAAATTACCTGACTCCAATATCTGCAGTCTCTGAATCAAGGTGAAAGAGAGATATTAGTTGCCAGAGATACGCAGCTGATCACTCATGATTGGGACTTTTTAAGTAGTTTGGTCGAGTTACCTCCACACCTTGTCCAGAAGTCCCAGTTCGCCATCCCACTAGCTCTTTTGGCCCTTTCAATTGCAAGTCTCCATCTTCTGTCAGCTCCAATACGCATTTATCTGCCGTGTAAAACTTGGAGAAATGTCCAGAGTTCCACACCTTCACATCTCCGAGAAAAATTTCTAAAGAACATGAGTATTCTCCATCAATTGGTTCCACGCTCAACGCAGCTTTAAAGCTGGGCTCGATTTGGTTGGTCTCCATCAAAATCCCTCTACCAATGAAGCCTGCGCTATACTCAACTGGGACTTCTAATGTGAATCTGTAGCCAATGTGAATGTCTGGTCTGCAGTGCCCGTGAGTAAACAAAAGTACCAGACAACTAAACAACTGAACCTTCATGAGAGAACTGCAACTAGATTCTCGCTTTCCTTGGTCTTTTCCGGGCAGTTAATTGCTTTTTCCTAGCGAATGAATTTCCCGGGAAGAACTGAGAAAAAAAGTGGAAAAAATTAAGAGAAGGCTGGCACAAGACGCAGAGTGTTAAAACTTTTCCAGGTTCGAGCCCACTACGGAAAAAGGTGTCTTCTTTCATTTAGCTACTGCCTTAATGTAGTGGGGTTACTCGTGTCACATGGGATTAGTATTATGCCCGTAAAGATTGTTAATTTTAGTAAAAGCTAAAAGTACTATAAGGTCCATCCATTTCGCCAGGAGTTGTTGAGCACAGGCTGTCTGTCCATGTGAGGGAGTTAATTAAGAGTGCATTTTGTTTTATGATTAAAATTGCCGGAGTGGTGTCTCCCTTTTCTTTTTGTTCTTTAGATTTTTGGGGGGGGGGGGGGGGGGGGGGGGGGGGGGGGGGGGGGGGAGGAAGAGAGAGAGACAGAGACAGAGCTGAGAACAAAGACCAAAAACTTTTCACCTGGAAGCCGATTCAGATGTGGACCGGAGACCTCCATTTTTTTTTTTTTCCCGCTTGTGTTGGATCAATCGATTGCCTCCTTTTTCCGAGTGCGCAGGCGTACTCATCTAAGTGGGATGTACAGGAATATGAAATTTGGTGGCAACCCTATTCTTGCCACCTGTCACTGGCAGGATAACCCACTTCCACTTGGTAGCAGGCATCGTGTTGCTGACACTGCTCCCACGCAACTATGACATGCCTCTGCCGTCGTGGTTAAAATTTTAATTTATTATTTAGGATCTCTAAGAATTTTTTTTAAAAAAATTTATTATAAAATATTATATTTATTGAAATTAATAAGTTTTTTAATATTTTATAAAATATTTTTATTATTTTAATAAAATTCAGCGTTACTCGTTGTTATATTGAGCCAACATCCACAGTCGAATTCTCCTGATTTCTTTTGTGTTTCCCGACAGGTGTGTTGCCTTTAAGTTCATCTGGTGGGTTCGGGGCAATTTTCAATCTGACCCGGCTCAACAGTCTGAGCCCAAACAATTTGAAGACCCAAATTGAAGAAATCCTGGGGGAGTTCGCAAGCGATTGGAGGACAGGGCCAGGCCACTTTCTATGTCAGCTGACGTGCAGCAGGCCTCCGCCTGCCTCTTGTGCTTTCCACCGGCCCGTTTTGTTTATGCTGATTAGTAGTCTTGTTGCAACAGTGCAAATCGGTCGGATTTGCAAAATGAATACCTTTTTGTACAATTCAAGCCAACCTCTGTCCTTGCCGATTACCATCGAAACCCAGTTTTTCCCGCCAAGATTCTCTTCGGTGTTACTATTTTACTACAAAGAAAGAAAGAAAAAAAAAATCAAAAGGCAACTTGTGGCCAAAATAGACTCGATTGTGGTAACCCTTGACGATCCTGCTAGATTGTCTTGAACCACATCGTCTTTTAGTTCCAAATGATTCTTGAATCTTGATAAATACGAGTATCTCGCATATTCGTTTGGCGTAGATTTTGGTATGTCGGAGCTTTTTATGTTTTCTAATTTCTTTGTTCCCAACAACTCCCTCTATTTGACATTCATTTGGTAGATAAAAAGAAAAAAAAAAAGTTAAGGAAAAATCCCAGTAATATAATTTATAAAAAAAAATTAATTTAATTTTCTTTTTGTCTAAGTGCCAAAGTATTTTTTTTTTTTTGTTCTTTGCATTATTATAATGTTAAAGATTATAAGTAAAAATTTACGAAAATTTAATGAAATGAAAGAAAATTTAATCCTGAGCGAATTCAAATCATGACGCAAGATAGGTTTGTAGATTGTTAAAATAGAAGTTGTTTATGCATTTGTCCTTAATCCTTGACTTAGTTTCCGTACAAAGTGTTTTCGTAGAAATTAATGTTTCTGTTTTTTTTTACGGAGAATAAGAACTAATAATTCATTTTATGCATTAAATGCATGGCTTGTGCAAAATATGACAGCAGATTGATGTTATCCGCCTTGGGGTACAAAGCATTCTAAGTACAAGAAATAACAAGCCAGCATTTAAAATTATAAAAAAAAAAAAAGTTGACTGAATAAAAAATGTAAATTATTTTTTAATACAAATAAAAAAAAATTAATTTAAAAAAATATTTTAATATTATTACTACATACCTTAATAAATATGACTACGTAATAGTGCTCCTATAAAAACAATACAATAGAAGTTACGTGATGAATATGCATTAATATGAATTAATTTGTTAAATTTTTATTAAATTTAAATAAATATATAAATTATTGAATAGATTAGGCATTCGCTGCATCTATGCAAGCCCTTAAATGGTACCAGCGGAAAATGTAAAAGTTAAAAGAGGTTATAGAAGTAAAAGCTTCAGATGAATAAGCCATTTTTGACACACACCGCACATTTTCTAAGTTCAGCCACCGCAAGAAACCAATTCAACTGACAGGATTTAAAAAGTCAGAAGCTACACAAATCTGGAAGCCACAATCAATTAGCAGAACACAAAACTACAATTGTCCCAGTCTAAAGAACTTCATCAGACATCACAAACAGAGAACACTGTGCATATTGACCATATTCACAAGGATATATATCCAGTTGGTTTATCCTGCAGAACTAACAATTCACTCCCTCCCGCCCACCATACCTTGGCCAGAAGTTTGAGTCATCTTAAATCTTCCATCTGTTTGCACTACCAAGAACATTCAGATCTTCAAACAGCCTATAAGATGGGATAAAGGGTTTCTGTCCTCCAGGTGGTGCAGCATTCCGTGATCCCAAACTCATACTAGGATCGCCATTTATGGTTGACCCATTGCCTCCTCTTGAAGGGAAAGAATTATGGTGCTGCAAGGATCTAGTCACTTGTGTGTGTGTATATGATGCAGTTGAGCTGGCTTGGGGAGTAGAGAACGTACTATTAACGGCCCCAGTATGATTTTGGCTGCTGGCATAACTAGATGTAGCTGCCGATAGTGGAAAGGGGTAGCCAGATGAGTATCGAGGGTACTGGGACTGCAATTGTGGCTGGACCGGAGCTTGTAACTGCGGTTGGGACTGAGAGTGCAATTGTTGAGGCTGAGGTTGTGATTGCAGTTGAGACTGAGTTTGAAATAGTTGCCAAGGTTGGGATGGAGGCTGTAATTGGTGCTGGGGATGAGGCTGTGCCCATGGGACAATGTAACTGTTGTATGGCATCTGTCCTTGGTTCTTAAAGTGCCATTGAGGATTGGAGGAGTGCCCTTGGGTGGCTGTGGAAATTGGCGTTTGAGGCATGTTTTGGCTTAAGGTTGGAGTGGAAGGGTTATTGGAGTTGTCAGAAGTTGATGTGGTCGACAAGGTGATGCTCAAAAAGTTGATCATTTCCTCATCTTTTGTGGTCCTCACTGGTGCTGGTGGATCAGGAAAAGCCAGTGCATTACATGGCGCAGCATTTGAAAAATCAGTTGTAGATGAAGGCATGTAACTGGAGTTCACCAGCACAAGACCCCCACTGGTTCCATGAGTGCTTTGAGAAGGACTAGACTGTGTTTTTGAATGCCTGATTCATAAAACAAGGAAGAAGCATTGATCATTACTCAAAATCTTACTCTAATCAATCCATCATGCAGGAACATGAACAAAACAGAAATAGGGAACTAGTTGCCAGTCCCCTAGAAGCAAAAAAGAGGAAACATAGGTTGCAAAACAGAGAAAATATTTTAGAATGTTTGTAACAGGTCTATAACCTGCAACTCGAAACAACTAATATCTGGTCAATGGTCATAGTGACGGGTCAGAAATAAATTTGCTACCTAAAGAGTTTTCTGATGGGTCTCAATGTAATCAGATAGCATTCAGCAATCTGTGTTATGCTAATATATTTTGACTTCCTATCTTTCCAAACAATATACATGATCAACTGTGGAAATCAAGAGCTACCTCTGTGCTAGCATTGCAAAATCATCCTCCTCTTTGTCCTCTTCATCTATTTGGCCCCTTGTCACATTCGGAACTGGCACAGTGGTGTTAGTTTTAGTTGTAGGGCTGGAGTCTCCTACTTCTGCCGGTTTGCCAATGGAACTACCTTCAGTTGGTTTGGGGTTTAAGCTTGTTGCTTGAGTTGGCATCGGGGAACCAGAAGCTATAGCATCATGTCTAGCAAGTAAGATTTGCAGATGGTCATTTAATTCAAGACCCCGAGCAAGAAGTTCTTCATCCCTGCCACACAAGTAAGACAATTTCAGATGAGCAATACTGGCAGATATACCTGCACAGGCATAGAATATGATGTTCAAGCATACAACAAGATGGCCACATGACAAAAAAAATGCTTCAGGAGAGAGCAACATTTGAGACAATTTCAGATGAGCAATACTGGCAGATATATCTGCACAGGCATAGAATATGATGTTCAAGCATACAACAAGATGGCCACATGACAATAAAAATGCTTCAGGAGAGAGCAACATTTGAAGCAAACTAACCCAGTGGTAGTAAGCATGTGCATCAACTTTTTCTGAATTGACCGACACTGGTTGACAAGATCAACTATAACTTCATCTTTGACAGCCTGGAAAAATGAGCAGCATCACATGCAACTATGTTGATTTCTCTTATTAAGGATTCAGAAAAAGCCACCATCACACATACCTCTCGATCACCAGGGCTAACAACTTGCAGCATGTCATTCAGGAGTTCCACAATGTTCCCCATGGAATTCAAGCTTGACAAACTAATAATACAAAAATTTTCAGCGAAAGGCATTCATGCGATTAAAAAATTTTATGGAACAAGGCAACAACTAGTATTAAATGCAAAACACTCAAACTCAAACCTTGACCTCTCAATCTCTGCTGCCATGGTTTCATCTAGTCTACTAGAAAAATTGCTAGGCATTCCATTTCCAGCTTGAGCAGGCCGCAATGGCAGATGAGTTACAGGTGGTGTAAATATCATGGCTCTATCTAATGAACACTGGGGAAATTGCACTCCAGAATGCTGCCATTTGTCCAACCCAAGAACACATATTGATAATTATGTATAAGCTAAGAACATATGACATGGTGCCACACATGGAACAGAAGATACATCTCCAATGCGTTGCTCATATACACAATAAAAGGGACCAAAAGTACAATAGTCAAATTACCCTGTACACCTTCCCCCTACCCCCCCAACCAACCAGGAGAATGAATAAGATCCATCAGATTTTCAATCAGAATATTTAAGGTCCTCCAATTTAATCAATGCAAGCTTATTGCCTGCACTGGATGATGTTCAGATACGAGACATATAAACCAAATGCTCAAAATTGGTTGTAATGTGGAACAAGAATGACAAAACAGAAATGTAGGAAATGAAGTAGATTAAGATAGTAGTAAGCTAGCAAGGCAATGGAACAATTGAATATTGCAGGTAAATGTTTACCCTTAGTTCCTCATATGCCCAATAATACTGAGGATGTTTTCCTCCAGGCCCACCAAATGCCTCTTTCCAAGAATTCAACAAAACCAGAATTTTATATCTAACATGCATGTCTGTCTGCAAAACTCAGCCAGATAGAGACATATGAATTCTATAAAAAGAATTTGAAAGTGAGTATTGAGACAAGATGAAATTGGCATAATGTATTATGAAACACCAATCATAGCAGTATTTTAATGACCAAGGAAAAAGTATCAGTGGTGTAGTGAAGCCCATCAAAGAGTTACCTTCTTCTTTACAATTTTGACCATCTCCCCCAATATATTCTTTTCGACAATTAGAAAATGGACATAATCACCACAGTTCTTCACCATCGTCTCCAAAAGCTGCAAAGTAAATTTAGCCCGTATAGGGTGTCATTCCAACAAAACGATACTTTTAAGGATCACAACAATAGAAAAACCCAATGAAAGTACCGTCAACGCAAGCAGTTGCACTTGAGGGCTCTTATGCAGCAACCTTTTCTTCACAGCTTTCACAACATCTTTCGCCTGCCTGATCAATTCAGCACACACTAATCAACAAACCATTCAAACTTATTCGCAAATAGATAAAGTAGGAGAAGAGAGGGACGGGGATGGTTGATGTATACAAAATAAAAAGCAATCCAAAGAGCAGAGAGAGAGTAACCAAAGTAGCTAACCGATGTCTACCATCACCATAGAACCATAGATGACTATACTGATACATACACCAAAAATTTTGGTGACAAAGTAAAATGTTAAAACATTTCTAGTTTTGCATTTAAACGCTCCATTGATCTTAGATATTAGTCATACGAGAGTAAAGAATCGCACCCTCTACAATTTAGCTGCATCATCAAGAAGTAATGGCCTTTTCCTGCAAGAAATTGACTTTTCTCTTCCGTATTTTTTAACGGAAAAAACTTCTTAATCGGATCATTAACTAAAAAAAAAAAAAACTAAAGACTTCGAACAGAACTCATTTAAAGGAAATTCGATTAACTCTAACAAAACAGCAACAACAACAACAACAACAGCAAGAAGGTGGGCCATATGTCAAAAAAACAAAAAAAAAAAAGAAGAAGACAGATAACAAATATCAATGTCAAGTAACGAAATTGTCTTGCCCCAAGACATAAGAGGCAAGACTCAACTAACCAAACAAATAAGGGGGAAAAAATCGAGAAAGAAAGATAAAAATTACCAATGACGGGAATTAAGCGAGTCACAGATATCCATGTTCATAGTCCAATCAGGACTTGTGAGAAGATCGCTCGTCGCCTTCTCCACCGCTACCGTGGCCGAAGATGATGAACCCATAGCCATATTTCCCTCCGCCTTTCTCTCTCTATTTCTTGGAATGTTTGGTGCCTGCACGTCTTCGTGCGTGTCCGTTTGGTCGATGAGAAAATTCAAGGACAAAAGCCGAAGTCCGAACTCCAAAGTCTTTCATTGAATTCCAATTTCTCGGAAAGTACAAAGAGCCATCGAAGTCTCTGAGCCTAGAAAACATATGATTAAGTATTAAGCATCAGAATTAGAAACCCGTAGGCTATTGAATTACGCTTCCTCTACTTTTCTCGGTTATTTCCAGCCCCACTCAATTCCTTACTTTTCTTTCTTGCAAGCAAACACTTGGTTTCAATTAAAAAAAAAAAAAAAGTTTGATATACCAAAAATCGTTTTTATGTTTTCATTTATTTATTTATAATTTATTCTTTATGACAAAAAAAACAATTTAAATAATGATGCTTGCAGTATTGATAGCAAAAGAATAAAGATAGAGCAGCTGAAAGATATAATCAGTATATCAGTATATATGTCACCGTATGGGGCCCAGCCGATCTTGTCTGTTTCAAGAAAACATTGCTGGTCGGTTTTGGAGGTAATACTATAATAGCACAGCAAAAAACAATGGTTCAGCGGCCGTTTCTGCGTTGTTTCTGTGCCGGTCTTGGTAAGAGATTGGTTTAAAATTATTTTATCCAAAATCACACAATATATATAAGAGCCAAAAAAAAAAAAGCATAAATACATAAAATAAAATATACATGAGAATAAATGTAAAGCATAAGAAATATAGTAATTCATTGTATTATATTTTCTTACTCATTTTGTTTTTTTTTTAATAAAACAATTCAATTAAAAATAATACCGGTGGACCCATGCGTCGGTAATATGCTGTCTCGGTAACGACGCTCTGTTTGGATTTACCCGGTCGTGATTCCTTTATGAACTTTGATCTCTTCGGTTTTGTCATTGCGGCTGGTGATGTCCGAACAGCTTTTCCCTCCTCATCAAAGGTTTTCCACTTTATAATGAGTTCGCACGAATCATTTTTTTTTTATCAGAGAAATCAAATCGAAAATAATAGCATATTGGGATCGAAAAGAACCAGACACTTTCGGGTCATTAACCTTTTAGGAATTCTACACTTCACTTCTCAGGCAGCGACCTCTACACTACTGATATTATTATGATTTGAACAAAAGAAAGAGCACACACAATTCACCAAGTTCAACTCTTGGAGCAGCCGTTTATAATATTCAAACACGTAGCCCTCAAACAACGGCAACATAAAATAACATCTCACTGTTATACACACACACAAACATTTATATATATATACACATGTATACATGTAATCTCGATTCCAAAGCACTTCATTTCACACAATAGAAACGTTACATGACAAAAAAGAAACACAAGGTGCAAAAGGCACTTGTTTCTAATCCAGGCCGAAACGGTCAACGTTGATTTCATCGAGAACAACAACCACAAGAGCGACGATGAAGGCTTCATCAGCATTAGGATGTCCAGTTACCGCAAAGTTATCCGCGTCTAAGAAATCGTTCTCTCACAGGGTCAAGACCTTGGAGGCAACTTTGAGGTCCACCGATTACTGGGCCAAGAACTGTGGCCCAATCACCACCACGGGCCTCCCCCAAGGCAGGTACGCCGTCATTGCCCGAACCGGGTTCTTTGGTTGCCCTGCCATAGCCAGACGATCGATGGAAGAATCTAAAAAGTGTTGAACAAAACAGAAAAATCGAGGGATTTCAGATTGATGGCCTTGTAATGATTCGAGTGATCAAGGATAGATAATATAGACATCAGCAACATTCGCCGATGATGTCGTTCTCCTGGCAGAGGCATCCAGTGACCAAGTTAAATTGGTCGGGTCTTTTGCGAGCACTCGGGGCAGAAAGTTAACCTTACAAAAATCAAGGTTACTAGTTTCTCGGAAAGTGGATAAACAGCATGCGAGGGCCCTTAGCCGAGAAGCAGGAGTTACTTTAACGGAAGATTTGGGGAATACCTTGGTATGCCCACTTTGAATGGAAGGGTCCAGCTTTAGTTAATCTTAATTTTTGGCGGACATTGGACAGTCGCAGTATTGATCTCCGTTGATCATTAAGCGCCCCGTAAACTACTCTCACTTATTTTCACATGGATGGACACCGCCTGTAGCTTGGTTTGGTCACCTGAAAATAGGTTAATTCTTAGGACTTGGCCACGCTCACCGTCAGTGAACTTTCAACCGACAAGCAGCCATGCAAGCCCTTGAACAAGCAGCCAGAACACCACCACCACAGGACCAACAAGAAAGCCCAAACAACAAACCCCATCTTCTCTCTTCTCTAATCCACTCCTTTAGCATTTACAACTGCCAACCAACCCCACAAGCCGACGGCCTTCTCATTGAAGCTTCAGCCAAAATATTCCTTGAGTTCTTGACCACCTAGAATAAGTCACCGAGTTCATTTTCCTTGACTCAAATTTATAGCAATTCCAATCAATTTCAGAATGCCATCGATCCTTTCCGTAGAATTTCCAATTTCAGGTCTGTTCCCGACGGTGCGTTTCTCTACGTACATTATTCTCTGTTCTTTGTTAAAAGAGCGAAGGACTCAAATGGGTTCCCAAAATTTTGTTGCAGAGTATGTGCGATTCGAAGAACCTACATGCCATATGTCGATTACTGCTCTTTGTAGAATTAAGAAGATTGGTGATGCTGTTGAAATATTGGATTTTATGATAAATGATGCATTTGACATTGATTGAAAGATATGCTCTTTGTTATTATCTTCGTTGTTATGAGTTTTTTTTTTTTTTTTTTTTTTGGCATAATCGAGAAAATTAGGAATATATATATATATATTGTTTGATTGATTATTTTAAATCGATTAGTTGCCCGTGAAAACCGGAGAACAGGCCATTTGATGAATTGACTGCATTTAATTTGGTTCCTGAAGTATACACATGCAATGCCTAAAGTACTGGTTTGCGTAGGTAGAACAATGAAGATGGTTTTTGTCACGTGGCCAAAGAATCTCATTCAAATTTTTTATTTTACAATCACATTAACTCGTGATTAATTTAAACACTTTTAACACACAATATACATAATTATTTACATAAATAAATTTTTTAATTTTAATTATTTTATATAAAATATACAAAAAAAAAAAGTAAAAACTTGTTCTTTTAATACTTATCCGTGTATTTTTTTTATATATTTTCGGTAGCCAAACTACATATATTTATAGTATTTATAGTTAATAATTCAACTACTTAAAATCATGCATGACTTCTAAGTCAATCATGCATAGCGACACTTCTCACTTTGAGATAATTTCTACACTAATTCACTAAATTATATTTTTATATTCAACGAGAGTTTGATAAGTTATTAAAGACTTATTCAGTCATTTTCTGTAATTATTTTTTTTTTTTTAATGAGATCATGTCAACGCACTTATTTTATATAAAACTTTTGAAAATATGAAAAATTTGTTATTATTGTCACTCTCACTTTTTGATAAAGATAATAACACATTATTTTATATTTTTGTGACCTATGAAAAATCAATTATGTCATGTCTATTAACCATAATCAATTATAGTTTGGTATTAACTCGAACCCTTATTTGTATGTCAACATTGTTGTACTTGTCGAATCTGTAAAATATAGCATTAGTCTTAATAATTTTGATAAATATACATTGTCTCCTTATAGTATATTAAAAAATTCAATGATATGACAAAAGAAAATATTGATGTGTTTGAGTAATTGCACTTCTTTTACAGCTTGTTGTTTGGTCTTAGTATGACTTTGATAGTCGAACAATGCCCCGAATGCCTAAATCGCTCACTTATACTTCTCTACACCTATTATTGATCCACCTTACTTTAATTGAGTATCCATACTCCTTGTAAGGTATCACTAATTTTTTTATATTTTTAAACCAACAAATTTAAATACTAACAATTTATGTAGGCAAAATATGAAGTCATTGTTTATATGCACGAGATGGCTTGAAATAGAATTTAGAAATCAAAGGGCATATAAAAGATGTACACGACTTCAATTATATCAATCAAATTGATCAAACTCAATTAAAATCAAGTGAAAGGTTATATTAGTTGACAAATAATAACAAACACATTTTATTAATAATAACTCAATAATCAAATCACAAAACAATAATCTAATCGTTTAAGATGAAAATTCATAAGTATTTTACTAATTATACAAATTTTAGTTCAATTAGATTATGAATTTATATTCATTTTTATTTTTTATCAAAATTGTTACAATAAAAATAATAGAAAAAATTTAGAAATAAGTAGTCATGAATTAAGGATAAATTTTTTTTTTTTTTGAAAATCAAATTATAATCCACTCATTCAAAATTAATAAATATGTGTCCTCAATTAAGTTACAAAAAAAAATTGATCGGATCACAAATAAATTCTCAATTATAAAGTTGATCAAAATTATATGTATAACAATTTCTTAAAATATAAATTACAAAAATATAAATTAGAAGTACATTTATAGTCTATCAAATCGAATATCTACGGTTCATAATGAAATATTAAATATACTCTGTTAATTATTAAAATTTTAACTCCATGATACAAATATTAATTATTATATTTTTTTCTCTTTTTTATCTCTCAAACTTAATTTTTTTAATTATTTCAACATAAAAATGTGTTATTTATATTTGATATTTTTTTTTAATAAAAGGGGCTTAACACGTATTTGTTGATTTGTCTGTTGCTGCGGTTTCTCAAGATTCATTTAAAACTTCTTTCACTTATGTTTCCGAAATTGTTTTCTTTTTAGGTGTGTGGTTAAACTAACGTATTCAAAAGGTAATGCACTGGCCATTGAATGGGTTTCAACACCGGCTAAAGAGAAAAAGTCAAATCGACTTTTCACTTTTTCAGCAATATCAATGTCAATGAAGCATCCGAGGATGCATTATGTCGGTTTATGATTGCCTTTCTTCGGGTAGAGGCTGTTGTTGCAAGGCTTGTTTCTGAACGGTTAAAAATGCCGAGTAACATATGATAAATTTTGCATCATTCTAGCTGAAAATTCACCCTTCCAAATGCTATCTTACAATTCCACGGGCTCCGTCTTTCGCACGATGAAATAAGAATTTTCTTTGTTTTGGGATGATATAGGGATCAAATCTTGTCAAAACGTCTTTGTTTGTGCTAGAATGAAATATCTATATATTCAGAATAAATTAAAGGTTTTAAGAAAAAAAAAATTAAATATTTAAATATTAAATTTATAAATTATTTATTTTTCTATCTATTTTTTAATATTAAACTTTTAACATATATTTACACACTTATACTCAAAATGAGTTTTCACGTGGACGCAGGTGATGAGCAAAAGAGGATGGGAATGGGAACGTTGCGGTGGGTATATGTTGGTGTCTCCTAGGGGTGGTACCAAATGTCCTATTCATGAATAATAACGGTCCAACTTTTTTTAATTACTTAGAAAAATTCATGTCTAATATATAGTTTCCTGCAAATACTTCTCTTTCTTTCGCTGACTATTCTCAATATTGTTGGCGTAACAGTTACCATACAATATGACTAACAAGTAAACACCAGCAGCCACCCAATTCACGGAACCAAAAAAAAAGATGTGTATAAGAGACAGATACTTCTCTTTCTTTCGCTGACTATTCTCAATATTGTTGGCGTAACAGTTACCATACAAAATGACAAACAAGAAAACCCCAGCAGCCACCCAATTCACGGAATCAAAAAAAAAAAAAAAAAGGCAGCCTCACCAGCAAAAGAATTCCACGTCGTTGTTTATCAAATTACATCCATCGTCATATCGGGGTGAACTTTTGGTCTACCAGGACCGTGTCATTGCCTTTGAAAGTTGCTTTCCTTTAGACAGCTGCTACCTTCATGGCTGTGTCCACTTTTCATTGACTGCTTCTGAAACATTGCTAAAGTACAAGAAGAGAGCTTTTATATTTTACGTTAAAGCAAGGAGGAAAGGAAGCACCTTTTCAAACTTTCAAACGTTACAACTCAAAGCAGAAGGTGCTTTTGCGAAGCCTTGCATAACTCCCAATCTCAAAAAGGCTGAAATTTTTTGGGGGCCCTCTTGTCGTCTAATCGGCTCAAAGATTACGAATTACCATCTTTGATAAACAATTTCCACCGCACCATAGACCACACAAGGGTCAGGCATCCTTTTTTATTTTTGCAGTCACCATGTTCAGATGCAGCGAAGATAATTTTTTTTTTTTAAATTTTCGTAAATTTTATATACAAGTTTAGAACTTATAATTTTTAAATAGAAGTATAAACTCTTAACTAGTGAAGGTTTGCTCTTTGGAACAACCATCCATCGTATTCAACACCTTTGGGCAATGACAGCCTCTTTCTTCACAAAAGAGATATGGCCACTGAGAATTTCATAAAAGCTATATATGGAAGTTATATATGGATGATCACTCACCTGAAATGGGATCTGAATGGCTCGGATTGGAGGATCATATGGTGATGATTCATTAAGAAATCATCTCCCGTGTTGCAGTTGCATTGCTAATAGGTGTAGTGGTCAGGATGGGGAAGATGGGCACATGAACACTAACTCACTGGAGCTAAAAAAATCCTGGAGTAGGTAAAAGTCATGACTCCAGAAAGAAATGTATATGCTCTCTCTCTGTGTTGGGTACATGAGTTAGCAATGCACGTGCCCTGCTTCTCCATCTTGCTCACTTGCACCTTTAATTCTCCCATCGTTCCACAGCTGGACCTCCAGAGAGCTAAAGTGTGAGATGTAAGCGAGAAAAAAAAACAGAGAGAACCAGAGGCTCTTAATATGGAGGATTTGGGACATAAATCTGTAATTTTCTGTACTCACTGCCCACTCATTTATAGCTAAAGAGGCAAATGAATTGTGCTCAGAGGTGGGTGTGAGGTAAGAAAATGAAAACCTTAGTTGGGAGTGGACCCTATGGGCTTGACACCTATTTGCACAAACTGCTTCTTACAACTCATAAATACAGCATACAGGACCACTGCATCACTTTACGCGATTGATTTACACGTATGCCCTTATCAAAACTTTATAATTTGGTCACCGAGAGTTAGGTTTAGACCACTTTTATTGCTACAAATTTTGAGTCCTCAAACTTCTATTCTGATCTTAAAATCAATATTTTACATGCAATCAAGTCACCCTTTTATTTATTTTAGTATATATATATATATATATATATATATATATAACATTAAAAAATTTTAAGTTGTTTGGGTCAGAAAGGCTTTTGACATGAAAAATTCCACCGAAGAAAAAGGAAAAGGTTGAAATATCTTAGTGTAAAGAAAATAAAACAGAATTTCTTGGAAAATTTTTCTCATAAGAATAATGCTTTCGACAAATAGGAAAAACTGCTCTTTGACCTTTGAGTTTATACAAAAAAAAAAACAGAGGGGGGGGGGTTTGGAATGATTTGATTGGATGCAAAATATGAACTTAAATACCAAATTAGATAAGAAACAAAACTTTTATTGGATCAAACAATAACCAATACAAGAAATACTATAATTAGCAATTGAACTAGTTTGGTCCCTAAATGTTGAACTAGTCCAGTTGCTGTTATTGTTTTAACACAAGAATCAGTGGATTGCTTGGCACCAAGGCTTGCTTGCAAATCGCATGTGGAACTTGACCTCTCCACATCACTGTGTACAAAATTTTAGGACCACTGATAGTCACGAACTTGGAGTAGGCCTAATTATGTGATTGTAAATTAAACCGTACGGTTTCAATTTTTTCTTTTCTTTTCTTTTTTCTTTTACTTTGATCTCCTATTTGAGTTCTTTCAACCTATAGCATAATTGATTTAATACATAAGCACATTGATTATCTCTCTCGCACTGGTAAAAAAAAAAGTCCCCCCTCACATAGCTGAAAAAGAAAAATTATAATTGACTTAATTTTCAGCCACAGAGCAGAAAAATTTTCAAAACCCAAAAACTTTTAGAGCATACTACTACAACTCTACAAGATGATGTATGAGAATTAAAGGCCGAACCTTTAAACTAGGGTCTTAAAACCAAAACCCCAGATAGGATAAAGTATTATTAATTCTGATGCATAAAAAAAACAATTCCATGAGTTAAAGGAATAAACCTGTCATTGTTTTGTTCTCATCCTTTATTAATACATCAGTTAAGAATTGGGTTAATTAGTTATGGTTGCCTTAAAACCCATTAAGGTGGGTGCGTGTGACTGGATCTTTATAATTGTGCCACGACCTGGGCATCTTATTCTCTGACTAACTGTCAGAGCCCCACGTCCCACTACTCCTCTGCCTGGATAAGCACATAAAACCAAACCCCTCGTTAGTTCGCGGATCTGAGCATGTGCTATCTCGGTTTTCCATATCACTTGTACTTGGGTATTAATTCACTTCTTGGAAGAAATTGGATGGATGATTCTGTAGTTGGGTATTAATTCACTTCTTGGAAGAAATTGGATGGATGATTCTTTCTTCTTCTTCTTCTTTTTTTTTTTTCAGTTTTCTTATTTTTTATTTTTTGTTTGTAGAAATTAAAAATTAAACCTTACACATAAAATTAAAAATTTAGATAACACTACTGTTAGATCTTGTAACTAATGACAATTTTTTTTATAAAAAAATTAAGTATTAAATGTACGAGTATATCTGTATCCTTGGATTGGACTAGCTAGTCCCAGGTCATTGCCCATATGGTGGGCCCACTTGGTACCATTAGAGCACTCTAATTGGGTAGGTGTTGGATTCATGCCGGAAACATCTGTTTCAAAGCCCCAAGTCAACCTGTCCAGTTCCGAATTTTTATTTTTCTGGGACAATAATCAACCTCTCGCGCACACACTTTATTTGATCAGGGGCATATAATTTTCCTTTGCCTCCCAAACTCTATCCAAAACTGGACAACCCTATTAGTTATTATATGTCGAACTGTCTTATTTTTCCTTCATATGGAAAATTCTTAAGGGGCATGGAGGTGACATCTCGAAGCAAAGTGAAGTATAGGACTGGAGCAGCATATTCTGATATGTGAGAGATTGAGATGAATAGCATTTTGAGAATGGAATATGCAGTGACGTGCGTAAAAAAAAATAATAATAAACCTTAATAAAATATTTGTATTTAGGGTTTGATTAGAAGGATATAGTCAATCGGTGGAGCCGGGGCCTTTTTATTTTAGGGGACTGGGGATGAGGACCCCTCTTCTCCTGTTGATTTTAAAGGAGCCGCGACTCTCTCTAGAAGCCACGTCTCTTTATTTTTATCATTGTAATTATTACATATCAACGTATGATCTAGCAAAAAATAATGGCATAGTGAAAAACACCCCTTTGTGCTTCCCGATTCAATAGCCCCCACGAATATTTGTCTTACAACAATGTTGTTTAATCAATAACTTTAGCATAAGTTTGTGCGAATATAATAGATATCATTCATTATCTTACGGTGTTATAGGCTCTTGATTGACGGTAATTCGTCACTTACGTCAACTTCAAGACCCAAAGAGGAGGACTGTGGTCTAAAAGTAGACGTAAAGTTCATGGCACAACGTTTCTGCGCTAGGCTTGGACAATGGCGATTGGCACTGGCTAGGCAATGACTGTACAGCCAAATCCAATTGATTCAACATAATCAAATATAAAACCTTATGACAAAATGATAATAAGTGTAGTCATATCAAATCGGAAAAGAGTGCTATCTAGCCGTAGCAATCGCATTGTTATTAACACCTTGGATGAAGCACATTCTCTACTTTATGGCTGGATGGTCTTGTTTTCTTGTGCTTAAGAATTGGCAAAATGCGGCCCATTGACGCGGCATTCCACTCCACCCAGACATTGACAGCGATGTAACTAAGAAAGCAGACCATTAACTAATGGCAATATCATTCACAAATTTAATACTATGAAAAAAAAAAAAAAAGAATAAATCTGCATTTTGGTTTGCCTTTTTACAAGTGAAATTATTTTTTTTTTTCCAGACCCGTCAGTTCATAAGCAGTACTTGACATCACATTCCTAACGAATGATTTGCAAACTACCCTGCCAAAAAGGTCATTGATCAAGTTAGTGGACACTGAGGTGGTGTCCCTAATTTGCGATTTGAAGCTGAAAAAAGAGGAGACAAGCATCGAAGCAGGTAATGGTGCCATTAGATACTCTTTGATCTAATGGAGATATCACTCTCAAAAGCACAAACGGTGGAGACAATCAATAATGAAGTTTAGAGTTTAATTATGGGATTAGCCACCTGCACATCATATCACTCTTTGTGCATCTTTTGTCCCACACGTTTTCTGCTGTGTGGCTCCTACAATAACTTAATTTGTCGCAAAACAAAGATACCTATTTTATAACATTGAATCTGATCCAACGTAATTTACAATTTATTTCTTTATTTTCTAATTTTTAGTTTCTGCACACGAGTACTAAAAATCTTATAGTCTTAATATAAGTCAATAATAATAATAATACTCTATAGTTTAAATCACTAATAACAAATCCCAAACAATTTAAAGTAATCATAAATGGTACAATGTATTTCAACGCTACTCGACCAATTTGATACGGTGTTTGATATCTGTTGGTGAGACTTTGTGTCACAATAAAACATTTTGTAGCAATGAGCAATTTGTTTAATAGATTAACATTTCACCATAGCTCTATCTCCTATTTCGGCTTAGCATCGAATGACTGAGCATCTAATCATACACTTAATTTCACAATCTGCCCTTGAAACTTCCTTTAGTTTCAGACCTAAGTAAGACACTGAATCGGTCGATTGATTGCTAAAACTTCGTCTTTGTATGATTTCGATTGGATTACGATAAACCAATATCCCGACCACTATGAGTGACGTAGATTCATTGATAGTCAAGTTATCTCCTGAGTTGAGCGATTAATTGTTTAATAAGATTTCATGTTAATGGAGACACAGTTCGCATTATCTGCCCTCAAACATGGATGACATTATTTAACCCTAATCTCGAGTGGAGAATTCGTAGTCCTAGCTTACGGTGCATGAACGTATATCCTCAATAGTCGTCGACCTTTCTCAGGCCAATCGTCATTATAACGCAAAGCATAGGTCACGAAATCTAATCTTCTTCTTCTTTTTTTTTTAATAAAAAAAAAAGTACATTTTGATTAGGCACAGTATGAAACCGAGTGAAGATTGTGCCATAGAGATACGACAAAGAACAACATGATTCAAGTAATTGGTCAGCATGGTTAGTGTTACTGGTGTGTAATCAGCAGAAAAGCAGCAGGAGTCTGCATTAAATATTCCTTTTATTGAGTTTGCTCTAGTGGGTTCTAGCTAGCTAGTTGTTAAAATCAAATCAGTCTTATACTACTTTTAATGCACTAAACTACCGCCAGGGTAGAAACAGAGGGCAGTCGCTAAGAGCTTGTTTAATTGGAGTAAATTTTCCAGTTTTTTGAATTCTTTAATTAAAAAAAATAATAAAGAAAAATAAAGGAAAACATGTTTACTGAAAACAATGAATTTTTATTTTTTTTTTTTCAAAAATAGGGGTTTTTTTTTTCTTCTTCAGCTTTTTAATTTTGTAAAGGATTCGAAAATCTGAGAAATACATTGGACGGCGTATTCACTTGATATTTGCTAATATTTCCTTATTTTCCCTTTTCCTTTTGAGGGAGGAAACAAGTGAGCAAGGGATTCAGCTTCTTACGGCTGCAATTACAAATAAATGACATCAAATTTTGGTGTGGCATTTCATCTTATCCATGGGTCTATTCTTTTTCTTTTTTAAAATAATAATAATAATAATAATTAAAGCTAATAAAAATTTATATTCAAGAATTTTAATTTTAAAAATAATTTTAGAAAAATTAAATTTTACGTTTTTTCTCGACGGATGGTAAGATTGTCAGCAAGACTGAAACTGATCTTGATAGCCTGGCCTGTATTATCTCTGCATCTTTCTTGAAGGGCTTACTTGTTTGGATGAATTCATTTCAATGAAATGCCTTTCTGCACTCTAGAGTCTAGCCCATACCCAGACTTAGCCCTGTTGGCAAATAGATCGGCCCATACCATGTCAGACGTCATACATTTTAAGGCAGCTACTTTTTTCCAGCCCCTACTTCTCAAAATTTTCCTTACAAAAAAAGTTTAACTTGTGTGTATATTTGAGTCAATCAAAATACTAAATGATATGTTAATGTTAGATCTTTAAATCATGTGAAGATCAACGAAACTAAATGTTATAATTTATTTGAATTTGAATTTTATTTATTTTAACATTAATTTTCCATCAAACTTTGTTACTCCCGTGTGACCAAATTGCTTTCTCCTTTCATATTACTTCGTAGTGGTTTGTAGATTGTATAATGATTCCCTTAAGGACCCAAAAAGATAATAAACTAATCTTCGAGACATATCCATAATGTTAAAATTAAGAGTATCCTTTCTACACAATCCTTCTTATCTTAATTTTAAAAGAATAATGCTAAATATTATTTAAAATTAATTTATTATTATTATTTTATTGAAACAAATAATTTTTTATTAATAAAATGGTCTAATAAAACGTTAAAAAAGTTATTAATTTTTATAAAAAAATAATATTTTATAATAAATTGATAAAAAAAATTTATAATACTTAACATTATTTATCTCAAAAGACATATATTTTTAGATATATATATATATATATATATATATATATAGAGAGAGAGAGAGAGAGAGAGAGAGAGAGAGAGAGAGAGAGAGACCCCGAAATATGAACCCGTTTTGCAAACTGGATCGCTTGCCAGTTGCAAATGATGCGATGCCCAATCATCATTTTGCGGGCTGCGTAATTCAATGCTTTCTTAACCGACCCAAGCCCAAATCTCTTTTTCAACTTTACCAGATCAGAACGTTAAAAGCCCAAGTCTCTCTCTCTCGCTTTCCATATAGATATATGTATATATATATAAAGATTCGTCCACGTGGGGAAATTTAAGAGAATAATGACGTTTGAGAACATAAAACCATCAAGAAAAAGGCAATGCTAAGTCCAACGGCCAATGGGGAAGGCGCACTTGCGTGTTTATCTATGGCGTTTCGCTGCTGCCCCGAAAATTAAAAAGAAAATGAAAAAGAAGACAAAAGGGAAATGGACACAGTCAGTAGGGCAGTCTCTCACTCGTTGGCTCCTTCACTCTCGCGCTTCTCTTTTTAATAGAGAGACCCTTGTTCCGCTCGCCATCATCGCAATCATCTTAATTTGCATCTCTTTCTCGATCGCTTCGTAGTTGTCCGCACTTTCTCTTTCAATGGCAACTCTTGCGTCCTCTTCAACGCTCTCCTTCCGCCACCGGAATGGCGTCCTCGGACAGGAATCGGTCTTTGATGCGCCGGAATCTTTTCTTGAATCTCCGAGTTTCTTGAAATTGAACCCTGTGCTCAGCAGCGATTCTTTTTCTTGTTTTGCTTGGAAGACGCGATGTTTGGGAGTTGGAGTGGCCCGCGCCGGCCCGACGGAGGTGGCGGTGGACGAGCGCACTTTAAAGGATGGAGAGAAAGGGCAGGATAATGGAAGAGTTCTCAGAGTCGGTCTGATTTGTGGAGGCCCCTCTGCCGAGCGTGGAATCTCTCTCAACTCTGCCAGATCAGTTCTTGATCACATTCAGGTACTTGAATGTCAATTATTTATCATTCATGGGTAACTTTTTTAATAAGACCATGGTCAATTGGAGTTGACTTCGTTTCTCTTTCCTTTATCTTATTTTTAAGTATTTCCATTTTAACAATTATTTAACAGGGGGATGATTTGCATGTGAGCTGCTATTACATCGACTGTGATCTCAATGCCTATGCCATATCCTCTGCGCAGGTTTGTATCCGTATGAGCCATTATAGATGTAATCTTGATGTGGGATGTTTTACAATTATTGACTTTCTTTTTATTCTTGATTTTCAGGTATACTCTAATACTCCTGCCGATTTTGATTTTAAACTTGAAAGGTAATCTCCTTTTCTAGACTTAGTTCTTTAATGTCTCTGTTGTTGTCATTGAGACATGTTAAGATGGCTAAATGTCTGTTTTTTTGCAGCCTTGCCCTGGGTTTTTCATCTTTGTCTGAATTCGCAGAACACCTTGCTGCATCCGTGGACATAGTCTTCCCAGTTATCCATGGCCAATTTGGTGAAGATGGTGGAATCCAGGTGTAGCATAGAATAATCCTTCATTAAAATCATAAGCACTTGCATGGCATAAACATCTCTGTTGATGGGTTTGATTTGATATAGCTTTAGATTTAGTGCGTCCTTACATTTGTTGCATGCTCAGGAACTGTTGGAAAAGTATGACATTCCATTTGTTGGCACAGGATCAAGAGAATGCCGTGTAGCATTTGACAAGGTAAAGGACCATTTTCTTTTGATGTTTCCAATACTAGCTTACAACTCATAGGAAGTCCTAGTAGTTTATTATATCAGAAGCCCTGGAATTGAATGAGAGTTCCTTTTGCATCAAACATTGAGAGTATTTGAGCTATTGACATTTTTGTAAGGACCATGATACTCCAAATCCAAGCATGAATATTATTAGCTGATTTAGTGCTTTGAAATGTAAGGTCCCAGATTGTGACAGTTTTTTTGTTGAATTATTTCAGTACAATGCCTCCTTAGAGCTCAGAAAATTAGGATTCTTAACTGTGGCAAGCTTTCTAGTGCAGGTATTCTTCCTAACTAATTGATAAGATACAGTACTAACTTTTTCATATTTACTTATTATTAGATCACTTGTTTATCATTGGGTTCAAGATAAAGACATATGGTGCTGCATATGGATGTCACCCATATAATAATTGCATAAGTAGGTCATGAGTTATGCATATTACTGTTTTTGGTTGTGTGCATAATTGGTTCTATTCTAATTTTCCTCGCAGGGAAGTGAAGGAGATGAGTCTGCATTATCTGAATGGTTTGAGAGCAACCAATTGGATGCTAAATCAGGGAAAGTTGTGGTGAGGGAAACTTCCTCAACGAGCAGGGCAAACAACCTATGCTCTTTTGTAAGATGGTTTAGCCTTCTAGTTCCAAGAATAACTCCTTATATTTTTTCAGGTGAAGCCAACTCAAGCAGGATCAAGTGTTGGTGTTACAGTTGCTTATGGTGTTACCGATTCTCTTAAGAAAGCAAAGAATCTCATTTTGGAGGTGATTTGAATTTCAGTCATAACACTAATTATGCTTTTGAAATTTGCTGACTTTAGCAGAATTTGTGGCTTGGGAACATTCACTTTGTGCAATCATAGAATTCAGCTTTTGTCTTTCCTTGGGAATGTTCATCAGGCTTGTTGTTGATATTCTATTTATTTATGTCTGAATATATTTAATTTATTCAGAAGTTTGAAAGAAAAAATTTCTTAATTTTCAGTAATATCTGGAGAATGCAGCAAGAAATGCTTCTGTGGTTAAGCAAGCTAAAGAAAGTGTGCATATAAGCAACATAAAACAGTCTGCCAACTCTAATCTTAAAGGCCGTGGTTTGAGGATTGTATTATATGATGTAGGTTTTTATTTTGTCTTAAAAGGGGATTGATGATCAAGTCCTTGTAGAAGTATTTCTTGAGGGAGGAAGCGAGTTTACCGCAATTGTCCTTGATGTGGGATCTGGTTTTGGCTCTCATCCTGTTGTTTTTCTGCCAACTGAGGTATATTCGTGTTTGTATTTGACTTGCCCTTGTACTTTGAATGCATGGGTTGAAGTGGAGAAAGAGATTATTATTGCCCAATAAAGTATTCGGTGTTGATAATATTATGTTAATGCTCAGGTGGAGCTTCAATTTCATGGAAGTGTTGATGTGAAGGAAACGGATGCAATTTTCAACTATCGAAGGAAGTATCTTCCAACACAACAGGTACATGTTCTGTGATGATCACAGTTGTAAACCTGCTTTTCTTGTTATATGTGCAAATTAGTGCTAAATATTTGTTGAATATTGATCTCCCATCTTGTAGCTCTTTCCCTTGCCATGTTTAAATGTTTCTCTTTTCTTCTCAGGTTGCTTATCACACTCCACCTCGTTTTCCTGTGGATGTAATAAAAAATATTAGGGAAGGAGCATCTCTATTATTTCAACGACTTGGCCTTCGTGATTTTGCCCGTATTGATGGATGGTTTTTGCCTTCTTCCACAAATGTGTCCTCACCCTCACATGGAAAATTTGGAATGACTGAGTCGGGTATAATAGTATTTACAGACATCAACCTGGTAAGTGAATTCCTATCCATTGCCAATACTGTGGTTAACTCATGTTAAAATATCATGTGATTTATCATTCTAACTTTCAGATAAGTGGAATGGAGCAGACAAGCTTCTTATTTCAGCAGGCTTCAAAGGTATTTTTGACTACAGGTTTCTGTCTTGAGCTTTAACTGGAATTTGTCATTGGATCATCTTATGCATGCACTGTGAGTGTGTCTTCAGTATTTTTACTTAAAACATGTCTGAGATTAATGGTTTTTCAAGAGGGATTTTTTTTCTTTTTTTTTTGGTGTTTTTTTTGGGGGGGGAGGGTTCCCAGCTGGTAACCCCCAAAATTGGCTTTTGTTGTTGCATTGTGCCGTGAAACGTATGCCTGCTATACTGATCCTGTAAAGCTATCAGATGCTTACATGCCTAGATGTGCCTTTATTCTTCTGGTTTGTTGGTTCTGAAAGTTGGCAATCATGCTAGCAGATGCCTAGATGTGCCTTATTCTTTTTCCAAGCTATTTATGCTGCACAAGTGTTTGTCTATCTCATGTACTTTATGATTTTCAGTTTGAACCATTCTTTTTTCTTCTGTGGGCAACTACTTTTCTTAAAAGTCTCCTATTCTTCTTGAGGTTGGATTCTCTCATTCAAACATCCTCAGAAGCATTATTCATCATGCCTGCTTGAGGTTTCCCAACCTTGCTGTGGACAGTATTGTTTCAAGTCATTTGCCACAGAGATCAAAGTCCTCACAGACTACTGAAGCATTCAGCAAACCTGCAAGTGCTCGTAAAATTTTTGTCATACTTGGAGGTGATACTTCAGAGCGACAAGTATCCCTTATGAGTGGAACAAATGTTTGGCTTAATTTGCAGTCTTTTGATGATGTAAGTTGAGGAATAGATACATGATTGCTTAGATTAGAAAATTATTTGGGCAATTTTTTAATTTGATTTTCCCACGGTCCTTCAAGAGGAAATAAGTTTATCTACCACAAATTGACAATGAATATTATGCACATTACCTCTCTTTTGACACTCCCTTGGAAGTTACCACATTGGATCGAGAAGCAAAAACATGTAGGATGGGAAAGTTAACCTTTCCTAAGCCTGACGTGTCTTGCCACGATGCCCAGCTTTTTGTTCTTTTTGAATGGCAGGGCTTATGGCTCACTGTTGAATGCAATTTGTGTTTATCTCTAGTTAAGTTGCATTATTTTTAGGAAAAAAGTCTGAACTTTGGCAGTTCTGTTCTCTACAGCTTGATGTAACTCCTTGTTTGCTTTCCCCTGCAAATGATGATTCCTTTGGTCGACATTTTGAAGTAAAGAATTCTGATGCTGGTTCCAGAGCTGTTTGGCTATTGCCGTATGTCGCAATTGGATATCTTCTTCCACATTTTGTCTGCATCATAAGCCTGTGGCAATAACATATCTCCTTTTGAACTTGCTCTCCCATCTTAGTCATGTCAGTTAATGGTTATTATCCTTTTTAGCAATCAAATGCATTCAATTGTACATGTGACATCAATTCTACGGGCTGATCCCTCTTTGTGTTTTTCTATATTGTAGTGCATTTTGTACAATGCTCTTGTTCTTTGTAATACAGTTACTCCTTGGTGCTGAGACATACAACAGAGGAAGTTCTTGATGCCTGCAAAGAGGCAATTGAACCAGCTCGCGCTGCATTAACATCTCAGTTGCGCAACCAAGTGATGAAAGATCTCATGGAAGGTCTGCAGGGGCACAGTTGGTTTAATGGGTTTGATATTGCTGATAAACTGCCCGCAAGATTTTCATTGCAAGAGTGGATCAAGCTTGCTAAGCAAGTGCAAGCAACAGTCTTTATTGCAGGTTTTGTTTTCCTGCCCCATATTCTATTATATTGACACTTGCCTTACGTTTCTTTTCATTTCTGGATCAGTGCAACAACAATTTTTATGTTGTCTATACTGGCTGTTAGTTTTTAAGATACATGTGCTACTGAATATATTAGAGCTTTACTTGACCCATTGTTGTTGTCCAGAAAACTTCTTGCAACAATTTATTTTTGCACAAGAAACTTAAGAAAGTGATTAAGCACAATGCAGGGTACTATGTATGATTTGCATTTTCTTGTAGACATCATACTTTTTATTCTAGGCTTTGCATCCTGAGAAACCATGTCAGACCATGCTGGATTATGTTGAAGTACACACATCTTTACAAATTTGTGATCCCATTTCATATTTCTTATGGACGCCATGATTGTACATTTCTAAAACTGTAACCAGTAGTTTATATCTGGGGGCTTCATGGCAGGAGTTGTAGATGCATTTGAATTTGGTAAACTATTAGAATCTTGGCTATTAGCTTTTCATTCTTAGTTATCCATAATGCAAAAAATTTGTTTGAGAAAATTATGTTCGAGATGCATGAAATTAATTAGTTGAATGACATATTATGCATTTATTTGTTATACGGATCTTTTGGAAGTTTATTGGATGCTTCCTTCAGTGCATGGAGGTATTGGTGAAGATGGGACACTTCAATCTATGCTAGAGGCTGAAGGAGTTCCATACACAGGTCTGCTATAATTGACCCTGCCTTACAATGGCATTGTCCTGGTAGTAATTTTTTTTTCTCTGTTTATAAAGGTCCTGGTGTTGCAGCTTCTAAGACATGTATGGACAAAGTGGCAACATCTCTGGCTCTTAGTCATGTATGGTAACTGAACTAAGTTATACAGTGTTCCAAAGTGGGAAGTTTGCAAGGTTCATATTGTTTCAGTTTGTATGGTCTCCCTATTGCAAGGGTCATAATCACTTGAACTGAACAGCTTGCAGACAGGGGGGTTCTTACCATAAATAAAGATGTATGCAGAAAAGAGGTGTTACTGAGTGTGCCCACACAAAAGATTTGGCATGAATTGAAGTCAAGGCTTCACAGCGAAACGTTATGCGTCAAACCAGCAAGGGATGGTTGCTCAACTGGGGTTGCAAGACTCTGGTCGGATTATGTTCCTTATTGATTATCTTCATTTTCCTCTGCCCCCAATTGCTGATCTGCTTGTTTTGTTTAGTAATTGTGTACAGTCTGATCTCATATATGGCTAGAGATATTTGGGATCCTTTTGTTCTATCTTTATTAAGCTTGGGTTGTTTATTCATTTGTGCCTGCAGCTGCAAAGAGGACCTTGCTGTCTATGTAAAAGCACTGGAGGAGTTTGTATTAAGGATTCCACCAAATAGTTTTTCGAAGGTATAGAAGTCTATATATTGCACTGATTTTTAGGTTGCAGTTGACTTACTGTTCACAATGCTGCTAAGGAAATAATAAATGAGTTCAGATGGCATTTTAGCTGGGAAATGTGTTGCTCTGTGTAGTTGGGAAGAAATGACTTTGATGCCCTGGCAACGTAAATCTCAATGATGGTCTGCTGATGCATCTAATATCATGGAAAATTATGCTGTTTGGATCCCTAGTAAATTTACTGTTTACTGAATTTTAACTGAAAGCCATATTCTATGTTGATTAGCTTTACAAGCCAGTAATTTGCTAGACAAACAAATAAACAGATAAGTCAACCCCATCTCTGATTCAATCGCATTTTCTTCTGATAAAACAATTGTAACTGTGTAACTGATTGCTCCATTTTTCTTCTTTCTAAGCAATTACTCCAAAATTCAATCACCTAGCTATTGTGCATGATTGAAAATCATCCATAAGCTGATATCTGACATTACTTGTACACTTTTTATTTGGAGTGTTATCCAGGCACATGGAATAATTGAGATGCCAAGCCCTCCTCCTGAGCTCTTGATTTTTGAACCTTTTATTGAGACTGATGAGATTGTTGTTTCATCCAAATCAATGGGTGAAAATTCACACCATCTTGTATGGAAGGGACACAGTCGATGGGTTGAAATAACAGTTGGTGTCTTGGGTAAACGTGGATCAATGCGCTCACTTAGTCCTAGTGTTACGGTTAAGGAAAGTGGTGATATCTTATCACTTGAAGAGAAGTTTCAAGGTATAACTTATCACCCTTGGAATTGAAAAATTTCTGGTTTCTCTATACATTTTGCATGCTGCTGGCATGCAATTGAAATGGATCCCTGGAAGCCTTGACTTGTAGGTTTCAATTATTTTTTTAGTAAATTGGAATTAAATTTTCTGGACATTTGGTTGCACAGTCCATCAGTATGACTACTTATATATACCTTTGTAGAATGTTATTTTCGGTGTTCTGATGCAGATATTACTTTACAGGTGGAACTGGCATCAATCTTACTCCTCCACCGGCGTCAATTGTTAGGTTTGTTATGAATGAGTTTTGAACATATTTGAATCAGTTTCAATCATGAAGTTGGAATATTGTAATTATCTAAGGCAGCATGTCTTCATATTGTTCTCTTTTAGTTAAATCAGTCTGTTAACCAAGTGATTCTTGCATGAATTGTCTCATAATTTGCAAGAGGCATGTTGTGGGGAGTGGGGAGTGTTATGATGTCTTGTGTTGGACCTATGCTCAGGAGAATATGATGTGATCACACAACGTGACACTCTATAACCTTCTCCCCTTTTTTGATTAATTGTGTTGAAAATGGCTCTGTTGGTTATTCTGGGCACACCCATGTTCGCTGGACTTGTACTCATAACAATAAATTTTATCTAAATAATTATTTTACAACAGAAAAATGTAAGCTTTCTTTTCACGTATCTGAATTGGTGAAATGGAAATTTTCTTAGTAGATACATAAGAGTCATTAGATTTGCTGATTACCATGTTGGCCTGTGCATAAGCTTTTGGGCTTAAGCTTTTTTGCAATCTCTTTATTTTTTCATACACTCTGTCAGCTGTTCTTCCTTCTTCTGTCAATCTGACCTTATGAGCATTTTTCTTGAATCAGTAACAAGGCCTTAGAAAGATGCAAGCAGCGTATAGAGCTGATTGCAAACACTCTACAACTAGAAGGATTTGCAAGAATTGATGCTTTTCTTAATGTTGATAGTGGAGAGGTATGCCAATGTTTTGTTGCCATTGGATAATGCTCATTCTCCTTGTGTGCTGTGTAGTTTCACAAACATGCTATTGTTGGCAAGCCCTTTCTTGTTTTATTTTTCTACTCTTTAAACAATTTTAAAAGCTTTTTGCGTACATGATCTCCCACTCCCACGTCACTGATTCCATCAACAATTTTCTGTTTATTCCATCCGTTCCTACCTTTAAAAGGATAGAGAGCTTGACGTTTGACACTCGAGTTTGTTTTAGCAAATGATTCTTTTATTTATTTATTTTTCCCTCCAAATTTTTGGTTTTTTTTTTTTTTTTTTGCTTTGCTTTATTGCCAAGGTCATTTTTTACAGGTGCTGGTCATAGAGGTCAATACAGTTCCTGGAATGACTCCTTCCACGGTGCTGATTCATCAGGTAGTGATGAAAATCTTGTCTTTAATTTTTTTAAAAAAAAGAAAGAAAGAAATGAGGACCATTTTTGTTGCACAGTTGACAAAATTTGTTTAAAATATTGAAATCATAAAAAGAAGTGGGGAGATTAGATAATTTGCTTGAGCAACTACTATAAAATACAATATTGTCTGAAGTGTGAGATGCTTGCTTACCTCAGGCACTTGCAGAGCAGCCTCCCATGTATCCTCACCAGTTCTTCCGTAGCTTGCTGGATTTGGCATCGGAGAGGGTAATGTAAAAGTGTTTATAGAATGTTAATTATGGTATGTTCGGTTGGCTCCAAGCTTTTCGAAGACCCTGCTCCTGTTGCTCTTGGTGCAATGTCAGCAGGGCAAATTACTCACTAGAAAACGTCAATAGGGCAGATGACACGTGAATAACCAGTGTTTTCCTGTTTCTTATTTTTGTCGGAAATTTATGGTGATTATACTTATGATCTACTAAATTAATAAACTCATTAGCTTTTGTCATCCAAAAGTAGTATATATATATATATAATTTAATCAAGAACACATACTTTGTTTCATTACTAATTAAAAAGCATTCAATCCATCAGGGACAACTTCATCGAAGGCCTACTCCCTCCTCAATCTAGGCAACATTATCGTCCACACGAACAGGTCAGTCAGCCAACACCTGCGTAGCCCTATTACCACATCCTGGTTTAAAGCTAGAGCAAACTGCAATGAATTCGATCCAACAAGAAAGTATCAAGAGCCCCAGGCTAAGGGCCCATTTCATGGTCATTCTGAGTTGATGCTTCCAGCCAGCATGACTGGAACGGTAACCCCATTTAATTCGGAGGACATGGCAGCCAGTAGCGTCCCTGGTAAGTCCCTCATCAATGCACCCGCACCTAAAAACCTTCTCGTGACCGATTGAAAAGTCCATGAGACTTGAGCATGGAAGGATCGATCAGGAAGGACCTATATTTGCATATAAAGGCCTCAGCCTGATCCCGATCAGGGCTCAAAGTCATTTTGCTCACCTTGTGTTTAGTGGCCCAAAACTCTTTTGGAGGAATTATTTCTTTTCGTAGACCAAAACTCTCTTTCCTCGAACAAGGAGAAGACATTGACGGAAAGAGGAAGAAACAGACAACTATGAGGTGAGCAATGTCCGGGCCAAACCTGTGCTTCCACGTTACGAAGTTCAAAACTCATCGGAGCACGGATAAGTTTCTGTGGAAACGGGTTCATTCGTGCATAAAATATGCCCATGACGTGCTTTCAACTTTATAGCAGAGCCGTTGGATTAAATGACTAAATGGACCGACATTCTCACATTCATTAACTGTCTTACCCTGCCTTCTTTGTTAAATGGGGTAAATTTTTCTTTACTAATCGTAAATGGGACATGACTGCAATGTGTCGGGGTTCAGCTTCGTCTTTTTGCCTTAATTAATGTCACTGTTATGAAGGAATTTACCATGCAAAGTACTTGTTACTTTGGGCAGAAATGGATTTGAAGTTTTCAGCTTTTCTGTTAATCCAGGGTGTTGCCTGTTCTTTTTCAAAGGTTTTCAAGGAGCTAAATGCAATAATCATTTGAATTCCATCCACTAAGATTCAAGCAGACTGCAGAGGAAAGAGACGAAGGAAGCATCACGTTCTGTCACTTCCTCCAGCAGTTGGATTATAAGCCCATATAGAATGGCATTTCTTTTATGGATAAGCTGTGTTACCATCTCAGGAGCAATTCTTTTCCTTGCAATGTCAGGAATGTTGAACGGTGTCCAACCAGAGAGTTTCCAGAGAAGAAATACCCAGTTTGGAGTCAACAATCAAATCCTTAAAGCTCTATTTACTCTCTATGCTTTTGTAGCAAAACCCCAAGCAGTTCCTCCACCTTGTGCTTCTGTGTAGATGGGGGGCATATGACGTTAATCGGACTCTGAAAATATTCTGCAGGTGTGGCACTTACAAACCACGTGGATGGGTTCACATGATGGCAGCGGTTGTGTTCCTCCGTATCGATGGCTTTGCTCACTATGCGTTTATGCGGACGTAAATTGGTATACGAAAGATCTGTCATACGAGTTGGTATGGTTGGGGAATTGTGATTTTGGAAGAGACACAAAATCAAGGTCTTGCATACAGAACCAGACATCTTAATCACTGAAACCGGAAAAGGTGAACTAGTTCATTTCAGATCCAGCCCAGAACAGCACTGCATTATCAAGGCTACAGACTGAGTACCTCCAAGACCCGACAGACTGTCCAAAGATCACTGTAGCCCGGTCAAACGTCTCCCCAGCCTGGAGACATAGTCTTCCGCGAGAGATACAGTCAATCTTATGAAGCCACCTGTTTTGCAATCAATGCAGAGGGGAGAATGTAGCCACCAAAATACATGAAGTATACTCTTATGGCAACAAACTGTTTTAGTTTTCACTTGAGAGAAATCTGCAGAGCTGTGAGTCTTTACTGCATTGTTTGTCTTCTTGCTTTTCCAGATACATTGTATTGGATAATAGTGACAGTAATACTGGGCGATTAACCTGATAGTGCCAGATTAATCCTCCCATGAGAGTAGGAGCGTGAACAAATTGTTTATGGGTTGTCTTCATTTAATCGAAGAGAACAGATTGTTAAAGTATCAGAACTATGGCATGAAGTAGCCCCTTTGAATTAACTCATGTAAGAGGGGGGGGTTATGTAGGGACCTTAAAATTTGGTAGACATTGCTGCACCTTAAAATTCTTGAAATCTTAGTTAAAAAACATGTGGCATGGTCCAACTAACGGAGAAACTAGTCCTACTTTATCAATTTCTACACGTTCATTTTTAGATCTAAAAGGAAACAGAGGAGGCCAAACTCCTGATTACATGCACCATTGAGCAACACTTGGTTACTGCTCAACCAGCTAGCAGCTTTCTAGTCCATTGTCTTCCAAACTTTAGCCACCAATCATTTGACTCTCTAAATGGCCAAAAGAATGCCACGCAATGAGCGCTTGAAAAGATCACTTGGGTGGCTCTGCCACAAAGTGGGGATCTCGTGGTCAATTTTCCCACCATTTGGCCGCATATGTGCTGGCAGAGTGTGGAGGTCCATGACCATTTGCTAATGCCTCAACAATACCCTTGTTTTGCATTGTTTGTTTCAAGTCCATTTTCCTTGTCCCATATTCAGTCATGTTACCTGACATTTTGAAGAGCCTTTTTGGAATTGAAAATTGGGATTTTATGACCTGACTTGGAATATTTTAGTGCAGCCGGAACTTTTATATATATATATATATATATATAATAAAAAATTGGAGGGATGTGGGTGTGGCCCACCCTATGAGGATTGGAGAGTGAAGCCATTTTGATTACGCGACAGATTGAACGATCCATGTCCTTTTTTCTCTTTCGTTTTTTCAATGAATATAACACGTTAGCCCTCTAGACTTTGTAATATATGTAATGCTTAAATAATGTCGAACCCACGCTGTTATCGGAAGCATTCTTCTAGGAAAAAACGACGGGTTGTTATCACACCTTCGTAGTCAGCACCAGCTGCATATAAATTCATGAATCCACGCTCTTTCCATTAGGACAAGCCTACAATGGGATAATTCTTCGGTTATTCTGGCTTAGACTACGGGCTTTCTAGATACCGATTTACATTTTTAATATGTATATATATAAGCCGGTCTGGCATCTCCACGTGAATTCCACCACATAATAAATTTTAGAATAAAATTGGTGGCTTTAAGCTTGGATGCAACTGTTTTTTTTCTTTTCTTTTCTAGTGCTTCATGTATACACACGACAGTCAGCTATTAACCAAAACAAGGGTACTTTTTTTCTTTTTTTCAATTTTTGAAAAAATTAAGGTCTTTTTTTTTTTTTTTTTTTCCAAGTAGCAGTTAAGAATTCAGTTCATGTATTTTAGAGGATTGAAGTCTGAATCAACAAGAAAAGTTAGAGAGATTTACGGAAAAGTAAAAGATTCACATTCAATGTGTATTCTAATAAAAATTGAATTCGGTCATAGACAAGTACGCCTCCGAGGCCACTTGCAAATTAATAATGGGGTCTACCTTAAAGTAACAGAGGGTGAATTTATTTCCATTTCTTAACTCCCAACTTGTGGGAAAGCCGCTAGTTTTCACAAATAACTTTTATTACCATTCAAATGCGCAGGACAGTTCTACATAACCATCTGTAGCAAACTTTAGATTTGAATAATATAAGAATTGCAAGTTTGGATTTTAATGTAAGTTTTGTCTCAATCCATAATACAAAAAATATAAATAAAATACGCCAATTAATCAGAGATAGTTGCCGTAACATTGTTTCTTTGAATTTTGTTTTTCACTCTTAACAGAAATACACACACACACACACTATCAAATACATAACCCAAAATCAAGTCTGTGCTCTTAATTAGTATCTTGGTAACTAGATCAAGAGGATGACTATCTATCAATAACACTATCATCAAAGGATCAAATCTTACATTGTTTTGTTTTTGAGGTTAACATTATGCATACACACACATAGTTGTATATTAATAAAAGAAAGAAAAAAAAAACAAAGTGGAACATCATATTGTGCTTTTTTTTATTATTATTGTCAATCAGAGTACTGCAGAATAAAATATTAAATACTCTGAACCGATGTGAGGAAATGAGTACTTGAATCCCGCAGAAAGTGAATTACTATCAATTGCCGCTTAAATAGACCAGAAAACCCACTTATTGTAAATGACCAAAAAATTCTGACTGTGCATTTAAAAAATATATTTTAGATTCAGAATGACATTTTGGGTACAGGTTTTTAACAATATAGTGTCAATTAACGTGTGCCAGCTACTTGAGATAGAAGCATTATTGAAAAATAATTAATTATGCGACTTACAAACAACAAGACCTCCAATGAAAAACATTAAAAAAAAAAAAAAAAAAACTACTACAACTACTACTACAACAACAACAACAACAACAAAAGAGAGGAACCTTCAATTAAGACAGCGGACAAAAGAAGATTCAATAAGAAAACGTCCTTTGCCATTGCATTTAAGAATACCAGTTGGATCCAACCGCGAGTCCCTCGTGTGCATGGGGTTATTGATGTTGGACATCCTCCAGAAGTAAGCCCGCATAACCAAATTATTTGATTGTACAATGAACTGAAAGCCCCCTATGAATAGGTACTGGCTTTGATTTTATGTATTTCACCCCAACATAGCTGGATTCTTGGATCTTGTGTCCTGATACAAGTGCATGACATATCCCCATGCATTTATTGAGCCAATCTCCTTGTTATTCTCCCATCCTACTCCTCAATTCTCATCCACTACATTCATCGCTGTGTCATTGGGGAGGTCCTTTTGTTAGGAGAAGGGTCGTTGTCTCGCACGACTCGGCCTAGTACAATTTTAGTAGGTTTCTCGGGGATCCATTTCAGAAATTTTCAACCCATATACAAATTCTATGTTGAATCAAATCGTGATGCGATCCAATTTGATGTGATTTAGAAATTACAGCATTTTTTAGATTTATTCGAAATTCCCTGGATACACAAATTGCAATGCAAGTAACAAAATGTCAGGCAATTAGCGCACCTCCGGAAGCAGAGACATCGTTACAATTGGATCATAAATAATGCATATATTACGATGATGCAATCATGCTTGGGCACGACAGCTGCCAAACGGCCAGTGGGGTCTGGAGTTAACTTATAGGGGTAAGTTTGGGTTGGGATTGACCCCGAAACTCGAGGAGGTCTTTTTAAAGATCCAAAAATGATTGAGTGGCATCCCTCTGCTCCGTACAAGTAGGAAAGGCCTTAATCAAAGAAGATTTAGAAGAATATGATAAAAAGAGCAATCCATCTAATCAGAAACAATAGTAAAATGATGGCTGACATTAAAAGTAATTCAAAATTGTTCTGAATTATTTTTAAACTTATGTTGCAACACTAAGAAACAAAATAATATCCGACCTGCCGGATTCGAACCAGCGACCTAAGGATCCGCTGCACGCGACTACAGTCCTCCGCTCTGCCAACTGAGCTAAGGTCGGGTTTTAGTTTTAAAGAACCAACTAAGAAAACTTTATAACTAATTTGTAAAATAATCATCTTGTCGCTTTTGAAGCAGCACGCAGGGAAATAACTAATAAAGCAGCTATAATAAGAAAGCCTCCTGCGGTGTGGCTCGTGCAATTCAAGTTCAGGTTCAATAAATTTTTATCAAAGAGGCCTAAGCACTTTCCCCATTTCGGATATAAAAGCGTCATTTATTTTATTTCTCTCGTTTTCTTTTTAGTCCTAACTCTTTTTGTTGCGATGATGACAATGAACTCATTTTTGATGCGACAAGGAATTAGGGATGATCTCTATGTTATTTGACTGAAACATGTACGCACCAAGCAGAGTCGTCATGCGCACAAAGTGCTAAATTTATGGCATTGGACAGTCCTACAATGCACTCTTAGTAAACTCAAATTTCAGGTTATTAGTTTTCAAATAACAACTTATCTATTGATTAGAATTCCATTACTATTAATGGGTGTGGGCAGAGTCTGTCCTATGCGCTACACTCTTAGTAAGTAAATTCAAATTTTAAGTTATTAGTTATTAGATAATAATTCAATTGTTGCACATAATTTCCTTATTATTAATAGATTTTTTTTTTAATTTTTTTTTGTTGGTTGAAAATAAAAGTATTTGAAATTTTTTTATTTTATATTAAAAATAAAAATTTTATTCCATGTATTTATAAAATAATACTTTTTTTTTATAGAAATAAAAATCTAAATAAAATATTGCCCAAATATAAGCCTGACAGTAGAATGAGCTCGCAGTGGTAGAGATTGCTTCCTGCAATAAGTTCTCCGCTGACAACGAGAAGCCAGATATACACTTGCAAGGAAGGGGAAATTTGAAGCAACTTAATAAACAATAGAAAAAAATATACAAAAATAGCAAAACCATGTCCATAAATATGAACAATCATAAAGTGTAAGTTCCCTAAAAATTGTCAGTGGACGCTCTCCTTACCGTTCATCTGTGCAAGAGCTCCGGTCAATTGTCTCCATGACACTGACCAAATATGCTACAACAACCCATTACCATTTTATTATTATTGAAGTGTAATCCCGAGTACGGCATTAATTTATTTGATGTAAATTAAGTATGATAATTGAGAGGACGAACGAGATTTCGACAACTCACGCATGAATTAATTAACTGTTTAATCGATAGAGACTGATTGATCTAAATGATGTGCGGTCTTATGCTTGTCGTATGTATGGGGTCTCAATGGATTGGGATTGATCTGGCGGTTCTAATCCCTTGATGAATCCCACCTTAAGTGCAGATGAAATTCCGCATATCCCTTTAAAGGATTTTAAAAGATTTCGTCAACTAATTAAATAATGGCTGGTGATCTAGTTGGTAAATGGGCATCTCTATAAAATTCGAATATTATTTGGCTAGAGTGGAGAGCTGCTTTTGACTAATTCAGATTAAGAAAATTAGTGTGTGCACTTAGTCTGGTATACTTTTTTTTTTTTTTTTTTTTTTGGGGTCATCACAAGACCAGTAAACTTGAAAAGTAGTTACTCTTCGGAATCGGAAATTTGCTAAGGTCAATCCCTTTTCTGTCATGTTGTTAAGAGCCTCTTTAAACTTGGATGCATGCGGCATTTGTTATGCCAAACCAGGACTCGCAAAAAGACAGATTGACAGCTCATGCTTCGCAGTGTTTGAATTTGTCACGGCCTCCTCCTTCAAAGTCTAACAGGGATTCCCAGCGTGGAATTCAAAGGCTTCATTTAGCGGTCAAGAGGAACCTTTCCAAATTTGATATATATTTTTTTTCTTTTTAGGAAAAGTCTTTAATTTTTTTTTCCACTATATTCATCCATTTGTCTGAATTTAATAAGTTTGTCTGTCCGCAATTCTATGAGAAGGGTAGAGAAAGGGATCTGATTGGCATCTAAAGTTATTATTATTACTTTTTTTTTGGCTGGGGGGGGGGAAATATTATAAGAATTCAGATACTCCGTTCTGGATGGTTACATGAGCTTGAAGTGGTATATGTCATAACCGCAACATTTGACTATTTCTAGCCTACTTTTAGTCAAAGCAATTATTATTTTTTTTTGGCCCGGTTAAAAGTAAGGAGAGGACAAAATTTAAACAGTATGGAAATGCTTTCAGATACACCCACAGAAGGAATTCTCTGAAAACACATTTGGACGACTTTCCATGATTTCATTTGTAAACTTTGCATTAAGAAACTGCCAAATGCGACCAACAAAAATGTGCTAAAGAATTGACTATTATTGTCCTCGGTGATGAATTTTGAAGGATTTTAAATAAAAAGAGCCAATCTGGACAACAAGAAAAGGAGAAAAAAAAAAAGTTGCTTAGATATATTTGTAAAAATTTGTCAATCTAAATGGGATTTGGAGGATTTTTTTTTTTTTTTAACACAATAATAGTCAGCCGTTAAACTATGAAGGTTAATGAGAAAGAGGAGAGCAGATTCAAAGATACTACAGGAGGTGCACATGCACAGCTCTCCAAAAAGGACAAAGTCTCCATATTGTAGGTATTTTTGGAATTCTTGCCTTCTCCCCTGCCTCAAGAGCCAGCGGCCACTCGGACAAGCGAAAGGGGTTGAGAGTTGGAGGATGAGCTACTACTGGCCAAGCGTATTTAAATGAAACAGGCGGTCTGCTCTTTCTCCTAACATTTCTGGCTGTCGCAAGCGACTTTTTGTCGAATACCTTTTCAACTTCAAAATCCATGGCTTGGACACTTGATTCATTGGTTAAACAAACGGCTCTTCACGGTAAAGATTGCGACAGCTTGGATTCACCTGTTTCCCTAAACTGTTTTCACCAGCTCTCTGGAGGTTGGGAACTGGAAGCTTCCCGTCCTTCCTTTTAATGCTATATTTAATGCTATAATAATAAGCTGATACTAGTGGGTGTGGTCACTTCTTACTCTTCAAGCCACCCTTATCCCAAACCAACTGTGCTATTTTTAAATAAAAGGTTTCCATCCATTAGCGGGCAGTTCATTTGTTTAATCGACCAATTGCAAATAATTAATTGGGTGACTTTTAAAAGATCCGTGGCTGCAGACAAGAGGCTACGAGACCTATTCCTTGCTTGAAAGGTAGTCTCGAGATTTTATTATAATACTCACAGACTAGAATTATACTTTGAATAAACAAGGTCCATAGAATTCTGAGAAACAGGAGGTTGATGCATTAAGCTTCCAGAACAACATCTCCAATTCTGGTCATGCAAGTTTTTCATAAATCAACATAACAGATGTTTATTTGACTGATGCAAAAGATGGCAAAAGAAAACGAAACTAAAATGAGAGAGAGAGAGAGAGAGAGAAAAAGGCCATTATTGTGCTACAAACCTACACAATTTCTCGATGTGGTGATTCCACCATCTACGACAAGATTATGACCACTAACATACCTAGACTCATCACTAGCAAGATAAAGAGCAGCCTCTGCTATATCTCTAGGCCTCAGGGTTGCACCTTTCAGATTAGCCAACCCTCTTACGAACTCCTCCATCTTGTACACTTCTTGCTCCCTTGGGAGCCCAAATTCCATGCATTCCTCTTCTTCCTCACTTGTCCTCCAAGCATTAACAAGCATGGACGTGGCCACCCCAAATGGAGAAATGCAGTTAACCCTAATTCCATACCTGCCAAGTTCGCAAGCCGTGTTCTTTGTAAGCCCAACAATGGCATGCTTTGAGGCAGTGTAAGCATGTGGACCAAGCCCTCCCATGACCCCAGCTACGCTGGCTGTCGAAATTATGCTTCCGCCTCCACTAGGAATCATGGCGCGCGCCGCGTGCTTGATTCCAAGCGCCGTACCCCTGACATTTACCCGCATTATGTGATCGAATTCATCAATGTCGAAATCGGTAATACTTTTGCGTTTTGATTGGTTTCCGAGCACCCCGGCATTGTTGAAAAGAATGTCGAGCCGCCCGTGATGAGCAATTGTGGAACGTATTAAGTTTTCAATGTCGGCTTCCAAGCTAACATCACAATGAACAAAGGAAACTGAAGGAGCTAATGAGTTGGCCAGCGCAGTTCCTAATGTATCTTCCACATCGGCAATCATCACTTTGGCACCATGTCTTGCAAAAAGTCTCGCTGTCTCCTCGCCTATTCCTCGCGCACCACCTGTGACTATCGCGATTTTACCTTCCAACCTGCCAAAAACCGCATTTAGTTAAGAAGCAATATTTTGGACTTTCTAGGTTTTCTGGTGTTCAACAATCCAATGAATTGTTTCGACCCTGTTTACCAGGAGGATAGACGTATAAAAATGAAACTGCTCACTACATCTCATCCCTCTGATTATAAACAAAGCAAAATTGAGAAAGATTAGAGGGACGAAGAGACAGTACATCAGAGGTTGCAATTATGTACCTTTTAGGACATGGAGGATTGTCTTCTCTCCCCAAGACATGAATGTCCTGAAGGTTTTTTTCTATAATCACATGAGCAGGCATGGCTTATCGCAGTCAAAAATATATTGCCCGGGGGAAGAAATGGGGCAGGAGAGAGAGAGAGAGAGAGAGAGAGGGGCATAAGAAGGATGTTGTTGACAAGTGCACGAAGAGGTTTTTATAGGGCAATGAATAGATGAGTTTGGTCAGTATCTTTATCTTCAGTACTTTTTACGTTTAATTTCTTCTTTTTTTTTTAAAGTACCATAAATTTATTATCTTTAATTATATATTTTTTAATTAAAATTATTAAACCTTTCTAATTTTTTTTTTATATAATATTAAACAGAGTTCAATTAGAAATCTCCTTCCTCTCTATTTCAAGGTAAGTTTCTTAATAGGAAATGTCCGTCTCACCCAAACTGGCCCGGCGGACGTGACTCCATTCCCATTTCCTGAACGTTTCAAACAACCTCACCTCCTTCAATTAACCGTTTGGCGTAGTTGACCAAACCATATTCCGTAACCCATATATAGCAGTGTCCCAGGAGGCCACCGTCACTTTTGTACTAATCTCATATCCGAGAACCTAACCCAACCTATTAATTAACCTCTTTGACGCATTTGATGTCAAGGACTCATTTATCGTAATTAATTAATATCTTTTTTTATATGGAATATATTAGCATTTATGGCATTTTCATAGTCTCTATTTATGACATAAATAATGTATTTGAGATTGTAGTTAAATTTTGAAAATTTATGTTTTAAATGAAGCACAGTTTTGTTAATGTTTAATAAATTATTAAATTTTAATTTTAGTAAAAATGCATCATGACTTAAATTTATATTTTAAAAATATATATTTTGGTGCAGTTATTTAATAATTTTTTTAAATAATTTTTTTTGCCATTATTTTTTATTTGTATCCCAATTTATTAGGGTTGGATATATATTAATAAGACTTATTTGAGTAGATAAATTTTCTTCAAAATGCATTTAAATAAGTCGATCCTTTTCGTCTCAAAATTTTTAAAGCGTCTCTTCTTAAAGAAGTTGACACAAATATAAAGTTGAGCGTACAACTGTCGGACCTTAGCGATTGGTCCTGATCGTATTTTACAAAGTCCAAAGATAAGCAGTGGATTCGGCATTGATTGAGTACAAGATGCCACTGCTGACTGGCTGCCGATTTATAAACTAAAGTTTTTTTTATTTGATTGACGGTAGACTGATCCTTCATAATCAATTGAATCTAGTGTAATCCCCCCCCCTTTTTTTTTTTCTCTCTTCGGCTTTTGATAAGCTATGCATCTCGTTTAAATACGACACCGTACAAATAGATCTCTGAAAAACCTTAAATTGTTTAGGTGATTAGTTTTCCTGGGAAACTTTTGTCACGACCTTAATTTACACGACAGGTAACAGCTGGTTTTCTAAGGAAGAAAAAGAAAGAAAAAAAAAGCAATCGATCATACCAAGAAAGATTTAGTACTTGATATAACGATGTCAGTACAACGGTGTGCCAGCCATGGTTGGCGAATAAATATTTAAAAAGTTAAAATGCCATAACTAAAAAAGTATCCACGGATCTTCCCCAGATCTATTCAACTAACTTACAAAGAAAAAAAAAAAAACCCAACCCTCCAAAAGAGAAGGAAGGAAACCGCCGCCGGGGGGTGGGGGAGAACGTGAGTTTCGAGTAAGTTTTAATTGATATATAGACGGGCTTGAACTTTATCATTCTTATTTCTGTTATTGTCTTTCCATACACAATGCAAGTCCACACGTTCAGGCATTTTTGCCCGTTTCTTCTTTTTGGAAATGTACGTTTTGATTATGGTCACGTACAAATGGCGGAACAAAGCCTGCGTAGTAGCAGTTGCCAAGTACAATAATGCTAGATTAACGCTTACTTTATTGTGTCCTAAAAGCTATAAGCTTGGCGATTCTTTATTTAAACGAGATAATATCATATTGTCCCTTCCCATGATCCCTGTCAAGCCAGTCTGGCTCCCAAGAACCGTCTACTTAATAAGCATATATCATCGTTGTAAGAAAGATTATGCCCTATCTTGCCGTTGGTCTCTTTCTGGTTTTGATTTCATTTTTTTTTTTTTTTTTTTAGGTTTGTAACCTTTCCTTTGGTCTGGGCATACTCTGATGCGTGTCACACGTACTTGAATAATATCATCAAATTAACATGGAATTTTGTTTGAGAGAAAGAACGAGAGATGGTCGAAAGTTAAATTATTGATAGTGGCCATAAAAAAAAATAAAAATAAAAAGTTGTCGTGAATCACGACTCATGATAACGCTTTGTTGTTTCTACCTGCTTTTTTTTTTTTTTCTACCATGAATAATATATGCTCATACAATATTTACGGGCCTTAATCTATTGAAATAGACCCGAGAGCGATATTTTACAATACTATTACTTTACTACTAAGTACAACAAAAACAAAACAAATTAACCCAAAAATAAATTTAAAAAAATTCTACCTAAAGCACTGATGAACTTAAGTTATAGTTATCTTTGAAAGAAAAATAAGAGAACGTTCAACTATTCGAATTTTTAATTGGAAGGAATGAAAAATTTTATTTTGATTCACTTTAAATTTGAGTTAATTTAATTTAATATTATATATGAAAAAAATAAAATTTTTAACCCAAAAATAAATTTTAAAAAATTCTACCTAAAGCACTGATGAACTTAAGTTATAGTTATCTTTGAAAGAAAAATAAGAGAACGTTCAACTATTCGAATTTTTAATTGGAAGGAATGAAAAATTTTATTTTGATTCACTTTAAATTTGAGTATTATTGTATATGAAAAAATAAAAATTTTTAAGTAAAATTTAATTAAAATAAAAAATATATAATTCAAAAAAATGAATTATTATATTTTAAAAAAGTATATAACCGAATATCATAAAAGAGATTTCTATATATTGAGAATTACAAGATTGTCCACTACATTTGACATTTTACTAGTTTAGTGACCACACTAAGTATAGGCCTTGTAAGACCGTTGCCTTGATAAAACATATTGCTGCAGCTTTGTCGGTCGACCCTGATGTTGATGTCTTAGAGTGGAAAAATTAAAATAATTATTGTCGCCCTTCTTGCCGAATGTAATAATATGTATATAAGGAGTAAGTTGAACCAAAGACTATGTAAATTTCTTATTTGACAAAAAAAGAAAGAAAAAAAGAAAAGAAAGATGTGTGAATATCAATTTATTATGACCATTAATTAAAGTTAATTGAACTTAATTGTATATTTATAAGTAATAAGCTATGAAATAAATATGAATTTTAATTTAAGAAAACACAAAAAAATAAATATGAAATAGATATATTGATTCATCACTGTTATTAATTTTATGTACTTTAAAACTAATATATAAATTTTCAAAAAACACTTTTATGCTTCTCATCTCTTGTATTTTTCTCCTTATTTTTTCTTTCTTTTTTTTCTTTTTCGGATCCTCTCATTTATCTTTATAGTCAATCTAATATAAAATATTAATATAATATATATTATCTTATATATAATATAAAAATTAATTATATCTATTTAAATTTACTTTTTTTCAATCTCTTAAAAATTTTCTGTCCTGTGTACATAATTGTTGTAAATGGCCAACTAGATTCAAGTCTCCAGAACAATTTATCATAGATTTGAGAAATGTCAATGTCTATGCCATCCATACATTACAGGAACCGAAATTCAGGCCTGATTCCAAAAGAGGGTGACTTAACCTGCCTTGGGCTAAGCATTAGGCAGGCCGGACGTCCCCTACAGGCATTGCAGATTGGAGTGCTTTTTCGGCTGACCATAAAAAGGCGAGTTGATTGGGCTTCGGGCTCGTCCAAATACTCATCAATTGCAAAGAGATAGGCCTACTCATTGTACTATTGGGTCGATTGACCGTCGTCCTAATATTTTTTGTGCACAATAAGCTACACCATCCAATTGGGTTCACATTCAAATTGCTACTCTTTTTCGTTTCTCAAGTAATGCCTTGCCAAGCGCAAGTGATGTATGTTTACCTTTTTATATATATATATATATATATATATATATATATATATGTATGTAAATGATGAGAAATTTTTATTTATGTTAAACTCGCTTCAGGTTTTAGTTGAAGGGTGTGGCTCAAAATTATTAAGTCGTAATTATTGTGAAATTTTAAACTTAAATTCTCTCAAATTTTATTAAATTCAAGTTAACCTAATAAAATTTTGTCAATTCTTTATAAGAATAAATTAATAATAAATCAACAGGAAATTAGAATACTTATACACACTTTACTTAGCAATATAGAAACTCAATACACCACACAAAATAGGTGGAGATAACCTTACATCAGATGTGCTGTTTTTATTACGCTTTGTTCACACGTTTGTTGGAGTTGAGATTGTTGGAAATATAGCAAGGGATTTGATTGCTACTACTTCCGCTACAAGACTTTAAAGCAAAGATTACATGATTATGTCCACATTTAAGGTTTATACAAAGTCATCTAACCCCATTATTCTTCCCCCATTATTTTTAACAGCTTCTACGAATCAAATGCGTTCTCTCTCCCTAACATCATTGTACAAAGTTAACAGATTACCTACTACCCTTTTATTCTGCCCCGTTATCATTAGTCTGTGGTCATGGTGCTATTGAGCTTCCGCTCTACCACTGTTCTGCTCGTACAGGTAATACAAGCAAGGATTTGTGAATCTATAATGCAGTCCCTTGTTCGTTCGTTTGTAGAATATTGGTGTTGGTGTGGGTCCTTTGTAAAAGCAAAAGCGAAAATCAAGACACAAAGTCACCAACCATCTTCGATTAGCAAGTAAGAGGCGGTACAAGAAGGCTGGGACAGTTGCGTGACCAAAACCCTTTCTTCTTTATCCCTAAGTTTGGAAGGAATTCCATTATAGATACATAGCAAATGTTGGAATCATATTTAAGCGATTCTGTTGGAGACAAAAGGCCAAAGGAGTTTCCTTGTGCCCGTGATCTCCAAACAATACTTAATAATTAATAATAGAATCCGGTAACAAATACAAGTATAGGGCGTTACATCACTTTTGCAGTGACTGTTTGATTACCCATTACTCTACCATATCAGAGGTTGTCTGGATTCTCATCGTGGGCCCTTATCTAACGATAGAATAGAACCGCCTATTCCTAAATCGTCGCTTGTGATCTGGCCCTACAGCCATCCCCAAAATGCTAGAAGCGTACATGGGACGCGCTAGATCTTCAGTTGTGAGTGAGAGAGAGTGACACCGAAAGGTCTGCTACTCCCCGGTCCACCTGAAGGTCTGTGTCTAACATAGCAAAATTGCATTTAATTTATTATGTTTAATGCTTAGTTCATAAGAATTGTGGTGGTATATATGTCCCAGATAAAGAAAGTACACTCGTCTAATACTCATCTGCCGGAATAATTTATTAATACTGACGAAAGTGATCTCTGGCGTTAGACGAGTTTAACGAGAAAGCAATACGACTAAAAGATTGGAAAGAATTTCTGATATTAATATTACGAAGATCAAAATAACTCAAATATAAATAAATAAATAAATATATATATATATATATATATATAAGTATCCAGAAGTTTCATATTTGAAATCAGCATGCACGGGGTATTTTGTAAGATTGAATATGAGAATTTTAGAATTGTTTGGGACAAGAGTTTAAAGATATTTTAAATTTATTTTTAATTTAAATAGATTTAATAAACTTATATAAAAAAAAAAGTGAGTCAAGCTCTAAAGAAGTGAATTCCTTCTCAATGGGCCTTAAGTCACAGTGACAAATGCGAGGGACTAGCGGATCTATTCCTTGTTTAATACTGACCGATTTATATTAACGTGAAATTCTTACAAAATTTGGAAAATTTTATCGGGTATTTATACCGAGAAAGGTGACAGTATGAAACCAAAATAGAGCAACCGCACGGGCTTTTCCTGGGGCCCCACATTCAGCGGGTCGTCTTGCTCGACAGTCACGGACAATTTCCATTGTTTAAGGAGCCGTTAAAAGTTAAAACTTCCGTCCGTAGGTCTTGATCTACGCTTTGATCACCGGAAAATGTTAGAAATCTTTAAATTTAGAACTTTCGTCCATTTGAGAATGAAGTCGTTAATCTCAAATTTAAGTTATACCACTCTATTCATGTAATTTTGTTATAAGCTCTCTCTCTCTTTTTTCTTTTTCTTTTTCTTTTCAAATTTTTAATGAATGATATAATAAATAGTATACCAAAAGAATAAGAAAGCATATGTAAATTGATGATATAAAAAGGGTAGGATAAAGCCAATGCTTAATTAAATAGTATATTTTGATTTGAGCAGTGGAGAACTTCGTTAATTCTTCTTTCTGTTTCTCACCTTTCAAGGTGTTAATGCAAGCAGTAAATGCACAATTGCTTGATTTTGAAGTCAATTATCTTTGATAATTTGAGATTCATTCATCACTAATAGCCACAGGATTAAAACCACAGTCGTACGCCCACTGTGGTCTTAACCCCACGGGATGAAAAGCCCAATCAAGAGAAATAAAAGGACGGGCCAGAAGAGAGAAATCGACATGTTCCAACAGAGAGACAAGCTCATTGCAATTCTCAACGGAACGAAGCGCAACAGCAAACGCCAACGCCATCGTTTCACTCATTCATTCCCTTGCAAAATTCCCCGGTAAAACCCCCCAAGTCCAGTCTAAAAATTAAAGCGCAAAAAACGGAAATTAAGTAATAATAATAAAAAAAAAAATTAAATACTCTCTTCGTCTCTCTCTCACTCTCTGTCACGTTGCCTGTTCTGCCCACTCACTGTCCCAGGGCTATCGGTGAAGTCCCTCTCTCTCTCTCTCTCTCTCTCATCTTACTGCACCGTCGAGAATCGAATCGACGGAGAGAGTGATAGGTGTGTGTGTGTGTGTGACTATAACGAAGGTTTACGGTTGATGGAAGTTGAAATTTGGGGACGCAACGTTTAGGTTTGTATTTAGTGGGGAAAAAATGCCGTTGACGAGGTACCAGATAGGGAACGAGTACGGCTTGGCGGATCCCGAGCTGTACAGAGCCGCTGATAGAGATGATCCGGAGGCTCTTTTGGAAGGCGTTGCCATGGCTGGCCTCGTCGGCGTCCTCCGCCAGCTGGGCGACCTTGCCGAGTTTGTCTCTCTCTCTCTCTCTCTCTCTCTGTGGTTCTATTTTTTCGTGTTTTGGCTTTTTTTTTTTAGTAATTCCCGAGAGATTTGGTTTGTTTTGAGCGTGAATTGCGGTTGTTTGGTGGAATGCAAGTTTACGAGGTTTTTGAATACGAGTTTTTCGACATTTCCTTGAATTTTATTTTGTTAATTCTATTTCAGAGTATCTTAGTTTTAGAGTGGATTTTCGTGTTTTGTTTTTTGTATTAGGTACCAAGCTTCTATGCATTCCATGATTTGGGCGGTTTTGATGAATTTCTGATTGCGAAATAAAGTATCAGCTGCTGTAAAAATAAACACCGGTTCCAATTCCAAAGCTTAAAGAGCTTTTAGATTTTGAACTTTCATCTTCTCTGTGTTGTCCTATCTTGATTTAATAAGAAAGTTGCGTACCAAAATGGTAAATTTAGTCAATATTTGTACAGTTGTGCTATGATGATATTGGTTTTGTATTTGTGATTTGATTAGATTGTAAATCTGCTGGAATTGTGTAGTCAAACTCAAATAAGGTCTTGGATAGTAAATAAAGCTTGAATTGATCAACAACATTATGGTGACAGTCTCAGGTGGAGTTTCGTTGGTTTAATTTGTGGATATTCTTAGATTTTGTGTCAAAAAATTTTATGTGTGCCATGTCTGGCAGCATGAAAATAATCTTTTTGGTTCATCTCTCATGACCTGTATCCACATCATTGCAGAATTTTTGTCATTCACCACCCCCATTTAGGAATTCAAACACTAAATTTTTTGATGGCCTTTTCTTCTTGTTGTTAAAGGTTTGCTGCTCAGATATTTCATGATTTGCATGAAGAAGTAATGGCAACTGCAGCTAGAGGTCATGGCTTGATGAGTCGTGTTCAGCAGCTTGAGGCAGAATTTCCTTCAATTGAGAAGGCATTTCTTTCCCAAACTAATCACTCATCATTCTTCTCAAGTGCAGGTTAGAAAACCTTTTGCTTGGCTTTTACGGCGATTTTGGAGATAATGTATACTTATTTGCTCTCCTTATTGCGTGACTGTACTTTGTTCTATTGACAGTTAGGATAGGAAAAGATCAGTGATTATTCTTGCCATCTTTACATTTTCTTATACTCTTTATAAGTCCTGTGTACTGCTACTCTGATTGTCATCAATACACTTTACATTTTCCTTTTGAAGCTATTGGAGTTTCTATCTCCGGTTACTAGCAATTTTTTTGTTTCATTGTTGTTTGAATGTGTTATGCATTATTCTATTGCAGGTGTTGATTGGCGCCCTAATATGCACACAGAACAGAATCTGATAACTAGCAGTGACATGCCTCGGTTTGTGATGGACTCATATGAGGAATGTCGTGGTCCACCACAATTATTCCTACTGGACAAGTATGATCTTTAGATCTTTTTTCCCTTCATCATTTTTTACATCAAGTTAACAGGGCATTCATGTTACAGCTGAAAGCAACATATCATGTTTGTTGGATTCTTGCAGGTTTGATGTTGCAGGAGCTGGGGCATGTTTGAAGCGTTACACTGACCCTTCATTCTTTCAAATTGAAGCAGTATCCTCTGAAATAGTAACAGTTGAAGTTCCAAGGGAGAAGAAAAATCGAAAAGTAAAGGTATGCACTGAAATATTCATCCCTCGGGTGGAGGAAATTCTTGGCGCATGTCATATGAGAACAATTTCAAGCCATTATTTGGCAATGTGGATGTGTGACTATTTTATTTGAGCAAATTCCTGTGTGCTGCATAAGTGTCAAAGAAGAGTTAGCTTTTACTTGGAAGGAATCTCTCTGGTTCCATGGCTGTAGTAAATTTTTAATTCCTTGTAATTTCCCATTATTTAATCTGAGAATACAGCACTTTATTTTCCACACCACATCACATTGTCTGTCATAATCTTGGATCTAATTGAAAAAGCTTGAGATTGTCGTAGAAAGAAAAGTATGCATAATCATCTTTATGATAGTTTAATTGTTTGCTCAATCTCCTGGGACTAAATTTTAAGATGGAACTTATAGCAGAGATTTTTTCTTAATTATATCATTTGATCCTTCTTTTTTTATCTGTGCTCTATTTGAAAGTGTGATGTGGTTCTGTCTAGTTGACTAACTTTATGGTGGGTGTTCATTTATCAAGTTAGAGTACTAAAAAAAGCATCAGACATGAATCTTTGTGTATATGTATCAGAAGAACAGTGTGGTCTCCATGTGGGTGTTAGTACACAAACGTAGGAATGTACATGATTTGTGCTGATAAAGTTTGATTCACCTCCATCTGTGTGCAGAAAAAAGGATCAAACTGGAGGAATGGAGAACCCCCAGAAGTTGCACCACCATCACATGCCAAGTGAGCCCTTTATTTCCATATTGTGCCTTTTGACCTTACTTGGGTATGTAAGTTGGAAATTTCTGAAATAATTATGATTGACTGGTAATGTAATTTGCTTTCAAATAGCACAGACTGCATCAGTTATTTTTGGAGGAGCGTATTGAGAATAGCCACTCTGATCCTGCACGAATTGTGAGATTGAAGAGAAGGCAATTAAATGGATTTCTGTTTGATCCAAAACTTGGGAAAAGTTACATGGAGAAATTGTTGGACACCTCTTCACCAGAACATAAAGCAATTTGTGAAGTCTCTGTTGTTCAGACAGCCGTGAAAATGGCATCTAGCAATTCTAGTGAATCAGGGGAAGAAATACATGAGATCAATGCAGTAAGCCCCGTGAAAACGTTAACACAAGGAAAGGAAAGCTCTTGTTCATCACCCGATGCACAGAAAATTGCAGTGAATCCTTTTGCAGATGAGTTGAATGGGGAGGCTGTTGATAGAGCAATCATAAAGGTCCCTGAACCAATTGCTGATGTTGAGACAGATGAATCTTCTTCTACTGCTCCAAAGATGGCCATTGAAAAGGAATTAGTAGTTGACGTAGACAGAAAGACAGAAGGCAGTCTGGACAAGGACCACTTGGATGATGTGGCCAGCGAGGTAGACAACTACATGGATGCTTGTACTTCCATGGAGTCAGAAATGGAATTTGACTATGATTATAAGATTAAGCATGATCAAGGCCTCTTGGATGTTGGAAAATGCGGGTCAGATTCTGATGCAAATGATGAGCACCTGGATGATAGAACTAATTTTTCTGACTCTCAGTCAGTCGGAATCTCCTCTCCGTTGGACTATGGGAACAGTTTGTCTAAGAGAGTGAGAGCTAGCTTCTCCTGTTCTGATTGTTCTAGAAACCTTGCTGAGAGTACACAGTTTCATGATGAAGGAGCGGATGAAGTTTTCTGTTCCACTGAAAATAGTTCACTAGAGTTTGTGGGTGAGCAATCAAGCCAACAATCTGCACACATCCACAGTTTGGTGACTGATTCCAGTGAGATTGCAGTATCCAATGCTTTCTGCACCAAAGAAAGCAAGATCCCTGATCATGGGGAAGCATCTCATAGTCCATGTCTTATGGTTTCAAATTCTATCTTCCTGTCTTCAGCTGCTGCTGCAAACTCTCTTGTTGTTTCTTTGGTGGGACACGATTCAAATGAAACACCTCGTTGCATTAAGCATGATTTGGATTCATGTTCCACAGATAACTATGGAACATATATGGCTGATTCTTCTGTAATTTTACCAGAGGTTGTTCCCCACAAAAGGCAGGAACTATCACCAGGTTTTTCTCAAACTAATCTGCTAGATGAGTTGGACCATGAAGATCCATATTTGCTTTCCGGTGCTAATTTGCATTTGGGAAATGTGTTGGGGATGGCTTCTGAAAAGAGTGGCAGTAATGAACCTGCGAATGAAGTGCTTCGAACAAATTATTCAGGTGAAATTTCTACTGGGAATTTCGATGAAAGGGGACTTGGTTTGCCACATTCAATTGTTCCACCAGCAGATTTGCCAGGACTACAACTGGATCCAGGTGCCATATTAGTGCCTAAAAGCTCAGAAAATACAATGTGTGATGCTGTAGTTTCTGAAGTCCCAGATTCAAGAGTTGATCTTTTACTAGTTGAACGTGACTTGAAAGAAGTAGGAGCTCCATCTTCTGATGAGAATGTGAAACTTGAAGAACTACCTAGAGAAAAAGATGGAGTGAATGTGGGTGGATCCACCAGTGAAGTGGATGCAGTGAGAAGGGATGCTGTCCTGTTTGAACATCCCTCTGATGGTTCAGATAAACCAGGCTGTGTGGATCTCATGAACTCAGATGATGTTGCTAGTGAAGCTAATAAAGCAGAAGATGTGGCTCTTTCTCCTTCTGGTGGTCCTAACGATGATGGTGTCAATGATACTGATCATCCATGTTCAGATGTAGATTGTTCTTCATCTCCAAATATTTTAGACATTCAAGAATCTCTGGTGATCTCCAAGGATCTAAGCCCGAAACAGTTAGACCTTAATGAGACAATTTCTCGAGGATGTCCTGCGGAATTGGAGGTGCAGAAGAAAGTAGAGCAACTTGAACATGCTCCTACAAATTCAGACTCCAGCCTGTTCAGATTAGGATCTAATAACCATTCTAATCTAGATGTAACTGATCATATTCATGATTCATCTGTGGAGGAAGAAACTAGAAACAGTCCTACTGCAAGTGATGTCACCAAGCCACCACTGTCAGAACTTAGCAACCAGGAGTTGGAATCTAAACCTTTCTGTTGGAGCCATTCTGCTAAGGATAATGATGATGCTATTATTTCACCTGCATGTTGTCTCCCAGAGAAAAGTTCTTTAGAACAACAGGATCTTGAATTGTCACCTTATCAGGTTAATGCAGAGTATATGCATGCAGCTGCAGATGAAGTAAATTCTAAGTCATTGGATCTTCCTGCTTTGTCCACATGTTACCTTGAAGAACCTCAAAGTCCTTTTGAACATTCAATCCAGTTGCAATTTGATCAGCATGATAGGGTATGTGTCCAAGCAAATGAAGCAGGCTCTCTTTCGTCTAACATTGAGTCTGAGCAGGTGCAAATGGCAGATAACCTGGACGATGAAAGAGGCCTTGATGCTTCATCTAAATCCTGTTCAGAAGATGTCCCTAACCAAAAGCTTGATGGTTTTAAGGTGACAGGGAATCCACTTGATTGTGTCTTTCCTAGCTTAAGCATACTTCCTGAGGCAACTCACATCAATCTGGAGGAGGTGCCACCACTACCACCTTTACCTCCCATGCAATGGAGGGTAGGGAAGGTTATGTCAGCTGGTCAAACTCTGGAGAGAGAATGGGTGCCTGTTATTCAGGATACATTGCTACCAATGCAGCTTTCTAAAGGCAAAGAGAAAGCTGAACTGGAAATTTCATCAACAGAAAGTTTGATTTGGGAACACTCAAGCCCATCATTGCCCACCTTAGCTACAGATGGTCAGAGGTCAGAGCACTGCATCTTTGAGGAGCCATTAAGGCATTCCTTGCAGCAAGCTCTACCCTCTTCAGAAAACCTGAGGTCCCTCAATGAGGCAACCAGTCATCAGGATTGCCTCACGCTAGAGGGAATACAGTCATCAAACCCGTTTTTGACTTTACCTGACATAACCAACGAGAAGCCCGAGCATGATTTCCCTGCATTAAAGGGAGACTCGGTACAGTTTAGCTCAAATATGCTCTCACAAACACAAAGTAGAGAGCATAAAACTCCTGGACACGATCCTGTATCCCCAATGGGCCCCCTAATCCATCCCTTGAGCCACTCAGAATCTGGAACAGACGTAGAGGCAAGGGTAACTTCTAAAATTTCAGAAGGGGAACAAGGGAATTCTCCTGACAAGTCTGTGGCACCAGTTACTTTGCTGGAGGAACAGACTCAGCGTGATGTAGTCACTTTGCCAGGGGAGATGGCATGGCTGCCGAATACATTAGCCCTGCCACTAAGCTATGAAGTTAGAAAGACAAATGGGAACAAGCTGCCTCGACCACGAAATCCTCTTATTGATGCTGTTGCTGCCCATGACAAAAGCAAGGTAATGGTGACTAGCGGAGTTCTGTTAATGGCCCTTTTTTGAATCTTTTTTTAACTGTTCCTAGAGTCCTTTATTTACAAGTTTTCAAGTACGTTGCAGTTGAGAAAGGTAACTGAACGAGTTCAGCATCAGATTGAACCAAAGGAAGATGAAAGAGATTCCTTGCTGGAACAGATACGAGCCAAGGTTAGACAGACATTTGTCAGCATTTCTGTATATCTAGTCCTTTTATCTTCCTACCCCCTTCCATGCTGAGGATTTATGCTAGTTTATCATTAAGGATTTACATTTCTTTTCCTTTTCCAATCTGCAGTCCTTTAACTTAAAGCCTGCCACCGTCACAAGACCTACCATTCAGGCTATGCAGGGTCCACAAACCAACTTGAAGGTTGCCGCCATCTTAGAGAAAGCTAATGCAATTCGCCAGGTCTCTCTCTCTCTCTCTCTCTCTCTCTCTCTCTCTGTGCCCGTGCACATGTACTAGCATGTGCATGCTTGTTAATCTACATGTGTTTATAATGTTCAATCTTGAATTAGGCTTTAGCTGGAAGTGATGAAGATGAAGATTCAGACAGCTGGGGTGATGCTTAAGAGGAATTACTCAGCTCCTGCACTTTACCTTAGGGGCTTTACCCTTTAAGCAATTGAGAAGTATTTCTAGTCTCCCTCAAGGACCAAATTGCCTTCAGCCTCAAAGTACATGGAAGCGTCATTGCTTTGGGATATATTTTCCTCAAAGATGGCGAGTTCTTTTTATGATCCTCTTGCTGTCCTGCCATGTCTTTTCCCATGCTTGCCTCCCATGATTTACCTTGTCCATATGTTGCTCTGCTCCATCCTCAGAAAGGGCTTCGACCAAGAATGACGTTGGCTAAGCGTGCAAGCGCAATATGCACAAGTTAAATCGTGTTTAGTATTGTTGCAATCACTTAGCAGGTGTAAATTTTGATATATAGCATACATGGATGTAATGTATCTGTGATAAATGTCTGGATGGTTTGCATGATTCTCAACTGTAATTATGAGTGAAACAATTAGTCGTTTGAAGTCCCATATCAGTCATCGCCATAAGTCTCGTATCCTTCATCATAGTCCATGTCACTTTCGTTTCGCTTCGAGCTGGAAATAGGAAAAAATCGGACCGGGTCGAATCATAACCAAATAGGTGTCAGCCTATCGACCATAATTAGGAAGAGGGCGGGTAAGGTTAGGACTTTATCAAAGTAGTCCTTTAGAGGCCCACTTGTTATTTACGCTGGGTACAAATCAGCTGACCTAATTGAGCGATACTCAGCCCCAAACACCGTATTCTTCCGTCTTCAGCCCTTGGGGCGCTTTGGCAGCTTTAGGCCCTTGTCTCATCCCTGGCCCTCCAGTTTAAAAACTGCCATTGCTGAGCTACCTCTTCATTCCTCTCGTTAAAGAGTAAACAAATGCTAGAAAATTCGGCCAGTTGAACTGGCAACTAATCACCCGAACCCTATTTTAATTATTTTTAAATATAATTTTTTATTTTAACATTTTATATTAAGATGTCTTGTCAATAATATTATTAAAATACTAAATTAAACTTTAATTTTGTCAAAAAAATATTATATTTGTAATATTTTTAATATATATTAATATTTTACATTAATACTAATTTATCAAAAAAATTTATTTATTTATTTATTTTCATAATTATAAAAAAAATTATGTTCTCTTAAAATTTATAAAATTATATTAAATATAAAAAATTTAAATATATATATATATATATATATACACAAACATCAATTTTATAAAAATATTAAATATTATTCATCATCCCCCTTCTTCCACTACCTACCCGATTTTGTAACTTTGCTCTCCTTATTCCTTTCTTAATTCTCAAACCACATCCTTTGGGCACAAACATGGTCTCCTCTCGATAAACCAGAAACTAAAAAATAAAATAAATAAATAAAAGGAAAAGGGGGCAAAAAAAAAAGGTGGGGGGCAGATTTTGAAATAAGATAAATAAAATCCCGTTTCGTGTCCGGATCGCGGTTTTTTGAGTATAAACTCAATTGGGTCTTTGTGTAAAGTGAAAAATCTCAATTAGGTCTTTCAATTTTTTTTTTTATTATTATTTTATTTTAATGGGAAAATTGCTGGGCGATACAGGGAAGCTAGTTAATCTCGTGAAACATCTAAAATCCTCAAAACAAGCGAAAGAAGCGACAACGTCAGGAAATCAGCGCGTGCTAGGACCAGAGAAGTTGAAGAAGAAGAAGAAGACGAAGATGGAAAGCAGCTCCGACATGGACAGCGTCAACAACGTCAACAGTAGTAACAACGACACGCGCGTGCCGCTGTCGGAGGTTGTCTCGGATTGCGTGAAGAGGTGGTTTAAGGACACCCTCAAAGAAGCCAAGGCTGGGGATATCAACATGCAGGTATTGGTCGCTCAAATGTATCATAGCGGCTATGGTATTGCCAGAGACGCCCAAAAGGTTCGTTTTTTCCTCTCTCTTTTTGACTTTTTTTTTTCTTGGTCCTTTTTGGATTAGAGATTTTGGGGTCTCTGGATTGGGGCTTTTATGATCAATTCTTTGGCCTGGTTAAATGTCTTTTATCTTGTTTATTAAAATGGAAGCCATTCAGATTTTTTCCTTTGGTGGGTTAAATGCTAAGTTTGCGGTTTTAGTTTCTTAGGGTTTAAAGGATTTTCGAGCCTGAAAATATCAGATATTACTTTGTTAGAAAGATATGAATCAATAAGAATATTTATTGTGTTAATTTCATTTATTGTCTCGTATCTTTTATTGTAGGGAAGAATCTGGATGACAAGGGCATCGAGGACTCGGTCCTCGGTTTGGAAAGTTAGTGATAAGCATCCAGGTGTGTCTCTTTCTGTATTATCTTCATCTCTACTGCTCTCGATTATTGTGATTACTGATGTTGTTGGCCACTCTTTTGACAGGTTATAATGCTAGTGATTCAGACTCTGATGAATTGAAGGGCCATTCTTGATAGAGTAGGACTGGATTTGATGTTGCTAACGATCAATGTGAGTCAGTATTGACATTTTTCTTTGCCTTCTTGAATTCACTTCTCTTCTATTGTGTTCTGAGATTGCTTTGTTTGACATGACAAGAGATTCTAAGCTTAAACTGCTTTGTTTGATATGACGAGATTCTAAGCTTATGAAAATTTTATTCCAAATCATGTGGCCTATTGTTTTGCTCTACACAAAAGTCCCTTACCCATCTTTCCACATGTGGTCAGACAAAAGATCTTCATGCTCATGAATTCTCTATGTGGGATGCAGCCCTCTTTTACCTCATGTGGCATTAGATGGAACTTAATATTGGGCAGATATCTTAAGGTCATTTCAAACATTCCTCAACTACTGTTGTACAGCTGTAGTATGTGCTATTTTAGAAATTGGCGGGTATCATGATGTTAAATCCTCGATCGTAAACATGCCAGTATGGGTTAAGTAAGTCTGAACAGAAGTTGTTCTCTAACTTTTTTTATTCATCGTGGCCCATGGTTGAACACTGGTGCTGGGACCAAGAACCTAGCAGCTCTATTGCTAGGCCATGTCATTGGTGATTTTATGAATTGTTTTGACTTCTTCTAAGTTCTTGGAAATTAAAAGACCTGGGGCAAGCAGCAGTTGTGCTAAGGTCCTTGTCACAGTACCCCCAAATGTTGGTGGGGACTGAATGACACTGCTCTGGGACATCTAGCATATTCTTCAGAAGCCAAGTTTAGTACGATAACTTAAAATTTTCTATTAAGGTACTTCTTCTTTGTTCATGCAGTAGCATGCAGAAAAGAATGTAAATTCAATCTGAATGTTCCTGGCTGGCACATTCCACTGTCATTTTGCTACAACTTTCCACATATGTAATCAGAGGCTGAACTTTCCACATGTAAAACAAGAAGTTGTTCTGTTCACACTCAGGGGGTCTGTTTCAAGACATGCTGTTTCTGCTAATTTTTTCTCTTTATATCATTAGGTCATCATGTTTTGGTGCCAGTTCTAACATTTTGGTTCTCTGTAATTAGATAGCAGCATCCTTTGTAGTGTTATGACAGTGAGAGTAAATTGCTTATATGTTCCATAATCCACCGTTGAGATAGCTATTGTTTATGGCATAACATGATCTACTTTCATGAAACAATTTGTTAGTCAAGCTAACATGTTTACATACTAAGATACGCACGCTGCAAGACAACAAAGGATGAAAGTCACTAAAGAAATGCATTTGAATTTAGATCATATGAGGACTAAATAGGAGTGATGGTTCATCTCAAATGGACCATCACATGATTATTTGTGTAGCTATTGGACTTATTTCTTGTTATGCTTTTCTGTTTTGTAGGGTTGGTGCCATTAACATTATTCCCCAGCTTTTATGTACTCGTATAATATCAATTCTTTTTTCCCCCTCAATTTTATTTTAACCTCCTGCTTATATGGTTTTCTTTGTTTTTTGCCGGATGTATTTTTGTCTTCATACTTTTTATCAGCAGAAAATAACTTTCTTTCTGCATTTTTATGTCAAGACTCCTTTGCAATCATGTTTTTATGAATGGATATTCATATGACATTGGTCTTGTGTTTCTGTACTGTTTCTTTTTTGCCAGCTTGAATAAATTCTGTTTGTCCAATAAATTGATTGTACTTCGAGATTGCCGTTGGATGGTTTCACGGGACACTCGCCACCTCCAAACGTCAAGTAGTGTGGTAGGTGGTTTCACAGAGCAACTCTACTTCCTAATAATCAAGAACTAGCAATTCTAATTCTAGCCTTCTTTCCCATGTTTACATTGAAAGATGGTTGGTATATTAATTGACATGCAATGCAATCTTAAGAGATGGCGTAGGTTTCAATCTTTCAATCCCACTGCCCCTGTCAACGGACTAGGAATAATATAAGAATCTTTTGTGATGCAAAGGGCTATTCTAAACAGCACCCTTTGTTTGCTCATTCAAGGGTGATGGCAAGTTGAAAACGAACTAAAATTGCTAATTGCATAGGGTATCTTTGGTCTTTTTCAAATTACTACTCCCTCCTTTACTGATCCCAAAAACTAGACCTGTTCACACTTGACAGCCTATCCACCGAGGCAACTCAATCGACGAAGTTAATGCAATTTAAAGGGAGAGTGAACCAGATTTGGTTTGGTTCGTCAGAAATCAAGACGAAGTTAATGCAATTTAAAGGGAGAGTGAACCAGATTTGGTTTGGTTCGTCAGAAATCAGGATTTGAACCTTTCGGTTGGAGATTTCTTTTATTCTACAATGCTGTGTCATCTTGTTTGCAGTACATTGCAATTGTACTGGGGTATCCTCTCAAACACTCAAAAGAAACTTTTTAAGCTATTTGTGATTTTTCTGAAGTAGCTTAGACCGAAACATTCAACTATTATTTTGCCATCGGATCGGAACAGTAAAGAGTGTAATCAGAACTACAAGGAAAGCGGATGTCTCATACCACCAATCAAATGGAAGGGTGGCACGATGAGACCATTAGTCGTCCGCAGCATCAGGTTTGGACACCCATAATGATGCCGTGCTAGTATAATTGAATGCCGGCGCCTCTCCTGCTGTTGTTGGAGATGAGAATGCCAACTGAGATTGTTAAAGGGCAAGACCTATGCAAAAGCTTTTCCTGCATTTGAAACCTTTAGATAAGGAGATGCAAGCCAAATTGCAGGACTAAAGCAGTTTGTTTTCAACTCAAACCCAAGAGATACTGTAAGTGAGAAGATAAGAGAATTCGTTCTCAGATCAAACTTGATATCGTCAAAAGTTTCCCCTGTCCAACTATGTGAAGATATGATGAAAGAATCCATGGTACAATTACATAGTGGCATCGAGTCGCTCTCTTTTACACAAATAACACTGAAAATAAGAAACTGCACTATGATGGGAACTAGCCAGATTACCACATGGCATCAAGTAATTGACTAGCAATTTGTCTTCGTCTGTTAGCAGGCGTGACCCATATTGCTCTAATGCGGCAGACGGCTGGTAATGGCTTCCTCCTTACAGACAATAGCTCCATTGTTTCCCTCATCTAACACTTCGAGAGAATGGGCAAATGGGAATCGGGGCTCGGGATCTTAAGTACAATGGACAAAAAATTATTATTTATTTCAATTGAAAAAGTTAACTATTAATTTAATGTGTTTCAGACATAACTTCACATATTATACTTAGTTATACAATTTTAATCATTTTATATATGATCTAGCTTATAGGTTTGCCTTTAAGATGCATTATAGTAAAACTAAGATTTATGCTTTACGTGAACAAGTTGTGGCTTGGGCTCTTTGTTGTAATATATGATCAAAACTCTTTGTTTGTTTAAATGTTCTTCTTCAATCCGCATGCCCCTCCACCTTTTTGCCATGTTACAGGAATGGATTGCTTGCAAGAAAAGCAATTTTCTTTTTCTTTGTTCTACCGAGATACCATATGCGTATAAAGAGCCAAGAAAAATAAAGTCAAAATCATCTTGGTAATAATGGTGGAAAATTAGGATAGATGGATACACACGATCGTTTTCAACCGAGAATGACCTGCATCTTCCTTAAACCGTATCGATCAACAAACTCGATTCTTGAGCACTACAGAATAAATCCTTTGATCCCAATGTCTTGCGTGTGCGTGTTGGTATGTGCCATGGCCTCCTTTTGGGTCTGGCACTTGCATAGATTGGTTGTCACTTGTTCCTATTCGAATAATTGGAATGAAAAGATGCACCCACTGTGATTGGAACCATCTTGATGGGCTCACAAATGGACAACGTAACTAACGGGACCACATACCTCCATTGCCCTAATCAATCTTGGGTGGCGTCCTAGTAATGTAGCTGCTAGTGATGCTTCAAAGAGGGTTGTGGGTTATGGGTCAAAGCTTTAAAATCCCTGTGATTCTAAGGCGGTCCATCTCAGGAAACTAAAGACTTCTTGCTTGCCAACATAAAACAGGAGAAATCCTGAGTTGCAATAAGTAGAAATACGCTTTGCCTTCTCCATGTGATCCACTTTAAGAGCAGCAGGACTGAAGTGCCCAACTGACTCAATGGTTGGAACAATAAGAGGAGCAGGATTAATGAAGGGTGGACAAGGTCAATGTAAACAATCTAACGGATTGGAGTTCCGCACAGAAGAACAAGTGTCACTGCTACCAAGCATGCAATCAACCTAGTGTTGATTAAATGCATCTAAGCTCAATCAAGAAAGTAAGGCAGATCATCTGTGATCAGAGTTTACAATAGCCTGATTCCATGAACTAGTATTTCTCAAACTCATGAGCAGAATGGATGGTTAAGAAAAAGGGAAAAAAATTACTGACAGTGCTCATTCACCATAGTTTACTATCTACATCACCTATGGCAAATAAAATCTCAAAACTACAAATTTAATGCCTGCATGGGACCTCTTAAGCATCAGGAACCTCATGCTGAATCCATCCTAAAAGAATGGCATGACAGAATTACACAACAGTGTACAACTGACCGTACAACTGACCGTACTATCTACACCAATCAAAAGGACACTAGTCAATAAGGTGATAAAATACCTCTCATCGACCATCAGAAGAAGTGAAAGACTCTGCAAAACCAATTGGCCTCGCTGGGATACTACCTTTGCTGTCTGCTAGATCCACATGACTCAAGTCCTTTCCCTCTGCTTCCTGCCAGCCTTCCACCATCTTGTTAAGGGGTAGGCTGTAATCAATTCCACAATATTCCTCAGTCTCATCATTCAAAGGTTTCCATTTCTCAACCAGTGGGGCAAGCACATTCACAGCATGGCCCATATCTGGCCTCTGGTTGGGCTCCCTAGCTGCACAGTGACCTGCAAGCTCGGCAATCATGGAGATTGTCTCAAATGTTTCGTCTTTCACATCTAGGGCAGGGTCAATTGCGGCCCTAAGTTTCTGCTCATCTGATTTGATATGCCAGAACCATGCAGCCAAGTACTGGCTTTCCTCTGGCCTGTCCTCGTCAAGTGCCATTAACCCAGTTAATAGCTCCATCAACACAACTCCAAAACTAAAGACATCAGCTTTGGTTGTGATTTTCCCCATCACTAAAAATATAAGCATGCAAGTCAAAACAACCAGCATATTTGTATACATAAAAGAGAATGAAAGGATCAAAACATGCAAAGGTTAATCAACTTTTCAGATTTAAACAATAAATTCATTTGAGCAGATTGGCAAAGTGGTAATGAAATTTCATCAAAAGCAATTCAGAGAATAAGTTTTCAAAAACCATTTCTCAAGTTTTCCTGAACTTCTGAAAAACTCTACACAAGATAAAACCTAAACAAAAGTTTTGTGCTGTTAAAACAGGATGAAATCTTCAGATTAACAAAAAAAAAATAAAAAGAGTATATATGCTAAGAATAACTGTAGAAGGCACACCAATTTCAAATACATTGACAGAAAACCAGAATAATACTTGTGAGGCAGCATTCTAGTCACTGCCATATACTCAACTAAAAGCCAGCTACATCAATCATTCAAAACCAAAAAAATACTCATGAAGCTTTATGCTAATACTGGACCAAGAATCAGCTACATCAATCACTCACAACTGACTCCAATTTGTTTAGACTTGTACCTGTCATTAATTCTTTTTTCCATTTATTCCACAATAAGTGGCTATTGCTACTTTAACTTGCTCCCAAAAGCCTGAAAGAAAATTGGTCAAATGCTTACCAGCATATTCTGGTGCCAAGTATCCAAAAGTGCCAGCAAGCCTCGTCACCACAGATTTCTCCCCATCAGGAGCAAGTTTCACCAATCCAAAATCTGAAACCTTTGCTCTGAAATCATCACCAAGTAAGATATTTGAAGATTTAAGGTCTCTGTGTATGAAGCTCTGATGAGCCAGACTATGAAGATATTCCATTCCTCTTGCAACATTCAATGCAATATTTAGCCTCCTTTTCCAAGAGAGAGGCTCCAATTTCAAGTTCTTCCAATTGAAAAGATGCTTACTTAGAGCTCCCTGAGGCATATACTCATAAACAAGGATTCTCTCGTTTCCTTCAATTGAGAAACCCAAGAGTGACACCAAATGACGATGACGGACTTTTGAAAGAACTGCAATCTCTGATTGAAATTCATCCAAGGCTTTGCTGCTAATCACACCAGCCTCCATTCTTTTAACAGCAATTTTTGTTCCATCATCCAGTTCTCCTTTATAAACTACCCCAAAGCCACCACGGCCAAGTTCATTTTCTGCAGCAAAGTTCCTCGTCACATTGCGAAGCATCTGAACAGATATGACCAGATTTCCGGCTTCAAAGACATGGGATTCACCAATACCACTACTATTTATGCTGCCAGAACCACTGGCTGTTGCTTTAGACATGCTCCCATTGGCAATGTTGGCAACAACAACGTTAACCATGTTAGATGGATCCCTGGGGTGAATGACAAGGGAATTTGGAGCCTTGAAGGTGCCATTTTTCTTCTTATAACAATAGATAAACAGAGGCAAAACCAGAATAGCAACAACTGCAATGCTCGCAACAGGAGCCAAAATTGCAACCAAGGTGTATCTTTTAGGACTTCTCTGTTCTGTTGAAATCTGTGAAGGCCCAGCAGGAGCAGAATTTCCATCTACATTTGCTGAGGATGAGTTATTCATTGGAGAACCTGAAACTCCAGATGATGGGGCTGGTTTCAACTGTTCACCACCAGTTAGTAAAGGATTACCTTCAATGACAACACGAACATTGCTACGGAATTCTGGTAAGTGACCTGAAATATTGTTATTACTAATATCCAACACTGTCAATAATGGTAAAGCAGTCAACTTTGCAGGAATTGCACCACTTATACTGTTGTTCTCCAGTTTAATTTGAAACAGAGAACCTAGTTCTGCAACTGAAGGGCTCAAGGTACCACTGAGATTATAGCTAGGCAACACAATGGAAGAAACTTTCCCTTTGGCATCACAATCCAATCCTCGCCATGATGAGCAAGGGTCATTCCCACTCCATGATGACACAAGCCCGTAAGGGTAATTCAACCCACCAAGAAACTCTATAAGTGCCATAACCTCCACTGCACAAGCAACTCCAGGGGTGGATTGACAAAATGCATTTGAAGTGCAAGACAGTTTAGCTGCTTTAAAATTTGGGGTTGGCCCCATCAACTGATTGTTGCTCAAATCTAAATTATCTAATGGCATATTTATCAAGCTATCAGGAACCAATCCAACCAGTTTGTTACCATTAAGATTGAGATCCTTCAATAGAGTTAAATTACCAATGCTCTCTGGAATTGTACCTGTAAACTGGTTGCCATGAAGCCACAGAACAGCAACTGAACTCATTGTTGCCACCACATCAATAGCACCAGTCAAGCCGCCGCCTTCCTGATTATTTAGCCACAGATTCTGTAAAGACACGCCTTCCATAAAGCTTGCAGGAATCACACCAGATAATTTATTGCCCGAGAGTTTCAAGTTTTGTAAAGATTGAAAGTTGCCTAGAAAATCAGGCAATGGACCAACCAAATTGCAAGACATACAAGAAAGATTAGTCAACTGTGCAGAATCTTGCAACCCCTTGGGAAATGACCACCCAGTGGTAGCATTAAGATTGTTGTTATCCAGAGCAGCTGCTTGCAAACTCACTAAACCATCAAAGAAATCAGATGGGATGGAGTCGAATTGATTGTCATCCATATAAGCGTACAACAGCATGGTTAACCCACTGAGGGATGGTAAAGGCCCAGTAAATTGGTTCCGTTGCAGGCTCAATCTTTCAAGCATGGCTAGCTGGTTGAGGTTTTGAGGCAAAGTGCCCTTCAAGCTCATGTTTTGAACCTGAATCTGAGAGACCCTTGAGCCAGAACAGAAAACATGCTTCCAAGACTGCCCACAAGGGTCATCGCCAGATGCTGGCCACTCCAAGAGCTCAGGATTCTTTAATCCATCTCTAAATGCCTTGAGGATAGCAAGGTCATTAGGGTCTGTTTCAGTAAACACCAAGGTAGCAAGTGATAGGAGCGTTAAAACAAGATTTATCAAGGGGCTTCCCATGGCATATCTGGCAAGTTCCATGCTGCTTCACGAAGGACTTCCGGAACTAAGCAGGAAAGAGAAAACCTTTATCCATTTAGCATGGATTACAGTTTCTTGGAAGACCCATCACCAATCTTGCATTGGAAGTGACAAAATAACACACAAACACACAAAGTGCGCTGACAGTAGGTAGACAAACTACAGAGCACAGAAAAGAAAGCCGGTAAATTTAAAGGCCAGAGAGTCCCCTTTAATAAAAATATAAAATTTTGATTTTTTTTTTCATTTTTAAAATTTCAACTTTTTCATATTAAAAATAAAAGAATGGACAATTAAATAAAATTAAATATTTTTATTGTTTATTACATTTTTTTTATATTTTGATGTTTTAGTTATATATTTCTTAATTTTTTTTAAAAAATTAAAACTTTTAAAAAATTTAATATAAGTAATATTGTGTTAATATTAATATAAGAATGCGATTTCATGATCAAATAAAAGAGTTTAGATGAGAATTATGGATGAGTTAGTATTTAAGTTTTATATATTAAAAAATAATTTTTTTAATTTTAATTTTTTTTTCAAAGCACAAATTTTTTTAAAAATATATTTATTATATAAAATCGACACTCAACCCATGCTACCTGTTCTCTAATCCTCTCTAATTTTTCTCCACTATCCATCAATTTTTTTTTCCCTTACTCAATGTTTATTTTTTTATAAAAAAAAACAATAAATTTGGAATGAAAATCAACTGCTTATTTTACCTTCCAATTGTTTGTTTAAGAAAAAGTGGAATCTTATTCCTTAAAAAGAAAATTGTGATTCTGAAATTTAATTAATTAATGATTCTCATTTCCCTCTTAACCACCTAAAGTTTTAAACTTTTACAATTTCTCAATTCTTTTTTTCACGTTTTGTGCTAAATATAACTAGTTCTGTCTCTTCACGCCCTTTTTCCTTTCTATCTCTCGGTTCTCTTTAATTTCTTAATTAATTCAACTCTTTTTTTTATATAAAAAGAAACATATTTCTTCAATATTCATTTATATGATATGAGTTAATATTCTGTTTTATTTTTAACAGAACATTTTTTTATTGAAACGGATTGTGATGAATTTCTATCTTATATTGATATTACATTGCTTTAATTTTTTTTTACTTTTATTTATTCATGGAATTTGATCGTGATAGAATTTTTTAATAATATTTTTCTTAATTTTGGTGGTTCAAGCATTAATCGCTGTTTTATGCAATTTTTTTTTTGTTTTTTTACCTAATATGATATATTATTTTTTTATAAAATTTAAATATTTTATTTTGGAATAAAAAATTCCTTAGATTTTCAATTGTACTCTTAAATGGATAAAATAGATTACAAAAAAAAACAACTCTTTGAACCAGACGATTATAAAGAAATTTAATTCTAAAGTAAATAAAAAAATATTATAAAATTAACTATACCTTTTTTATTCTATTTAATTATAATTTTTATTCTAATTTTAATTTTGAAACATGAAGCAAACGATCCCCCCGCGTATATTATCACTTTTCTCCTCTAATTAAATCTTTTTCGCCAAGTAACAGGACACAAAAGAGAAGAAAGTGGGGAGAGGAACTCAAAAACAACGAGAAGCCATGAAAGGTGGACCTTTGAAGAGTCTAGAGAAACATTCGTTATAACTAAACCAAAAAAAAAAAAAACAAAGGTTGATGCGTCTGTGCATTATTCGAGAATCTGGAGAAGTCGGGGGGGCCCACACCTTTGGACAAAGAAGGGGGGCAGCGGGACGTGGGTTGGTGAGCTGCCCTTGGAGAATTTGTGGCTCGTCTACTCTTGTGAAAGCTTGGCTTTCCACAAGCCACGCCTGCCATTTCTCTTCCCTTTTTGCCCACGAAAAAAAAAAACCAAGAAGAAGGTTTCGGGTCGGAAGATTAATTGACCATCAATCAACGAGTCTTATTCAGTTAAAATGTTAAAAATTTTAGTTTCAAAACTTCAATTTTCTTATTTAGAATAATTAGATTTATAATTAAGATGATACAATTTTTAATTAAAAACAAAAAAAAATATATACAATAATATTTTTTTTGTTGCATATTTTGATATTTTAATTACAAATTTATTAATTTATTTATCAAGTTTCTAGCTCAGTATGTTCCCACGGAATTATTTTTTTTTAATCTATATTGTATAATTGGATTATTATTAGATTTACTGCCGAAATGTGTTCATAAGACAAATGGAATGTTTCAATCATGCTACGTACTTATGTAATTTGTTAAAGTCTTCAACTTAATAATGGGTGTAAGAGTATTTTAAATTTTTAAGTTGAATGAGAAGTTTAAATTAAGAACTTTTAATTAGTTAATTACAATGATCTATTTATTTCTTCGAATTATTTGTATCAATCTTTAAATAATTTTTTGTCTATTACAAGTTTGCTTCTTCTTCTTTGTTTTTTTTTTATTGTTTTTTTGGTTAATTACAGACTTTTGACTTCAATTTACAATTTTTTTTGACTCAATCTTAAATTAATTTTGTGTTCCTTGTGCTCAAGAGGTTGACATTCCGAAGCATTTTCTGTGAAATCACGCATTGCCCCGACTGAATTTGCAATTCTTATGATTAAAAAAAAAAAAATGCAATTCATTTTCAGTGATAGAGAATGTGACCACCACGTGCGGTGCAGAATCTACGGCAGCAATAAAGCCGGCAGTCTACTGACTCCAGCACGATCGGCCCCTCAATCTCCATCCCCATTTCGCCAATCAACGAAAATAAAAACAAAAGAAATAATGTTTATCGTAACTCATAAGCCATTGGCCACGCAGTCCTCTAGCATTGAGTGAATGGATATATCAGGGAAAACAGTATGGAAACAAGTTGCTTTTTGCCCTAAGCAAATGAGGAGAAAAAGACACCGGGTGAGATGAAAGGCAGAGACTTCGCGTTCTGCCAATAGGTCATCACATGAATCACAAAACCGTATTAGGCTATTACCCATTTAACTAACTATCTAGCTAGTCACTTCTAAACGGGGGCCCAAAAAATAAAAATAAAAGCATGTGCTTGTAACCATGTAATGGCTGTTTAATCAAGAAAATATGTGCATGTATGTATGTTTGTAATTGCTGACAAGGATAACAGGCACTAGCCCCGAAAGCAAATATCTAATTCTCAAGGTCATTGAAATGAAGATTCTGTTAGTTTCTTTGTCGGTGGATTGCACTAAACCAAATTGTTGTCAATCAGCTTACATAAACGCAACCACAAAGATGCTGAAATTCAAAGATTTCGTTGGGTCGACAAAGCCACCTTTTTTTGAGTGCAATTCATTTTACTCACTACTCTTTTAAGTCTTTTAACCAAATCAATCGGAACTCCTTTCACTTGGGGGAAAAAAAAAAAGGTTAATGCAAGTAGGAGAATTTGTCAAACCTGAAGCAAATTCGTAGTTCCTATATTTTGTGTCACTATATTTCGCTTGTATTGAAAATTTGAATGAAATATTTGCTTGGCAGTCATCTAGCTGTAATAATCTGAAACTCTCAATGCATTATTGGACCAATCACAAGCTTTTGCCTGACATACCATGACACGAACAAAAGTGGGTCACACCTCACACTCGGCTACTCTTAGAACCTTTTAAATTCACTTTTAAGAGCCTGGTGAAGTTTTGGCGATGGCGGTGCAAGATGGGTTTTTTTGATTGGACTTGAACGGAATCAAAGGCATGGCCCAAAAATAGGGACCCAACAACTTATCTCTGCTTTTTTGTCTCGCCAATAGAAAGAACTGGAGCCCAATGAGTCAAAAAGAATGAGTGAGTCCCACTCCTTCTTTTTTCTTTTTTTCTTAAAAAACAAAAAGTTAACTGAAAACAATATATAGATTAATTACATTTTTATATAAATAAATAAAATTTAAAATAAAAAGTATTCCAATATTTTTTATTATTATATCTTAATAAATGTAATGACATAACAGTACTTTCTTTCTTTCTTTCTTTTTTTTAAAAAAAGAAATCTTTAAAGCACCTTCATGTTTGTTGGGTGCAGGATGGGATTTTGCACGTTCGTGGTACTACTAATGACGTGACAAAAGAAATATAATTAACTGAGCCATTGCCCAAGTGCAAGCTGTTGCGCTTCCCAACTAAAAACTATCACCAATATATATATATATATATATATTTATTTATTTATTTATTTTTTTCCTATTAGTTGCATGCAATCAATGCATAGCACTTCATAGCTGATTTTGCGCAATCCATTGGATTCAGGCCAGCGTTTGGTTGTCCACTCTATCAGGCCATAAGAAATTGTATTGTACCAATGTAACGCTTTACCACTTCTCAATTTCAGGTTTAGTCAACAATTTGCTCTTTTATGGAGATTGAGAGTTCAAAACTCAACTTCCTCTCATAGTCTAAGAGAGTTGTCTATCTTTAACAAATCCTAAGGTGCATTTATTTATTTATTTATTTTAAAAGTATTTATCTCCCTTGGATAAATAACAAACATCAAAGAAATCAAGAAGATGGGAACATTGTACGAGGAAACACTCATTTTAAAAATTATACTCTTATAAAATAATATATTAATTAAAATTTTGATGGTATTCATATGTATTAATATTATTAAAAGACACTATTGTTAATAAGTAATTAATTTATTGATATTATTGGTAATTCATTTTAATAATATTAAAAATAATTTATAATTTTATTAATTTTAAAACATCACATAATTAATTTTTTTAAAAAAACTACACAAATCTCAATACCTAAATAAATAAAACAAAATACCATTTTCAGTTGCCGTATTAGTTATATATTTGGATGGTTTGACCCAAGTTACAGGCCCAGCTTGCCAACACCAAAATATGAGCCGCCGAAAGCCCTCGTCAAAGGCTGATAACAAAGAAGACCCCATAAATATTAGAAAGCTTAAATTGAAGCCCTAAACTTGACCCTGTAGTTCCAAGGTGCCAGTGTACGCCTGCACCGACCACCCCGCAGTCTTCGAATCATCTCTGCTGAAGGAACGGGCAAGCCCATTTTCCCCGAATCTGGAAAAACCTCTTCACTAGGGTTTCTTGTCATATACGCACACTGCGGATTGAGTTTGAAGCCAAGCCACCATGGTTTGTCTTAGAACTTGATATAATGATTTAATCATTCTTCTGTATGTATAGTTGTTTGATTGATTCGTTGTAATGGTTATTGAATTTTCTGTTAATGTTTTTTTATTATTATTATTATTTGGGTAGCCGCAAGGCGATTACATAGAGCTGCACAGGAAGAGGAATGGCTACCGCCTCGACCACTTCGAGCGCAAGCGCAAGAGGGAGGCGCGTGAAGTCCACAAGCGCTCTGAGCGAGCCCGGAAGGTCCTCTTCTTCTTGCCATTTTCTTTTTTGAGTTTTTTTTTAATTTATTTATTTATTATCTTTTTGTGATAATTGATTTTTGCTGGCAACAGGCGATAGGTATCAAGGGTAAGCAGATCGCCAAGAAAAATTATGCCGAGAAGGCCCTCATGAAGAAAACGTTAGTATTTTCCATGTCTTTTAATGGGCCTTGCTTTATTTAACGTATGGGCACTTGCATGCCTCCGAGGGAGGATTTCTTATGCTTGTTCATAGAGGCATTATGAGCATTTTATTGTAGAACTCTTAAACAATGCAATAATTACATGCCTGATCATGGAGTTTGATTTATTTGGAGTCCTATGCAGTCTCTAGTCTACAAGTTTAATTTATTTCTGCTTGAAGTAAACAATCGAGAACCCCACCTGGAAAATATGCTTGACTAGTTTGTGAAATAATTTGTCAAAATTTGAAGTTAAGGTATTTTAATATAATCCTTTCCTTTTTTTTTTTGTCCTGTTTTCAATATACTGTCTGGTTATGGTTGAAAACATGCATAAGCACTTGCATTTAGCTAATCATATGTTTGCTTCTGAATGGATTGTTGCTGTGCTGTTACTTATCATGTTGTGCTTCATTTGCTGATCAGTCATTGATGAGTGATAATAATGCTTGTGGATAATGTTGTACCATTTCAATAGGTTGGCAATGCATGACGAGTCAACATCTAGGCGCAAGGTGGATGATAATGTTCAAGAAGGAGCTATTCCTGCCTATCTGCTAGATCGTGAAACCACAGCACGGGCAAAGGTTAGTGTTTGAAGCATTTGCTTAATAACGGTATGTATATTATGCCATTGGCTGATTGACAAATTCATGTCTTGCGCTGTGTGTAGATCCTTAGCAACACTATAAAGCAAAAGAGAAAAGAGAGGGCTGGGAAATGGGAGGTCCCTCTACCTAAGGTAAGATAATATGATTTCTCCCTTTGGTTATAATTCAGATGTTTCCCATAATTTTTGCATTGGGGAGTCAAGATCTCATTTTCCTTTTTCTTTTTTTATTTTTTAATGGGCTGGCAGTTCTATTAATGATTAGGACACTTTAATGGGATTCTTTCTCCTTCTTTAGGTCAGGCCTGTTGCAGAAGATGAAATGTTTAAAGTTATTAGGACAGGCAAAAGGAAGAGTAAGCATGTTGCTAACATTTTTACTTGCTGCCTTAAATATTTGCTTTTGTTCTTTGGAAACTGCACTGTTAATTGTTCCTTATGTTCCTTTTCTGTGTGAGATTAAGCTGTGCTGCTATTTGTATCTGCTTACTGTTATGATATCCTTTTAGAAGGATAAGTTGCTGATGAGCCCTCTGCTATTGCTTCTCATTCAACTATGTGGTTGCTTTTCATTTTTGCAGCCAAGCAATGGAAGAGGATGGTCACCAAGGCGACTTTTGTAGGACCAGGTTTTACAAGAAAGCCTCCAAAGTATGAGCGATTTATTCGTCCTTCAGGATTGCGATTCAGTAAGGCACATGTGACACACCCTGAACTCAAATGCACCTTCAATCTGGAGATTATTGGGGTGAAGAAAAATCCTAATGGTCCAATGTACTCATCACTCGGTGTTATGACCAAAGGAACAATCATTGAGGTAATTTTTTCTGGATGTAACTTCAGATATCGGCAAACATAGGCTGCCTTCCATTGTTTAGATAACAAAACTCTTGTCCTTGATGTCAGGTGAATGTCAGCGAATTAGGTCTGGTCACACCAGCTGGTAAAGTGGTATGGGGTAAGTCTGTTCCTTCCAATATGTATTGCATTGGCAAATTTTTTTTGTTATGGTCTGCTCTCCTCTGGCCGCTATTGGTTTATTTAATTATATATTGGTGGTTGCTGCAGGGAAGTATGCTCAAGTAACAAATAACCCGGAGAATGATGGTTGCATAAATGCTGTACTTCTTGTCTGAGATAGCAGTAGAACAGCGAGATAAGGAGAAATGGGAAAATTCTAATAGTTTCTTTTTCCATATCTGAAGCCTGTCGATCTACAGTGTTTGTTTTAGTTCTGTGCCATTGCGGTCAACTGTTGGTTGTAACTTAATATGGATGTTTCAGTTTTGACTATTTGTTTTGACTATTTGATGCAGTGATCAGCTAATTTTTGGTGCTTTAGCTTGTAGTCAGACGCCCAAAAAGTTCGAATTTTCAACAACTGAACAAGGCGCAAATGATTTTCAACATCTTTTTTTTAGAACCATACCACCATGGTCAGTAACAATGGAATTCAGGATTCTAGTCGACATCCTTGAAACACATCATAACGCCAAACTACAAACCATTTTCTTTATTTATCTCCGTTATTAACTTTTAAGTTCAATATAACGTAAATCTGTTAGATTATCCTCACTTTAAGCAGGAGCCTTACCTAAATTACAACAATCGGAAGAGAATCCTTTGCCACTAATTAAACAACCCATGCATGGTCAAGTCATTCCTCCGTGTGTATCTAAGGCGGTTGTACCGTCGGGCCTCATGGTCATGGCCGTTTTACAAAGCCGTCTCCTAGGACCACCCGAAATCTACCATACACGAATCCATGCAGTCCTTCGATCTAATGTCTTACAAGGTTTGTTCTCCATTTGCCGGCTCAAAAAGAAAGCAGAATCAATTAAGTTAAATACAGTGCTCCAAAGCTGACGGACTTTGGAAAGCGATTGGACAGTAATAGAAATACAAGACGGAAGGAAGATCATGACGCGCACGGTGAGGTGAGGAGCACGGGGAACAAGACACGCCATCTAACACAAAGAAATGTGGGATCACGTTGTAATATACCCCCACGGCCAAACAACACCATTGACATTCATGGTGAAAATGGTTGATGGTTGGTTGTTTTGGGGAAGCAGTGAGATAACTATCGTCCAGACTTTGTCTTTTACTTGGGTGATAAGAATTAAATTTTGAAACGTGTTTAGAGTTTGGACAATCTATAGCTTTCGCGTATTGAAATGTCTTTGATTGGCTACCAATCCAACAGAACGGCCCCTTTGTCCAATGTTGAGAAAGAAGCCATCTTGAACAATCTGAATTCGGACTTGCTTCTTTGTGGCTTACAACCAGAAGGATCAGCCATAAATGGTGGCATCTGAATTTCTCCAAGGGCCCAAAAAACGAACAATAATTTTAGTGAGAAATAAATGAAACATTCCATGAAGACAAATAATGTTTGACACAAACGAAAATTCCTTTGCTTTGGTCACGTTTTAGCCGTCAGCCGCGTCAACGCTTCACAGTATAATATTCTTTATGCGAACCTATCTCAGCCAATGAAAATTCTCCACGTCGCCATGATATGCCACATCACCGAAGTTCAACGGTCACACCCTTTCGGTCCTACGTGTCCGTACACGTGTTCGCAATTAGAAATGGATACATGGGAAGGATCTCCCCAACCGCAAAGCTTCTTCGTCTCTTTCTGTACGTTTAAAGGCTCTACAGAAATTCTGTCTGCCAAAAACGCCCAAATTCTCAAAATTCGTAAGTCATAAGGAAAAAAAAAAAAAAAAAAGAACAAAAAAGCCGAAACGGTGCAGCATGAACGGCGAGGTATCGCAACCGTCCACGTCGGCGAACGCCGCGTTCTCTTTCATATCCAGAGGGTGGCGAGAGGTCCGCGACTCGACCGACGCGGATCTCCAGCTCATTCGATCTCGTGCCAACTCGTTCAAGAACCTAGCCTCCTCCTTCGATCGTGAGCTTGAGAACTTCTTCAATTCGGCTTCCAATTCCTTCCTGGTGCCGTCTCTCGTGTCGCCCACGCCTCCGCCGGCGGAAATCGATTTCGTGAAGAAGCTGCAGCCGAAAATATCTGAGTTCCGTAGAGTTTACTCGGCGCCGGAGATAAGCAATAAGTTTCGGGAGAAATGGAGCCCCAGGGCGAGGCTAGGGATTGACTTGTCGGCTATCAGGAACACGATAGCGTCCCAGGTGGAGGAAGGGGATGGAGATGGGATTGTGGAATTTGATAGGGTCTGGAAAGGGAGGAGAAGAGTGAGGTTTAGGGAGTTGTGGGGACAGGAGAAAGAGGAGGGAGGGCGGTTTCGGGAATGGGAGCCGATACGGTCCTTGAAGAGGAGATTGCAGGAATTGGAGGGAAAACGTGAGTTGACGGATTTTTTTGAAGGTTTCAAGAGTAGTGGGATCGTGGAGAAAGTTAAATCCAGTTTGGTACGCAATATTTGAATGAGCATTTGTTGCTTTCAGGAATACACCATTTATTGTTAGTTTATTTGACTTTGTTATGATGTGTTTTAGTTGTTAGAGCTTGTTTAGTAATACTTATATCTGTTTTGGCAGAAATCAATCCAAAAGGAGGTGCAAGAGTCAAAGGTTAGGTGCCTTCTGCTCGCAATCGTTGGCTTGAAAGCTGAATTCTTGTTTGCCTATCCCTTCCATGAATTTCATGTGTATAATATAATTTTACTATTACATTGTGAAGGTTTCTTTTGAAACTGACTGCTGTATTAGGCATATCACATAGCTGGTTTAGTGCCTCATAGCTCATTAAATTTATTTTATTGTGATAAATTTTCCTATGGTTGATTGGTATCATTTTGTATATTGATTTGTGGTTCATCATCAGAAAGAAGCTTATAATCGCAATTTTGGCTTTCTTGCCAATTGTTTAAGGAGGTGTTTTGTGAGCTTAGCTTAGTCTGGGGGCTTCTAATAATGTTTGAGGCTCTTATTATTATTGTTATTATTTTTATTTTCATGCCTAATTTTGTCTTCTAATGCATAGGAGTTTTTCAATCATAGAGGGAAGAGTCTAACAAATTCTCGAAATATCTCTATGACTTGTTATCCTCTTTTTTCAGTAGACTCTTGATTTTATATTGAAGGGTGAGCCTTGCAATGATAAGATGATGAGATTATTCTATTGTGACTTAGATGTCATAAATTCCGCTCGTAGACACAACCTCTTTTTGTAAACAAAGGTAAGGTTGTATATGTAACCTTTCCAAACCCGTGAGAGTTTCATGCACTGGTACACAATTTTTTTGCCCTTGGTTGTATTTTACAGCATGCTGTGGCAGCTATATCAATATACTGAATTTTATTCTATTTTTTATGTGATGCATGGATGCATGAACTAAGTTCTAGGAGATGTACCATGCTGAATATTTGCTTCTGTATGTCTAATGCAGGAAGTACAGCCGCTAGATATACCAGAACTACTTGCACTTTTAGTTAGGCAATCCGAGCCGGTTTTGGATCAACTAGGCATAAGAAGAGGCAAGTTATTGGCAATTTGTATTATTTTTGTTTTTCTGGTGTGCATTTTTGTTTTGCAATGCATAATTTTAGTATGTTGCTCCTATGCTTACTGTATGATGTTCTGCTTAAGGATATTCCATATGTTACTTTTATTCATTAAACTGAACGTATAACCATTTAATCATTGATGCTGAAAAATGCAGAGGATGTTAGCTAGTCCTGTGATATAATTAGGTTCTGTTTGTAGAAGGGTAATTTTATGAGAAGAGGATAATGAATGGAGTGGGCAGACTGCAGATACACATTCTGCTTCATATGTAAAGCTGTGCCAGGAAATCAGGCTGATGTGTTGATATAACTGTCCTCCTGATTTGAGTAAAGAAGTTTTGCAACAGTCTCTCAAATGCAATCCTAAAAAGTGTATTAGCTTTATATGAATTATGCTTCTGAAATTTAACACTAGTTTATTTCCTGTATTTATTCAGATATATGTGACAAGATAGTGGAAAACTTGTGTAGCAAACGCAAGAATCAACTTGTGCTGCAGTCGCTACCCACTGGAGAATCATCTTTCCCAGAGAATGACAATGCAAATGATGAACTAGATATGAGGATAGCCAGTGTCCTTAAGAGCACAGGGCATTGTTATGATGGTGGCTTTTGGACAGACTTCTCAAAGCATAACCCCTCAGATGGGAAGAGGCATGTTGCAATTGTTACAACTGCCAGTCTTCCATGGATGACTGGAACAGCTGTAAACCCGCTATTTCGAGCAGCGTATTTATCAAAGTCTGAGAAGCAGCAGGTCACCTTGTTGGTTCCTTGGCTCTGTAAGTCGGATCAAGAGCTAGTTTATCCCAGCAAACTCACTTTTAGTTCACCAGATGAGCAGGAGAATTATATACGGAACTGGCTAGAAGAAAGGATTGGTTTTAAGGCTGATTTTAAAATATCCTTTTATCCAGGAAAGGTACATTGATGATCAGATTTTGCAGTCTTGTCAGTTCTGATATATCATTGTCAATACATGATGGTTTTTTTGTTATCGTTTTCTAGTTTTCGAAAGAAAGGAGAAGCATAATTCCTGCAGGAGATACTTCAAAGTTCATTTCCTCTAAGGATGCTGACATTGCTATCCTAGAAGAACCAGAACACCTAAATTGGTATCATCATGGCAAGCGCTGGACTGATAAATTCAACTATGTTGTTGGTGTCGTCCACACAAATTACCTAGAATACATCAAAAGGGAGAAGAATGGGGCTCTTCAGGCTTTCCTTGTCAAGCACATAAACAATATGGTTACACGTGCGTACTGCCACAAGGTCAGCTTGGAACTGCTGATATGTGGAACCTTTTTTATTTTCAAACCATTTTCTCACTTGACTTATTCAAAATTATTAGCTACTGAGGTGGTTGAAGTAGAACTTTCTTCCAAATGTAGTTTCACTTTATTATGATTTTGAGTCCTTAACCTTGTTATGTGACCTTTAATTGTTTCTAATACATTTATCAGGTTCTTCGCCTTTCTGCTGCTACCCAGGATTTACCAAAGTCTGTGATTTGCAACGTCCATGGTGTCAACCCAAAGTTTTTGAAAATTGGAGAAAAAGTTGCAGCTGAAAGGGAACTTGGGCAGCAAGCCTTCTCAAAGGGCGCATATTTCCTTGGCAAGATGGTCTGGGCAAAGGGATACAGGGAACTGATAGATTTGCTAGCCAAGCACAAGAATGATATTCCTGGCTTTAATTTAGATGTTTTTGGGAATGGAGAGGATGCACATGAGGTTCAGAGTGCAGCCAAAATGCTGGATTTGAATCTCAACTTTCTGAAAGGAAGAGACCATGCAGATGATTATCTTCATGGGTAAGGATCTCATGGGAATACTAATGTTCTATTAGAACAGTGAAATTTTAATTCAGAAAGAAAGGATAGTATTTGGAATTTCCACATGTTCCTTGACATTTCTAGAAAACCATTTTGGGAAGGAGAGCAGGGGTGACCTACTGAAATGTTTTGTGTTGTTGCATGCTAATAAATGTTGCAGCAGTGGACATTCCCGCAACTTATGCCTTATTTTTGTGCCACTCATCCTTCACAACATTTTCTTTTCTAATTTCGTTCTGTCAACTTCCTTTTCTTTGTTTGAAGGTACAAAGTTTTCATAAATCCCAGTGTCAGTGATGTGCTCTGCACTGCCACTGCTGAAGCGCTTGCAATGGGAAAATTTGTTATATGTGCAGACCACCCATCAAATGAGTTCTTTCGATCATTTCCCAACTGTTTGACTTACAAGACATCCGAGGACTTCGTCACCAAAGTGAAGGAAGCATTAGCAAATGAACCTCAACCACTTACTCCTGAGCAAAGATACAATCTCTCCTGGGAGGCTGCCACCCATAGGTTCATTCAATATTCTGAGCTTGACAGATTCTTGAAAGATGTCAATGATGATGCAAAATTGAACACAAAAGATCAGAAAGGCATCATAAAGGCAGCCTCAATGCCTAATCTGTCCGAGATGGTTGATGGAGGGTTGGCATTTGCACACTACTGTCTTACGGGGAACGAGTTTCTTAGGCTCTGCACTGGAGCAATACCTGGTTCACGCGACTATGACAAGCAGCATTGCCAAGACCTGCATCTCTTGCCTCCGCAAATAGAAAATCCCATGTATGGATGGTGAGTAGGTACAATTGCTGGTCCTGCAACCTCTTATTTTCATAATCCCACTCTACCGGGTAAGGTATTTAGACCCCTGATAGGGTTCGTTATAGGTGGAAGGTATTCCATGTCTACCATTGACGTATTTATCTCCCAAGAGTGTCTATTTGGGGTTAGCCACATCGAGATTTTGTTGTTTCTTCTCGTCAAAAGATTCAATTAAATGCCAAACCATGCAGTCAAATGTCAATACCTTAATGTAAGAAAGTTATGATGATTATCATGGCGGGGTGAAGCTAGAAACATCTCTTCTGCGTTTCCTCTCTGTTTTTATGCTCTTCCTTCTGTATGTCTGATTTTCCTCTTCTGTGCGCGATTAGTATGCTTTTTATCATACTTCTATTATTCATTTATGATTGATTTATTGAGGAGAGGAAAAAGGGAAATTGAAAAAAATAATGATTCACGACGAATACGTAATGGCTTGGGTTCATTGTGCAACTGGGTCGCTGGAATGCAAAGATGACTTAATTGGAAATGGCCGAAAAAAAAAAGGTCCATCACCAATTTGTATAAATTTTAGTATCCTCCAAAAGCCGAACAGCGTGTGGGCAGAGGGAAGAGCGACTTGGTAAAGCAAAAATTTGAATAACAGAATGGCCCCCCTCGGTTGTTTATTATGCGGAGAAACCAAAGATGGGCTGTGTGTAAGAAACCCCAAAAAATATAATAATAAAATAAAAAAATCTAAAGTTAATATATTAAAAACAATTGGGCATTACATTGACTTTGTGAATGCAAAAGCCCTATTCAATACGAATTCAATGGCTCTGGACATGTAAACGCACCTCATCACTTTTCTACTTGAGTTGGTGGCCACACGGACACGATACATTTCGGCTTCCATGCTTGAGGGTTGATAGAGTTGAAGGCCTAGAGGTTGTGTGTAAAACACAAAAATTTGGGCCATGATCTAAGTACCTCTTGTCTGATTTCATATCCCCCCCCCCCCAAAAAAAAATGCCCCTTTGTTTTGCATATTTCACCGAAAAAAACAAAAATGAACGCGACGAAAGACCAACTCAAAAGGTGAATGAAAATGAACAAAGATCGCCACTCTGCCTAAAGGCAAATGTAGGGTATGTCCTGTTGCGAACAAGCAGCAAAGTAAGAGAGAGAGAGAGAAGGAGAGAGAGGGAGCAGACCCATGGGCTGGTCCAGCTGGGGTAAGAAGGAGATGGGCCACCCGCTACATTGTCTGTAAGAGATGGTCCATCTGATGTGATCCAAGTAATCTTTAGCTGGATGGGTTCCTTTCCTTTGCTTAGTTTTTCTCCTTTGTGTGTGTGTGTGTGTGTTTTTTTTTCCAAAGTAGACATGGAAGACGTAGATATATATACTATAAAAGAGAGGAAGAAAGATTAGGAATATATATATATATATATATAATCATTGAGATTTGAACATAAAATCAGGAAATTTTAACAAACATATGGAATTAATTGTGCTAAAAGCAAGTGATAAAGCATAGATAAATTTGTTAGCGAGTATATATGAATACATAAAAAACCAAGCGGAAGTAAATAGAGGAGAATTGAATGATGTAATGGGCTTGGAAAAAGCCAAAAGACCACTCCCCCTGTAATGTTAAATTGGGAATCTCATCATTATAGAGCCAAAAAAAAAAGTAATAAAAAGGGCAACGGAGACGGTGTTAAGAAATCATATAGGATCCGGATGTTCCCTCATCTCTCAAAACATTATTTCAGCACCCAGCAAGTTGATGAACAGGGGAATCCTTTTTTTATAAAAAAAATAACATAAATTAATTTACCAACTTTAACTGCATTTAGAACGTGTGCTATTTGCAAATCTTCAAATGGGAAAAGAAAAAAAATGTTACATCAAGATTCAAGATGAAAGCTGCCTTCAGGGAAAAAGAAGGATGACAATAAGAAAAGGAAAAGGAAACCCAAGATTTCGTTTTCTTTCTTTTTCGTAATTGTATATCGTTAATTGAATAGGTTAGCATGCCATAATGGGGAAGAAGAGAGTGCCTACTTGGGTCCTCCTGAGACCAACAAGGAAAGCTGACTAAAATGATGTTTCACTGTGGATAATGTCAAAACTTGTCACATGTATCTGAGCTGATTTTAATATTATTTTTGTTTACCATGGGAATAAATACCTCAAAATTATTCAGGATAGTTACTTGATTGATGATTTGATATATATATTTTTTATTGATTTAAATTTAAATCTAAATCTTTTTTGTTGTTACCCATTTTTTAATAAATAAAAAAATTATATTAAAAATATAATATTAAATTTTAAATCTGTTAATACTAAAACCAAATATAAAGAAGATTGGCTATTGAAAAAAAAAAAAAAAACTCCCAGTGATATATATATATATATATATATATATTTTATAAGGAAACTGGATGCCTTAATGCAGAGACTGAAGGACCAATGCACATTCTTTCGAGGTCCCTAAAAGTACACAGCTGGAGACTGACTAAAAAGATAAAAAGACATTTTCTTGATAATGAAGTGAAGAATATTAGCACAAGAAGGTTGTCTGTACTTTATGAGGCACAAAGCCCTCCGAACAAACACCATAGTATTCACAAACATCAGGATCAGAAAGAAGCTACTCATGAATCAACAGCAAAATTATTGTTTAAACATACAGTGATTTCCCAAGAGCATATATTTAAAACAAAAGGTGATGGATGGGTCAATTGGGATCCCATTAAAACAGAGGTCGAATTGATTCAAGCTAATTTGTTTGATCATGAGTTACTTGTAGACGTGAAGACCGACATCGGATTGTGAATAGAAGGATCCCCACTATAAAAGAATGGGGGCATTCTGTAAACTATGCTAGAATTTTTATCTGGTGATAAGATGTTAGTGCCTTCTATCTTTTCATTATTAGACTACCGATTATTATCATCTTCCCAAGTTTTATCAATGGCAACAAGTTCAATTGTCACAGTCCAATTCTTTTTAGACATGACAGACCATTCTCTCTCACACACACCAACCTCTCCAGATTACGAATAAAGAAACAAAAAAAAAAAAAAAAAAAACTATTACAACCACCGGTAAAGAACAACAAAGTAAGTGTTGATTTATTATAATTTGTTATTATAATTAATATGTGTTTATATAATAATTAATAATTATTACAAATTATCATTATTTATTTATTTTGCATGTCAATAGCTAAGATCATAATTACAGTATAAATTTAGTTAGGTGATTGGAGTAAAAGAGAACGAAAATAAAAAGAGCCTTTAGTTTTATGCCAAAAAAGTTTTTTTTTTGTTAAAAAAAATTATAATTTATGTTAATATATGATATACAAATAAGGAAAGTAAAAATATTCAAACAAGTATTTTACAATATGTAATCATATATATATAACATTGTATAACATTTATTTACACATTATATCTTACTTATTTTCATATCTTATATATTTTTATTTTTTTAAAAAAAATAAAATTAGATATGAGATCTGTAAGTAATCTCACGTGGTCCCATTCTTGCCTACCACCGTAACTTTTTTCCTTACAAAATAAAGGAAACCCAACGTACAACGTAGCTAAAGATCATAAGAAGACTAAGTTAGGCATTCGTTAGCTTTATTTTATGTAGTGGAGAAATTGGGAAGAGGTCAAGTTAAGATTTGGATGTGACGCTTGTCCTGCCTAACGGACCACCTTGTTGTCGACTAAAGTGTTGATATAGCACTGTCATGTCCACTATTCAAATATTAAACTATAACCCGAACGCACAAATAAACTTCACACATTGGTTATTATAATCCCACATGCATCTGTTCTTTGTTAGCAAATTCTGCAAATGTGTGCGGGACTAGATTCCGCATATCAGAGAATGGAATTAATACAAAGCATCCGCTGCCCGCAGGCAAAATTTAATTAACAAGGAGATCAGTGCTGTTAAACTTATAAAGGATATCCATGGTGTTGTAATCTATAGACCATATAATATAATTGCAACGCATCTTAATAACCAATACTAAACCACCCAATACGGAGTTTGGCAGTTTATCTTTGTTTGGTTTTCATGCACTGCTTAGTTTACGTTTAAATTTCTTCAATGATGTGTAGCTCTCTTTACGACTGAATGTGTGGGAGATTAACTAGAGTTATCATTGATTGGAGTAATGGATTTATATATATATATATATATATAAATTAAATTAAATTAAATGAAGGTATCAATAAATAAGTTTGACATGAATTCATAAAAACGATGGCTAATATTTTTATAATATAAAAAAATTAAAATTAAAATTGATAAGATGGGATCAAAGAAACTTTCTTTCATCATGCCTACCTACATCATTGTGATTAGAAAAGGCCAATCCGAATAAATGATAGAAAACTGAAAACATGACTTAAATGCAACCGATCCAAATCTCCAACATGTTTTGTTGGGTTCTACACTTTATTCATATTGTGCAATGGCGAAAAAACCTAACCTATCAATTTTCATTCTTTCAACGGCTGCTGCCGGTTTTCGGCCCCAGCTAGTGTGAGTGCACCAGCTAGCGAGGCTCTAGGTGGCCCACGCTCCAGTAAGGGCCGATGAGGGGGAGTGTATCGCCGGGCCATGTTGTGGCGGCATAAATGTGCGAGCCGAGCCGAGCCGTCGGGTGGGACGGACTTTGAAGAACATAAATCTTGCAATAGTCTCTTCTTAAATTTTACCTTCTAATATATATATACAGATATATAATTTATGAAAACAAAATAAAATATTTTTATCATTTGTTTCATAATTTAATAAAATTTTTAATAATATAATAAAAATCTCGTATATGATATAAAATATGTTTTTTAATAAATATTTTATTAATAATAATTTGAATGATGCGTGAAAGGACTAAAAAAATAATAGAATGGTTTTGAAACTTTTTAAAAAATGTTGAAAGTGATGCAAAGCTCGAATTTTTTAGGAAAAAAATTTCTTTTATAATTTACAGAATATTTTCTCCACTTTGGTGTTGAATTGACAAATACAAAATTTTTTTCACGTTTTTCATAGGTTTTCTCCTTTTATTTTTTTATTGGAACATAAAAAAATATTTTTAATTCCTCATAAATTTTTTGTCGCATATTCCTCTTTGCTACTTTCCTTCCTCAATTTGCCTCCCGAATAATATAATAGTATTTTTTTAAGAGATCAAAATGTTTTAATTATTCTTTTTTTTTTCTCACAAAAATTGTTCTTGATTCTTCTCAATTCATTGTCTCCATTGCATAACCTATAATCTGGGATTGACAACTTAGAAAAGAAAAACACTTGATGAACAAAGAAGTGATTGATAGAGTTAGTTATAATTAATAAAAAAAAGTATAATCATTATAATTAAACTAATAAAAAAATAAGTTGGTGAATGGAAAATATTTCTTATAGCAATAAAAGAAATGAGTTAACAGATAGAAAAATAATTAAAATAAATAAATAAATAGTTAATTAATTAGGTAACCTTCATCATCTGTTTTGATTCTTTAAAACAAAAAATTTTATAAGTATTTTTTATATTTAAATTTTTTATTTGTATTATTTTTTATATAATCTAATAGTTGACATGTGTATTGGTTACCAACATCTCGCCATCCACCGGCCCTCACACCCGCCAACCCTAAAAATGGTGGACCAAGCCACTCTTGGTTTTTCGATAAACGTGCTCAATACGCGGCGCTGCTGCAAGTGGCGTTTGTCACTCCCACAGACAACATCACTGTGAGCATCATAGTGGAGGTCGCACGCACTTGCACACGGCATTAAAAAGACCCAAAAAGAAAAAGAAAAAAAAAATCTTGGCAGTGGAGATAAAAGAAATGTTAACGAAGAACATTTATTAATAAATATAAGAAATATATATATATATATATATATTTTAATACATATAAATGAAATTATAAATAATTTTTAAAATATAATTACTCGAAAAGTTTAGAGAGATATATATATATATATATATATTTTTTTTTTTTTCCTTGTAAAAAGGTTAAACAGTGATTCCCCGAGAAAAAGTCGGGCGATTCCTAAGCGGCAAGACAAATGCGAAAGGCGGGTACAAAAGGCCGAAGACGTAAGTGTAATAAGCATACGACACGTGTCCCTAATCAAACTCAAAACCCGACAGCGACAAGCTTGAAGGTTGTAGTCTTCAACTAGCAGGCGTTAAAGCCAAAGGGCGCAGCGGTTCCACCCGAGAGCCACTCTCCCCACCGGTTGATTGCTTTCTTGACTTGTGACACATGGTCCCGCTTTATTCGCGGAAGTCTTGATTAGGTCGTGGGGCCACGCGGCGTGACGAGAGGGGCAAGGGGAGGCGAATCTTCATCATTGAAGACAAAAAAAAAAAAAAAAAAGGAAAAAGCTAAGAAAATTAGAGAAAAAGATATAGGGCCCACGATATTTGACGCGTGTACAGTAAGAGTTGGGGAAGGTGGGGTCTACTTTGTTTTCAGCAAAAGTCCAAACCCAACTTCTTTTTTAAAAGGGAGTGCTTTATTTATTCAATAATAATAATTAAAAAAAAAACACTGCTTTATTGATTTCTAATTTTGGCACGTGACTTGGACGCGGTGTGACCCAACGGGGTGCCTAACTAGGTTTTTCACGTCTGCAACGATCCTATGAAAAGCTACGGTGTGAATTAACCTTAGACTGTTGGATTCAATACCCATACTTCAAGATAATCCGATCAAAACGGGTCGGCGCAGTTTAGGCGTGTAGTGACTAGAAAGAGATTGATACTTTTGATGTTGGGAAGTCGTCGTGGCATTTCTTTACGCTATTCAGGTACTGTGGGAAATTAGCATTGGTGATTTGTTTGGATTTGGGAGACTGAGAATTCTTTAACGCAAAAATTCACGTGAGAAAAACGAATTTTGTGGAAAATTTTTACACAGAGGCCCCTACACGGGTAGGGATTCTGTTCAATGTGTGCAGCTTGATGGCATGATCATTAGTCTTAGTGTCTAATCTCCTAATAAAAACAATGATTGGCTAATAATAATAATTATTAAAATATATTTTATATTTTAATTTTTACCTAATAATTTAAATTTTTAAATAAAATTCTTTTAAATATATAATATTAAAATTTTTATAATTAAATAATTTTATATCTAAATTACGTTATTTTTACATAGTAAGATTAATCTGTTTTCTTATGCAAAATTGAATCTACAAGCCTTGATATGATCCGTATCATGTGTCAATAGATATGGCTATGCATACCCATATGTTCTCCTGTTACCAATAATCCCTCCACTGCCTGAGTTCACTCTGACGAGATAACACTCATCCATCGATCCCCCAAATCTATTTGTCATTCATTTGTGAGCAACGGATTCTGCTATATTGGCCTATTGTGATTGGTAGTTAAATGTGGACCTGTGGTTATCTCTGGAAAACTTCATCATGGTCATGAAAAGACGATCTCAAAGTTACCTTGAAATGAAAAAAAGTTTATCTTTCGCAGTGTGACCGAGATGTAAAATGGTATATAAGACATTTGACTCCAGTTTTTACCAGAACAGTATTTCCAGTTCATCCTCAAGACGTTTGCTATATATGTTTGCATATGTAAGATTACACGAAACAAAACCTTAAGCGTGTATGTATGTATATGTGCGTGAGTGTTTGTGTATTATTATTATTATTATTATTTTTTATGTCGGCATTGCCAATGGTGTGATTATGACAATATAAGTACAAGTTGCCATAATTATTAGTAGCTGCTTTTGTTTTTGTTTTTTTTTTTGGTTTTTTTTCACCTACTCTATGGTGGCCACCATAGTCATTGTGTTGGCCAATTGGAATTGTGCAAACTTCTTTTTCCCGTTTGTCGGTACATTGTCCGGATAACTTTGGAAGTGCAATTGTGGGGAAGCCGCCCTATTCCTGAGGGTGACCGAACCATTCAAGAATCATCCCAAGAAAATCAGGCCTAACAATGATTTAGTTAGACATAATGGACAAGAAAAATTAATTCTTACCGTTATAATCTCTCTTACAAATGTATGCGAGATTCGACCATAGGTCCCTAGAATAGAAACCACAGCAATGGACTTTAATTAAGCTGGTTGACACTTACATGATATAGTTCAAGTTCAATTGGAAAGGAGTATAAATAACTACATGCACAAAAGTACATTTATATGGACTATTAGGAGTCTGGGAACAGGAAATGAGATAAGAAAGCTCACTATTTAGCTTAACCTTGGAACGGAGTTGAGCAAACAATTTTTTCATCACCAAATTATATACATGCATATACATACGGGTATGGAAGTAGCAGATATATACACATCTGTACGTAGAAAGCTGTAAAATCTCGGAGAATGGAATGCATTCAATTCAAGGTTTACCAATCTCAATGGTGAAAAATCTAGAAGGGGTCCCTGCTTTCTCTCACATAAAATGGTAAATCTCTGGTATACGAAGTATTTATTTCATGAATCAATGATGGGGTGATAATGATGCAAGAATGGAAATTTAATTTTATCATTTCTACACATATGCGTATTAATTCCACCTTCGGGCTTTCACCTTGGTTCCTTTGTCTTTTGTTATGCTCCCTTTTGAAACAAACAATGATATAAATTATTTTAGATACCCCCGATCCTTTAGAAGTGGTAGTAGTAGTGGTCATTTTCTATTGAAAAGAAATTGGAATTCCTGAGAAAAGACAACAGTCCCAAGACAGCAATAATGAATTCTCTATAGACACACTCCGGACCATGCATCCACACCAGCTACTAGCTTAAAATATTTTTCACTAAACATTCACCATTAAGCTTAAGAATATTCAATATGGCGGCAAAGGAATCGAAGGCCTGGCAATTAATTGATGTGATATGTGCCACTTTTGTTTTGAGGGAATCAGCTTAATACCATTAAGGTGACATATCGGTACGGTCATGTACTGGGGGGTAAAATAACAATTTGCACTGAAAAAAATTGTAGAGATGAAGATTGAATCAGATTGAATCAGCGACAGGATGAACTTAGAAATCAATTGAATTGATAATAATAACAACAATCAGATGTATATTATAGCTCTCTCAAATAGTTTCATTCAGTTATATAAAACCATTTCTTCAGAGTCGCCATCATAATGGCCAAAACTTTTGCTCCCTCAGATTCCATTATGGAAACTTCCTCCACGTATTGTCATAATCAAAACCACAAAAAACACAAAGGAACACTTCTAGGATATGCTACCTACAAAAAGCACTAGTACAATTAACAATGTGCTGTGACGAGTAAAACCAATTGGGAAAATTTGGCCTATTCATTAATGGCTTGTAGCTAGACTTGTTGCTCATCTAGTAAACATACTGTAAAGTCCCAATGTGGTGGTTTGATACACAATTCAGTACAAATTTGCATATAGTTCAAATTTGAACGACAATTCCAAACCAAAAAAAAATAAAAAATAAAAATAAAAAGAAAACAGAGGAACGAATGCAAGGCGAAACCTCAACATGGTCAACAGCTAAAATAACTGTAAATAAATAAATAAATTATGAAACGTGTTTGCTTTTTCTTTAATAATTTGGGAAAAACTCACCCTGGTTTACTTCTCCAGAGTTATTGTTTACCTTTTTTTTTATTATTATTTATTGGTGGAGAGGTTGACCTTACTTTACTTCTCAATTTACCCTCCAAACATTGGCATTTAAAATTGGCTGTTTCTCCAAATTTTGATGAAGATTCTTGCACAATTATGGTTTGCAGTGCAGGGCTAGACAATTAATCCTGCAGTACTGCTTCATTTTCTTGAATGCACAAGGCTCATATTACCCTTGCAAGCATAAATGTCATAAAGTAGCTTAGCTAAGTAGAATCTATGCAGTGTACAATATGGCAGATAGTCAGTTCTCATGCCATCGGCTTTGGAGAGTGGACAGAGACACTACCAAAATTTTCTAGAGCCTATTCAAGAAGGGTCTGACCAGACGGGGTTCTTCCAGATAAGTGGGATCATGTAAGCACACTTTTTGTAGCAGCTCTCTGTAGTGTTGGAATTAGTTAAAGCCTACGTAGAAGGGAATTTGTTCAGTTTCTTCCTAGTTTTGATAAAAGAAACAAAGGAAAGGCATACATAGATGCTCACCTTTAGTTGGAAATTAATTGCAAAATTAAAGCCTATCTACATATGTCGGTACCCATATTGGCAAATTAATTGCGTCAGTTGTCACTTGATGTAATGTGGTGTAGCAAATTGATGCTGATTGTCTCTTTAATTTGAATAATACTCCCATTTACGGTGATGGTGAAATTTTTTTTCCCTCAAAGATTGTGCTCATATATAATAAAGATTTGTGCGAGAATTAGTCAAAGTGGTTTCAATAGTCTTCTGGTCATCTTCTCATCCTTTTTTTCTTATTTCTTATTTTTAATTGTAGTATTCAGCCAAACCCCGTAATTCTTTCTCGAATTTGTAATGACTATTTTAGGCTCCTGTGGACTTCTGTTTGGGGGTGTTCTAAGAAATAGGACCGAATCATATGCATCAAAGAAAGAAAATGCGCAGTCAATTGGCTTTCTATGATTTAAAGTTTACAAAAATAAACATTAATTTATCATCATATTGATTGTTGTTGATTATTATGAATTAAAAAAAAAATACATCAATTATAATTAAAAATGATAATAAATTGATATTTATTTTTACTTGTCTAAGTAATAGAGATGTGTATTTCTCTTGTCTCTCTAGGGTTGTTGATGATTTTCATGTTGGTGGGATGGATTATTGAACACCCAATTTTTATTTTTATTTTTTATTTTTTAAAAAAAGAAAGAAGAAAAGAAAAGAAAAAAGTGAGAAGAATAATAGGTAGTCGGTAGGCCAAAGACATTTAATGCACATATGCTGCTGCATGCTTTTGATTGCGTCTCATCTTTGAATTTCACATATTTTTCGATTAACTTTCTGCTTTAGTAGACGAATTATGTCAGATATTAGATATTTATGTCAGTGGCAGTTGGCATTACTAGGGAAATTTTAAATTCAAATCGAGGTTAATTAAACGTTAAGAATTGAGGAAGGAGATAAAAAATTAAGTTACCTAACTTTTCTATAGAAGATAATACGCTTGCACAGGGGATGCAATATTGAGCTCATATTTCTATATTTATGTTTTTCATTTTGAGATATATAGTTAGATAATTGGGTGTAAACACTTCTGAGCATTAAAGTGGGTGCAGTAGTGGTTAGTTATGCGTTCCTTAACACAATTTAATTGCTTTATCTTGAAACTGTGGCATGGCATCCAGCCACAAAAGGTGTACCACAAAAAATGCAGCGAGAAAAATAAAACAGAGAAATTGAAAAGGACAACGAGATATTTATTATTGATTTGAACAATACGGGGGCCCCTCCATTTCCAACCCCACAGTTTTCTTCATCATCATCCTCTTTCTTTCTTTGCTTTCTTCCTTCATTTATTTTCAATTAAGCTTTTGGGGCTAGGAAGGAGACGTTTCCTCATTCTTCTGCTGTTCGTATCTTCTGACACACTTTGATATAGCTCTTTTTATTCAAACCTTTGTTTTTTTGTCAGAAAAATCTTTTTTTTTTTTTTTCATATCATCACTTGCATACACACACACATATACGGAAACCCCCCCCCCCCTCGTTTCTCTCTCTCGCCCTCTCTTGATGGATCATCATATTAAGTTTCCAAGGGAGGGGGCATCGATGGATTTGAAAAGGGAGGGTCAAATCAGTGAAGTTCCCTTGTTTTGATCTGTTCGCAGGTACCTTATCACTCAAAGGGCCACAAAAGAGAGATGAATATAGAGAAGAAAAGAGAGGACATTGGCGTATGGATAACAAAACTTTCCTAGTTACACACACAACCCACCTCAAATCAAGCAAACAAAACACAACATGTACACATGAATAAAATCTACTCTAGTAGCCACCCAATTGCTTGTCTCTCACAGAGAAGCTCTATTTTTCACTTTTGTGCTTTGAATTCGTTCGAATTATGCAAGAAAATAGGGTCATTGTAAATGATGTGGATAATGGTTCAACAAAAAGATGGGCGTCTTTTTCTCTTTATAACATCACTATTTCCTTTTCAGTAGGAAAGCTGCCAGATTTGAGTCTGACAAATGGCTTTCTGTAAGAGATTGATAATACTGTAGGCAGACTGATAATACTAGAGGCATCTCCATCCCTTGCACGCTCTCAATTATTGGGTTTTAGGTCATTGTAAGTGAAGATTCTTTCTTTCTTTTGCAGTGCAGATGATCATGAAGCACGTGCAAGCTCAGATTTCCATCACAATAGGTTCTAAATTATACAGAACTTTCACAATAATCAATATCCATCGTATCTCCTCTCTTTTTCTGCTCCTCTCTCCTAGATATGTTACTTCAATCTCTAGAAGATGAAGAAGTGAAGAGAAAATATTTCTATGTATTTTTCAAATGGAATTCTTTGATTCCCATTGATTTTCTTGGTTGCTCAGCAGTAGCAGTACTAACCCTTCACCGAGACAAGATTGCCCTAGCTCCTCACTAAAGCTTTACACTTCACTGAAGTTCTGTGTACATATGTGTGCATTTCGAGGGAGATAAGAGAGAGAGTGGCGTGTTTGGCTTTGTGTTCTTTGAATTTGATATGTGGATGTGAAGGTTAACTAATTGACGTGGTCTCTTTTCAGAATAAAAGACCATAATTTTCCAAAGAAAACCAAGCCCGACGATGGCGACGTTTTTTCATGGGAATCCGGAAATCCAGGCAGCAGCAGCATCAGCAGAGGGCCTCCAGACCCTCGTACTCATGAACCCTACTTATGTCCAATATTCCGAAGCTTGTCTGCCTCCTCCTTCCAGCAACCTCGTATTTCTCAACTCTGCTGCCAGCAACCTCTCTCAGCCTCCGCACCTCTCACACGCGCCACCCAACACCCAACAGTTTGTCGGAATCCCTTTGGACTCTAGCTCTCATGATGCTTCTTCCGCTTTGCATGGACTCTTTCCACGTGTCCATTGTAATCTTTATAACCCAATTGATCCAGCCTCGGCCGCGCGTGAAACTCCTCGTGCCAAGCAAGGTCTCTCTTTGAGCCTCTCCTCTCAGCAGCAACCTGTTTACGGATCATTATCACAGGCTCAAACGGTGTCTGGGGAGGATATGAGGGTCTCCGGCAGGTCGGTGTCATCGGGTTCAGGTGCGACCAACGGGGTGTCCGGTATGCAAGGGGTGCTGTTGAGCTCAAAGTACTTGAAGGCTGCTCAGGAGCTACTTGATGAGGTTGCTGACGTGAATAACTGTGGTACCAAGAGCGAGTTTCCGAAAAAGGGTTACAGTATTAATAGTGATAAGGTCTTCGGAGAACTATCCGGCGGAGAAGCATCCGGTGGGGGAGAAGCAAGTGGGAAGCGGGGAGCAGATCTTACTACTTCAGAGAGGCAGGAAATTCAGATGAAGAAGGGAAAGCTAATAAACATGCTTGACGAGGTATGTGGCTTATGTATGCAACTGCCTCTCACCTTTTTGCCTGCTTTTTGCTGTTGGGGTTTCATAATTTTGTTTATAAAATGAACCTGAGTTCAACCGATAAAGACCATGGTTTTCTGGGTTGGCTACCGAAGATATTATATAAGAATATGCAAAATTGAATAAGGTCTCTATCATTAGCAGAGACCCATTAATGGGAATTGAGTCAAAACTTATGTCAGATGCTCGATCCAAGAAACGAAGTCCACAGGAAAAAAAAAAAAAAAAGCTTCAAAATTTGCCAATTGCCAATTTGTATATATAGGAGCAGAGAGGGCCAGAGCTTCATGTGTTTTCCTGAATTAGAAAGCTAATACCCTGATAATGGATCAATTATTGGAATAAAATTTTGTTATACTCTCTTTTATCTTCAGGTGGAACAAAGGTACAGGCAGTATCACCATCAGATGCAGATAGTGATATCCTCGTTCGAAGAAGTGGCAGGAACTGGTTCTGCAAAGACATACACGGCGCTTGCACTTCAGACAATGTCAAAGCAGTTCCGGTGCTTGAAAGATGCGATAACGGGCCAAATTAAGGCCGCGAACAAGAGCCTAGGTGAGGAAGATAGCCTGGGAGGAAAGATTGAGGGTTCAAGGCTTAAATTCGTCGACCATCACCTTCGACAGCAACGAGCACTTCAGCAGGTGGGAATGATGCAGCACAATGCTTGGAGACCCCAAAGAGGATTGCCGGAAAGATCAGTTTCAGTTCTTCGTGCTTGGCTCTTCGAGCACTTCCTCCACCCGTAAGCGTTCTCCCAGTTCCTGTACTTGGCATGAAAAACAAGTTCTGTTTTTCTAGTAATTCCATTTAGTCCATTCCCTTTGCCATCTGATTTCCAATATTTTGGTTTCTCTTAAGTCTTTATTTTATCGTAAATGCATATTTTTTTTGGTCTATTTTTATCCAACTTTAACTTGTCAACTTGCGTTTCAGCTATCCCAAGGATTCAGATAAACACGTGTTGGCAAAACAAACGGGGCTTACAAGGAGCCAGGCGTGTACCATCTTTGCATTTTCAGGATTTCTGTTTTAATTCTGCCTTGTTTCTCTTGATCAGAATTATGCATTGTTTCTTACAAAGTAAAATCTTCTGTTGTTTCAGGTGTCCAACTGGTTCATAAATGCCAGGGTTCGGCTTTGGAAGCCGATGGTGGAAGAAATGTATTTGGAGGAAACTAAGGAACAAGAACGGAATGAATCAGAAGAGAAAACAAGTAATTGTGAACAGAAGAACGATTCAGCTTCAAAGTCAGGCCCACAAGAAAAGAGCTCCGCCGGTGACAGCCAAACCAAAGGTTTCAACTCCGTAGACAATTCACCAAGACAGAACGCTCCTAGGATTTCAATGTCAACAACTCTGCCCTTTCCGTCCCGTGTCGGAGTAAGCATGCGAAACCATTCTGGATTCTCCCTCGTAGGGTCATCTGAATTAGAAGGAATCACACAAGCAAGTCCAAAGAAACCAAGAAACACTGAAATGATGCAATCTCCAACTATAGTCCCTTCAATAGGCATGGATGTGAAGCCTGGCGAGGCAAACAATGAGCATGTTTCTATGAAATTCGAAGGCGAGAGGCACAGCAGAGATGGCTTCTCATTCATGGGCAGTCAGACGAACTTCATTGGAGGTCTTGGGCAATACCCAATTGGGGAAATTGGAAGGTTCGATGCAGAGCACTTCACACCAAGGTTCCCTGGCAATGGTGTCTCTCTCACCCTTGGCCTTCCCCATTGCGAAAACCTCTCCTTATCAGGCACTCACCAATCTTTTCTTCCTAACCAAAACATTCAATTGGGACGAAGAGTAGAACTTGGTGAACCAAACGATTTTGGAACAGTAAACACAACTACGCCACGTCCTTCCAGTGCCTATGACAGCATCAGCATTCAGAACCGGAAGAGGTTTGCAGCACAACTGTTGCCAGACTTCGTGACATGATCTGTAGAACAAGACCACGAAGAAGGGATTTAAAAGGAGTTATCAGTAGCATGATGATCTCCTTCATTATTGCTTCTTGTTCCATTAATCTCTGGGGAACAAGGAAGAAGTATGGTAGTGTTAAGAAAGGTAAGAATTTAAATAGTTTAGGTCTATACTTGGCATAGAACCATTTGAGTTCTTACATGGCCTAGGATTTGATGGTATATGATTGAGGATTGTATATTGGTTTTGTAATTTCTGAATATTGATAGATGTGATTGGTGTTATAAGGATTTAGGTATTGGGTATACCAATATATATTGAACTAACATATATTGAAGTTGCAAGCAAATATGGTGTCAATTGAGTATTTGAATAAATAAATAAAAATAGAGACCATATCTCTATGTTGCTCAATATACACAGGAAAGACCAAGTTGAGCATAATTGAAGGTTTTCTTATCTGTCTGTTTCTTTTTTTACCAAACGTTGCTTCTTTGCCAAGGATAATGATTTATTTTAACACCTTAACTACAAACAAGAATGATAAAGGCCGTACATATCAAAGACTGAAGGTTACATCATCCAGTCCTGATTGTGTCTTGTTTGTGGGGTGTAATCATACAACATATGCTCACCAACGTATGCACTATAATGAATAAAATTTGAACTAAGTCCTGACACTTGCAGTTGCTCTTAGCATATTGCTCCGTCTACTTTTGCGTTACTAAAGTCATCCTCTGTCAGCATATATTCAAGCTGCTCTTGAGAAGAAGTTTTAAGATCATTCAGGGGTGAGGATCTGGTAAATCTAATGGTTATCAGAAAAATCCTCCCCATATAGCTGATGGGCTGACCGGTTGGAGACGAGCAAAAATTGGCTCTGTTATTGGTTCTAAGGATCTTCTCCTCCCTTCCCAATGGTACTGCCACTGCCCCCAAGTAGTTCACACAAGCAGCGCGATTATATTTATAGCCTCCATGACAGTAATCAGCACTAATAATTCTTTCCGCCGTGCATTATGTCTTCCGCCAACAAATTACAATCTGCCAAATGATATTCACAAGAAACAAATCGCTGGATACACGCACAAACAATTACGAATTAGTGGGGTCCACTTACTTTGGCCTCCCAACCCCCTGGTTAAGAAGTCTTTGGTCATAAAAAACATTAGCATCACCAATACTAGATGCAACAGATGCTGTAATAAATTCAGGGTCAATATAGACCAGACCCACAGGCCAAAGTTTGAATTTAATACAAGAAAATTGCATCCCCTAATTAACTCAGATGATTTTCGGAGAGTGAATCACCCGAATTCTCTATTATCTGAATCTAAGTGCCATTTTAACAAAAAAGTTTCCGAATGGACAGAATACAATATCCTGTTTCACATAGTTCTACGGAGTGAAAAATGGTAAGCATCTCACAACAAAAGAGCCCGAAAGTTTTGTTCATGGTAAAGGAGCTGGAGGAATTAAGACAGAAATGAATACATTGTCAAACTGGGCTCAATTGTGAAGTGGGTTTCCTTTTTGAGCCTCTGTGAAATCCAAACTACAATGTCTGGCCTAAAATGTTTATCTCATTAATTTTGGGCTTTTATGCGATCCTGCGGGACCAAATGCTATCTGCTCCGACTTCCCGCCCCGGGCCTGTGAACTTGGATATCAAAAGAATTCCTCAAGTTCTGATGTAGGAAAAAATGGTAAAAGATTTATATAAATGAAACAAAGTATTTTTATTATAGATTATTATTGAATAAAAAAGAAGAAAAAAAAGAGAATTACTAATGAAAATTAAAGTTAGAATTTGAATTGAATACATTACATATAGACACGAGAGCTAGCACATTATCTTTTATTTGATTTTCTCAATCGTGACAAAAAAATTACGTATCTCAACAAGAAGAACGCTGATGAAGCGTAGATCAATAAATTAGCCAAAACAAACACAGAGAGAGAGAGAGAGAGAGATTATTGGATTGGACGGAAACGAAAAACAATGAACAGCTTTTCATGTGTGTAATCCGCGTTTTGAGATTGAGAATTTCCAATTTCAATGTCGTACTTCCCTATAAGATTTTTAAAAAGACAAACTACGAAAACTACGATGAAAGATAATTAAATGGAAATTGTCAATATGTCTTGATCATCTTTTTTAATTTCTGACTGGCATATAATAGAGGGTGAGCAGGTTTTACCAGCATGGTGCTTGGTCTTCTACCCGGGGGGGCGGGGGGGGGGGGAGGCTTCCCGCCAGCAGAATAGTTGGCTCAATTAATTATGCACTTATCACAATCAGAGAAATTTCTTTTGTATGACCAGAGAGAGAGCGCGCGAGAAACTTCCCTGTTGAGGTGGCGTAATTCTCAATTTTGTATTTTCAAAGTTCAAACTGTGATTTATCAATATATATATATATTTCTAGTTTATGATCATGTAGCCTCGTGGAACTATTTCATACACATATTAAGTGTATTTTTCCAATTAGGTCATCAGCGAGCCATTGATGTCAAGACCAACTGTGCATTCATGAAAATTTTTCTTTTCTCTACTTGACCCTAGAATCAAGTGTTAATCAACAGAAAAATAATATATATATATATATTTACTGATCACTCAGAAATTTCATGAATTGTATTTAAATTCCCTGGGAAAAGTACGCATTCAACTGTCCTTAATATGAAACTTACAAAAATTAAAAATGACATACATTTTTATAATATGTGTAGTATGTGTGTGAGTGGGAGTGTGTGGATGACAGGCCTTGCCTGAGAGGGAAGACCTGAGAACATATGGCGGCCGAGATACGTGTAAATGAACTTGACCGACGAATCACAGCCTTTATTTTATATACCAAAAATTCATGGACTTTGAATAGATAAACTGAACAATAGAAAAATACTGTATTTTCTATTAGTTGTACGTAGCTAATACTGTAATTCACAAGTAATTGGTGAAAAAGGACCATTTTATTTGACAATTGCAGGGTGCATTTGTAAAATGGTGTCAGAATTTTTTGCATGGCACAAAATTGATAAATAGAAGCCTGCCCTGCCCACCAGCGATAAAATAACTAGCACCAGAGGTGGTTGTGTCAGAAAAAAAACAATTAGTTAGTTAGTATACTATTAAATATATGTGCCGTACTGGTACAGCATAGACCCATACTACCAATTAAAGCATTATTAGTAAAATCTTGAAGGATGATTAGGGTCCTCTTAATTGATTAATTTTCAGTGGACACATGTCCAATGCGTTCCTCATTTTAAGTTCATTTGACTAAATTGCTATAATTAAATGATTTATGTTCACCAGGCTTGTGTATTGAAAACACCCAGCAGTACATCTAATTATAAGATGACGGTGATGACTTGCCCGTACCCTGCAAACTGCATCCGCTACCGATTTAAGTATTCTTGGTCAAATTTATACAACTTAATGTTCAATATATATATATATATATATACAAACAGCTACATTTTATTCATAGGCATCCAAACACAACTCCAAAGAATGCCCCAAAAAGTCATATTTATATAGAAAATGACCTCTATCCACATGAGCTTCTTATCTATCAAAAAGATCTTTTTCTCTCTTTCTACGTCTTGATTAAATTTAAGGAATTGCACAGCGATCAAAAATATATCCTAGTAGCGTTTTCATTTCCCCTTTTGCGATATGAATTAGCTCATATTTCATAAGTCTATATGAGAATCAACTAGACATGCAAACTAACCATGCATGTTGAATCCAACGGGCACCTACGTAATGTTTTTTTTTTTCTTTCCTTTCTTTGTTTTTAAATATCCAAAACGCGTACGTTATGAAAACAAGGTATACAACTCAATCAAAACACAACCGATCTATCATTTTCACGATGTAGGCATTTAAAAGAAATTAATGTTTCACTTTGAATACCATAACCTTTACTGTTCAAAAAGAAGAAGAAGAAGTAAACGCAGCTTTGACTTTGCGCTTTTTGGACTCGGACAATGGACTACTGCGTTCGATAACATTGCATATTAATTGTCTCTTCTTGAAACTCTTGACTGGTTCGCTTCTTGCTGTTTCGCACTTGCATGTTTCATTTGTGGCTATGGCTCATGTCATTGTATCAATTGTTTATCGTCCTGAAGTGATTGGTGCAAGACTGCAAGTGTTTGCCCGCCGTTTCCTTTCTGTGAAGTTAGCATGGGATAGAAACATCAACTTCTCTCTGTTTCATAACTAATATGCTTTAGCTGCGGGTCAAATTGGATTCCCTATTTTCTATTGCATGCCCGAATGGAAAGCTTAAAATTCCCACGTAGAACATACTATGCAAAAAATAAACTTCTTGTGGTTCCCATTTGTAAGATCGGTGGTCATACAAGTGATTTGAGTTTATATTATAGAAGTCTCTCAACGTGGGAATATCCAAAGAATCAGAATAGAGTCATATGCCGCTTATTGTTCTCAGTTTTTGAAGACGTAACCCTGGAATACAATGTGATATAAGGTTACTTGCATGATTAAAATTTGTCCTCCATGGCAACCACTTGGAACTTATATATATAATTACATATGAAATGTACCTTGTTATTCATGTAATTAATACGAAGCCAGTTGAATCATTCATATCGTCAGAGTATAGGGTACACAGGGCTGACCTGATTCATCTCCTCCCAGTTACTAGTAATATTAACGCATACGTACGTTACCTCTTCGTAAGAGATGCATATGATCACGGTTTTCTAGCAACCGTTTCTTACTTTCTTTCCAATTGAAAATTTTGAATTTCTTGATGAACAAAGGAAGTGCAATGGAGTTTTAGCAAAGAATTTCCATGCTAGAACCGAGCCCCACGAACCGACTTGCCTGAAAAATCGAGAGCTTAAATCTTACAATGTTCTGATCAATTGTCTTAATTTAGAAATAACTTTAATTATGTGACAATAATACTGAGTGATATTTGACAATCTAATGTCAAAATTCTATATTTTTCCTATATATAAACATTCAATTTATCATCTTATTTCATGGATTTGACCGCATGCATGCATATAAACATATTAATCTACGCTATTATTTCTCTTTAGGATATAATGGCGTAGCATTCTTACTTAGCGAAAACGATGTTAGAAGCAACAGTGACGTGACTATCTTGGAGTTTGCTCTTCGGAGATTTTTGCTCATAAAAATTAGTAGTTATCATGGCCGTTTATGTAACTTGTGAAATGATTCTTCGTCTCCTCAAGTTCACGTAATAAAAAATGTCACGCGTCTCAAAATAAATTTATTGGATTTTTATTTACTGATCGTGATTATTAGGAGGCTAAGCCTAGGGATGTCAGAAACACCTACCCGTGGGAACTTGTCCGATCCGACTCCATGGATTGGCATTCAAAACGTGGTTGAGTGGGTTTCAGGACTGGGTCCAGTTTGTACTCGAAATTTTTAGCGGCTTGTTGAGCGGGTATAATGTTAGGTATACTTAAACATGACGAGAACCCAAATAAAATAGACGTATAAAATGTATTATTAATATATATGTTATGGAGTATTATAGCTTTCAAACATAATGTTTTGTAGGAATGAGGGTGGGTTCAGGTACCGAAGGATATACCTGAGTAGCCATGGGAAAGGTTACGGGAACCCAATTTCCAAGCCCGGGTAGGTCTGGGTCGGGTTTCGATGACTATTTTGGAGGTTCAGGCTCAAGTTGGAATAGGAAAATTCAATCCCATCAGAACTATTGTCATCCCCAAGTAAGTGCAACTAAAGAATAGCGAAAAAAATGAGTTTTGGGTTTTTTTTTTTTTTCAATTCATTAGAAGACTCATGTCTTAAGTTGCAAACTTGAGATTAATTTTTTCATTTCTTATAAATATAACATCTCTTTTGGGAATAATGTCAACCCAAAACTTTTACAATAAAGATATAAGTTCTGATCACCTTAAGACAATGTCGCATTCTTTGAATTTATGCGAGAAGTGAATTCCAATAAAATATTTTCTCTTCAATTTAGCTGTTCTGATTGCCATATTGGTGGCACTGTCTGGTCAAACGAGATATTACAGTTATGCTTCATCGATAATTGCTATGTTTCCTGATGTAGCATCAATATAGACTCGATGTAAATTTTGCAATTGAACATTTAGGGAATACATACTTTTCAATATATATATATATATATATATATATATATATATAAAGCCGTTACGTGTATACTGCGTATATTACCTTTAAAGGCCAAAACTAGTTCATTTTGACCACTGAATGGTTGCTTGACCACAGTAATATACGACCAAGACCAATCCCGACAATCTCTCTGAATGCGGATCCAGTTGTATAAATCAGGGGCCGCATTCATTTACCGAACATGTCAAGACAAAGCCTTTCTTATATCCGCATCAGATCATCAAACTGTTCCGCAATCACCATAGGGAGCCATTAGCCAATAAGAATCAGTTTCTTTCTACACATTACACACACATATACACTCCACATACCCACAAAATTTTGTTGTATTAGAGCCCTCCTCCTTTGATGGATGATATAGAGATTCCGGAGTTCTTCATCTGCCCAATATCTCTCCAAATAATGAGAGACCCAGTAACGGCCATAACCGGCATAACCTACGACCGTGAAAGCATCGAGCATTGGCTATTCGCGGGCAAGCACACAACCTGTCCGGTCACCAAGCTACCGTTGCCAGTAGACTCCGATCTAATCCCAAACCACATGTTACGCAGACTGATTCAAGCATGGTGCACGGAGAATGCGTCGCGCGGCATTGAACGAATCCCAACCCCGAAGCCTTGCCTCGACAAGTTCCATGTCATGGAACTCGTCAAAGACTTTTGGCTGCCCGACTTGCAAATGGGTACTCTTAGAAAATTGGAATTGTTGGCTGCCGAGAATGAAAGGAACAGAAAGTACATGGCTGAAGCTAGGGTGCCTAAGGCTGTGCTGTCATTCGTGTTAACATGTTTTAAGAATGGCCAGATTGCTGGTCTACCAGCGGCGCTTAGTATTCTTTGCTATGTCCGAATTCCTGCCAGCGAATCGGCGATGCTTCTTGCTGAGAACGATCAGATTATAGATTCCTTGACGTGGGTTTTAGGTTGCAATATCGACAATCATGTAGCTGTTAAGTCTAACGCGTTTTTAGTGCTGAAACTACTCCTGGAAGATGTGAGCTCTCCTGTGCTGGAAAGTCTAAAGCCTATATTTTTTAACCGGATTGTTTGTGCTCTCAGAGAGAAGCTCACTCAACAAGGCGTCAACACCGCTTTGCAAGTGTTATCACATACTTGTACCTTGGGAAGAAATCGAAAAATGATGGTGGAAGCTGGTGCAGTGTTTGAACTCATAGAGCTGGAAGTGGGAACACCCAAAAAGAGAACCACAGAGCTGATTTTGGGTATCCTATTTCAAATCTGTTCGTGTGCTGATGGAAGAGCTCAGTTCTTGGGTCACAGAGGTGGCATTGCTGTGGTTGCAAAGAGGATCTTGACGGTTTCGCCCGCCGCGGACGATCTGGCGATTCTAATCCTTTCGATGCTGTGCAAGTTCTCAGGAACAAGCATGGTTTTACAAGAAATGTTGGATGTTAAAGCTGTGTCAAAGCTTTGTCTGTTGCTCCAATCTGACTCTGCACCTTACTTGAAGGAAAAAGCCAGGGAGATCCTTAGATCACATTCTGATGAGTGGAGGAACTCTCCTTGCATTGATGCTTCTTTCTTGACAAGGTAGCCTAGCCTAGATTGACGCATTAACTTGCAAGTCTCTCTAGCTACCTGTTTTTCAAAGAGAATTTCATTAATTGATGGGATCTTTCTTTTCATGCCCTGAGAATAGGTCGACTTTGAATCATAAAATTCTTGACCCATTAACCAATCAAGCTACGCTAGTTGAGGAGAATAGTAAAAATCTTTGTAGTGATTGCAAAATGTTCACAAAATATTAATTTTAATTCCAATGTTCAAAAAAATAAAAATAAATAAAAATCTGAACGGAGTTAACTAATTGCTTTATAGGTGGGTTTCTGTGGTTCATTAAACTACAATTGCCATGTGATACACATCCACAAGCATGTCAGATAAATTTCAACTCATCAGTATACCTAATTGTACTGGTAACAAAGATTTTTTTTTTCCATGAAAACGGTGAAAGTTTCGGTGATGACACTTTTTGTATATAGAAAATATAGATATGGCCCTTCATTTACTTTACTGCAACCATTGTTATCAATTATTATTATTTTTTTTAAAAGGGACATTTAAACATAGGCAGAAGGGAGGGCCGAATAAATAAAAATACAGCTCTCTACGGATCTTGACAAACCAACCATTATTTTTAGCAGAGAATAATTGTAATCGAATCCAAGAGATTAATTCGGACCCACAAGCGCAATGCCGTTATGCAAGGCTCGATATTGGTCCAGAGTCCTTAAAAAATAAAAGCTGCACCAGTTCCCCTCCTTCACTCCCACCAGTTACTTTTTTTCCTATTATTATTTCAAAGTTTTAAAGCCAACAAACTGCAGATCAGAGTGGCCGCTCTCTTGCTACGGGAAAAATTGTTATCTTTTTCTTGTTCCAATCTTTCACAAAGACTTTATATATATATTGTTTTATTTGCGTATGCCATTGCAACAAGCAGTGAATAACAAATTGTTACTAGCTGAAGTCCCACGGCATGTACCAAAACAATTTTTCCGTGTACCGTCTGTATTTTGCTTTGCTTCTCAATAATGGATAATTATTGGTAAAAACAAATTGTACAATATTTACACACCAGTGTGCCTTACGCGTTTTACTAAATTAGCTCGGTTGGTTGACGTTTATTATTTCTTATTTTTTTAATGAAGAAATTTATTAACTATAAATTACATAACAGAATAATTCGTGTTAGTGGATATTCCTTAAAAAACTTTGATTGGTTGATGATTTTTCGGTGGGTCAAAAGAGCACATGAACATGCTGGGCTCAGGCTACGATGAATTCAAAGATGGGCAACAAGACAAAAGTAACAATGCCTTTTGATCTGAAAAGCACAATTTCTTTGTTTGTTTGTTTGTTTTTATTTTTTAACCTTCCTATCGGGTGTTTGAGATTCAGAAAGGTGTGAACTTGTTGGTGAAATGTGTTTGTTATCTAAAAGTTTTACTGACCTGAAGAGGCATATCATTAAATATGCAAGCTATAGATGAATAGAGCTATTTTAGTATGCCATTCAAACATCTGAATATTGACTTTGGTAATTTTGGGCAAAAAAGAAGTAAATTTTCCAGGTTTTTTACGTATTTTATGTATACATTTTCTTTTTTCTATACAGAAGATGTGAAATTAAGACGCCCATTTTTCCATTAGGAATGACCATCTTTAATTTGATCAAGTCCCGCTATAATCCAAGTTCAAAGTCTTGTCGTTATAATTTGACCAATGCTTTGCGTCGTTGCTGCAACTGTTTGGTAATTCAGTGGACAAAGTAATTTATATGAAACTTACCCGACCACATTAGTTTAATTAACATGTGACAAATAGTAGTTTTCTGATTCCTTTTCTATTGCAATCGACGTTTGACAGTGGAAATAATAAAGCAATGAATCCCCCGCCCAATCATCGTTTGTCCTTTTTTTTTTTTTTTGGGTCTAAGTCCAATTATCATTTTTACATGCTTTTCAAAAGCAACTTTAGGGTATTTTACGAGCCCACCTTTATTCATAAAAAGTGGCTATGGCCCTCTTTGCACGGTATCCCGGATCATTGAATGCAAACATTGAACGACATTTAGCAAGTAAATCCATTTTCAATGATATCAAGTATGATTATGTCCTATTGTTAATGAATTCTGAGAAAGAAATCCGTCCTTTAAGAAACGGGATTAAGTTCATATTTCCATCACATTTTTAGAGTATTAAATTTCACGTTATTAAAGTATACAATTTTAATATGATTTATAACATTTATAATTTTATTTATTTATTAATTGGACTTTTTATATAGGCATGAAGTCTTGAAATGTTATTTGACAATGTTATGTCGCCCCACAATCCTTAAAAAAAAAAAAAAAGTAATTATTTCATTTTTGCCTCAATTTAATTTTTCATTTATAAGTGGGTTTCACTTTCTGATGGACATTAGCTGTTTTATCCAAAATCTGCAATTCTACAAATGTATCAAGGTCAAATCTTATTGGGCATAAGCGTGTGAAATTAGACACCTAAAAGGGTTTGAAATTCTGTTTCTTTTTATTTTAAAGTTGTTCTGACCACGAACATGTAATATTATGCTACAGTTTGTGTGTTCATCCCTCCATTTTCAGTTGAAAAAATTGCAAGTTCAGAGAAACTAAACTGCTTTCGGTATTTAACTCAAACTCGGGCCTAATTAATCCATAACTTAGAAGGAAAAAAAAAAAAAAACGAGTGAACTTATCCCAAAAAGATGTGCAACACAAAGAAATTGTTGTGACGTTGATTATTATTGGTCCCCAAACCAACGCTTGTGCATGTAATTACCATGTGCACCAGCTACTTTATCACAATGGAGATAAATAACTTTCGTGGATCGAACTATTAGTTAGAACCAAATCTTAATCCTTAAATTAATATTCAATTTAGTGGTCGTTGGCAAGAAGACAACTATGAATCCAATTTGTACTTCCCATTGTTTCTTAATAGGCTTAACAGGGAAAGTCAACCGTTATTCTGTAAATGGGAACTTACGTATTTATGGCAATTGGAATTTGAATTTTCATTCCGCAATCTCGAGGGTCAACCCATCCGGATACATTTAACCACAATGCCAACGTAATTAGATGTCATGCAAAAATTCAGTTTTCTCCTTCTTATTATGTTAAATAAATATATATCCTGAAAATTTATTCTTTTGACAGGATACAATTTTCTCAAAAAAAAAAAAAATTATTTTTCTTAATCCTAAGGCATAAAAGAAAGATTAATCATGTTAATTATTACCATGAGATGCATTTATGTTAATTATTCTTTCAATCACTAAACTATTTTCTTTATATAAAAAGTGAACAATTAATTAGGCAAAAGTTAGTCTGAAAAGAAATGATTTCATTTATGACCAGAAAAAAGAAGAAGAAGAAGAAGAAGAAATGATTTCGTTCGGTTTTACTGGCCGCTTTTTTCTGAATAGGTTGGAAAACGAGCTTAGGCGCGGCAGACAAACATTTTGTGGATAAGAAGACTTGTCAACTCACCTGCAAATTAATTGCATCTGCACAATTAAAAGTCTCCATTAATTCCAACGAGGCCACGATGAGATCCTTGATAGGTGGCGGTCGATTCAAGGGTTGACTTTACAAATAATAAACCAACTCTCTTATATTCTTTGCCTTTTCTTCTCTTTTTCCTTTTGTTTTGTTTTTTCTTCAATCTTTAAGTGCATTTATTACCAAATTACTTGCTTCAATGTAGAGCATTTGCATGAACTAATTTCATTATATAAAATTTCTCAGTGCGGTTGAATAAAATAAAATCTCAAACCTCTCACTTTGAGATTGATTTTTTTTTTTTTAAAAAAAAAAAACTTACAAATTTCCAACAATCCCTGAAGATTAAAAATGGAGATTTTTTTTTTTTTTTATGAGCCACCAATATGGCAGAAGGAAGGCGAGGGAACCCAAGGGATATGGGTACGAAGTTTACACACGGCTCTTTTCTCTCTCGAGTCTTGCAAAATTAAGAAACGTGGCTATAAATAATGGAGGATGAAGAAGGATAGCTGTATAAGTAAAGGTCTCCCGGCCTTAATAAAATTTGCTTCAATTAACGCATTTTTCTAGAGTCTCCGTCGTGTTGGCTTTGGCGGCATTGATTGATGCTTTTGCAAGCGTGGGGTAACTTATTGCCGACTGTTGGATTAGGATTCGAAATGGTGGAAAATTAAACACCTCCATCCCATTACTGCTGACTTATAAAGATCGATGAAAAAAAGGCACGTGAATTATATTCACACAGCCGACGACCCTTTTTAGACGCATCACACTCACACCAATTTTTTTTTTTAAAAAAATAAAAATAAAATTTTATTTGTCCATTTGTTATTAGCCCTTTTTTTTCATATTTTTTCATTCTTTTTTTTGAAAAAAATGTCTGAGATAGTCAGGATTGGATAATAATAAGTTCCATAGAATCCAAATGGGTTGATTTTTGATTGATTCAAATAAAATTTTAACTATTATTTTTTATCTATTCAACTTTAGGTGGTAACGTGCTCTATAACTATTAAACAAAAACGCCTGAATCTCAGATCTCATATGCCATCCGACCCGTTCAAGTATTAGTAGCCTAACAATCATATTTTATTTCTTAAAATTTATGGCTCCATAGAGTCAGATCCCAGCCCAATGAACGTCTTGCTATGCTTGAAATCTAAGCGCACCCCCCCTCCTTCCCCTCCGCAGCCAACGAATTCCTCTTTGAGATCAATAGTCAATGAACAAATCATGTGGATGTGGTGCAGCAACATCCATTGAACCAAATTAAGCTACAGTGTACTTTGCTCAAAAACTCAAAATTCATTGCTAATCATACCCAAAACCAAATTAAAGAAGAAAAATAAGCTGAAAGCTACAGGGCAGTATTAGTGACAGTGAAGGGCAACAACCATTCATGGCGACAGGTGTGTAGGAGCCACGGAGTGAAGGCAGCGGCTAGGAATTTGCAAGCATAAATGCCCATTGTCTTTTTGTCGGCTCGCGCGCCCATACATGCCAGTTAAGTCTTAGTCAGAATAATGAATAAAACACATGGTTGACAGAGAATAAGAATGGGAAAACCAAAGCGCAACCAATGTACAAGCTGAGAGAGAAACAGTGAAAGAGGTGGGTATGACTTTTCCAAGCAATTGAAGGGCTCAACCGCTCAAGGATGTCAAACTTTACCGAGTCCTTTATGTGTTGGGTGCTGCAACTCCTAACGTCTAAGTTTTAAAAATATATATTTAATTTAATTAATTTTTTAATAAAAAAATATAAGTTAATTAACTTAATATTAAATGAGAAAAAAATAAAAAATATGAGTAAAATTCAATGAAAATCAATAAATAAATATATAGGTAGTTGAAATTGATAAATTTATTATGCTAAAAATAAATAAATAAATCTAATAATTACTTTATTCTATGAGTTAAATTATTAAAACGTTGCGGCCTTTTAATTTTCTTCGTTCCTATCATTTTCTGGCTGTATCGTGTTTCCGTGTTTTGACTTTGAACATCTCCATTCCTACCCGCACGTATAAAACACTGCACCCTCTTTTACAAACTTCGCAAATTCAAACCGATTCACTACTGCCAGCAGCTTAAAACATCTAAAAGCTCAAGATTTCCAATACTTCTTGTATTTTGAAGCCAGCCTTTTTAAGAACTCTCATTTTTCATCTGGGTTTTCTCGAAATCCCTTTGTTTTAGCTTAGTCAAGTTAGCAAATCCATCTATTTTCAATTGTTTAGATCTATATTGGGGCTTTAGAGATGGAAGAGATTGATATTCCCTCATATTTTCTCTGCCCAATTTCTTTGCAAATCATGAAGGACCCAGTTATCGTTTCAACTGGAATAACATACGACCGGGACAGCATTGAGGAATGGTTTTTCACAAGCAAGAACAATACGTGTCCAGTAACAAAACAGGTCATCTCGGAGTGTGATCTAACGCCAAACCACACGCTTCGCCGTTTGATGCAATCTTGGTGCACCCTCAATGCTTCTTATGGCATTGAGAGAATCCCAACCCCGAAGCCTGCGACGAACAGAGCACAGATTGCCAAGCTCCTCAACGATGCCAAATCACCACAGCAGCAGATAAAGTGTTTGAGGAAGCTGCGCTCGATAGCTAACGAGAACAGCACAAACAAAAGGTGCATGGAGGCTACGGGTGCTGTGGAGTTCTTGGCCTCGCTTGTGAGCAAGTTTAGCTCCTTATCATTTGAGGAATCATCAGATCATGACGGGTTTGAGATTGCAAGACCAAGTGATGAGGCCTTAAGCATTCTCCACAGCCTCCAGATATCAGATTCCGCACTCAAGAACCTTGCAATGAAGAATAATGGAGAATTCATTCATTCCTTAACGAGAGTCATGCAACGCGACAGCTACGAGTCTCTGGCTTATGCAGTTTTATTGTTGAAATCTGTTCTTGAAGTAGCTGATCCAATGACGCTCATCAGCTTGAGAACCGAGCTCTTTGTCGAAATAATCCAAGTTTTGCGAGATCAGATCTCTCAGCAAGCCTCAAAAGCCGCATTGCAGCTATTGATCAATATATGTCCATGGGGGAAAAACAGAATCAAAGCAGTTGAAGGAGGCGCGGTCTGGGTTTTGATTGATCTCCTCATGGACTCAACCGAGAGAAGAATATGCGAGATGGTGCTACATATTCTGGATTTGCTGACCCAATGCGCAGAAGGAAGAGCCGAACTGTTAAGGCACGCAGCCGGGCTAGCGGTTGTTTCAAAGAAGATACTAAGGGTCTCTCAGGTGACAAATGAGAAGGCATTGAGGATCCTCCTGTCCATTTCCAAGTTCTCAGCAACCCCTTTTGTGCTTCACGAGATGTTGCAGATTGGAGTTGTGTCCAAGATGTGTTTGGTGCTTCAAATGGAAGGCAACAGCAAGACTAAAGACAAAGCCAGAGAGATGCTTAAATTGCATGCTGCAGTTTGGAAGAACTCTTCTTGCGTACCAGCGACTCTGCTTTCTTCGTGCCCATCTTAATCAATTATCCCATTTTCATTATACTCGTCTTTCTAAAATGTACATAATTAATGGACGTCGCTGCATGAATTAGAAATCAGGATATGGGTACGTGTGGACAACATTAAATTGATGGCGTCCACCATTTCATGTTCAAAGGCCAGAAGTAGAACTTTCTGAGTTTTCCACCTTAATGAAATTAGTGATTTGAGATCGTTTCAAGTCACAACAAGTCAATATATAACGCTTTTGCAATCGAAATTCTTGCTCGATGTTTTTTGTTTCTCATATGCATGGCCGAGAAAAGTTAGGAGGGGGGGTAGTAATGATAGTGGGAAATTTTTTTCAGGTGAATCTTGCCCATGAACTTGGCCATAGACCTAGCAATTGGCAAATGAGACTATCATGTTCACGGAGAAGCCAATATGGTAAAAATTATTAGGCCTAAAGCAGATTCTTTTGTCTTTGTTTCAATCCGGGTACCTAGTTTACTCGTGACTTGGCGGGAGACTGAAGGCATTGCTCAATAACGTACCATTCTAGTCGACACATATGGCTGTGCTAAACTACGTGTGCTTGATTATGCCCTTGCTAGTTTATATCAATTGTTCATTCAGTAACAAAAACATTCCATCTCAGTATTGTTGTCTTATAGATCCAATTGTATTGCCAGTCCTTCTTAATCCAAATATGTTACCCCACCTGGAAATTTTATGAACCTGTTTTTAAATATTTGATTAAGGGGTATAAAACTCCACCTGAGATAGAGGCAAAATGGGCAATCTGTAATTGTTATAATTTAAAAAAGTTAAAAAGAAAAATGAGATAATTACGGAATAGGTATTCAATTATTATTATTATAAAAAAAAATGTTAAATATAATCGACGGTTATAATAAATTGATATTTGTTTTGTATCTGTTTTATATATCTTCCTAATAAAATTCCTGATAGAATACCATTGGCATCTGTGCAAATATTGTGTGCTCTGATTCAACTGGCAAGGATCCATCTTTGAATCTGAACGCTTCTTCCCCTGGTCGCATGAGGTCAATTTAATCAACATTTACGTTTTATTTGTCTGGGGAAGAATCACATATGATGAAGGTCAATACTGAACGTAGCAACTACAGTGGTAAACGATCTAGAATTTTCATTAATTTTCTAGATTTTAATAGGCCCTTATATATGTTTCTAATACTGGAGATATTCGGTTTAGGGGGAAAAAAAAAACATCATATGAATATTATTTGTCAAAAACAGCGTATGTTAGCTGGCTGTTTACGATTTTAGCCGAAAATTGAATTAGATACTCGAAAATTTTTGAATTCTAGCATCTAAATCTGGTCAAATCCGGAGCCCCGGTCAATCATGTCCATGTATAGCAAGACATATCTTCCACATATGATAAGGGCACCACAGCCTGTCGATTTAAAATCCCCCAGCTTGCTACGTTGTGTGTTAGACCTTAATTTTGTTATAAATGTAGACCTTAATTTCTCTCTCTCATTCTTTAATGTAATATTAGATCCTAACAAAGATTTTTTAATTTAATTCACATAAAATGTGAGTTAAATTAACTCAATTTTAAACATAAATAAAAAAAGTTAAATGGGTTTAATTGAAATAAAAAATAATTTAAAAAATTATGTGGCATATATATATATATATATTACACATTGAAAACTATAAATAAAAAAATAAAAAATAAAAAAAGTAAGTACCAGACTAATAAGCCGAACACAAGCACGTTTTTCCCGGCATTTCATTAGGGTTAAGCCTAGAGGGTTGTCATGTCAGTGGTCCTTTAAACTTAGCCCTACCGTTTCAGTCGATCCATCATTTCATTGAATATAATACTAACTTAGATACACAAATTTTAATAATAATATACACGCAAGCAGATATACTAAGGAGTTGTGGAAATTCATAGACTTTTTTTTTTTTTTGTTAATTTTAATCAAATTTGTACACCTGTTTAATATGTCCTAAAAGTCTGCAGTCTCGACTGTCCTAGATGATTCTCGTGCTTGTGGGAGTCAAGCTTCTTGGATCAGGGGCGGCTCTGAGGTCACGCAGTGTGCAATGGTAAAATTTTAGGCGCAACCAAGTGACTGAAAGGATTAACTTTGCCGGCCAACAACCTTCTGAAAGGAAAGGAAGCAAAGAATATTATTATATGACAGAGGTTTGAATTTGATCGTTCAAAGATTCTGGCGTGGCAATCACGACCGAGGACCAACTCACAACCTGTGTGGTTCACAAAATTTGAACTAGTTGACGAGAGACTTTTTACGAATCAAAGGCATGCTCATTGAATAAATTGTATAATAGAAATTTTATTTTTTTATTTTTAAAAATAAATTGATTATTTGTTATATCCATTGCTTAACTATTTTCACATAATTTATATTATATTCAATGCAAATATTTATGAACATATGATATAATTTTTAATCTATAAAATGACTGTTTCTTTTATATATAAAAAAATCATAATATATATCAGTCTTATGATTTAATTATTTTCGAATTTCAAGTATAACACTCATTTGTTATTTTAATTATTATTTAGCTAATAAAATATTTCTTGAATGGCGCAGAACAACACGGGAATGAAATTTAGTGGACTCAGATGGCTAAGCCATAAAACCTAGAATTAATCTCGAGCACGTCATACATATATTCTGTTCTCCAGTCCAAACTTGAATTTCATCAATAGCCTCAACCTAACTTAATCTCATCCATTAATCTAAACGATACGGTGTTATCGAAAGATTAAAGTAGTGCAAAGGTAAAGGACAAGAACTCTCAATAGGGAGGTCCTGTTTCTTTTCTGGTAAAGTTCCAGTTTCTTTGCTTCTTTTTCTTTGTTTCCTTTGCTCCGATTCTCTCTTTTTTTCCTTCAGCTTACGTCCAGTTTGAGCCTGGGCGACTCAAATGGACTCCAATTATCAAAGAATAGACGGGGATCATCTCGAGTATGAGCCTTTGAGGTCCAATCACTGGTGGCTGTTGGGGTCACTTGCAGCGTAAATCATCTCTTATTTACCCAATAAGGGTCAGTGGAACTGGGCCAATGGGCCCACAACGAAAAGAAGGTGCTACAGAATGAGAGAAGGCCTGCTAGAAGAGGGCCCACAGCTCGATTCGGCCCATATTCCTCGGGTTCTTTTGGATCTTCAGGTTTGAATTTTGAAAGAGCATTGCCGGGAGTCTTTGGGCTTCGTGGGTTGGATCCATTAAGAACGAAACGGGTCAAAAGTCACGAGTTGTCCGTTTACATTTGACAACACGACAAGCTTTGTTTCGTCCCATCAAAGATTCGACGCCGAAGGCAAAAAGAGGGAGAAAACAGAAAGAGATCCGATCAACCAAAGACCCCTCCCCCTCGAGCTGAGTGAGTTGGTGAGGGAGTGACTCGGTTCTTTCTACCTACGGATGGATCCGGCGAGGACGCCGCTCGGAAAAATGCTATTGGAGGAGATCACTCCGGTGGTCATGGTCCTACGTACGCCACTCGTCGAAGAATCCTGCCTCAAGAACGGCCTGTCCTTCATCGAAATGCTTAGCCCCTTCTGTAACTTCACCAACATCGATGGTTTGCCTCTTAATCCCCTCTCTCTCTCTCTCCCTGCCTTTCCTCTCTCTTCGCATAATTTTTCCTATAATTATGTACTTATATGTGTAGCTATAGGTGCCGGTGAGGTGGATTAGGAAGGGAAAGTTTGAGGAATCTTTCTTTTCTTGTGTGAGTCTTGTGATTGGTTTTTGTCCGGTTGTTCAATGCAGTGCCTGTGCGGACGTCAAGTGACCAGCCCTACAGGCTCCAGAAGTTCAAGTTGAGGTTATTCTACGAGTCGGACATTAGGCAGCCGGATCTCGAGGTAAATGCTATGTTTGCACATGGAGTTTGAATTTTGAGCTCTTGTTGATTTGAAATACTAACAGAGTAACAAATGTTTGAATAATGGACTAGAAATCCTGAGACTTAATATTTGTCTGTATCGCTTATGCTAGGTGAAACTTGCTGGGTTATAGATGTGCTGTCATTTTGGACTTTGTAGTACCTAAAAATATCCGATGTATGCATAAATCAATGGGCTTTGCATTTAGTTGAATTGACTCATGTGACTCTGACAGTCAAGTTCTAGGAAGCATAAGATGGCAATGCTAATGGAAAAATTTGAGTATCTCTTCTATTTGTCCAACTTGTTAGTGTAAAGCGAGGTCTTCAGCAATCTTGTATTTAGTTAAGAATTACAATGGACATGTCGGGCAATATTGGAGGAATAGTCAATTTACCATCATTTGTCTAAATATGCTATGCCGGCATCAAATTTTGATCTATAAACTGAGAAATGGAGAAAATTGGCATTTTTGGGTGTAGGTGCACCATACTTTTCAGCAGTGCCTCTGCTGCAGAAGCCAAATTTATTATTTTGGGTTTTCACTTTGGCATCAGTAATTCTTTTTTCGTGGTTTGACAATGATTTTGGTTCAACTAGATAGCAAAGGAGCGATTGAAGAAGGTTATCACCCAGGCTGGAGAAAAAGATCACTCTGAATTGTCCTCAGACCCACCTCATATTAGCAATGAACTTGCTAGTAAGTTCTTCCTGTAGTATGTGCATTGAGCATGCATGTGAACACACACGCAGAAAATGCACACTTGCACATTTATAAATCTTCAAATTTTTTTTCCTGTTATTGATATGATGTATGCTACATTTATGTTTCTAGTGAAACATCAATCATGCTTTCAACCCAATTTTGCAAATAAATTTTATTATTTATCTCACTTAGAGTGATTTGTTGGCAGTAATTTTCATATTCAAGCTTTGTTTGAAGTGGCTCTGTGGTGTCTTTTCCCCGTTTATTTGAATTGAAGAAGTTCTTATAATTTTTTTATATTAAGATTTCTATACCATTCTCTATTGGAGATTTGAACTTGTGATCTTAGCTCATACATGTGATTTGTAATCTGTGCAGAATCTGGGTCTGAAATTTGGCCTTCATGGTTTGAATTTATCAATAAGGAGCTCATGCATATGGTATCCTTTTCAGAACACGAAGCTTTTGACCATCCTGTGGCATGTAAGTTTTGAAAATCATTGGAAATTTGTATTAGTTCTTGACCTGCCTGTATTTGTTTTCATGAAACTTGACAATTTCTGTCCATTTCTTTTATGGCATGATACATGTTAGAAGTTTTGTTTGTCAGTAAATATTTCTGTAAATGTCATTTGCACTCGTATCAGATTAAACTTCACATTGATGTGCAGGCCTTTTGGTTGTTTCTTCTGAGGATGAAGAACCTATCAACAAATTTGTAGACCTCTTCAACTCTAATAAGTTGCCAGCTCTTCTTAATGATGGTGCCATGGACCCAAAGATTCTGAAATATTATTTGTTGGTACACAATAATCAGGATGGCTCCTCAGAGAAGTATATTTTCTTTTAGTTATGGTTGTGTTTTTGTTCTTTCAGTTCTAGTTATGTTAGAATGCTTTATATTTCTTAATTATAACCATGAAAATTAACTAATGGTAATTGTCCTAATGGATGTAGCCACATGGCTGATGATTTAGTAATACAAGCTCTCCCTCTACCTCTGAAGCGTATTCCTTGGCAGCTCATGTTTTAAATTAAGGTTGATATGGTTGGTTGAGGGACCTGCAAATGACAAAACACATGAAACCAGTTAATTATACCATAATATACAGAGAAAGAGGGGAAAAAAAAGTAAGAGACCAGAAGCAAGCTAGTGGGACAAAAGGTTAAACATAGGTAGGCTCAAGTTATATAATATTTAGCTCAAAAGGACCCTTTGCAAAGGTGAGGAAAACTAATGGACAAGAGAGATATCAAGGGAATTGTGCAGGAAGGAATGTCCTATGAACTAAATGGCTTCTTGTTTGTTAATTGTTATTGATTACTATTTGGAGATATACATATGTTGTTGCTGCTGTCACCAATCATTGTAAAATACTTTTTTTTTCATTAAAAGAAACATTTTTCCACTTAGAAATTTCAAATGTTTTATTTTTTCGCATGGTGAATTCCAACGAGGGATGTTAGGGTTCTGTTATCTATTAGGAATATGCTTAAAAGAATATACTATTTTCGGTCTTTACATCATACAAAAATCAGTTTTGCATTTGTTTTTTCGTAGTTCTTTTGATGATATGTTATTATCCCGCGTTTGTGTAATTAAGTTTCACTTGGCATGACTTAACCTAGAACTATACAATTTCATATTTGACTCTATAGCTGCTCCTTTCAACTTTTGCTTTTAAGAGACCACTCATCTTGCTAATTTCTGCAAAAAATTATCACCATTGCTAAATTTCTGTGTGCCACTTATAAAATTTTAGTTTTTAGCATCTCTGTTGTATTAGCTACCTTATTTCATTAAGTTTTGCTATTTCTTTATTTTGATGTGGTCCCTACCTCCTGACTTGTTATGCCGTGGGTTTTTTAATATCATTCCTTTGTTTGCAGGGCAACAAAAATCTTGACAGACATGAAAAATACGTTTGTTTCACACGACTGTAAAGTGCTTTGCATTAATTCTTCTCAAGAGGGGCAGACAGAACATGATGAAAACCTTTGGGCTCATTTTGTACGATATCTTTAATTACTCTTATTTTTCATGCAACCATATTAGTTTATAATTCCTATTTTTACTTCATTTTTGCTATTTGATAAATGTCATTCATAATCTTTGCCTTGGTTATTGTGCAAATTCAGTGCTAATGCTGCCATTTTTTACTTATGTGACAGAGATCTGATCCTTCACATAGTCAGCATCTAGGTCGTTTCCTCAACATTGATGATATTAGTGAGGTGAATTGCATTTCAGCACCAAAGGCTCATTATTTGTTGCTGACGCCAATTAAATTTGGGATTGAAACTTTGTTGTTGTTGTTGTTCCTTTCTGGATTGTTGTTGATCATATCAAACCTGTGCAATCTGGGACCAGATGAAGGATCTGATGCAAGAAATGACATCTAAACACATAATTCCTTACATGGAGCAAAAAGTCCGTGTCCTCAATCAGCAGGTCACTTAATCCTTCTTTTATTTCCTTAACTTTGTACATGAGGCTTTTTACCTTTATACTGTTCTGATTGTACTTCTTTTATGTGTTTTTACTTTCTCTACTGTTTTTCCCCTTGTCATGTCCATCTGAATTGTTGTTAGGTTTCTGCTACAAGGAAAGGTTTCAGAAACCAGATTAAAAACTTATGGTGGAGAAAAGGAAAAGAAGAGACAACAGATTCTTCCAATGGCTTGATGTGTGTTGCTCAAGATATCATCTTATTGTCTTCTCACAGCTTACTTCTTATCTTTCTTTATTTCTTTCTAATTTAGGGTTTGCATTCACTGTTGAAGGTATACCTTTAGCTCTATTGAGTCTCAGATTAGAGTTTTGGGTGACTATGCCTTCATGCTACGAGATTATGAACTTGCGCTGTCGAACTATCGCCTTATTTCCACAGATTACAAGCTTGATAAAGCTTGGAAGCGCTATGCTGGCGTGCAGGTACTTTCATATGTTGGCTCTTTTAACTGTTGTCTTATGTGGTGCATTTTGCTAGTCGTTCACTATTGTATAATATGTTGAAAGTTGCAAGGCTTGGATAACAGAAATAACATGTTTTGGAGAGAATGGAGTGGTATAGTTATTTATGTGGTCGCTTTTTTCTGTATATTTTAGTGTGTATTGGTTTGTTGTTGAAAAATTTTGTGATAAACATTAAATGGAACGCCAGCTTAGCAAAGGTTTTAGCTTTTGATGGATATATATTACTTTAGTAATTTTTGTGGTTGTTCTCTGTTGCTTAAACTTTTTGGTTTCAACTAATAAGGTTGATTCACTAACTTGAATATTCCAGTGTTCAAATATCTATCTAAGTACTGAAAAAAACACTGTGTTGACGAAGTGGTTTCTTTATTTGCTTGAAGCTCTATATCTGTCCTTATGGAGATTGTTAGATTGTATATTCTTACAATACATGGTTAATCATCAACCCTTGCAGTATCCCTAAGTGTCTATTAATTCATACAGGAAATGATGGGGCTGGCATACTTCATGTCAGATCAATCGAGAAAAGAAGCGGAGTACTGTATGGAAAATGCATTCACTACTTACTCAGTATGTATTTGTTTCTTGCTTGATGATATCTTGGTTAGTCTTTATTATTATGTTTTGTTACGTTGAACTTGGTGTTGTTTCAGAGAATTGGTTCAGGTGGTCTGCAAAATGCCACTCGCTGTGGTCTTTTGTGGGTAGAGATGTTAAAGGCAAGAGGACAATATAAAGAAGCTGCAACTGTTTACTTTCGCATTTGCAGTGAGGTGATGCTTATGCTGTCTGGGAACTCAAACCGATGAGGAGATTACTTTCTGTTTCTGAAAATTTTTTTCCTTTCCTTCTTATTTCTGTGGTTCTTCTTCCTCTCCTCTCTCTCTCTCTCTCTTTTGTACCCTCTCTGTGCATGTAAAGGAACCTTTGCATTCAGCTGTCATGCTTGAGCAAGCATCTTATTGCTACTTGCTGTCCCAACCACCCATGTTACACAAATATGGATTTCATCTTGTTCTTTCTGGAGATCTATATAGAAAATGTGATCAGGTACTTAGAGTAATGTGAATTTCTACCTACATCTTTCTATGTCTCTTCTTCTGTTGATTCTTCCATCCTTCTCTAGATTAAACATGCAGTTCGCACATATAAAAGTGCAACCTCAGTTTACAAAGGAACCAGATGGAATTACATCAATGATCATGTTCATTTCCGTATTGGCCAGTAAGTTGTTTCCTGTTGATACAGCTGGAGATTGCCTGATAAATATTGGTAGTCTAGAGGTTACAATTGAAAAGATTTTTTCCCAACATGTTTGATTCAGATGGTATGCTTTACTTGGGATGTATGATGTGGCTGTCAAACATATGTTGGAAATCCTGGCCTGTAGTCATCAATCCAAGACAATGCAGGAGTTATTCCTGAGAGACTTTCTTGAGGTTGTTCACTCGTGTGCTACCTTTTGTTTTCTTTCTTTCTTTCTTCATTGGATGTTGCTAGAAAGGGTGAACTTCAATGTCTTAGAACTGTCAAAGACTAACCCTTATCCTCCATGTGGCCTAATTTAGTAATTTGATTTGTATAGATCGAATTGGATTGTTGCATTTGTGATGCGATAACCCTTTTTATTCTCGATATCTTTATGAACAGTTTAAGTATCTTTGAATTGACTTGAAATGTTGATAGCCCTTGCCTGAGAGTTTAACCCATTCATAATATTGACTCATTTCACCTTTGCCCTGAGATTTTCATTGGGTTTGTTCTAAAGATAGCCCATGTATTTGATTAAGATCCTATTATATTGATTCAGTCCATTCTATTATCATTGGTGTTCTTTGACAGTGCTGAAATCCTGTTTTCTTCTTTCTGTTTTTGACAAATTACATCACTTTTATTCTTGTGTGTTGGTTCCACAGCAGAAATACTGAACTTGTTATCTTAGGTGAAGTAGTGGGAGTTGGCTTAGTTATTATGTGCAGGGTTTAAAGTGTGGACAAAAAAGCTGTTCACCATGCACTGCAGTTGAAATTCAATTATGGGAGCAGGGGAGTAAAAGAAATACTGAGGCTAAAAATTCTATAATTCGTTCAGTGTAATCGTAGAGTTGCACAAAGTCCCACATTTACCTTGATGTGTAACGAAAAGCAATGGTGGAGGAGCTTACAGACAGTAATAAATTACTTAATCTGAATCAAATGATTAGAACCTTGTGATTCTCACTAATTCAGGCAGTCGTCCATTGAAACATAAGCACCATTTTGTTTTCCCTTCTGTTTCTATTTTGGAAACTTTCTCCTGAATTTTACTACCTTATTTATGTTCAATGCAGAAAACAGGCAAGACATTTGAGGTATTGAAACTACAGTTGCCTGTCATCAAAATCTCATCACTTAAGGTCATTTTTGAAGACCATCGAACCTATGCATCACCTGCTGTGGTAAGTTGTGATTAGTTACCTTTTCCAATACTGTTGGCCCCTTTTGCTTATAGATTTGAGGATGCCACAGTCCCTACCCATCTCTTAATTTGTTAGTTGACTAAGTTATTTATATTGTACATCCATTTGCATTTGTATGTGCGATGCTCATATGTGAATGCCTCGAGTGCATGCTCATATGTGAATGCCTTGAGTGCATGCACATGCATGTGCAACCAGATGTTTGCACTTAGTTAAGTTTGGTCCTGATTACACTAGGTATGAAACATCTAGTTTTAGACCACTAACTTTACAGATTTTTTGTAAGTGCCCACATTGATGCAGTGTCCGGTGGGTGATGCACATGTTTGTGTGTCTGAGTGTTTGTCCTTACTTTAGTTGGGTTTATATTACAATAGGGGCAAAATGTCTGGTTTGCCACAGCTACTTGGTTGACTGGTTTATCTTGAATCATGATTATGCCCCAATTCTCCCAAGAGAGGATCCTGCAGGTCATTGGTTCTATTTTTTAAGTATCTGCTAACAGGTTATGCTTAGGTGCTTTCACAAACTAGTCATGGCTGGTCATATTTAGTGGTTGGCTAAGAAATGACATGTCTTTTGGTGCTGTGAACATCTGAAAAGTGAAGCAAATATTTTATTGATGTTGTGAATTTCTGAGCTATCAAATTTTAACTTGTATGGTTATAAATTTGCTTTTATTCCTCTGTTGATGAAAAAGACTGTTGAAAGTGGCTTAGATTAATTATAGTTGATCTGTTGTTCCTTTTGAACATTTCTAGACTGGTGTTAAGGAAGGTGTGTGGCGGTCATTGGAGGAGGACATGGTTCCATCATTGCCTACTGCCAGGACTAACTGGCTGGAAGTACAATCAAAGCTTCTCCCAAAAAGATACAAAGAATCAAATATTTGTGTGGCTGGAGGTATGAAGGTGATAGTATTTGACATAAAGTTGTGCTTTGAATATAGCCCAGTTGTTGATGACTCCTTATGTATGTTTTACAAAATATAGATGTCCTTTTTCTGGTTGAAGATTTTCAACTGGGTTCTAAAGGATTTTTTATATTGGTTTGGGTTCCCATTGTCTCATGGAGTCATGGTCACAGTAGCTGACAGTTTTATGTTGCTTGATTGGACTGATTTTGGCATACAATGTTATAAAGTGTTGCTGAGTGCTTGCTAGAATGCAAACTCATTTGGTGATTTATTTATTAGCTATTCACGTAATTCTCCTGCCCCAATTCTTACTCTGCTTGCCTCTCTGTTTTAGAAAGGAATATGTAGAAAAGGGGATTTTTCTTTTGCTTCACTATTCTGTAAGATGTTAACTACATTAGAACAGACATAAAGGGCAAAGGGGCCTTTGCAATACTAACACTATTCATATGTTTCCATATGCCTTTTACAGAAGCAATAAAGGTGGATATTATGTTTGAGAACCCTCTACAAGTACCTATTTCCATATCTAGTGTTTCTTTGATATGTGAGCTTTCTGAGGGATCAGATGAGGCAAAATCTGGTGAGCTACTTGAGGTCTTCCTTTTTATTTTGTCCTGGAAAAGTTAGTCAGCAAAAGTGGGTGATCAATATTTTAATGAAGGTGCAGATCCAGATAGCACATCCATTGAAACTTTGGATAAGGAAGAATTTAGAAAATCTGGGTATGTATGCAAAAACCGCTAGTTTTCTGTTTTTCTAAATTGTAAATTCATTTTCCATTTGGGAAAATCTTATTGTGTTGTGTCATTCTTTTTTCATTTTACAACTTTAAATTTGAATTTTGCTTCATGCTGGCAGAGATATGAAGTCAGCTGGTTCAACGTTTACCTTGTCTGAGGTCAACCTCTCCTTGGGAGGGCGTGAAACCAATTTGGTAAGCAATTTCCCTGGATCAAGGCTAAACTTATGAAGATCTGCTTTCTTGTTCAAATAACTAGAGTGGTTTCATTTATAAATGGCCTGTGTCCAATCTATGCACGGAAATGAATTAAGTTAATAGCATCCTGTGGACCTTTACCTTTGCACCATGTTATCTGTCAATCTTATGTCTTTACTTGTTCTGTTGTCAGACTGTTTGATGTGGTGATAGTTCTGTAACTAAGCAATACTTGGAGATTTAAGGATGGGAAAAGTAGTCTATAATATCATTTGGTATCCCTTCTGGCAATTAGTCATTGAGACATGTTTAGAACACTCTGAAAAAGGTTCTGCATCATGTGAAATTACTAATTAAGTGTTCAGTGGTCAATCTTATTTTACCTGTGCAGCTGAAATCAAGATTTATAGGACAAAGTATATGGAATATCCTACTTTTTGTTTGAAAACCTTCACTGAATATCATAATCATGTTGAGGCAGGCTTGAATTGTTGAATTTCTCTATCTCAACCTAACTTTTCCTCCTTTCCTAGAAATATGTAACTGCAAAATTAATTAAAATGAGCTGATTAGACAAAATGAAGGGTCAGCCTTTGTGTAGTCGAGTTGCAGAAACACTCTGAGAAAAAAAAAATGTTGCGTGCATTTGACCCTTCCTTAGACCCCCACATTGCAGGAGTTTGTGTTCTAGAACACCCTTTTGGTTGATTAGATGAAATCCACTATAACCAGTCCACATTTCTAGATGGTTTAGATGATAGTATAAGAATATCTTTTTAATGTCTGTCTCAAAGTGGTCAGTTGTTGTAAAGGGCGAAGGGCCATTTATGTGTAGAAAATCAGAATCCATTTCCCAATATTATTTTCAGGGACTTCTTGTTCTTCAGCTACTATTGTCTGTAGAAGTTCTGTTTCAATCCTTTCTGCTTTTCAGGTACAACTGACAGTCACTCCTGCAGCAGAAGGCATCCTAAAAATTATTGGGATCAGATGGAAGTTGTCAGGTTCCATTATTGGCTTTCACAACTTTGAGTCCAGTGCCATGAATAAGAAAACAGCGAATGGAAGGAGGAAAGCCGAGCATTCCTCTACTAATGACATGAAATTTGTGGTGATCAAGGTGCTAGAAAATTCTCTCTTCTTCCATCCTTTCCTGGGAGATCAGAAAAAAAAAAAAAAAGGAAGAAAAGTTTGACAAATTGTCAATTTTCTATTGAATCTTTGTAGGTCAAGTTGGAGCAAACATTTCTTTTTATCATTTTTTATTTTCTTTCATGTGCAGAGTCTGCCCAGGCTTGAGGGTTTAATTCACGGTCTACCCAGAATAGCATATGCAGGAGATTTACGGCATCTTGTTTTAGAGCTGAGGAACCAATCCAAGTTTTCTGTAAAGGTATGCCCTTTGCTTCCCTCCTATTTTTGTACTCACCATGCCAAATGCTAATCAACAGCTTGATTACTTAGGTAATTAAATTAGGTTTGCCTTCTATGTAATTGATTTGATGTTGTTATAGCCTGGTATTTACTTGGCAATGTTTTCAAGCCAAAAGACAGTCCACTTTACCTTTTTCTGTCAAGGACAGGTAGAGCTTAGATAGCCTTTATGTTTACATCTAGACACAAACAAGCATATTTCTCTTTGTTTGTAAGATTGATTATTTCTTGGCAGAATCTGAAGATGAAGATCAATCATCCTAGATTTCTTAATATTGGGAACCAAGACGATTTGAATGCAGAGATTCCCTTGTGCTTGGAAAAAAAGACAAATGTTGAACAGAAGGGCGTGCTTGCTAATCCTGAAATGGTTTCTCATGGTCTTTTTCTATTTCCTGAGGTCAGTATCGGAAGCTCCCTTGTGTACTATCTTTTGGCATAACATGAAACTCTTAATTGCAATGTTGCTTTTTTATGCTTATTTTTGCCATGAAAATCAGGATATTATAATACAAGGTGAAACACCCTTTCTGTGGCCTCTTTGGTTTCGGGCTGCAATTCCAGGAAACATTTTGTTGTGTATTGTGATATACTATGAGATGGGAGATGCATCAAGTGTCATGAGATACCGCACCCTACGCATGCATTATAACTTGCAGGTATGCTCTTGAATATGATACATGGATATTTTAGGGTAGATCCTGGGTGCTTGGGATTTGCTGTGAAGCTCCATATCCACTTAAAAGCTTAAGCCTTTGTTGGTGAAGGCCATCAACATTGTAAATTAGTCTAGGTCATTATACACTTACCATTCCCCTTGACACATGCTAGGTCCGACTAGCCCATGTAACAACAAAACTTGAACTGCGTTATGGGCCAAATACATGTGCTAGGCTTGACTAGCATTGGGTTAAATTGATTTGAACTGAACACATGGAAGGACCTGAACTACTGGATGTAGACAAGGGAGTGAATTAAGCCCATCAACATTGTAAGCTAGGCTATGTTATTTTACTTTTTCAGCATGGGAGTTTACACCTCTTAACACACCCTGAAGCCTAGCACTATGCACAATAAAACTTGAATCAAGTAATGTGCCGAAGAAGCGCACTAGGCTCCATTAGTATTGGGTTTAAATTGAATTGGAAGGGGCTGAATCATTGGGTAAAGACAAGGGTGAAATTAAGCTCTGACATCCTGTTATGAAACTCATATCCACCTAAAAGTTAGTAGGCAGTGAAGCCCTTCAATATTGTAAGCCAGGCCAAATGACACTTTATACTCTTAACAAGATTGGACCAAATATACAGGGTGAAAATTTGTAAAATTCTGGTGGATAGTTTTGTTGATAGCAAAGAATTTGTCTTGGATAGACATGACATTTAACTTTTATTGCATGATTTTCTATCCATGTGATCCTTCTTTGTTGTTTCACACAATCCTTAGTTGGTTCGAACCTGTTCCCCTCAATCAATTTTAAATTGTTTATTCTTGTCTCATAGGTTTTTCCATCAATGGATGTGTCATTTAGAGTTAGTCCTTGCCCATCGAGATTGCATGAGTTCCTTGTCCGTATGGACATCATCAACAAAACTAGTTCAGAAAATTTCCAGCTTAATCAGTTGTCATCTGTTGGACACAATTGGGAGATCTCACTGCTTCAACCTGTTGATACCATGCTTCCTTCGCAATCTCTAGTTTCTGGTCAAGCATTGTCATTTTTCTTTATGCTCAAGGTATGAGAATCTGCATTCTAAGGTATTATATTTTAGATCATTGATATTGTCCAGTATGTTACATTGGTTTGTGCACCAGAAATGTTATTTAATGCTTTGGTGTATTGTCATTTGGTAGATCCACATTTCCAGATTTATCATATCCTAGTGTTACTTGTTTGAATCACCTTCACTTAGTTTTCCATTCTATGTTAGAGATTTCGTGCTCTAGATTTCACATGAACTGATATTTAGGAATGTTGCTTCAATTTCACAATGCCTTTGCTCATATTAACTTGTCAAACAAAGGTTTAGGACCTAGGTGTTCTATATCTATAACATATCTAGAGGAATTGTTTTGTTCATTTTTATTTGATAGCGAGCAGTATTTAGGCCTGATGGCCTGACTTAATCTTCTAGGTGCATGTTAACTGCCCTGTTCTCATGTTTGGGTGAGTCATGATCCAAAAGCCATAGGTGATGCCCTTAATGGTTATTGTTTGCACTTAGCACTCATTGGGATATGGACTGGAGACAAGTGCCTGACCCACCATGCAAGTCTAATCCTCCTAGGCCTGTACAACTTGAACCAACCCACAGCATTGTTTTGAATTCACTAAATTATGCTCTGCAAGTCTTTTGGCTGATTCAGTAATCATTTGGGCTTCAGAGTTGTAGGAAATCATCACCTACCGGAGAAAAGATTTCATCTCTTTCCCGTCTTCATGGAAGTTACATAAGTTTGGCTCCTATGGGATGCAAGGAAGCTCTTTTTGATATATCTAGCTCACCTTTGGCTGATTTCCATGATTGTGAAAGATTGCAGAATGGAATGCCTAATCAGGTTGGTAAATCTTGATTATAACCATGTTTGGCATTCATCATTGTTGATCTTTACCATTATCACCAGGACCACCCACCGTTGGCACTGTATTTTACTTGGGTTTTCTGTGAAAATTAGAAAATAATTTTTCACTTCATGCTTTCTGTGTGAGTTGTATCAGTTATTGATGATTTAGGCACCTATCCTACTGTGGATTCTTTAAATTTTTATTTTTGTTTGATGAAAGGACTCCAGCAGGCAAACTTTTCTGAATACATTGGACTGTCTGTTTACCTCTGATTTCTGTCTTGTATTTGCTGCTGTAGAACTAGAAGTATTTCAGCCTTTTGTTTTGCATTTATCAGGATGCTGCAAATACAGTGGACTTTATTCTGATCTCTCAGCCTCTTAAAGGTGATAGCGACCCTGCTCTATGTGATCCACCTCATCTTTTTTCTCATCATCAATGTCACTGCAGGCAAGACTCAATAAAAATGTTAAACCTACAATTTCATCATTTGAAGTTGTTATTTATTCCATGTTTTGCTATGCTGATCTTAAACTTTCCACCTACAGTACTGCAAACATAAGCTCATTATCTTGGGTGATTGATGGACCTCATACCAGACATCATGACTTTTCTGTTTCATTCTGTGAAGTAAATTTGATGATGAATATTTACAACTCATCAGATGCCATTGCATCTGTGAGCATGATCACCCTCCATTCCACCAGTTGCAGCAGTGAATCAAGTGATTTGAGTGCAGTTACTACTGCAAACCAAGCTGGGTGGCATGATGTTTCTCTGGTAAATGACATTAAGATTAATGCTGATGTACGTGGAACTCGCGATGGAAACTCACTATCCCCAGAAAGTGTCTCTCCATTTATTTGGTGTAGTCCGAGATGCACAAGAGTCCAACTTAATCCAATGTCCTCTACAGAAATTCCACTCAAGATTTGTGTATTCGCCCCTGGTACATATGATCTGTCAAACTACGTTTTGAATTGGAATCTTCTACCCGTTGAAGGACAAGAAGATTTAGGAGATGCTAGACAGTCTTCAGGGAGGAGTCCGGGGTATCCATATTATCTTACTGTCCTCCAATCTGATTGAGATTTTGGCTTACTTGTCTGACTTGTAACTATTTCAGATGAGGGTGGTACATTTTAACACTGTAAATTATTGTTTCAATGAATTCATTATTTTTCACAGAAAAGAATAGGAATCAACAAAAGGCTTAGTGGGGTAGGAACCAAACAACACCATTTTGCACTTGTGATAATAGTGGAAATGAAGATTAATGCCATGTTTGGCGACTTCTCTATTGGGGATTAGCTTCTGCTATTCGTTGTGATTTTTTATTATATTGATGCGTGTCTACCTGGAGAACTAAATTAAGGTCAATCGTTGGGCCTGAGCAATCTTTTTGTTTGTCTTAGTTTTCTCACTGTATGATCTCATTGATTGGCTTTACGAATCATAACATTTCCGAGAAAAAAATTTCTGCTTTGAATAATGATAAATGCAATCAAGAGTCAATGGCTCCATGGGCTGCCAGTATTTTTGCAATTCTATTGGCGAGAGCCCTGTACATGTACGTGCATGCATAGAATTATTGCCACTCTTGCATGTTTGTTCTGAATAATTACGGTAATGGTCGTGTCAGTCATGGCCTATTTTCTAGACATATTTATGACATGTAACAATGGATGGCATCTATTACGGTATTACTCTGACTGTTCAACACCATCGATAATTTGGCCACTTGTATTTATCTCATTCCTCAGCTGGAAACAGCATCAAATCTAAGAATAATTTGAGCAGTTTTGACAGTTCCGAAGCTGTTTATATAGACCCATTGGTGAATTCTGCCGGACCCATTGTGTTCATGTGCAAACTTGTCGAGTAGCTCTTGGCTTATTTCTCATGTAATGATAAGAAATATCCCCCTATCACCAGTTACTCCATTTCAATTTGCTCTTCTTTTGGCATAATGCCTTTGTGCATTCGTCGGTAGCTTAACAACAAAAACCCGGGTGGCGAAATACTAAGTAAAAGCCAATTAACAAAATCAATTTGGCGTCCTTATAACAAAGGTGAACAAATTTGACTAAATCATAATATACATATAGACGATTGTTGTGCCGCTGGATCCAGCTTACTGTAGATGGTGGAAAAATCAATGGCGACAAGAGAAACAAGCAAACTTTTCCTAAACTCTCTTGGAAAGATGCATGCCAAGTGCCGAGCATGGAATATTACTTAACCCCCTAAAAAGAAGACTCTTTCTTTTTCTTCCCAACGCCTTCCCACATTTTTCTATCAATAACGCCTCCTCCCCTTTTGCCAATATGCTCTCTCTTTCGTTTTCACAAAGGAAACAGTCAGCAGGCCGAGGGAGTCAGCGAAGGCGTTCACTTGGCACCATCAGACTCGCTCTGGTCTCATATTCTTTAAGTTTATTTATTCATTTATTTTTAAAATGTGACGTATATACAATTAAATATAATGTATATATAGCTAATAATAATGTGTATACGGTTGACAACAAGATGTGTTGTATGCACCTTGTTGTTACTTGTATATACACATTAGACTTTTTATTACTTGTTATGTTTATTTATTTAATTTTTAAGAATAATTTATTTATAATCTTATATTGTATAAATTTATTTTATTAAGTTTTATTTTAAATAGACTTTATTTATTATATAGTATAAAATTATGATTGAATTATATTAAAAAATTCTTTGAAAAAAAAAGTCTGGTATGAGCCTCGTTCCATCAACTTTCTTCCTCTCTCTCTCTCTCTCTCTCTCTCTCTCTACTACCCCGTCTATGAGCCCCATTCCTTTCACAAAATTTTTTAGTTCTATGAAAGACTATTCCATACAAGCCTCTGTCCGCGTGTGCTCAACAAATTGACTTCTCTTCCCTCTCACCCTACCAGCATGAAAACGTCAAAAATGAGGAGTTGAATCAGTGACCCGTTCGAACATTCCTCCAAACTTCAACCAATACACCCCATCAATATCCCATTCCATTAAAAGTCCTTCTTTTTATTTCTTTCGTCTACTTGTTTTTTAAACCCTTTCCTTAAAAACCCAGTTCTTGTCTTACAATTTTTAAGTCCTTCCTGTCTTGTTGTTGACCAGCTCTTGTCGAGAGAGAGAGAGAGAGAGTGTGTGTATATATATTTATAGATATAGATATATTTGTTGGTTTTGTTTTTGATAGATAATCGCGAAATTGAGAAGATGAATGATCTGTTCTCAGGCTCTTTCTTTCACTCCCGCAGCCAGGAAGCTTCTCCGGATCACCACGTGATCCAGATGTCGGAGGCCGCGGCTTCCAACACTGGCGGCGCCAATCTGGACAAGTTCTTTGACGACGTGGAGTCCGTCAAGGACGAGCTCAAGGAGCTGGAGCGGATCAGCGAGAGCCTCCAGTCGTCTCACGAGCAGAGCAAGACGCTACACAACGCCAAGGCAGTCAAGGACTTGCGGGCCCGGATGGACGCTGACGTCGCCTTTGCTCTGAAGAAGGCCAAGCTGATAAAGGCCCGACTCGAGGCCCTCGACAGCTCCAACGCCGCCAACCGTAACCTTCCCGGGTGCGGAGCAGGGTCGTCTTCGGACAGGACACGGACCTCCGTGGTCAACGGGTTGAGGAAGAAGCTGAAGGACTCGATGGAGAGCTTTAGTTGCTTGAGAGAGAAGATATCGACCGAGTATAGAGAGACCGTACAGAGAAGGTATTTCACCGTGACCGGCGAGAATCCTGACGAGGGGACGCTCGATCTCTTAATCTCTACGGGTTAGTTTGTTTCCCTTTCTTTTCTTTTCTCTCTTTTTCGATGATTTTGACCTTTTTCGAAGATTTTTGATGATTTTGACTAGTAGTTAAAAGTATGTTATATAATATATTGTTTCGTCACAATGCTTTGTAACATTTTTTTATTTACCAAACGTTTATGTTTTTTGAAATGGGAAATTTAAAGTTTTGATTTTGACTTGGATTTGTGTGAGAAATTGACCCTGAAGGGTGAAGCAAAAATTTTGAGATGATAATTTGTTGAAGTCTCTCAACAGATTTGGTAAGTTTGGTTTTGTTTATGCAGGTGAGAGTGAGACTTTCCTGCAGAAGGCAATTCAAGAGCAAGGCAGGGGCAGGGTTCTGGATACCATAAAAGAGATTCAGGAGAGACATGATGCTGTGAAGGGGATGGAGAAGAACCTCAAGGAGTTGCACCAAGTGTTCTTGGACATGGCTGTGTTGGTTCAAGCCCAAGGTGAACAATTGGACGACATTGAGAGCAACATGCAGAGAGCTAGTTCGTTTGTGCGTGGGGGGACCCAAGGGCTGCAGACTGCGAGAAAGTACCAAAAGAATACCAGGAAATGGACTTGCTATGCTATCATTCTTCTGCTGGTGATCATCTTGTTAGTGGTACTGTTCACGGTGAGGCCATGGTAAAGTAATGGCGGTGGTGGCTGCTCCGGCTCAGACTCCACTCGCTCCCCTCCCCCTCCCCCTCCCAACCACGCCTCCGGTAGCATAGGCTTGTGGCTTTACATTTTACTCGGACGCACACTAGTTGATTCGATTATTTGTTATTTTTTGTCTTCTGCGAGTTGAATTTGATGGGGTTGCCGCAGTTGGGGCGCATGCATATCATTTAGAGGCATTAGCTTGAGAGCCTTGAATATTTCTGTACATCGTGTCGCGTGGGCAATGCATGAATTGACATTGATCTTGTCCATGAGAGATGCTTTTTGTTGTTGGAGAATCCCCTTTTTCCAATCTGTGTTTTGCTTTGTTACAAGTAATTCCAATGTTACGCGTATATTCACCTTTCAGACGAATGTAATTGACCTAACCTCAATTGAAATTTTTCTCCTTAATTAATAATCTCTGGCAGACTCCCCTTTTTAAAGGTTTAATCAAGGCTCTTTAACTCCTCGTTTGTATTCCGAGGCTTGCAAATAGCAGATCAATAATTCGGAAAAGTAGAAATACAGAGGAAGCCTTCAATGTGAAGGAGTGAAAGCCCATTCATCACCCTGCCCGTTTCCGATAATAAACTGGAGGCCCTTTTGGGGGCTCAACGTGGCCTGGTTGCAAATGGAAACAAGTAATGATGAGACAATGACCTTTTCTTTTAATCTGAGACGGACCCAACTACAGAGAAACGCTCTATCTAGGAAATATATACACAAATCGATATTTAACCGGGGGGGGGGGGCTGTCTTCTAGTTGGTTACAATAGCACTGTGGCCGATGGGAATCTAACCCACTGGGTGTTATGGACAGTGACTGACCCGAAGCTCCGTTGCACAAATTGGGTTAGCTTATTCGTCGACCCATCCTTCCTGCGCTTGGCTGCGTTTCAGTCATGGGGACTGCAAGAATGATAGGCAAGTGCTGCTTGAAACCTCAAAAAAAAAAAAAAAAACCTTCCTTTATCATTCTTCAGCTTTCCATCACTGTCTCTTTGCTTCTTCAAGATATTTTTCCACCTGATTTTTTGTTTTGTTTTGTTTTGTTTTGTGCTTTTTTCTCTCTGCCCTTGGTGTTCAATCTCTCAAAACAGACATAGCGGTTAACTTCACAGGTCAGTGGGGCATTTCATCGAACACTTTAACTTCTCTGTCATTTTCACTCTTACTTTAGTCTCTTCCTCTTCCTCTAAGCAAATGGGTGTTTCAAGATCCGTGCAGATGGCATGTTTAGAGGAATCTACAATACAAAGCAATACCATGTTGCTGATATAGCCACTGTGTTGAGCCGGGCTTGGAGCTCTGGCGTGGATCGAATCATTGTAAGTTAATCTTCTTTAATATTATTTTCCCCATGTTAAACTCTTAGCACCTTTTCACTCTTGTTTGTGGTTTTGTTTTTTTAATCTTCGTGTACTTTTGGTAATCTTAAGCTCTTAAGCTGGAATTTCTAAGATTATCAATTGGTCTCATAGATGGCAATACTATTCTGATTCATTGTTACAGTTTTTTTAGCTCGTTTACTTTCTTCTGAGGATGATAAAGCTAAGCTTTCAATTTTTTTTTTATTTTTTTATGGTGATTTAGAAGCTTAAAATAGTTGGAAAAGAATATGAAAAGCAAAATCAATCAGGATTTTTGTGAAAGTAGGCTTAAGGTCGTGCATATTTGACCTTTCCCTGGACCTTACATTGTGGATTTCTCGTGCAATAGGATGCCCTTTAAGAAAAATTATTTATAACAATTCGGATTCCATTTGTTGTTGTAGGTGACTGGTGGATCCCTGCAGGAGTCAAAGGAAGCTCTTGCCATTGCAGAGACAGATGGTTGTGTTACTTGCTTCTCATGCTCCTCTTCATCTTCTTCTGTTTTTTAGCTGCCCCATGCTGAGGAGTTGGTTGTGTGTTTCTTTGAGCACGTGTTTTTGTTCGTTCCATAACATGCTGTTTGCTGCAGGAAGGCTTTTTTGTACAGTCGGTGTGCACCCAACAAGGTGCAAGGTTTGTTTTTGTTTCTTAAAGTTTAATACTTTTTATTTTTTGGCCAGTCTTCTGTTTATATATGTAAATTATGCAGTTTGGGTGGAGTTTTCTTTTGAACATTGCTCATTTCTGTATCCTTTTAGGAGTTTGAGGAGGGTGAGGATCCAGAGACACATTTTGAGGCTCTTCTGTCATTAGCCAGAGAGGGAATTCAGAAAGGGAAGGTATGTTTAGACAATGTTGCTCACAAGGAAATGCTAAGGCATCATAGATTGTTTTACAACAAAAGATACATATTTTAGAAATTTGGGATTTTCTTATATTACCATCCATCATAGATTGTTGACATTAGTTATAAGCACTGTTTATTTTGGTTTCAATGTTTTACTTCCAATTTTTCCAACAACATAAACTGTTAGGCATGAATTATTATGCTGTCTTTTGTTTATGGTGACAAATTGACACAATTCTCCTGACAGGGTTAACTGCTTGGATTTTAAGTTGTCTATTGGTTACTTTAAAGCAAAATTTCCACATTCCATTATGTGCTTAATGGTGGACAATGCCATCCATGTCCTCTGCTATTTATTATCTCATTTCTATTTATAATTTGCATCTTTTCCATAATTTATGATGTTCTCTTTGTACCTGATTTAAGGTAGTAGCAATTGGTGAGTGTGGGCTGGATTATGACAGGCTTCACTTTTGCCCATCAGATACTCAAAAGAAGTAAGCAGCTACTGAAAGACTTAGTTTCCATGGATTTGCTTTGCTCCACATCGCTCTGATCTAACCAAGTGGTGTCTTGTTTGCAACACTATATATATTGAAAATGCAGGTATTTTGAGAAGCAATTTGAATTAGCATATGCAACAAATTTGCCCATGTTTCTACATATGCGAGCAGCTGCGGAAGATTTCTGTGAAATTGTAGAGCGTAACAAGGATAAGTGAGTTTTTTCTGCTCTGCAAATAATGTAATCAAATAATTCCAGATAGATATTGTCCATCGCAATATCTGCATATTTTTTAACCATATTTGAGGTTTTACCAAATAGCATGTCTTCAGGTTGATGCATGTGAATTTTTGAGGATTGATGTATGTGAATTGACTTTATTATAGTTATGCAGATTCAGTGCTGGTGTCACTCATTCATTTACAGGTAGTGCTGAAGACCGTGACAAGCTTCTCTCCTTCAGCAGTATGTACATAGGTAATAACTATAGTGAGGACTTTTCCAGCTTGGTCACTTGTATTCTCTTATCCAGTATTTTCTTGTTATATGTGTAGACAGAGTTACATTATCTCCACCTGACGTTATGTTAAATAATATGCAATCTTGGACAACATTATAGATGTTATCATGAGGGTAAATTACATGGTTGTCTGCCTTAATTTTGCAAGTTCTGCTGTAGAGTACCGACTATGGGGTTCTAACATTTGAGCTTGCAATACATATATAGCTATAGGTTCTTGCAGAGACAAAGGTGCCATTGCAATTCTGAGGGCTTACTTTGTCAGAAGCTTGTATAATACCTAAAGTGGTTCCCTTTGTTCTGATGTTACTTGAGAACTGAAGCAAAAGAATAAAAAAGGGTCAAAAGGTGTGCAACATTTTTACTTAGACTGAATTATTCTGGTAAACGGAGTTTCTGCACTCTATCTCTACAATTAATGCAAATCATTAAAATTCTACAAGATTGCATCATGATATTTAGGACATCATGGGCAGTTGTAAGTTCAAAAATCAATCCCTAAAATTCAATTTTGCACTTGTTCTGAACACAATTTGAGATAATTGTTTGCTGTTCCCTACATAAGAACCATGCATCATAAGAACATTTTGTTGTGGTTTGATTTCCAAGCAGTTGCTGTTGTTTCCAATAACTCTTTACTGAGTTCCACAAAATAGGTGTTAATGGTTGCTCTCTGAAGACAACTGAAAATCTCGATGTTGTAAGGGGTATTCCTGTTGAAAGAATGATGATCGAGACAGATTCTCCATATTGTGAAGTCAAGAACACTCATGCTGGGATTAATTTCGTGAAGTCTTTGTGGCCTTCCAAGAAAAAAGAGAAGTATAGTGGGGACTTTGTTGTTAAAGGACGCAATGAACCTTGCTTCATTCGGTAAGTGAAGATTCTGTCCATTGCCTCATCTAGTTTTGTTATGTGCATTTTCACATAGCACATTATGTATGTCCTGGAGTATCTGAGCATAGAAGACTTTTGATTACATTAGAATATGCCATCAATATTGTAGCGGTCTTAGTAACTATCAAATCTACTGTATTATAAAAGGACGTTCCATTTTCGTTCTCTTATAATGTAAACTTTCTTCTTTAGGAATCAATTTCTGTTTCTGCTTTCTGTTATGCTTACACGGTTTCCATGACATGTCATCTGTAAACTGTGGACAGCAGATTTTTCCTTCAATAATAAATCCTCCTAATCTATAGCTGCTTGTGACTACTGCTTCTTTAGCAAGTGTGCATTTTGTATTGCATTTCAGCAGTTAGAGATAGTGGTAGTGGATTTACCTTCATATCATTATTTTTGCTTCCATTTTTTGGCTATTGGGTTTTCTATGTTTCTTAAGCAATGCTACTGTTTCCAGGCAAGTTCTGGAGGCTGTGGCTGGCTGTAAAGGTATTAGTGACATTGATCAAATAAGCAGAATTATTTACCATAACACCTGCAGGTAAGCACCTTTTGGACTTTCCTTAGTTCCTGTGTTTGTTTGAATATCACAAAGTATTCCACAAAGCAATGCAGCTATACAGACGTGGAAATTGATATTCTGCACTTTTGACCATCTTGGTTGGTAAATTATTGTGAAAAAAACAAAACATGTAGCTAAGTCAAAGTTGAACATAGGAATCAGGCTTATGGGTCATTTCTCAACTAATTTTAATATTCAAGGTTCCGTAATCTGCCATGTAATGTGTTGTTTTGCAGGGTTTTCTTTCCCCAAGACTTGGATTCTGCTGCAGATGCTCTTCTTGCCTGTCATCCTGATTCTCACGGAGTTTCGTAGTTTTGCTTGCATGATGCCCCTAGAATGTCTACGTATTACATTCATTCAATATCTTGATTCCACTTTTCCATTTGTGGAACCGTAGCAGGATTTCTTATCCAAATGCTATCTGAACAGCCAGATAATTTGAACTTATTGTTCTGTGTTTAATTCGATTGTGGGATTCAACACTCATTGGAGGTCTCTTGTAGCACTAATTTTTTCATTGTATTTGGGGTTTGAAGGGCAAACCTTCAATCTTCTCAAAGTTCTAGTAGCGAACAAGTTCGCAAGAAAAATGTCATTTATCCATACAGCAGTTAGAGACCAGTGCCCTGTCGGATCCGATATGTAATGTGTAAAGGTCAAATAAAAAGAGAATATGAACGCCATGCCCGGGAGCTTTTGCTTTTGCTGCATTCCAGGTTTGCACCAACCGTTGGTATACAGTGATGGGACAGAGAAAAAAAAAAAAGAACCGTTAGAAGCAAAGATCAGCAGATAGATGCCCCACAGAACATTTTGAGCACCTGTAAATACACCATTCTTCTGAGTAGTCTCCAATGCTAGAAAGAAATTCAAAACAATAATGTTCTCTGCAGTTATTCCAGGAGTTGAAGGAGGAGGCGCTTTCTCTGCAGCCAAAGTTGCCCTCAATGGTGGTCTTCTACCTCCTAGTAGAATTGCATAAAGCCGGATAATCGAAAAGGTTGAGAAACAAGTATTTTTGAGTTCGAAAATGCAAAATCCATGGTCAACTCAAACTTACCGCTCAATTTCCAGCATATAGAGCAGCTCCCTCTTATAAATGACTTTGGCACATAATGGGCTCGGTGGGTCCCTAAAAGCATCTCCAAGACCTTGACATTTCCTGCCTCTTGGCCTTCAGAATCGTAACATTTGAATCACACAAGATGAATGATTCAAAACAACGTTTGTGGCTTAATAATGGTAAGGATCAAAACCGTGCCACACCGGTCAGAATCTCTGTCGTGGAAATGAACATCAAAACTTTGCCATTCCCAATCATCCCACTGCACATCTCAGTAGACATAGCATGCTGACGGATTCTGTTAAGGTTATTGACATAGTGTGCTGATGTAGAAGGAACGCTCGTGTGAACTAAAGACAAGATGACAGCAAAAAGCTTTAAAAGTATTATTGGGTGGACTCAAGCTTATTTAAAGTACAAATAGAAATTAACATTAAAATTACATGTAATGATTTGATAAAAAAGAATTAAGTGAAAATAAAGTTAAATACGAAAACATTTTAATGAACCATTAAACATAAACTAAATTAAGCAAAACATAAAATAATAAGTAAATGATAATTTTGATAAAAATTAAAAATCCTAGATCAGTGAACTTCAAAGGAGTCTTTCCAGTCGAAATCCAATATCCGTTCCTTCCTCTCAATGGAGGCATTCGAAGAACCAAACAAACTCAAAATTGGTTTCAAATTCAAGTTCAAATCTGAAAATGTCAAAGAGATTTGAAATGGATGAACATGCCCAATAACAAAGAGCAAGCCGATCATTCTAACCAACAATGTGCGCATGTCAATGAACACGTCCAGATTCTTGGGCAAGGATCACAGTGTGTTCGCTTGTTTACAGAGCATGCCAAAGAACCCAAGAACGGGGGGAGGCTTTGAAATCCATAAACACGAAATCGAAAAGCTTCACCAGATGATGCATTCCTAGCCGGAAATCCCCTGTGAAAAAGGAAGAAATTTTTTTTTTTTTCCTAGTTGGATGTACAGTCCACGTAAGATGGTGCCTTGGCCTTTTCTTCTACTTATGAGTCGCTTTTAGCCTCAGTGTCTGCGGAGATGAAGATGAATTGAATTTGGGATTTCGTTGTCATGATGATCATTTGAAAGAAATACTCTTAAGTTGCAACCGTGAAAGAAAAAGAAACGGTCAGTTTTGATCATGAATAAATATAGCTACTGAGAAGGAGCCTTTCAACCGATCGAGCTTTTTGGAGAAATCAATGCTTATTTCAGGCAAACAGCCAAAAAAAAAAAAACAAAAACAAAAACAAAAACCAAAAAGGTGCCTGAGATGGTCGGGTAAAATGTGAGTGGATTAAGAAATAAATAAATATATACATTCAAAATTCAATATCTTCAAAAAAGAAAAATAACAATATTATTACCGAACAATACGATAATATCACCACACTAAGACATGATGCTATTGAACCGTCACACTCCGCACTTCATTTTCGGCGTGGTTATTGAACAAATTAATCGTGGACACTGGACTGCTCTGGAAAGGAAACTGGAAATATCGGTGCGATCAATTAGTACCTTAGCAGACATCAAGCTCAACTCTGACATCTCTCAGCATACCGGCAGGTACATTTGTAATTAATTTTTTTTATAATTTTGACTACAAGTTGATAACATTTGAGAACAAGAACTGAATTGTAGACATAAAAAATTAACATTAGGGGTTAAGGTGCACTAGAGTAATTTTTTTCCGGTTAAATAAAAAATACTAAAATTTTTTATACTAAAAAATTAAATAATTTTTTTTTTCAAATGCATAATGGAAGTGTAAATTAGACAATAAGCAAATTTCAACCTGTAAATTCATTTAAATTACTATAGTTTGAAACATTTTCAGCGTTGGGGCTAGCTGCCACCCAAGCAAGGCTCAAAGGGAAACACCCCTGTCCACCAACTAAGCTATTAAGGAGAAAAACGATTTATTTGTAAGATTTGTTAGCAGCGTAATATTATTGACATACATAACATCTTATTCTACCATTCACGGTGACAACCAAAGTAGAGCTAAATAGGGTACAAGCTTCCGTAGTTGGCACTGGCATGCAAATTTTAAACCTTATTTATGTGTACTAATAATAGCAATAATATGAGACAAGAAGGTCTACCGTTGATTGAATTCTCGGCCACCCAACTTCACCAATTTGATGATTCTTTAAGCTTCATCAATGCAAAGCCAGGCTTCAACTGTAGCAATAGTCAAAATTAAGAAGCCTGCCCTGGATGAAGTTCGGCCCCCACAATCATTTGACTTTCATTATACACTGCTTCAACCTACCAAAGATGAAACCAAAGTCGGCCAACTGTTAGTGATGTGCCGACAATCTTCTAAAATTGTCTGCCTTTAATTTCTTTCTTGACAATTCATACCCATCCTTTGTTTCTCGTAAAAGTTCTGTTTCTTTTAATAAAATCTAAATTTGACCTATCCAACTAAAAAAACTATCTTCTCTGCCAAAACTCTATGTCTTTATAGGATAGACTATTGCCTCTTTCTCTGCCAAAGATATACTGGAATGGCATCACATGTGTTTGTGCATGAGTAGTATTCTATTTCCATATTCTGCTTCCGTTGATTTTCTTACCACAATCAGCCTCATTTCCTGCCATGACACGCCCCCAAAAACTTATTTTAGATACATGTACCTAGATTTGTGGTATGCATGTGCCTTTAGTGCTGTAGGAAAGAGGCTTAATGATAGTAATTAAAGGGTGTTTTTAGTGCAGAACACTCCCATTCCCACACTGTGAGTTTAGAGAAGATAGTAATTAATGTTCAAAAATAACTTAATTGAAAAAAAAAAAGTAATTAATGGTCAAAAATACAATGGCTAATATGAAAATGTCAAGCCTTAGAATGATGAGTGATCTATGATCAAGAAATAAATAATAAAAAACAGAGAGAAATCATCTTCAAAGCACCAGAGCAATGTTCTTATTAAGATTTTCAACATAATTAGTTGTCCTAGTGGAAAAATCATCCCATTTATTCAAACGCCATCCAGTAAAACACTTATTTCCGCGTGAGAAATTGATAGTACCAGGTCGCAGGCAATCATATCCGTTCTCAACAATTCAACCTTTCTTATATCACCATCACCTGTATTCTTTCGTTAAAAGAACCCACCTTATGCTAAGGATGACAAATCACTCGAAGAACTTAACAGCACAAGGGAAGGTCATCTTTGCAATAGACAGAAAGAGACATGCACAAATGGCTGACCTGCTTAGAAAATGAAGATTATAACAGGACCTGATCAAAAATACCTGATTGCTAGTCCTTGGAAAATATTGGAATGACGAGCTGAAGAAATAGAAGACAATTGTTTTGACAGAGAGAAATTCCTTTAGGTAAACTTTGAGTTTTTAGCACTACCATGACTCCCCTTTTAAAAGAACGTGCATAAGGACTTTAAACCTGAGATTGTACATCTAACCCATATAATCCTAAGCTGCCATTACTACTAGGCACAAAACAGAAAACCAATGACATGGAACTTGCGATGAGACTACAATCCCTGAAAGAGGCCATAGCAATTAAGACAACATTTAGCATAATATTGAGGGCATGCTATTAAATTATGTTGTTATTGAGATAGAATTTTTTACTTGTGTAGCATTTTGTTGGTGTTGAATTTGGACAAAATCGGTGAGTGTCAACTGTTCCATGTCATCAGCATCGTAAAACCTGTCAGTTTGCGATGTCAGAGTTGTATAAAACCTTACCCATTCGATCTCTTAACAGTTATGTTATGTTAAAACAGATGAGAAGAAAATTGGTTACCTCCTCTCTATATGCTGAATGTTATTGTCTGCCAATGAAGCTGTGGGATCAGGCACCTGGAAATGATGAAAATTAAATAGCGTAACAGCATCACCAACAGAGACTTCTATGTCAGTTATGTGTTGAGGAAAAAATGACTGGTATGTGCTTCGATATGATATCATATCTAGGACTTTTGCTCACTGATTCGATGGTCCATACAACAAGTGCAATTCATTATTTAATCTAATAGAAGTGCACCTTTGAAGACACAGTCCTCTCTCACACTCTCATTGTAAGGTAGCAATATCACAGTCAGCAACAGTCAACTTTTTAACTAATGGATGCTAAAGGAGAAATGCTAGAGAAACTATACCTTCTTTTTAACTAATTGATTGCGATGTATATATGTAATACTGTAAACCCAATAACTTTAATTTCTTGTGTTAGTAATGTGGATATTGATGTGCTATTTATGATGCAGGATAATTTGAAAATAATCTGCATCAAATTATTAAAAGTATATTTGTATTCCTACCATAATTCTCAACATTGTCTAGGAGACAATGTCTCTTTTCTTTTATGCCCATTCCCAGTTCTCATATATTAACAAGAAATTAAATTCCTGGGATCAACGTGCCAACTAGCCCTGTAGATCTCAATAATTGAGGTTTCCAGGAAGAGTGCCAATTGAATTTAACAAGGAATGTCCCATTGCACAAAATTCCTATATCATAGAGTCCATAGGTTGCTTGCCTTATCTTTACTTTTACAAAAAAATTATTTCCACAGTTCAAATATATAACTATCAAAGTTGAGTGATTACACCATTCCATCGAAACTCAGTCTCCAAATAAATTTAACAAAGCAAGTCAATAAAGGATATTGACTCCCCTGCTGATGATCAGTCTATCTTTCAGCTGATGCCTTACGGCACTAGATTTTCTCTAATCCTTAAAACTCCCCGGGAATGGATTCCTCCGCGTGCCCCCCTCCTTAAATGAAATGTTGATGGTTCAACCACAGAGAAACCCCGCCCTGCTAGTATTGGTGGTCTTCTAAGAAGCTCTGAGGGGCAATTTCTATGTGTTTTTACTTGCTCTATTGGTATGCTGATTCAAATCATGCTGAAATGCTGATCACCTTGAAAGCAATTGAATTAACAGAATTTGCCTCTCATTTTAGAATCTGACTCTAATATTGAACTCACTTGATGAAAACAAATGACACAACATCCATGGATGCTTTGAGAGGCTTCTAACTACCTTTGTATCAGTGATAGTTGGTGCTTTGAGCATATTAGTAGGAATTCTAACTTTATGACCAATAACTATGCAAAATAAAGTACTTCTAGACAATATTACTTAATTTTAATACTTATTTCACTTAGTTTAGTTTTGTATTGTAATACTCTTTATTTAATAAAATTAACAGTCTTATTAAAAAACAAAGAAGTTCCTTGAGACCAAAGTTTGTCATACCTGCGTTTCGGCGACATTTGCATGATCAATATCTGAAGGTAAATATCCCCGGTAGCGTTGGAGGACCTTGTCCTGACTACAATTCATAATTGTTTAAAATGTTAAGAGTGTAATCAAGTCCTATTTGCATCAGGCGTGGCAAAATTCTGCACAAATAATGTAACCTGGGAATTTATATATGATATCTCAATGGTTTTTGGCAAGTGAGAAGAACAAATAACAATATTGATAACAAAATTTTAATCTCAAATTTAATTGAAGTGATGACTCAAATCTTTTTCTGTTATATAATGAGTTTTATATGAGTTGGCCTAGTTATTTTTTTTATAAAATTTAACCTACAACCTAATGGAAATTTGACATTCATGCAAGACTCCAACCTATAAAGACATCCTCCTAAAAATGTTATTATAAATAATTAAGAACACCACACATGTACATTTATAAACAAATAAAACACAAGGGAAAAATTGAGGTCCCAAATATGAAGTTGCTAAGAGCATGTGCCTCAATCTTCTCCACAAGTACAACAAGTGGGACCAGTATGAACTGCATGCAACTATCGAACCATGCGAAAATCTTCTCATTTGGAGCAATCATAATGTCTCATAATTATTTCTTGTCCCCATCTATAAACGGCTCATCATAGGTTAGGGTCGACTTACCCACTCTTCGATCAATATACCAGCTATCATGCACAATGTTCTAAATTTCAAAACCCATGTTCTTGTTAGAGACACTTCAACTCTTAGGTGTCAGTCCCACCTCAATAGAATTATTCCAAGTGTTTTGTATTCCTTCTTCCTTTTCACTCAAAAGAACACCATCATTATATTATTGATTTCCACATATCTTATCTTTTCATGCAGATTCCTCGTATTCTTTTTAATTTTCTGATTTATTCCTTTAGTCCATTCGCGTCCATCATTGTGGCATGTGATTTTGTATCGCCGCTACTTGTATATGGACCACAGTAGGCATCAGTTAATTTTTTTTTTTTCATACAAGATCTTTGCAAATTTGAGTCTAGCATGGTCTTCTATGTTCCATACTTAGCTCTTTGTCAAGCTTCAGTTCACTGCAAGGCACACATGTCTAGCCGCTCAAATCTTATCCCATTCCACCAGTCATCCATATTGCTGTCTACACAAAATTTCTATCAAATCTACCATACCTTCAATAGTTTTTTTGCCTTCTTAGGCAAATAATCAAGCCGATTCTCAGATTATGCCAATCCAAACAGGGAAATTGTAATAAAATAATAATGTTGATCTAGCAATTATGAATTATCCAACAAGTCTACGCCGAAGACATTGACAATAATTGTCATGCAAATAAAAATAAATAAGAGTAATCTTAAAATAAATCAACTTGACTAATTATAGTTATGCATTATAAGGCATGCGGTTGAATCCTAATGGTGTTTTGGCTTTTTAATTTTGGTTAAGCATACCCAACTTATGTCATACTTAATGGGAGGATAACAATATATATGTTATAATAATTACCACTACCTAAATGAAAATATAGGTAAATTAGTGTTGGTTTCCAATAATGACTATCATGAAGATGCCAAAAGTCTAGATATACATACATGATATAGTGGTAGTTAAGATTCATGATAAAGATATATGTGGTTGTTTTGCATTATGGTAATTATTAAATCAAATTAACTATAAATACAGACGAAGATTTAGGATAGTCCCTTAACTCCAAGTAGCTTGTTCATTTTAGATTTGAATTGCAACTATTCTAGATTTTTTTTTTTCTTTTTCTAACGACAACAATATATTTTTCAACTTCGAGCCATCAAAAAGAAATCCAAGAGAATCAGTTTTAAAGGTCCAACTTCTACAAGAATGAAAAGACATGAACCTAGAACTACTCTGCCATTGGCATTATTAATGGTTAGACTTTCTCATTGCTTAGACCTTTTTCGGCATCTCATCAATTAAAGATATATTTTGTCACCATTTATAATATGACTTCATGCCTATAAGGATTTAAGGCACATTTACTAGAGAGAGAGGTTTTCCATTTTTCTATGTTTCATGTTCAAGTTGTTCCTTAGTTCACCTCCCAAAATCAGAAAATAATTTGCGGAGCACTAAGTAAGTATGCAACGTTATTACAGTTGCAAATATTTTTATATATGTAATTTGTTATTTACAATGTCATTTACCTTCACTTTCAAAAAATAAAAAAATTAAGAAGGTAGTATTTATTATAGGATATTACAAAGGTTGTCTTCTGGATTTAATCATAAAATCAAAGGATAATTGACTCATAAACAAAATTGTGAATAATAATCTATAGATAATTATTCGAAGAATATATTCATGACTGTCTTTGTGCTGTAGATTATATAATTTCCTTCGATAAAAAACCAATGTGTGAAAGTGAGAAATTGAGCTGGAATTTACAGTTGGGTTTATGAACGACTAAATGTTCTTCTTTGTGTTATTGTGAAACCTTGAAAGGAACTTTCTAACTTTGAAAAGGCTTTCAATGGCTAGAAATTGAAGTCAACATTAGGGTAGAAATTTGGTAAATTATTCTGCTAAGTGTTGGTGCAAATGGACTCTTTTGTGCTGACTCATGCTTAGTTTAGTCGTTCCCAAGGTAAAACACAATCCACCATATTTCTTCCTCTACTAGCAGAATTCACTAAGGAGACAGAGTACTGAGAAAACAAGTGAAAAGGAAATTTATGCTTGAATGATATGTATAGATGACATTTTTTTTTCCACTAAGTATCTCACTTGTTTACTAGTGCATAAAAAATTAATAAATTTATACTTCTTCTTCTTCTAATAGCGCATCAAACAAGATTAATTTTAGATGCTTCATTCATCAAAACAAAATGTCTTCATGGTAATATATTATCAAGACATTCCCTACAAATCACTGTGATCTAGAACAGGTACAAAGGCAACAAGCATTTTCTTTTCTTTGCGTTTCCACTTGGAGTTGTGCAACTCGAAATTCCAACCCCAGAATACAAAGCTCCCAGGAAACAGAGCACACGACCCCACATCACATACCGTCCAAGCAAAGACCATATTTCATGTACATCACGAAGTCTTAGTTAAAATTTTGTCACGACCTTGTATATATTGTAGAGAAGAATGACCCTTCACAGGACACACAGAGAGGAGGAGAAGAAAAGAGAAAAGTTTTAATAGGTACCCGTCGCGGCCAAAGAACTCAAAGACCTTGCCTTTGCTGGAGAAGACGGTGAGAGCAACGTCAACGTCGCAGAGAACGGAGAGCTCACGAGCCTTCTTGAACAATCCAGAGCGTCGCTTTGAGAAGGCGACCTGGCGACTGCTCTTGTCCTCGATTCGCTTCAGCACCACCTTGCCTCTGGGCCTCATTGCCAAACCCTAACCCTAAGTCATTCCTCCCTAGCTGCTACTAATGACACCATATGTATAGTTGCGACAGTAGGTGAAGAAAGGCAAAGCCGCAAAAGCAATGAAAAAAAAAAAAGTTCCATTACACGGATACGAAATCGACAACTCATCATAGATCATATAGTCTTTTGTTATAGTTGATACTGTGTGTCTTGTATTTATTTATTTTTGTTGTTTTTTCTTTTTAAGGAAAAAGAAAAAGATTCCACCAGAAGGAGCATGGGGGGAAGGAAGTGACTGAAGGAGGAACCTGATAAAAAAAAAAAAAAAAAGTAAAGAGAAAGAAAAAGCAGTATCCTTCCTTTCCCGTCACTAGGCAGCCAGGAGTTTAAAAATACCTTTGGACATGGGGAACAGAATTGGCCATATGTGACCGTATGCGAATATAACAACTTTTGCTTTTTCAATTGCGGTTGGAGGCTCTTGGGAGTCGAATGGGCCGGAGGTTGGGTTTGTAACATTCGCTCAGCGAAATTTAAGTCATTTTCGCACAACAACATAACCTACGGACAAATTTGGATGTGACAAGCAGCTTATTTTGCTTCTGTTTGGGAAAACGAAAGGGGAATGCCGCTATCCGCTCTCTTTTTCATTACATTGACAGCCACGTTCCACTCCAGCCGTTCATTGCACCCGCCCTAGCTGTTCTCTTGGTCCTAGATAGGATATAAGATTCCCGTTATAATCAGCCGGAACCATTTTAAAGATTGTAACTTGGTTTCAGGCAACGAAATAATTTGTACCTAACAAAATACTAATACTAATGGCTGGACAAATGATAACTAAAAATTCTAATGTTTGAACTTGTCCAAGACATTCTAACAGTTTAAGGTTACTAAATTCATAAATTTTCTTCTCGATAAGCCCAAGTCAGATTTTATTAGAAGATAAAAAATGATCAATTACACTGAGAGCGGCAAAATTCCAACAAAAAAGAGGAAAAAGAGAAGTCCGAGCTACTTGTTCAAACTTGAGCTAGCCTTATTATCTAAAAAATTATATACAACCGTAAAGAATTTATTAAACTGATTTATTAATAATAATAATAATAATAATAATAAAAGATTACGATACTAGGAAGAAACTAAAACCACGAGTAGTTCCCATAAAAGAGCAGAAACCCGTTACTAGAAAAGCAGAAACCCTATTACTTGTAGATACCAGATACGAAAAATGTGAATCTCTACGTAAGGCTTGCCATACCTGGGTCCTGTTTCCGCGTACCTCTGAATTTTTAAGCCCAGTATGGTCTGTTCCCGAGTATTTGATGGCTGTACTAGTTACGTTCCAGGCGTACGGCTGCCAGCGAGAAACCATAAAGGGTGTGCAGACCGGCTGATAGATTGTGGCTGTTTTAGTCATCGCCCCCATGCGTGGAAGATTTGGAACCAGCAGTGGTGCCAATGCAACTGGATCGAGGCTTACTAGTTCGTGGCAGTGTTATCTTTATGGTTGGATAGGGTTGCTAAAAAATGAAGGCAATCATTGGTCTCTTATCTCCTCAGTAAAACTTAACTCAGATCTATCCAAAAATAAAAATTGCCATGCGAGGTGGACAAGCATTTGGCGCCAAAATTTTTTGTTGAATGAATATTAACATATATAATGCAAATTATAATATAAAAGTGAAGAATAAATGAAACAGTATCCATTTATACAAATATGGCCACTATTTGTATGAATACACCGAGGTGTAAAATAATCTGTGGCCAAAAAGAGATGTCAACTCTACTAGCCGGTCAGCCACACATTAGTTCATCATCCATTTTTGTTGTGGTAGCATCAATCAAGTTGAAAGTTCTTCCCCGTTCACATACATTAGAGAATATCACGTTTGTATGGTTAGGCTCTTTTTTCAATCAATCACCTTCAGCACTGATCGATACCTTGCAGGCACGTTTTCAAGCTTATTACTATTAGTTATATTATGAGGAATAAAATTATCCCACCCTAACCTTATTTTGGTAAGTAATTGTTGCCTAACTCAGGCAAGAAATTCACTTACAACAACACGAGGTCACAGATCATTAATCACCCACCGAAAAATAGCAATAGTACTTCAGATATCAAGTGAGGGACCAATATCAGAACTAGAATGTGAGATTACCATTCTTGCTAATAAGTAATAATCATCTTTGTTCCATTAGAATAGTAATTGACCCTAGGTCACAAAATACAAAACAATTGTGAGATTATAACTTATCAAGCACAACAATAATATTTATTATTGTTATAAGCTTAAAAACATTCCTGCAAGATGATGATCAGTCACAAAGGAGAGGAAATTTTTTTTTCTTTAAAAAGAATTTTACATTTTGAACAGCTACTTTACAAAAATTTGGCCATAAAAAAATTGAGAGTAAATTATCAAATGGAAGTTTTGACTCACCAAGTAAAACCCATCCCTAATGCTTCTCCTGTCTTAGTGTAGCATCTAAATGATATTTGGATTGCAGAAGATCGGCACTTTTTAGCCGTCAGTATTCTTCTTGTCTGAAAATCTGGCAGTTTAACATTACCAATAATGCACAAACAATCAAACTTCGGCCCTCAACATTTCATTATCATCTTTCGGACAGAAAAGATTTTACCTCTGATTCAATCCAACAAAAAGGTTGTTAATCATTTATTGTGTATTGGTTGTTTTCATCTCCAAAGGAAGCTTTGAATTTTGGATGATCTTTTTCCTTGAAAGGATAAGAACTTATCATGTCTCTGACTTTCACTCAATGATTCAAGACGGAGTGCCAGCGCAATTTTTAGACATTCTGCACCAATCAAGACACGGTCCAATGTCAATGTTAGGATGACAATGTAAACAATCACAGTCAATAACAACCACATGGTCTTTTGCCCATAGAAGTGTCTGGGTTTACTTTTAAAAATTATATTTAATTTTTCAACTATTAAAAATATTTATAAGGTATTTAGAGACTTTTTTTTATGCTATTTGTCATTCAATTATTAATAACAATTCTATTTGGCAGGTAAATTAACTCTGTGTCCCTATTTCGTGTTTATAGAAATGTAAGAAAGAAGTCTCCTTGTTAAAGGGAGGCCTATGAGTGAGATTCAAGGTTTCCACAAGATAGTACAATGCACTATTAGAAGCATAAGTTCAGCGAATTCAAAAATTTTCCGAGGCATGAGCTTGTAAGCGGCCTTTTCAAGGCAACTTTTGCATGAATGTAAAACAAAAGGTAATAGTTGTATGAACAACATTGTTTAGACACGATTGTTTCCCATGGTATTCAGGGTCTTAGTCAAACTGCTAAAGATTGTTGATCAACAGAATGCATTACAATATAATAAAGAATGTGAGGCATTTAAAAGGCAAAAACTTTCTGCATATGCTATTTAATAGCCGAACATGCTGATGACATCTCCTTATGAACTTATTTAACAATCTACCTCTTTTTTAACCTGATAAGTGTCCTTCAATCAACTCTAATAAACTATCTTCCCATGCACTATGTTCCTAACTTGGAACGATTACAATGTGCACCGGAATTCACACTTATGCTGATGCAATTCATGTGTCATCTTACACCAATGATTAACCCAAAGGATTCAGATTATATGTGTGCAAACTAAATGAGTGTGAGCTCCACACGTATGTGGGGTTAAGAAAAAAAAAAGCAAATCTCATTGCCTAGACTTGACTTTAAATGATTTTTCCTACTGTCTAGTACTTTTACTAAACTACCTTCTAATTCTCCTTTAATAAAATTAATCTGAATTGTCCAAAAAAAAATACAAGAGAAACCAAATCAAGTGTTGGTGTTGCCTTGTGTATCCAATAGATAAAAAATAATAATAAATAAATAAAATAAAATTTATCAAAGAAGTATAAAAACGAAGTAAAGATATCGTATAAAAAAAAGGCACAATCTTAGTAAACATTTCCAGCTTTTTTTTTTCAAATCAAGGAAATTTTCTTTTTATAAATGAGAATCAAATAGAATTGAAAAATAAATAAATAAATACACAATACAAACCACTAACAAGATACCAGCTACAATAGGCAGCTTGCAGATCTCACCTTAAAGATGCAATAACAAGCATTACATAGGCACGAAAGGATGCCCAAATAGACTCAAAGAGACACACACGTCTACATAAACTACAAAAGGTCAAAAGCTTGCAGCAAATGAATGTTGGCCCGCACAATCCCACAAAAGATGCATATATGGTCCAGGAACTTTATACACCGTTCCTCAGTGCTGGAATTTTAAGAGCCTTTCTCCAGTCTCTTGAAACAATTATGCAGAATTAATAGGACAGTGCACAACCTAAGTAGATTTTGCTACGTTTACTCCGAAGGATGGGTCATGTCGCAGCGCTACCATAAGGTTCCTATGGGCCATCGTATGGACTTAACTCCTGCCTTACTACCATATCACATTTGCCCTTTTGTTTTGATAACTATTGTTAGAGTTTGGTACTGATTATAACTTAACCATTAATTTCAGTGACCGAGGATGGGAAACAACCTATTCAAAATATGTATGATGTATATCTGGCTACAATGTAGAATATGGAATATATTCTTAAATTGAATCTTACATGCAAAACTAAATTAGAAACTAATCAGGTAGCAAACTTTAATTAATTCTTCCTAAGGATTTGTACAAACATGCAGCCAATACATGTCATGTCGGCAAAACCAATGCAAGAACTAAGACTCTTCAACATAAAAATTAAGATTACCTGCATCATTTTACTACATACATAGGACAAATTGTTTTCAACTTTTGATTGTTATAACTTTTTCAACTTTCAAATTCTACTTTTCTTTTACCAATTTTCTTTTGATAGCTCTGGCATGCTCTCAGGTCAGGCATACTTATGTCAGAATTCTATTTCTGTCCTACTTTTTCTCCATCTTCTCCTCTTTACTCAATATAAGTCAAATTTTAGTTTGGTTACTAAAACTCTATAACATTTTAAAATTTAACTTATTGAAAAAAAAAAAACAATGTTCAATTTTATTGGCTTAGTTCAATTTAGCTACATTAACAAATTATTAGGAATAAACATTCTAACATTGATTTGTTACCTTCTACTGTGAAAAAGGAACTTATATATTGACATTTCTCAGCAAAAACTAACGTGGAATACAAATGTGTAACTTTTTTGCAAATAAAAATTAATATTCAATTGGTAAGCAATCAAAAACATAAAGTACATAGGTTCTAATAAAAAGAGAATGAATTCAATTTAAAGATTCATATTTGTTGTTTCAAAAACTTCAGCATATATTTCAATTTTCAGCAGCTTTCTGTACGTGAATCAATGTATGCTTATATACATTTCAAAGTATTTGGGCACTTTTCATGGAGAAAAAAATCTAGTTTGGTCACCAATTCACTTTATAGGTGCAATAATAGCAAACACAACTAAAGCAACTATACAACTCTTGAATAAGTTATCCTAGTGATGTTTGTTATCTATGCTACAAAAACCGACTCATTTTTCTATAATCTCATTTTGCATTTCAAACATTAATAGATATGATTCACATTTTCACTGACCTCGAACTTATATCAATCATCAACAAAGATCATTTGTATAATTGTGTCTCTACGAAGATCACCCTTCCATAAAATTGAATGAAAACTAGACATGATCAACTAAGATTGATTAAGAAAATTAAGACAATCAAAGTGAAATTTGAAACTCTTTCAAACTTACCAACCCTACTCATTCATTCTGCACGACTAATTTGACTTTGGACTAAATTAAAGATCGGTTTTTATTCTTTTTGTTAAAAGTTAAGGCTAGTAAATGAGTGTCAGTACTACCGACGAAATTTTTTAATTTGATTCTGTTTTTAGGTAACTCGATGTTAAATATAAGGAAAAACAAAATAAGAAAATTAAGTCGGACCACACATATAAGGTAAAACACATGCTTACATACTTATCATTTATTTTATTCGAGTTTTCATTCATTAGTTCAAATAAAAGAGGTTTACCCTCGGCAAAGCTAATTTTAATGACTTCAGGCCTCTGACTATGAGACATTTAGAAAGGGACTTAATCTATTGTTTTAGCTCACTTTATTCCCATATTTAGAAAAACCAAAATTTAATAATAATAATAATAAAGTACACTTTATTTCCATGGTTGTTGGACAACTCTTTTCAACACTGACACAAGCAAATCAGACGTGACAAACCTGATATTGCAATCAAAAGTAGACGATGAGATGCTATCCCCTAAAACAGAGACAAGAAAAAGGCAAGATATTTCCACACACTTCCTTCCCAAAAGGCAAATGTCAAATCCGAGAATGGCTTTCTACGAAAGGTTTGGGCAAAGAGAAAAGCCTAGCAGACAGTGCACCACCTCAGATCGTGGAACTATGGATCGTCTGGAAGAAGTCTTGAACGCAAAGTCCCCATCCCTTCTTTACTTGTACGGCAGCCTACCATGCACGAAGGTCCAGCTAAACTACAAAAGCTTAACGCTCAAGCTAGACCTCAAGATCGGAACATACTCTTTGAATTACTGCCGATGAGAAATATTTTCAAGAAAACAGTCGAATAAAAAAGAGAAGTACGAAATTCAGTTAAACCAAGGCAGAAGATAAATCATGCATCTCCCTACATCAGTGCAGTGCAGACTCGGAGAAAACGAACTATAGAGAGATCCGAAAGTACCACTCACGGAGACTTTCGCCTCCTTCGGAGGAGAGGGCGACGGTGACGACGCTGCAGATCTGGCTCGTCGATTCGAGAAGGCCACTAAGGGAGCGTTTTTTTTCCTAGATCCGCTTCAGTTCCACCGTGCCGTGCCCTGCCTCGGGGACACGTTTCCCGGTGTAAACCCTAACCCTAGGGAACGGGAGCTATGACATCCTGACCGAAGAAGAAGAAGGACCAGGGAAGAACCGAAAAAGAAAGTTGCGCCTTTTCCAATATAAAGAGGGGCTTTTTTATATATTATTTTATGTTAATTTAATTGGGGGCCTTTGGGGATTGGGGGCCGTTTGGGATTGGTGGCTGGGTAGTGAAAGCAACTACATATAAAGCAAGATTCCTAGATGCCATAGAGGCTTCTCCGTGCGACACCTGGCTTAGCTCTTTTTAACTTAATTTTTCTGGTGGCATTTTAGTATTGGTTTTAATTCTAGAATAATCTCTTTTGACAGTTTTAAATTTTTTTAATATTTTATATTATTTTTTAAAAATTAAAATTTAAACTAATTCTTAATTTTTAATTTTTATTTCATATTAATGTTTTTTTTTACATAAATTAGTTAATATAAAGTAAGATTCCTAGATGCCATAGAGGCTTCCCCGTACGACACCTGGCTTAGCTCTTTTTAACTTAATTTTTCTGGTGGCATTTTAGTATTGGTTTTAATTCTAGAATAATCTCTTTTGACAGTTTTAAACTTTTTTAATATTTTTATAATATTTTTTTAAAAAATAAAATTTAAACTAATTCTTAATTTCAAATTTTTATTTCATATTAATATTTTTTTTTACAAAAATTAGTTAATTTGACCAAATTAAGGCAATATAAAAAAATTTAAATATAATTTTAAAATACATAAATAAATTGGTTAAAATTTCATCTTTTTTCTCATATAAAAGGAAAACAAGTACATTTGTATAGAAAAGATCTTAATTTTTTGTCGTTATATGTGGAAAAAGAAGAAAAATAAACACGTAAATATAAATCTGTCTTGTTAGGATATATTAGGGTGTTTTTCACCCTAATATCATATTAATTAATTTTTTGTCAGAAAAAAATTCATATGATATAAAAACATAAAAATTTAAGACTAATTTAAAATTTTAAAGAATTTAGAATCCAATTCCAAAAATTTTGGAATTTTAGGTTCCAAATAGGTTTTCCAGTTATAGCTGTTGCTCTCAAGCATCCAGTCCAAGGCCCTCCTTGATTTTGATGTTTTTAAAATTGCACACCATAAACATTTCCCTTTCAAAAATAATTTCTTATAGTCTGCTGCCCGGTTATATGAAAACTAACCTTGTTGTAAGAATCAAACAAAAATTAATTCTTAGAGAGAAAATAAAAATCAGAGTTTGATGGCTTGATTACAGTCAAGTTCTTTTTCCTTAACTTTTGAAAGAGCATTTTGGGTTTCAGCTCTTGCTCTTCTCCTCTGTGTCTTTTGGTTATTATTCTTTTTTGCATTTTCAACCATCTAATCCTTTCAAAACATCTTCACCTTGATGTTGCCTGGCTCATGGCCTAAAATTGTTTTTCTGTTCCTTTATCCGAAATATGAATTTCGGAGCTTTAGTTGTTTTTCAATTTTGGTTGGCAACAGCAGCAGCCTGGCCCTGCTGAGATACACTTCTAAACTAAGTAAGCCGATCCCATTTCACAAAACAGGTTACAATCTAAAACAAATGATTGGATAAATTCCCTGAATGAAACCCTTCTATGGGTTTTGCTTTAGCCCTTGTTCCTCAAACAGGTATTGTTACCTCAATAACCAAAACTTTGGTTCCCTCTCCAAACTTATCTCGAGAACTTTGGTCTGTTTAAAAAACTCGGCGAACTTACCATATACCAAGTGCAGTCAATGCGTTTGCCATCATCTACAGCCAGCCAGCCGTGTGACTGTCGCACTCTGAGACGAAACGACTGTTACCTTAGGGAGCGGGTAAGCAAAGTGGGGGACCAGTGAAGAAAAATTCAAAATAAAAATAAGGAGACGGAGAAAAGAAGCACCACCATGGTAGAGGCCTTGATGATTTTGGCAGAAGGAATTGCATGACTTGATGTTGATGTTGGAGAAGAAGATAGATGATATCAGAGGAAGGGTGGACCACTTTAAACAGTTTCCTCCAATACCAGCAATCACTTTGCTGGTGCAAGGCCCTAAGTTGGACGAGATGGGCTGGGACTTTGACAGTGTCAGTGAGGGGAAACCTTACAAAAGCCTAATTGTGGGATCCATGCTTGATGAAGATGATGAGGAATGCATAGAATCTAATTGGAAGTACTCCTGGCGCAGACAGTGTCTGCGGACTGCCAAACACAAGCATTACTTCGGCCACGATTTTAGGTTTGGGCTGCCTCTTCCAAAAGAGGCATAAACACGTGGGTAGGCGACAAAACCCAAATAACTCAATTTACTCAAAATTCGACTCAATTTATATTGCTTAAAAATAGTCACTGAAATCATAACTGATTGTTAAAAATTTAAATAACTTAAAATTTAAATAATTTAAATATAAAACATCTAAATAATCCAAGTATAAAATCTAAAAAGTTCAAAAATAATAATTAAAATATTTAAAATATAATAAATTTAAAATCTTTAAGTATCAAAATCAATTGAATTTAAAATTTAAATGATTTAAAACTTTGAAGAAATCAAATTTGATAACCAGGTATCTCAAAATATCTAAAATTCAAATAATATGAGATTCAAATAAAATGATGCAAATCTAATTCAACTCATCCATTTATCAACTCTAAGAATTGTATTTATTATTTTTCGCTTATCAACAACAACAATTAATAATCAACAATTTCCAATAAGAAATAACAATTGAAAACAGTGAATTGTACTACCAACATCAAACAACAAAATTAAATAAACTCATAATTTAAGAGCAAAATGTGTATAGTTTACAAATACTGGTGTTTTCTGTTTCCAAAATTCTAGGACAAACACATCTCAAGTTCTTTGGCCTGTGTAAGGAGGCATATGACAGACTAAAAAATTCCAAAAGACGTTTAGTGCACTGAAGAAAACATCAATTCACCAAATTCAAAAATTTACCAACCCAAAGCTTGTAATTACCCTATTAAGGTAACATTTGCGTGAATGTACCAAAAAGAAAGGTAGCACTTGCATGACCAATATCGTCTGGACACGGTTGTTACTCAAACTACAAAAAGATTGCTGATCAACATAGTGCACTTGAATGCAAGAAAAAATTCCTTTAAAAGATACTCTGTAATTAAGAATTTATACTTATATTTTGTAAGTCTCAAATTCTAATCTCAAAAATAAGATATGGAGTTATTGAAATGAAAAAAGTTTTCACAGCCTCATAATGGATTAAAATAAGTACAAAAGGGGAAAACTTTCTGCATAAGTTATTCAATCGCGCAACATGCTGAAGGCTGAAGACATTTAACAACGACCTCTCAGTCTTTTCTCATGAACTATCTTCTAAGTTCCTAACTTGAACGATAACAATGTACATGAATTCTCACCTTGTTCATGCATTTCATATGTCATGTGTCATCTTATACAACTATAACCATCTTTTCACCCTCATGTATCTCGGTGTTAAGATAAACTAAACGTCCAGCAGATTGACCAAAAAGTAACTTTATCAAAGAAGAGTATAAAAACAAAGTTAAAGTATCATCCAAACAAAAGCACAATCTTATTCTTAGCAAATATTCACAAACAATATTTTTCCAAACAAGTAATTTTTTTTTTATAAACAGAGAATTTTTATTAGAAAGAACTAAGAAAAACACCAAAAAGATATCAGCTGCAATATGCAGCTTGCAGATTCACCTTAAAGACAACGAATAATACAAGTATGGATGAAAGGATGTCCACATTGACTCACACAAATATACAGAGCTAAATAAACTAAAAAGATAATCTCTTGTGCCAAATGAATATTGACATGGCAGACACAATAGCACCAAAGACGCATAGATGCTGCCGGAACTTTAGACACCGTTCTTCAATGCTGAAATTTTTAGTCATTTAACACCCGTACACGATTAAGGGGAAAGATTTTGCTGGGTTTACTGCAAGGGAAGAGTCATCATATTGACTTAACTCCTGGCATTTGTTTTGATAATTAGAACTTAAACCATTAATTTTGCTGACAGAGGATGGGAAAGAAAGGACGGGAATATGCCCCCAACCATCAGACCTATTCTTCATATGTATGATATATATTGCTCTCCTAATAAAATCTGACTTTGGCTTATATTTAGAAAACAAAAAAAAAAAGTATGATGTATATCTGGCTATAATGTAGAATAGGTAATTTATTTTTAATTGAATCTTACATGTAACAGTAAATTAAAAACTTATCAGGTAGCAAATTTTAGTGAATGCTTTGAACCACCTGATCATACAAACTCAATCCTGAAACGTCTGGTCATTAAATCAAAGTATGCACAAAAAAATTGTGAGTCTATGCAATCCAATGTGTTCTTTCATTATGCCAATAAATCTCTTTCCACTTGAACTTTGGAGTTATTGCCCGATGATACTATACATCTAGCAAAGGTGTGCCTCATTTATTGCAATTATAATTATTAGATAAAAATCCTCCACCAAATGAAGTTCCTCAAATCATTAATGAGATTACAACAAATCTTAAGTTGTTTAAACAAGTTGACATGGTGGATGAAAATAATGTCACTACTTAGTATTCTATAATGGTTGAAGAAAAACCATTGAGCACCAGGCAATTCTTAAAGAGTTTCATTTCTCAACTTTTTCAATTAATTTTTTAAAACAAATTTTTTCTAGCACAACATCAATTATTTCTCATTTTCCAAAATTTCAAAATTTGAAGTTGAATTCAACTAGGGGAGAATGTTAACAAGAAAAGAAAAATAATTTTTATTATTTTAGGAACTTACTATTATCTTCTATATATGATTATATTTTAAATGTTATTATGTTAGATATTTTACTATTTAAGAATATTATACTATTTAACATAAATAATATTTTTATTATTTCTTATTTAGTTTCTTAAGTTATGTTTATATAAAGATAATTTGATGTTGTTTTATAAGCAAATCTGTCATAGATATTAAATTGATATAGAGTTTTGAACTTCATTTTCAAACAAATTCCCATTTATTCTTAATTTCGGATGAATTTTATCCTACATCAAGTACTCACTTAGACTAACTTATGCTCTTGCGTCACTAGCAACCTTCGATATGGACTTCCTCATGAATAATAAACCCTGTTCACTTCTTGTACACTAATGATAATTTCTCTTGAATTCATAAGTAATTAATCAAACCAACTCTAGTATGTAAGCTTTGTAGCATGCACATCAAAATCATAGGAATCAAGCAAATTCTCAACATAGAACTCATCCTCGTTAGAAAACAAATAAAATACTAAAGTAATACAGTAATAATGCTTCTAAATAAAAGATAATAGAGTTTAAATTTGGTGGTCTATTGAATTTTTCCTTTGGGAAGCGTGTATAACTTAGAGGAGAAGTGATGAGACCAAAAACAAATTAGGCAAGTTTGCAGTAATGTCATGGTTTAATTAAAATATATGAGACTTTTTATTCATCAGTTCAAATAAAACAGGATTACTCACAGGAGAGTTAACTTCATGACTTCAGGCATATGAGACATTTAAAAAGACTTAATCCATTGTTTTATCCCACTTTATTTCCACGTTTAAAAAAACATACACAAAATATTAAAAATAAAAAAGAAACGACATAATTGGGCGAAACTAGCAAGAGAGCCCCCAGTCAATGCATGGTCGCTGGTCAACTTTGTCAAACACTGGAGCAGACGCGACAAATCTGATATTGCAATCAACGTAAAGAGATGCTTTACCCACTCTTATCTCCCGGAAACAGGAATAAATGTCCTAACAGATTTCCCCACTCTTGCTTCCCAAAAGCAGATGTCAAATCCTAGAATAGAAAAAGTTAAAAACTATCCTATGAATCGTTTTAGCAGAGAGAAAAACCTAGGAGACAGTGCAACACATCAGATCCTTCAAACTATGAGCGTCTGGAAAAAGTATTGAACGCAGAGTCTCATTTTCTTTCTTTACTTGTACGGTAAGGTTCAGCTAAACTACAGGAGCTAAACGCTAGAGCTAGTCCTCAAGATCGGGTCGTGCTCTTAAAATTACAGCTGACCAGATAAAAAGAGAAGTACAAGATTCAACTAAAGCAACCAGAAGATAAATCATATATATCCGTGGTGCAGTACTGGCTAAGAGAAAACAAACAAGAAAGAGATCTGAAAGTACCGATCGCGGCTAAGTAAACGAAGACCTCCGTCTCCGTTGGAAAAGACGGAGAACGGAGAAGGCATCGGCGATGACGACGACGCAGATCCGGCGTGTCAGTTCGAAAAGGCCGCTAACGAGCGTTTCTTTGCTAGATCCTCTTCAGCCACCGTGCCGTGCGCAGGGATTCTTTTCCCCGGCGTAAACCGTAACCCTAGGGAACGGGAGCTATGCACATTCTGATCCAAGAGAATCTGTGAAGAACAGAAAAAGAAAGTTGCGCCTTTTCCAATATTCATCTCCAGGCTTCCCATTGGGGGGCTGAAAAGCATAAATCCCAAAAAGCCTCTTATATATATATATATATATATATACATATATATAATTTTAATTTGACTGTGGCCTTAAGTTTGGGGCTTTGGCTTTGGTGGGAGAGCTTCGGAGCTAATAACATAAAGAGGATTCCCAGACGACGCAGAATATATGTTGGGCTTCTGTGTGCGACACGTGGCATTGTTCTTTTTCCCTAATTTTTGTTTTTTAGGGGGACTTTATTTTCTAACTCATGCTCTTCGGAATGAATTATTGCTAAATAATAATAATTAGTAAATAAATAAAAAAAAATTCAATAAAAAAATAAAAATTAATAATACTGAGTTTTTTTTCTGATGAATTATTTTGATTCATTTAAAGGAGCGACTCAAAATAGTAATTACTCAATTTTTGTGTTTTATTATTTTGATTCCGTATTTGCCTTCTATTTTCTATAATTTAATAAAAACACGGTATATATATTATCCTTTCAAAAATAATTTCTCCGGTTACGAGAGAAGTTGCCAAAAATCTAAAATAATAATAATAATATTATTATTATTATTAATTTTGCAGAAGAGAAGATAATCTAAATTTCATGGCGTGACTACGTTCAAATTCTCTTTCCCTTAATTTTTGGGAGGGCATTTTTGTCTTTTGGCCCATGCTCTTCACCACTCTCTCCCTCTTGTTATTATTCATTTTACATTTTTCGACCATCTAATTTTAATCTAAACACCATTTCAAACCAATCGTCACATTGATGTTTCATGGTTCATGGCCTAAAATTTTTTTCCTGTTTCTTTACGCCAAAAAAAAATAAATAAATAATCGAAGACTTAGTGGCGTATGTTTTTCAATTTTGGTATGCAACAGCCTCGGTCTGGCCCTGCGGAGATACTCTTCTAGTCTAATTAAGATCCCGTTTCGTAAAACAGATCACAATTTGGCACAAAATGATTGGACCCTAAATTAAGCCCCTCCCTGAATGCCAAGACAAACCCTTTATCCCAAATCTGGCAAAAGAAACGTAGTTAATTGCACCAGGTAGGCACTTCAGCGTGTTTTGCTTTAGGCCTCGTAAAATCAAACAGGTGTTATTGTGAATTTTGCTATCTTAGTAGCCAAAACATTTATTCCCTCTCCAAACAAATCCACCTATGAATTTATTAACATGTCTTGATTATATATTATACTTTTACAGGAATATATCTGTTTGAAAAATGGAATGAACTTGCCAGACTATGTGGTGTCAATGCCATTGCCATCGTCTACCGTCCAGTCAACTGCCAGCGGGCCTTGTGGCCTTTGCGCTCTGATGCGCAACTGCTGAAGAGGCTTCAGGGAATGCTGGAAGCGGAGCGTTGCGGGAAAATGGTGAACCAAGAAAGTCACCTCAGGGAGAGGTGTGCAAAGCGCGGGAGCAGTGGAGAAAAATCTAAAAGAAAATGAAGTATATGTAGAAGAGAGATCTTATACACCACTTTTATCATCACCAAGGCAGATGCCCTGATGATTTTGGCTTGAGGGAAATGCATGGATTGGTGTCGATGAAATCGGAGGTAGGGTGGACTAGCTTAAACAGTTTCCTCCAATACCGCCCAGTCACTTTGCTTGGCTGGCTACGATCACCTTGTGCTTCTCTACCGGGAAAATGCATAGAGGCAGAGGCCACATCAGCCATGCTTTTGGACTTGGGCTTACCATATATCGGAGGCAACATTGGCACTGGGATTAGCATTCATTATTTTTCACTTATCGCTTTTCGCTTATCAACAACGGTAATTAGTATTCATTAAAAAAAAAAAACGCATCAGTAACTAGTAAGCAATCTGTATTAAGTAACAACCAACAATATCAAACTGTACCACCAATATCGAACAACAGCATCACCGTCAGAACTGAAGGAAGCACAAATTTCACCAAATTCAAAAATTTCCCAACCCCTCCAGAGCTTGAATGTACCAAAAAAAAGTTAAAACATTTGCACGAGAGGCGATTGTCTGTCATGGCATTCAGGGTCTTACTCAAACCACTAGAAGATTGTTGATCAACAGAGTGCAGTAGAAACAGAACAGACAATATAATGCATTGTCCTTCGGTGACAACTTTGTCACGCAAAACTCCAGTGACACATCTGGTCCGAGTCCATGCATGGTCGTTAAACAACTTTGTCAAACACTGGCAGAGGAGCCAATCAGACAGCGACAAACCTCATACCGCAATCAAAATAAGGAGAGGCTTGTCCACAAAAAACAGACGCTATTAAGATAAAAGTTGAGGAGGAGATATTATCCCCGAAAAACAGGGACTCAAATCGTTAGATATTTCCAAATTCCTGCTCCCAAATGCTTTCACTATTAAGAATGTCGAGGGTCAAATCTACATGACCGACTTTCCAGTCCCATGACTTGGTTACAAGTTTTAGTGCAATTGGATGGTTTTTAATAGTCCGTAGGTTCGTGTTCTAATAGGAATGCTGCTACCAGAGTGATCTGTTATTTTAGGATATTTGATCAGGGAAAACATAGATAAATGAATATTTACTAATTATGATATTCAAATTAAATTTACAATTAGATTCAAAAAAAAAAAATTCTATTGACAAAAGACATAAAGTTAAACTTGTATTAAAAATTTATTTGTAAATTGTAGATGTGACATACAAATTAAATTAATATGCAATTCACATTGAATATAATTGTTTAAATTCTTAATTTTAAATTTAGAGTTTAATTTCTAATTATTTTAAATTATTATTAATAATAAAATAATTCCCACCTTGCACAATTAATAAGTTTACTTTCGTTTAAAATGTACGATTCAAAAATTCATAGATTTTATTGCCAAAATAGTCAAAACATTTTGATTTTCCCCTCTATATGCGTTTACAACTCGTTAAAAGAAATCTGATTTTTAGCAATTGAACACCTCTCGAGAGACTTACACATTTATCTCTGGATTTTCATATATGGATTTATTAACATTTATGATAAGGGTAAATATATAGTAGTCAAGAACTTTCCATTTTGTCTTCCGCACTAGTGCAATATTCTTTTGTCTCTGTTGCCACAACTATAAAATACAGTAATTGCTATATGAACTGTAATTGAAAAAAAAAAAAAAGGAAAAAAAATCACAGGAAAGATGGTTAAGCTTGCGTATCTAGAGAATGATGCTGCTAGGAAGGTAAGACTCAAGAAAAGGAGAGCTGGTCTGTTTAAGAAATTGAGAGAACTTTCAACACTATGTGGTGTCAATGCCTTTGCCATCGTCTACAGTCCAGACGACAGCCAGCCTGCCGTGTGGCCATCGCGCTTTGAGGCGCAACAGCTGCTGAGGAGGCTTCAGGGCATGCCAGAGGTGGAGCGTTGCAGGAAAACGATGGACCAAGAGAGTTACCTCAATGAAAGGGTAGAAAAAGCGCAGTTAAAGTTGAGGAAAATGGAAAAGAGAAATAAGGAGATGGAGAGAAGTAATCTTATGCACCAATTTTATCATCTTGAAGGAAAAAAAATTGGTGGTTTCGGCTCGAGGGAATTGCATGGCTTGGTGTGGATGTTAGAGGAAAGGATAGATGAAATCACAAGAAGGGTGGACTATTTCAAACAGTTTCCTCCTATAGTGGGGAGTCACTTTGCTTGGGGAGGCCCTGAGGTGGGGCAGATGGTCTGGGAGGACAACAACGGTGTCAGTGGAGGTGGCGGAAATCCTACGGAAGCTATACTGTGGGATCCACGGTTGACGAAGGTGATGAGCAATACAGACTACGTGCCGGTGGAACCGAGAGTGGCATGGGACTGCCGAATGCATATAACGTTGGAGGCAGAGGTCCCATAGGCCATGCTTTCAGGCTTGGGTCGCCTTATACAGGAGGCACTGTAGACATTATTGATTTTGGGTAAGTCCTGGAAATGCTTTGAATCCAGGGCTTCCACATGCCGACTTCGCAGGCAATAATGGCCGTGGCCGTAATCCAATTCGGCTGGGTTAAATTTTTCATTCATAGCATTTCTTAGGGTGGTTGCTTTATGTCTTAGAAAGTAAAGTAGTCAGTTTTGATTCATGTATGGATTATTAAGCTTTAACCTTTTAATTGAGGTATTATGTTCGTTTTTATGTTGCCCTGCCCTTTCCTTGCCCCATTTCTGTTGGGAATTAGTTAACAACAGGGACGGCCTTCGAAGACGAAACTTGAGCAATGCGTGAGATATATAATTCCAAAACCAAAGGGAAAACTATAGTTAATGTTTTATTATCCATTTTCATTAGTAATAATTGTTAATGAATTGATTTGTATTATTTTTCAATGGAATGTAACAAAAAAAAAACTGATTTATTTTTTTTTCTAAAAATATTTGACCACGTTTGTTTGCTTTACATAGATAATAAATTAACATAGATAATCAATAGGATGTATTTTTAAAAAATTTTAATTTCATATAAAAATAAAAGTCTTATTTTTAAAATTTATAAGAAATCATATCTCTTATATAATTTATAAAAGTAAAAATCTAAAAATACTTTACTGTACCCATTTTCTGCTTTGGCTGTGAGGTAAGTATTAACATACCAGGAAGTAGCCAACTTATGTGCCTAATGGATAGAAAGATGAAACTAAGTATAAAGCTAGCGTAAACTAGAAGGATAGGATAAGACATAGAGAGAATGTTAAATGTATTCACATGCATCATCTTATTAGCCGTTTGCTTTATTTAAAGTCTAAATAGTAAGTACATTTTCCCTTGATTGAACTTAACGGTATTTTTTCTTTTCTTATCACCATTTCATGTCGCCGTTGAGTTCCTGAAACTTTGAATAAGCCTCAAATAACCATTGCCCTTGAAAAATATTGCCATGGCTGACCAGACCAGTTTTATGACAATTTCCTGTCCATATTTGTGCTGCTCCACTCTATCCCTGCTGAGATGATGGATAATTCGACAAATGCTGGCGGATTTCTTGGTTCTAGCAATCTTGGTGGGTTCGGCTATGGCATTGGAGTTTCCGTTGGGGTCCTTCTCCTAAATACAACCATCACCTTCGCGTCGTACTTCTGCACCAGAACCCAACAGTCATCTGTGCCAATCCAACAAAGGAATACAGGAGAGCCGACTGGGCAGCAAAGCGTTGTTGTTGAGGAAGGCCTAGATGAGGCCACTCTGACAAGCTGTCCCATGTTGCTGTATTCGGAGGCCAAGCTCCACAAGGCCGACACCACCGCCCGCTGTTGCTCCATCTGCCTGGCGGATTGCAAGAACACTGATACCCTCCGCTTGCTTCCCGATTGCGGCCACCTCTTCCACTTGAAATGCGTTGATCCGTGGCTGCGGCTGCAGCCAACCTGTCCCGTATGCAGAACCTCCCCTCTTCCTACGCCTCTGCCAACCCCTCTGGTTGATGTGGTTCCACTGTCAAGCAGGCAACATTGACGTATCACTCTCCGGCCAAAGCCTATTTTGATTCGGTGTGCACCATTGTCTCCATCTCATTGGAAACTGGCAGACCTCTTTCAAGATTTTAATCTTTCACATTGTTTCCATTAAGTAGTTCTTCAGATTTGGAGTTCATGTCAAGCAGCAGGATGCAAATACATGCAATTAGATTCATGAATTTATGCACATACTGTAAATGAAAAGGTAGCTGTTTTCTAGTGGTCATACTGTGAATACATTCGATTTATTTATTTTTAAGGGAAATAATGCTTCTCAGATTTGCTTGAGAGAGGTTAATGTTTTTGATTTGATGCTAGAAATCCCACTGAAATTAGCATTTCCTGTTTATCAATAAAAATTTCATAAACAAATTGTCAAGAGGGCCGATTTAAGTCACAAGGTGTCGATTTCAAAGAGCACATGTATACATGACATCTCGGTCTAGGAGACTGTTCCACGGGCTAAAGTTTTTTCCAGCTTTAAAATTGTAAGTAAGAGAAAGCACAAAGTGGATACAAGTACAAAAACAGAAAATTATCGCTGCTACTTTAGCACCCCAGGCCCCTCCTCCTCCATCAATTCCCCCCTATAAAATGAAAAGTAGTCAACCACTACTTCACAAATGATGCATAGTAATCCCAACCTAAAGCATTCGCGATAAATATTCCAGGTCCTTAGCGACCGAAGAATTTTTGTTATATTTATTTATTTTTAAATATAATTGACTCATGATGTTATGTTATATAAGTAAATTATATTTATAAATAAAAAAAAATAAAGATAAAAATCTCTGTAAAACATGTTAGTTTGCTTACTAGCATCCGAATAAAAATTAATTGCAATTTCGACGTCCCTCTTAAAACCACCTCCTGATTAATCTCTTCCAATCTGCTTGCATATTGTACAATGTGCACGTTATCAATTGGGGGTTAGAATGGAGAAGGGAAATCCCTTTGTATCAACTTTCCGTCCTACATTTATGACATCCTCCACAGAATCAGAATCCTCTTTCAAGACTTGGACAACAGTAGGGGAAAGTCTAGAGAAATTTGAGACGGGCCCATTGAGGCAGTTGCCCATGTTGAACTGCACATAGATCCACCCATGATCCTAAAGGACCGAGGAACCAGGTGCTTCTTGGGCTGGGCGTGTTGCTTCGGCTTGAGTTTTTCAAAACTCCAATTAATTGTATCGGAAAGTGTTCTTAATGGAACCAAATTGAATTAGCATCATAACACCATATGATATTTTCAAAACTTACCTTCATGAAAATTTTAAAAATAAAATTAAAATCAACAATTTTCTTTTGAACAAACGAGAAATCGAGAGCTTTGATAAGTAAAAAATAAAATAAAATAAAATTACTACTTATGTGCTCTAAAAACATATTATTTCATTCCCTTCGGATCGTGTGTTGGAATATCTCCTATGGAAAAAAAATAAAAATAAATAATTATTTTAAAAACAAGAAAAAAAAAAAAGTAGTTTGCTTGCAAACTAACTTTCAGCGCCAACTACCAGCATAAATTTTCAAAGATTCCCCTCGAAGTGCATTTAGCATCAGACGATCAATACATATCAACCGCTCGATCTTCAGAACCCGCCTATCGGACGTCGTGGAACGAAACAAGTTATGGTTGAAATGTCACCTTCAATGCCTCATAACATCACCCAAAAGTCATTTGTCCAAGTTATTGATTAATTGTCTACCTGAAAACAACCTAAAGTTTCAAAACAAATAAAAGGTTGTCTAAAAATCTCCCAAATTCTACAGATCGAAAAATCCCTAGAGACCGAATTGAATCAATGGAGTCGATTCCATACAAGCTTATTGCATCTCTCTTTCTGTCGATTTTACTGCTCGCGCCATCGACCCGAGGCGTTGATATCCGATATTGCGGTCGGTGTCTCTATTACAAACCCGATCCGATACCCAATTCTCTCTCTCTCTTGCTTTTTGTTTTTTTGTTTCTGATTTTTTTTTGTTTGAATTATTGTTTGCAGATAAGAAAGGGGATTATAATGTGAAGGTGAAAGGAGTTGACATAACGCCGTACCCGGTGGCCAGAGGCCAGCCTGCAACCTTCAGCATCTCCGCAATCACCAGTACGTGTTTTTATTTTTTTGGTTATAATGAGGCACATGAATTGAACAGTAGCTAAGTGGTTTTGGATGTGTAAAATTGAAATTGATGATAGGCGAAGCAATTTCTGGAGGGAAACTGCAGATTGATGTTGCATACTTTGGATGGCACATCCACAGTGAGACACATGATCTATGCAAGGAGACGTCCTGCCCTGTCTCTGATGGTGACTTTGTGGTTTCTCACTCTCAAGATTTACCGGGATACACTCCGCCTGTAAGTCTTTTTTTTTTTTTTTGTCTTTGTCTGACTATACAATTGAAGTGGGTTACTCATGATTGTTATTTGTTGGATCTAAAATTACTTGCATTGGAGGCTTCAATATTTGAAGTAAACCTTGGACTAAAATTCTGAGCCTTTATGAAAATTGGTTGAGTTATTATGGCTATGTTGCATAAATTTTGGCCTTGGAATGCGTTGCTTGTTGTTATACTTTATATCAAGCAATCCTTGGTTGTTGCAGTGACTAGATTGGTGCATTCTTGATGAACACTAGTGTGATGTAAATATTACACACACACACTTGTGTTTACACACTAATACATGTACACATGCACTGTCGGAGAATATTTCTACGTAGTCTGGCATGTTGATGGCTGTAAAGGATTTTATTTGAGTGAGCCAAGGGAGCAACTGCAAACACACTCACACATGAACCAAGTTTCTAACTAAACTCCACTCGAGGTTATTTGCAGGTTTGGCTAAGCTGTTTAAATTTACCAGCAAAGTTGTGCAAATTGTCTGTTTGTTTAACAGACAAACACACCTTAACTAAGGGTCCATTTGGTTACACTGTCAGCTTTTTACTGTTTATTTTTATTGTCTAATGCTCTAATTTTGCAATTTGCTGTCTATTCTATTTTTGTTTGCTGTCTACTTTGATATTGTTGCCAATAATTACTTTTGTTTTAGCAAGATTTTTTTTTAAAGAATAGCTATCTATATGTACACTAATTAATTAAAAGGTTTGCTATAACACAAAACCCTCAATCAAAAACTCTAAACCAATTATTCAAAACAAAATTGACCATAAAAATCTATAATTTGATCAAAGTTGAAAAATTTTGTACACCAAATGATAACCCGACATTTGTAACCCATACATCCAAACCTGAACAATATTCTCATAAGCACCAAAAAAACACATTTTTTTCAGCCCTGAAGAGAATAAAATCAGTGCACCAGATTTGGAGTGAATGCCCTGCCCTGTACACCTTGCCCACAACTCACACAGACCAACAAACATATCAAGCTAGACCTTTAACTCAAATTCTTCAATCCCAGTCTGCTTTACATTACACATTGACCATCAAAGCATAATACAGATCAGTATTTGCATCAACAATATGAAGTCGAAGAAAACAAAACCAGGACCACATTCCTTTGCTTGGATAGGGCCATAAGGAACCAATCAAAAGTTGTGTTGGAAAGGGTTAGCACATGAGTTTATTTCCAATGACTTGACTATCAATTCCCACTTCCCCTTCTCCGCATAGTGTTTCTTCCATCTTTCATTAATGCATCAAGAAAATTTTAATAGGCAAAAAGTAAAAGATTAAGGATGTTAATATTTTGGCAGAAATGCATGACCTATTTCACCTTGAGATTTATTTTTATGGAGAACAAAAATATAAGACAATGAAAGTGAACTACAAATTAAGAATACACGTCTTGATTTGAAGTGTAATCCACCAGAAATTTTCAGTTCTTTACTATAGGAAAAGCCTATTTTCTTCCACAGGATAGCATGATCAACATCTATTTTGCAATTTTTATTCAATATGTGAGTTTTTATTTATTATTATTATTTTTTTAACATTTTATTCATAGCATCCATAGAAGTTGTACACCCACAAAATTTCCAGGCACCTGTGTATTTCTAAAAAGCAACTTCTACAAGGACACTAAATAGATCATTTGCAAAAATGCAAAGAAACATCTACTCCTAAGATCCTGATTAGAAACCACAGCTTTACTAAATTGTAAGGAAAGCACTACAGCACTCCCTAAGAAAAAAACAGCTTGCCAATTGTTCTTCAATAAAGCTGTATCAAAGCAGCTCCCTCAAAAAATGACAGCGCACCATTAACTTTGATTCAACAGCACCAAGCATATGTAGGCAACACCATTCCACTGCAAGGCCAAAAAAGCAGCAAGCTTCTCCCAGCTAGCCCCTTACCATTCTCCATTTTAGAACTGCAAGGAAATTTGATTTGTAGCCAACTTTAATAAGAAAAGCTGACCCATCAAAAGCTATACAAGCACCAACCAGAATCTCTTCTAGCTGCACACGAGAATATATACATTTGAGCTAGATTACAAAATTCATCACCCACAAAAGCCTGAGATCTATCAACTATACAACATAAAACAAATTATTATAATCAGGCCATCATATTATCCTTCCTACTAATGCCCTTTTTGCTAAGGAGTCTGCAAAGATGTTGGGAGCTTGACTACTTTGACACAATACCTATTTCTAACATTTTAGGCCTAACAAAGGAATCTGCAGGTTTTGTGTTAAAGCAATGAAACCAAACTCTTCAGGCTTTCAGAAGTCTATATATAGCTATATCAAAACTATCCACAATTAAACAATAATTAGATTTGTGAGAATAAACAAATGCCTTTTGCTACCCGTTGTGAATAGACATGAAAAAATTACTGATTGATTTAGCCAGTTAGGGATTTGTGTATAATGCAGCAGTGCAGGTAATGGTGGCACCAACTTTGGAGGAGAAGAGGGTTGCAACAGGATTTGAAAAATGGGGCGACTCCCTAGTTTTATGATTTGGGCTTGAAAGAAGACATTATCTGATGGTGACTGAAACTGGTGGGGTGGAGAGAGAGAAAAGTTAGAAAGAGAGAATGGGAGTGTAATAGAGGTGAAGAGAGAGATTGCTAGAAACTTCCAGCAGATTTCAGACCTAAATGAGGCGATGGCAGAGCCTCTGTGGAATCACCTAAACTCATCATTGTCTTCTCATTTTTCAATTTCTGTTAAGGTTCTGACAATCATTGAGCGAGAAGTGGGGGTTGGACCTAGCAGTGATCACAAAGAATTGGATGATGGAGTGACTGTTGGTGTTGTTGTTACAGTGACAATGGCGGAGAAAGAGGATAAGAGCTTATTTTCACAACTATAGAGTGAAAACCTCTTTTTGATGTTTTAACATAAGTGACTTCTCTTCAGAAATTGATTCCAAATTTTCAAGAAAAATCAGAATCTGACAACTTATGCTAAACACCCTTCCCGATGCCTGAGTGTAAATATAAGGAAAATAAAAAAACGCCAATGATACCAAAACAAGGCCTAAAATTGTTTGATAGCTTTCAAAATGATAGTTTGAAATGAGCTTAGCAGAGCTGGTGCTTTCATATGGAAGCAAAGCCATCCAAGTGTACTATAACGCTATTGAGGAGTTTGTAAACCCTCTTTCTATGCATATCAATATCTGCTGTACATAATTCTTCCTTCAGAAGCTTGAATGGTTTGTCAGAAATAGTTGCTTTTCCACATTTATAGAGGTCAGATTTGTATTTTATATCGGGTGATAGATGGATCCCCTGATAGCTGCTTAACCTTTTATCTTCCCTCTACTCAAAACAAAGCCCATCTCTCTTTACTCCTCAAATTCAGTCTGGACTGTGGATGGGTTTTGGAGTAAGGAAAAAAGTACTACAAATCTTAGTTTGCATACGCTTCAGTTCTATCATTGTATCTACTCTGTATTGATTGTTAGATTGTGAGTTTTAGAACTTAGGTATGCGTATGTAGACTTGATACCTATTAGCAAGCCTACTTGAGTGTTGTCTTTGTTTCTTAAGTGCAATGAACCTGTTTTATGCCGGATCAACATGTGCAATATGAAGACTTTAACTCTTTGAGCAAAAGAAAATATTTGTTGCATTTGTCTGTCGACTCATTTCCCTGACAATATTGGTAAACTGTAGGGCTCATACTCTCTGACAATGAAGATGTATGATGGAAACAAGCGGGAACTCACCTGCATTGGTTTCAACTTTGACATTGGCTTTGCATCATCCATAGCTGATAGTTAATTGCTTCTCAGAGCTGCTTTCCAATCTATTGACCATCATCATAAGATCACTTGTAAAACAATGTCTACAGTATATACCTTCCAGCTACTTCTACTTCACTCTTATGTGTGATGTGTAACTTGTATAATAAAGCTCTTCTTTCCCTCATGAAACAACTAAATCTGTTGCTATCTCATTGAGGATTTATCGGTGTCCATTTTGTTTACCTGTGAAGGGCTATGATTGTTGGGTGCTACCATGGAAGGTGAAAGATTGTGGGTGATCATCAAAAGATTGATTGCTTGGTTCTAATAAGAGAATCTTGAAGTTGGTAATTAGCATCATTAAAAATTTAACGAAATTGCATGAGTAGAAAGCGGTGACTAGCATTACCTGCCAAATTGAAGTAATGATCCTTCGCTTGTTATGAGGGCATTATTTCATATTGGTCCTGCGTTGAGCTTTGGAATTGATGTAGTTGGTGGGAAATTGATTTCTTTACCTCCTCTCTCTCTCTCCCTCTCTGTGTTTGTATTTTAGCCATATTGCTACTAGCAGCACTAGAAAAATGAATGGAACTCGGGGAAGTGGGTGTTGTGTGTTGCTCAGCTGAACAAATACTCTTATGAGGCAGCTGTGACTAGTTTCAAACTTCCAGCATATTGTGCTCAGCAATTTAAGATGAGGACGCCTTCATAATTGTGAAAGCTGCACCAGGTCTAAGGCCCTCAACGAGCCGCTGAGCAATGCATACTTGCATCGAAATTTGGTTATGCACTTGCACGGCTTGCAATTATGTAGCTGAAATAAGCGTGTATATAATAGCAACGCTCATTTCAGGTGGTCGGCCACCTTAATTTTTTAATAGTTCTTCCATACAATTTCGAGGGAACATTTAGAAACTTTTGAAAATCTACTTTTTTAACTTTACGAAACTACATCTTTCAATCCTCATGCTATCTTATTTATAGGTCTTGTTCTTTCTAGCAAACTTTATGTGAAGGGTCAGTGCATTGTATTGGAAAGAGGTGTCATAGACACCATCCGCAGTCCCCACAATTTATGCAGTTATCAATTCCGGCTTTTTAAAAGCAACTAGACGACCATTTTAGTCTCTCATTTGTCCAACATTGGAGACCCTAAGATAACCATCTTAAGCCTCATGTTGTGCAGTCTTCTCAACAGGTCATTTTCAACCAAAGCCTTACCCTTCCACTAAATTTCTTCAAGCCATCAATTTTGTGATTGTCTGCTCCAATTCTGCAAGAAGACAAGCACAAAGAGATGAAATCAATGAAGGGAAGACTCCTAAGGAAATTGAAACTCATTCCAAGCATAGACAGGCTGAGACAAGGTGTAGTTTCTCAGCTGAATTCCACAGAGAAACTCTCCAATCAGAACCTGCAAGATCCAACGGTTTTTGAACAAGAAAATTGCAAGGAAGGCTACGTTCAGGAATTGGTAGCTGACAGTATTGATGTGTCAAAACACAATAGAGACTTAAGAGATGAAGAAGTCCACTTGGAACTCAACGTTTGTCAGAAGGAAAGCATTACATCCTCCATAGTATCCAATGATAAACTGCCTGCCATGGGTGGCTCGTCAGGCATCATGGCGAAGCATCAGCAAGCAAGGAATGAAGCCGAGCAAAGCCAAGAGCCTCCATCTCTTCTAGACGTCAAACAGAAATGTCCACCAGGAGGAAGTGAGTCTATAATTTTCTATTCAACAAGCTTGAGAAGCATTAGAAAGACATTTGAGGATTGCCAAACCATCCGTTTCTTGTTGGAAAGTTTTAGAGTAAGATTCTATGAGAGGGATGTTTCAATGCACTTGGAATTCAGGGAAGAACTATGGAGGCTGTTGGGTGGCAGAGTGATCCCTCCAAGGCTTTTCATCAAAGGAAAGTACGTAGGAGGAGCTGATGAAGTGGTCGGCTTGCATGAACAAGGAAAGCTAAAGAAGCTCCTGGAAGGGATACCACCTGGCCTGCCTAATTGCCCATGTACCAGGTGCGGCAACCTGCGGTTTGTAGTATGCTCTGATTGTAATGGCAGCGGCAAGGTTTATGCGGATATGCAGAATGATGAGGTGCACGTTAGGTGTCCTGAGTGCAATGAAAACGGCCTAATTAAATGCCCCATCTGCAGCTGAAAATATGAAGCTGCGTTTGGTTCTGCTCTTTCATAACATTGTAACAATTTCCACCTCCCCTGACATTTTTCCCTTCATTTTAATTATGTACGATCGTATAGCCTTGTGTGCTTTGTTTATTCCTGTTGCCTAAATTGCAATAGAAATTACCCTTTTTGTAAAGCTGTGCATTGAATAGGCCATCGAATGTCCCGAATATGCCTGGTGTCGCTTCCAGAACTGAAAGCCTATCTCCTTTTATTTTTTCATCTCATACAATATGCCAATTTGCTACTTAGAAGACATGAGAAAATCATACTGCTCTTTGCCTCTTCAGGGATTTCATCCTATCACTCGTTCTAACCTCTGGCGCTTAATTTTTCAGTTCGTTGTGCATTCGCTTGGAAATTTATAGAGATTACTTGATGGGGCATCGATCGAACACACGATGGCATCATTAATTATTGAATTTTGGATCGAGTAATTCGTTATTCCTGCTACCTGTGCACCTTAATCAGCGGATCATATGAGGTTGTGTAACCATGACATTGTAGAGTAAGATGGAACAAAAGGAATATTATTTCTTCGTTTTCCATTTTTTATTATCATTAGGATGTGTTGTCCTGAGGGTAATGAAAAAATGCACCTCAAGAAGGAGGAGGCATGATTATGGTAGGGTAAAGGATCTATTCAAAGCTCATGTGGGATTCGAAGATAAATCATTGTCAAGGGTGGATGAGATTGGAATAATGAGCTGGGAACATGCACATGGCTAGTCAAGGAAAAGTCACCGTTAGGTACAAAAAAAAAAAAAGTGTGTGTGTGATGCGAAAAAGGTGGGAGGGATCTCATAATGTAGCATTCACGCCAAGGCCTTTTCTCAAGGACTCTTTTTAAGACAGCTTTCTGGCTTTTGGCAAATTACAGAGCAACTGTTTCAAGTCATCTTGCTCTCCATAACTTCCTCTTTAAGGACCAGTTGGTCGCAAAACAATCGTCCCAGTAGCAAGAGACTTTAAACCATGTTTCAAATCTGAGCACAACATACATTGATTCCACATTTATCCCATAAACCAAACCATCGATAGGTTAGAAAACTTGGCTGGTTTTCAATTTCTTGAATAAGTAAATACATTTTAAGATTAATAAGTTAGTAATTAATGTCCTTCATAGCAACTCAACTGTTAAAATTTTAGACTTTTATATTTGAAGTTCAGGTCTTTCGATAAACTATATAAATTAAAAAACACACACACACAAAGTTAGTAATTGGCTGCAGTTAAGAACTTTTATTTTTAGATAACTTACAGTCAAATGAACTTCTTTAAAAAAAAAAAAAAAAAAAATAGTTTCATTCGCTATTTAGATTGTTAATTGGGCTTAGTCCTCAGTGGAGGGCTGAGCCCATGCCCACGAAGGAAGCCTACCAAGAAAGAATGCTCAATAGCTCTGGCCCATAACTGCTTCTGCTTAGTTAGGCATTCGGAACTGTTCTGTGATATGACGTGGGACTCCATTTCTCCAAGTTGGGAAGTGTGATTTGACTTATTGCCACTCCTACGCTTCCTAAAACCGCCAAAGAAAATAAAAAATAAAAATAGTCGTTATTTTCTTATTAGAGGTAAACCACCACTTTTGCTAGTGACATCAACTAAATCTATGGCACTCCAAAGCTGTTTCTTCTGGCTTGCACGTGCCCTCCACGTGATCATGGCTTCATCACCTCCAAAAGCTGTCGGACCTAATTTAAACGGAGACAGGCTAGTGAACCATTGAACCTAATCATGAAAGGTGGGGCCTTTATCTCATGTGCAGTTGTCTTTGCAAAGCCTGGAACAAGTCTCAGACAAGGCTTCACAATTTCGGCCTTCTGGCAACTTTATATACGCTTGAATTCAAATGTTGGACTCGAACCCCGTTTAGATCATGCGTTGACTTGGCCAATAGTAATCCTCAAATCAGTAAGAAGAACAATTATTCCGGCGTTCGAAAAAATATATTAAAAAGGAAAAGTCATAACCACCGCATAGATACCTTGATCACTTTTCTCTGTCATTTTAGCATTCAAATTTAATATCTTTTGACTATCGGATTCCATCCAAGTTTACAATAACTTCATTAAAATTAAAAACGTAGCAATATGTCGGGTAAAATACATTTTCCCACCTGTTTGTCATCTTTGTCAACGCTGAACATCTTCATCATCATCATCTCCATCGATTCTTACCATTACAAAAGTGCAATCCACGCGTAACAATGCGTGGCCTCAGATTCTAGACGATGTTAGGTATCCTGATAGCAGGGCGACTTTTCCAATTAAGCTTGTTCACATGCCGCAGCCAACTCATTTGAATTAATAGACTCTAGTGCTAGTGGAATGTGCGAGGGTTTGAAACCAACCAGACTTATGTTTTCATCATAAAGAATTATGGGGTATGACTGTTAAAGATGATGGGACTAGCTTTGGTTAAGCTGCAAGATAAGTGCATCCCATGTAGCAGAAATTGGAGCTAACACTCTCTAAGGAAAATAGCAGCAGCAGCACATGAACAGAGAAGCAAACTGTCGACTCCTTCATCAACAACATAGGCAGGAAAGACAAACACAAAGGGTGAAAACAAGGAAAAGAAAGATGGTTACACTTCAATGCCATGTTAAAAGAAGCACGGTCCTCTTCTGATCTCTCTCCAAATGGGTGAAATGAGTTTCTTTGTTAATCTCATTCACATCACTAAACAAACTGAAACAAGTTAGACTAATCACACATCCTAGAATTTACAGCTAGTATCTAAACAGCAAGCTCTGTTATTAAAACATCAGCCGATTGTTGTGGCATTGCATTCACTTCTGTCGCATTAGTTTGAGTTAATGGCCGTGAGTACTCAGTGTACTGGAACTCAATCTGTAATCGGTGATGAAGAGGTGTTGATGCCATTAGGCCTTTTCTTGTATCTGCCTGCAATTCTCTGATTGGTATTGCAGCCAAGAAGCTCTTAATATACTCTTTGCATGAGTCCTTCCCTTGGCACACAACCTCCCCCTCTTCCTGACCCTTCATTGCTTGCTCAGAATTGGTTCCCACTGCACTTGATACTGAAGCCTCCTCCTTTGAATTGACCTGCTCATTTTTGGGTTCTGTGGAAGCTGCCAGAGTCTGCTGTTCACCCATTGTTTTCTCATTGGATGACTGAGCAGCATCTGGCAATTTGTGAATAGTCGTATTGTAGTCAAATTTCAAAATGTATGCCTGGTCACAACCCTCATAGAGCCTCTCTCCCAGTGTATCAATGATGTAGTATGCTTCTCGTTCAACCTTGAGAATAAAGAAATGGTCATTCCAACTCACAATGTAAACATGTGGTTCACCATTTGCTTGGCATTCTGAAGCAGCATGGCTGATTTCATCCCAGATATTATCAAAAGACATGGCACCTTGCAAAAAGTCAAATCTTCCCTCGTCCATCCCATCAGGATGGAAAAAACCAATAAAGGACTTGCCAGGAACAAGAGACAAAGGACGTATTTTGGCTTGGATGACTGTATCAAGATCAAAATGCTTGTCAGCGAATCGCTCCCTATAGCTTGCATTCTCACAAAGGTTCCTCCATTCCAATGACCCTTCTCTGATCAGGCTATCAAATTGGGACTTAAGGGGCATGAGGTCACGGTTGTCCTGAAACCAATCAGCAATGACAGCCACAAGGGCTGTACATGCACTCTCACCAGCAGCACGCTCACTTCGTTGATCAATGGAAGCAAAGAATACCTGGGTTTGAAGCTTCATATGCCCATCACGGCTGATTACTTCTTTTAGTTCCCAACTACCAACAGTAAAATTGTCATCTCCAAACTCAGAAATTGATGATCGATTAGCAGATGAATCCTCATCTGTCTTGTACCACTGAAAAAAAAAATCCATCATTTGGATTCAGAAGTTAATATAATCAATAAAAGGAATTGCAATAAAGAACAAGATGAAGAAAATAATCCAAAAAACAAGCACCCAGCATCATCTTTCAAAATAGCCCATGAAGTTTGAATCTTTCTTCGTCAACTTTCACAGTCAGTTGATCCCATTTGATAGGGAGACAAAAGCATGAAAAAATTATTTGTTTGAGCGTGCACATAAAGGAAACGAATGGTTGGTCTTACCCCAAGAGCAAGAGCTTCATCAGAGGTAAGTTGCCGACGATCAAAATCAATATCATCCCCACCTTCTTCTCCATATGCCTTCTTCAACAATGGCTCTCCCTTGGCCTTAGGAGACCTAAAGTTCAACTTCCTCTTCCTCCAAGGAAGTAAGCTGCGTTTTGAATTTTGTAAGAGAGATTGCTCAGACACTAATGATGTTACATCATCAACGTGGGAATAGCCAACATCTGACTTCCGATGGCTATAATAAACCCAATCCTCATCTTCACCATTTTTCTTCATGTCAGAATAAAATGATCCTCCTGCATAGTTTGCATAAGCCAGTGTGCCATAACTGAATGACTTTCTAACACTAGATTCCTCTTTAACCTCATCCAATTCTCCTTCTTCAAAATCATCGAGTGAATCTGAGTCAAATGGATAATTATATTCACCATCATCACTCCTTGCAGAGAACCTGCCATCACTGCCCTCTTCCTCACGACAGGCCTTTTTGGCTCCCTTGGTAGACACAAAAATCTTCACCCTTCTGAGACCAGCTTTGATTGCAGACAAATCTTTTTCAGTTGAGACATCTTCCCCTAATTGAGGAGGCGATGAAATAGGCACTATTGCTCTTTGTACTGGCTCAGTTGTTTCTGGAGCAGTTATCAGCTCCAATAAGCTAAGTGATATCTGCACAGAAACAGAAATGATGCTTCAAATAAGAAATTTAAGGAAATACAAGACAATTTTACCCAAAAACGAACATGCAAGAAAATTATTTTTGTTTAAGAATGGTCTCTAGTAAAAAGAAACATGAGATGGGTACTGAAACAAATTTAAAAGCAGATACCTGGAGTATAGGACGAGGCTCGGCAGCACCAGCAGATAGCATGAGAGGCAGGCTTAATTCAAACTCTTGTTCGGCAGCAGAAGCAAATTCAGCAACATTCAATGATGTCATTCCCAGTGCAGGGACCCTGTTCTTTGGCCCCTGTTTCACTCCCTGAACCAGAAAACAGGCGCAAAGTTCTCGTTACTTTCATCATTGAAAACCACAACCACGGCGAAAGGAAGACATCGATTAAGATAAAAAAACATGGAAACTTTCTAATCACCAAAGCCCTCTCAAGAACCAGAAACAATAAAGGCACATAATAACAAATATTTTCACTCAAAAAAATTCAAATACTCCCCACATCCAGGATGCTCCCAAAATTCCAAATCTTAAAAAGACATGGATTCTGACGGAAAAACAAAATTCCATCGATCAAACACCTCCAAACACATTCAACAGATCCAAGTTGAAGGAAATCAATAGCAGAAAGATATTACGGCGAGAAATCCAATCCTTTAATCAGTGAATATTATTTAGAAGTCTTCCAACGACCAAAAGTTAGTTGGGAAGAATAATCGCTGAAAAGCTGATAAAAATGGATACTGAAAGTGATCTAGATATGTCTAACAGTCATCGGTCACAACCCACCAAATCCCACTAGCAACCAACCCTAATCTGACCATCAACAACGGCCAAATCCTAAAAGAGTTGAACCGAGCAGTAAGAAAATGCAGAGACAATAGATAACATAATCCACCCAAAAACAATATTTTAAAGCCATAAAATTTCCAATCTTGTAACCCAAACCCTAAATACCCATTTGCAAGAACAATTTTAAAGGATATATAAAAATGAAAAAAAAAACCCAAAAAAATCCGCCAAATAAAGAAAGAAATTTCTGGAGAGAGAGAGAGAGAGAGAGTAAGAGACAGAGAGAGACTGACATTGAAGACGGTGAAAGCGATCTCCCATGGATGAAACACATTGTCCCTATAAGCCAACAGACTGCACAAACTCTGGAACTCCTCATCCCACTCAACGACACCATCTCCCTCCGACGAACGCTCCACTTCTCTGGTGAAATTCCTCTTCACCGTCCGCTTCAACGGATTCAGCGCCAATTTGTGGCCTTTCCAACGAATCTCCACCGTTAATTTCTCCGACTTCTCCCCATCAACAGCTGACGAAGACGACGACGTAGCATCCCGTACCGCCAGATCCCACCCCTCCATCCTCCGGACAATCAGCCTCACCTCGTACTTCCTCGAAACCATAGGTGGCCATGGCCGCCACCTCATCATCTTCGCCACCATTTCTCAAAAGCCTCCAAAATTACCGGACCCAACAAAAAAAAAATCTTGAAAATCTTACTCCTTATTCGCTTTCTTTCACATAAGCTAACGGTAACAAAATTAAGAGCAACATCTGTTTCTTGGGATACTCAACACACGCAGAGAAAGAGAGAGCATACTTGTGTAGACAAAAGACATGGGAAGGGTTGGTGTTAAATATGTGTTTGTCCACACAGAGACACACACGCGTAGAGAGAGAGAGAGAGAGAGAGGGTTAACCAGGGTTAGACCTTAGAGAGAGAGAGTGGAAGAGTGTGTCAAGGAGAGAGATTGCTGGTTTGTGGGCTCGTGTGTCCTGTTTTAGTTCTTTTATTTATTTATTTCTTTCTTTCTTTCTTTTAAGAAAAACAAAAACAAAAACGCGTCAAAATTCAATGTTATTGACGATACTTAAACACTTCATTTTCTTCACATTCTTTCCGCGAACTGCACACTCCTTTTTTTTTTCCTTTAATATATATATTTTTTTAAGTAAATCAATTTCTTTTATTATAAGAGTTCAGTCCTCATAACAACCACTTTTTTTTTCCAATTTTTTCTCATCGCTAATTATTTTCTAATGAAAAAAAAAGGGCTTTGTAATATTGAAAGACAATTGTACATGCATACAAATAATATAATATTATGAGGTTTCATCGAATCTCCTACTGTTCTTGGTCAAAAGTTGCTTTTGTTGCATCATCGTCATCGTCCATGATCCATCTTTTATGTCATTTTCTGAAGGTTTTATGGCGGACCAGGATTAATTGATGGGAACTTCAGATATCAATGCCGATTGCGGAGAGAAGTTATTTTGGTTATTGGTTAGGTCATAAACAATGGATAATTATCTTGACACATCTATATATATATATATATATATCTTTTTTTTTCTTTTTTTTTTTGGGTGTTCCTATGTTTAAAATTGATTCAAATGTATTTAACAAAAATAACAATGGTGACAGCTAAAAACGGTGACGATTATTAATGTTGATGACGAGAGACTTGTTTACTATTATAATTTTTTTAACTTTATCCTTTAACTTAAAAGACTTCTCTATAATTTAATTGTTTGAAATTAGAGATAAAATTATTATCATGAAACTTAAGCGTTTTAAATTTTAATTTTTTATAATCTATCCATTGGTGGATTAAGAAAAATATTTTTGGATAACGTTAATTTTTAGTAACTATTAATTAAATAAATTCATAAATTTGGTATTACATCTTAATTTTAATATACAAAATTTTTACTTATAAATTAATTATTTTTTCTTATTTATTTGTATTTTTTAATTGAGTCAATTTTTAACTCAAAATAATCTATCCTAAAAAAGAAAGAAGGTAGGATGATGTCTCTTTCTTCTTCTTTTTTTTTTTTTTAGGGATAAGAATCTCATCTTTCTTTTTTTTAGCAATTTTCGAAATTCAAATTCATTATTAGATCCAAAATTTATATTCCGATCATATAGATGAATTTTCAATTTCAATCTTTGCTTGCCTTCTGGATTTCTTTCGGTTTTAAAATACAAAAATAGACAAATGGTAATTATCACTTACCAATATATATATTTTTTATTTTATTTTTGAAATGCTCAGAATTTTTGTGTATGGTAATTTCGTTCATAATATTGAGCACCACCAAACAGGGGCTTGTGACGAAACGATGAAGTTTCCCAAATAGGACTTAGCACGAACACGTATCAATTAACTATATAAACGATGTGGACATTTGCATTACTTAGACCATTTTGGCCCCATTACTAAAATCAATTTGACTTAGTGGTGCAAACACACGAGCGCGATGCTCGGTTGACCTTCGGATCTATAACCTTTATTTACCCTGTAATTGCCGACTACATGTCGGATAAACCTACGAAGTCCAGGTTTCAAACAGAGGAAGCACGAACAACTTTTACTATTTGTGTGTTTGGATCAGTCATTCTCAGGTAAAGAAAATTATTGTCTTTTAAAAAAAAAAAAATCTTAATAATTACTTTTTTATTTTATTTTAAAAAAAAAAATTAAAATTTTAATACTGAAAATAAATATATTTTAAAAAAATAATAAAAAATATATATTTTTATTATGTAATTCTTGAATTAATGATCTCTTAAAAATTAAAAGAGCATATTAACAAAAATAATAAAGTTCCTTTTTTCTGCAATATTTGTTTCAGTTCCTACTAAATTTAACTAATGGTTAAGCATCCATCACCTTTTCTGTTTACTACTAGTTAATCAATTATCAGTCCATTCTGATTTTTTTAAAAAAATTATCTATTAAAAAAAGTATTAAATTGAGAATTATACCGTAAAAAAAAAAAAAAAAAAAAAAGACTTAACTCTTTTTTCTTAATCTCACATCTCCTCACAAAATTTGAACCCGTAAAAGACTATCGGATATTCTAAATTTTCCGCGATTTAATTCTTTGGATAATCATCTGCACTATTATGACAGCTACATCTAAACCATATATGACATTGCTAGCAATACTCTTTGCATTTTTATTTTTTTTTTGTCACATTAACAAAAGTGGGAAAAGTCGGAGTAATGAGTATAGGAGCAACGGTTAAGGGGGCAAAAGTCATTATGCTAAACTTGTTTGGTAAAATTCATAAATAAAGGGTAATTGTTAATGAGTTAATAACAGCTATTGTATTTAGTGTAGAATGGATAATAAACAAGATAGTACTTTAGTCTTTTAAGTAAAAGAAAGATTGTACAAATACTAAGATATTTTAGGTTTTATCATTTTTTTTTTCAACCTTTTGTACAAATATTAAGTAAGTCTCGTTGTCAAGCATCTTTTTTGAGAGGTAAAGATAGCATTCCCTCTTTGACTCACAAAGCAAACGGAATATTACACCAGGGATCAGGCGAGGAGCCCAGTGACAGACCAGGCATTGCTGGCAATAACTATAAAAAGAAATTTAACATGGGTCAGGTTAAACAAAAATGTTTGCTATCTTTACCAAAAAAAACAAAAAACAAAAGAAAACAGAGAGAGAGAGAGAGAGAGAGAGCTGTCTCTTATACACATCTAGATGTGTATAAGAGACAGGCTGGCAATAACTATAAAAAGAAATTTAACAGGGGTCAGGTTAAACAAAAATGTTTGCTATCTTAACCAAAAAAAACAAAAAACAAAAGAAAACAGAGAGAGAGAGAGGGAGAGAGAGAGAGAGAGAGAGAGATGTTTGCACTTTCTTTATAAGCATTAATACGATGGGCAAAGTGGGACAATCTCCGATATTCCATTATAAGATTCAAAACTTTAAGGAAAAAAATTTATGTTTTAGCCATGCAGACCCCTTCCCCCCCCCTCCTCTCTCAATCCATTAAAAATTCGATTTCAATAAAAGGCACTTCATTTAATTTGTAGGAATAATGGAGAGAGGGGACACACCCCAATACAACGTAAGATATGGAGTGCTGATCTATCAAAAATAGTTTGCAAAAATAATTGGAACTGTAATTCTTATATTTACAAGGCATTTGCTATTATTGGAACATAAGTAATTGGAATAGAGATTCTACCTAGAGTCTGCCATTTTATTTAATGCACGAATTTTTTGATGCAAGAAATGAATCACCCTAAAAGGAAAAGCTATTTAAACGTATAGTCTTGTCCCTTTGATGATGAGATAAAAACTTGTAAGGTTTACATGTCGCAATGATTTATTTCTTTTTTTTTTTTTTTGGTTTAATAATGGTGCATAATACATAATTGGTTTATGTAATTTGCTTGCAATGAATGCATTTAGACGAATAGTAGCTTATGCACGAAGCAAAAAAATGATGCACTATAAGAATATTAATGTGCCAAGACGGAGAGCTGTTACTCAGGGTCATCATTCCCAACAATTTATCTCTTAAAATAACAATAAAAATCAAAACAAAAAGCCCCAAAATGGATATTGTAATTTTTTTCTGGTGCCAAAAACAGAACGTGGCTTATATATATATATATATATATATATATATTATTATTATTTTCACTGGACAACTCTGTTGCAAGTGACAAGAATGAATTGTTTTCCTTCCAAAGGATGTATGTTATCACGTACAACATTGTAACATGGTCGAGTCTGATTTTTAATTTTTAATTTTCCTGAAATTATTTACTAAGCCATCGACCACATAATTTAGTAATAGAGTCGTTAAAGTAGTCACAGGAATCACAAAAAACGACAAAAAAATAAAGAATATATATATTCACTATCATCCAAATACACCCAAAAAAAAACATATTGGAGGATTTGAATGTTTTGGCGTGGGACAGTTGACCGCTGAGACACCCAAGTTTAGCGTTCCACCATGCGAATGCGACAAATGTGTGCAAACACCCAAAAACGAAAAACAAATAATCGAATTAATTTCTCTCCGGGAAAATACCATGATTAAAAATCGAGACCCCTTTTGTAATTTTTAACTTCTTTTACTGTGCCCAATACCATCCATTTTTTATAGAAATACTAAATTACCTCTCTTTTTTTTTTTTCTCGGGAAGCGAGGTGGGCGCACCCCATTATGAGCACTGTTCCTCTTTTTTTGTTTTTTGTTTTTTTTTGTGTTTTTGGTATTTCAAGTACTGAATTTGTATTTTATATAGTAATTTTATTGAATTTGATCACTCCTGAACTAAATTGAAAAAGAAAAGCCGTTTGTTCACACCCGCGCACCTGATGCCATAGTTTTATCAATTTCTAATGCAATGGGCTGTGCCACGGTATCATGTCTTACATGGTCAACTCGAAGCAAATTGAATATTGATTTTTTTTTTTTTTTTTTTTTTTGAGAAGAAATGGAATCTTGATTGTTACGCACTCAAGCGTGTCAACTCTGTTAGATCTAATCGGAGGAGAGAGTGGGGACCCTCTTTGTTCTTTCTTTTTTGCGATGAAGTTTGATTATTATTCATTAAGTTTCTTTATATTTATTAGAAGACTTATTAAATACTGTATAATGTTATTTTAGACCAGAAACATTATTTTTCTTTAATCTTTACAGTGAAGATATTTATGGGTAAGATTTAATGCCAACCGAAATTAAGTAATTTTCAGACGATCTTAAGAATGTACTTCTTTGGTGCATTTGACAATTTGATGGATAAAGAAAAGGAACTTTCTCTTCTTATGAAATGGTTGTTGGCAATGGACCATTGACTTGCATGTGTGTCACGTGTAATTTGGTAACACGAAGATATTTGCTTAAAAGGATGGGCAGGGATCGGAGGCCCCTTTAAGCATTCCCTCTTCGGAGCAAAGAATGAGAAGTTCCCTTGTGGCTTGGGAGGGAGACTCCTCCAAGTCAAGCCTTTTGCTTCATTTATGGGACTCCTACAGGTCATGGAGCCTTGGTTCTTGGGAAAATAGACATGACTTCAGGTCAGTTTGCAATGTGTCAATGTCCGATGTATCCCGTTGGCTCATGTTCACGCAATTATCACGATCATCAAGAATCTTGTTATTCATATGGCGAAAAGCTAAACTGTCCATAATCTAGTGAGACTCCCTTTTATTTGTGGTCACAGGCCACAGAATTTTTAGTTTTACCTTAAACAACGTCTCTTTAGTTTGCTTGAAGCGAGAAATCACAATTCCTATCTTAAATATACCTTTTTTTTTTTTGGCATAAAAACAGCGTATCTTATATATATATATATATATATTTCATATCTATACAAATTGAAATTTTAATAGCTTTTCGTTTCATTTTTAAAGGTTTAATGGCAATAGTTTTAGGTAGGTAAATTCTGGTTTTATAATTTCATTAGTACGTATATTAAGATAAATATTAATACAATAACTCAAACTTAAACTAAAGGGAGAGGAGAGATACCAAATTATTAATTAATTTAGTATATACCCTATCATCTTTATACCAGCACAATCTAATATTTGGCGCAACGTCCTTGTTATGACATGAGATTTTGGAATTCTTAAGTGTCACAATTTGCACCACACAACATTTTCATATATTTTCTTTCCGTTAAATTCACTATGCGTTGGATTAGGTAAGTATATGAATGGAAGACTTTCTACTTTGATATATATATATATATATTATTTTTTTTCTTTCTTTCTTTTTTTTCTTTTCTTTTTATTGCAACATTTATATTCTAATTTGATTTTCCTACTCGAAAGATCGAGGAAAGACTAGTTATAGCCACCTCGAGAATGACTCCCGCAAAGCTAAGCAGACGAAAGTGACATCCGCAAAAAACATAAAAAGTGGCCACAAATGAAAGAAAGTGGCGTAAAAGTGGGCCCGCTAGGAAGCAATCAAATGGCGATTGCACTTACATTTCAATAGTGGAACGACTGTCCAATAGTTAGACACCATCTGTCCCATCTGAACGCCACATCTTCAATTCTCGCCCAAACCGTCTTGGGCTCACGGCTTTGGGACAACTCCATATTTCTCGTCTCATTTTATATATTTTATATACAAATAGTTTAATACTACTCTTTTTCTTTTCTTTTCTTTTCTTTTTTCAAGTTTTATCATGATTTTTCTTATCACGTTTATTTTATCGTATTCTGTCCCTATTCTTTTCCTAAGCTGTTAGTATTTCGATGACATCCAACCAAAAAATATATGTGTGTGTTAAAAAACTAAATCCCGTAGAGTACTCCAAGGAACAGCTGGTCTTGGCCTTGGGGTCAGCTTTCCCATGGATGAAATGGAATATCCTTTGTTCAATAAGGCTTAGAGGTGTTTTTTTTGTGTGTGTGTGTTGGGGGGGGGGGAAGGGGTAAAAAAAAAACACTAAACCGTTGTGTTTGATTGTTTCTTACGCTAAATAAATATAATATCTGATATAAGCAATGTTGTTACTATTTGATTGACTGTGACCTTGTTATTTTGACACATCAATGCAGGCTCCATTTTTCCAAAGCTTGGATTTGCTTTTTCGTCAAAAAAAAAAAAAACAAAAAAAGTGCAAAGCCAAGACTTTAGTAAAGCGTTTGCTGTATAATAGCGAGTCTCTGTGTGCGTACAGATTGAAAAGAAAAAAACAAAAAAAAATTGTTCTTTTCGCCTAACAGCAAAGCCATCCCTTTCCAATTGATGTTGAATCATATTTTAAGGTCTGCCAGGAATATTGAACAGAAAAACAACCAATCAACTTTTGTCACTTATCAAAGGCCTCTAAACCATTCTAATGTGTGCACACCTTTGGAGTTTAGGTCGGCATTGTAGGGCACACTTTAGACAATGCTATCAGATTAAACACGACTTGTGTATTAATAAATGACCAAATCAATCCTGGCAATTTCTCTGGGAGGATAAAGTAGAAACCAACATTTTTTTGGATGAGTTAATTTGAATCCATGAACCGAAATGAAATGCCAGTAAAAGTTGAGGCACTGTGATCCTACGTGAACTGTTTACTCATTTACAAATTCTCACTCATGACCTCTTATGCTTTGTCCATACAGGTCAGAAGCCCATCACTCCCTAATCCAATACAAACAAGTTATGGGATTTAATATCGCTTGTCATTTTTAGAATTAATGTAATAATATTAATTTGCTTTATATTCATAAAGTTTATATCTTTTTTCGTAAACATTAAATTTTAAAAACTTCGAAAATAAATATTTTTAAGTCCTATCTCAAGGGGACATGCATTGTTTTTCCTTTTTCAATTTCGCTGAGCACACATGACAAAGGAGAAAAAAAAAAAAAAAAAGCTGAGCTAGTAATTAGCACCACATTTTATAGGCGTTTGTTGCCTGTGGATGTCTGTTTTGTTTTGGTTCCACGCCCCTCTTGCGTTTGTTTGAAAACCCACCATTTGTTGTTGTTCCTTACGATAATAATCAACCGACTATCGTTAATGGGCGGATTATTCAGATCCACCTCACCTTATTTGGCACGATATATCCAATAAATATATAGCTGTCCATCAAGAAACGCCATCCTGAAGCGGTGACACAAGGCAGGAACATTGATTTTATTAAAGAAAAAACAACAATTGTGTAAACGCCTACCAATTAATTAATCCTCCGTAGCTTCAAAATGACGTTCTATAACAGTATTCTGTGTAAAATTCAAATTTACGACCCTTTATTGAACAATATATAATAATTTTAAGAAAATTTCAGTGCTGGATTAACAGCAGAATTTCATTTTTCTTTTTCTTTTTTTAAAAAATATGAACTTTCTGGGAATTTTTCTTCAGACATGTACTTATTGCTCACATAAATAGCAAGTGAACTTAATGGTGTTTTGTTTAATGAAAATGGTATTATTAGCAATTTACCCCTTTTCTTAACGAGGTGATACATCAGTAATTAATCTACTGGCTAGTTGTTAGTAGCATAAGAGAACTTTTTGATTTGTTTGACGTATGGGAGTATACCAAAAACTCATTAAGTTGGAGTGACTCCAATCCCACAATGAGATTGCGCCCCTCATGGGAGCCCTTTAGGTATATGCAGGCTTATGGGCACTGACCAACTTGATCGCCTCAGGTAAGTTGATACTAATAGACCAAAATCCAACTTTCGACCACTAATGTTTTTTGTTTTTTGTTTTATTATGTTAAATCAAATATCTTGAATTGAATTTTTATTAATATATTAAATAAAATTAAAGATATGTTCTCAAATTTTATTCTTTTAATAAGATGTTTCTTTCTTTGTTTTTTTTTTCTGGTAAAATTGTAGGTATCACCTCTATTCTTTCAAAACAAAATCATAAAAAAAAAAAAAATTCAACTTTCAAGTGGAGAAAACGAGAATAATTAAAGTTTTCTGTGCGGCTGAAAATGGTCCACCCACAAATTTGCTTTTTGTGATTGAGTTTTCAGTTATTCTTCTCTTCTTTCTATATATAATTTTTTATTTCTATTATAATTGTTAAATTAGAGCCAAGAAAAAGGCATATGCTTTGGTTATGGGTGATATTTGTTGACATTGAAATGGAAGCCATGATTACAGGGCATTAGTGGAGGAATAGGAAGGCTACACGGCCCACGCATATTTCACTTTAATTTTCATCCTCAAGGTGGGATTATGCTGGAATCCAAGAAAATTGTGCTGTCACATGGCAAGACTTTTTTTTTTTTTTTTTAAGTCTCTGCACGTAAACGTCATCCTAGGGGACGCCATTTCCTCATCAAATCTTCACCATCGTGGCACGAGGGAATAATGTAAAGCTATGTATCCCATTTAGCTTTTCCTTGTCAAAATTTGCCAAAAGGTTGATTGTCGAATAGGCCAAGTGAAAACGATCATTCATTCCTAGGCATATTCTTTCATCACATTATCAAGTATCAACGATCACGAAATGGCGTGGAATAAAAGACACTCCAATTTTCGCTGAAGAGAATTGAACTAAAAGATATTGCAGATTTTACGCTGCAATTGTCAAGTATATCGTCTAGGACCCTAAATATCGATTCAGGCAAACAAAGTGGACATTAAAAGTCACTAAAAATATATATATTTTTAGTAAAAGTTTCGGTACCTTTATTCAATTGTTGGGCTCTGATATATTGTTTCCAAGATGTCGTCACATAGAAAGAAACTATCGCAAATGGTGGAAGCATGAACGTTCATTGAGGTGTCATTGCCGTTGAGGACAAGAACAGCATTTTGTTTTCCAACCAAAAGCAAAATACAAATGGTCACGAAAAGCCAGAGCACAAATAGAAAAGTAGCAGCCCTTTTTCTTGTTTTGAGGGCTTGAAGAGCCTGACAGTGTCCAATACCTTTTGTTGTCCTCCAAAAGGGTAATGAAATCAGTTGAACAAATCATCTCAGGCAAGATAGACACGGTAAAAGATTGAATGGAAATAATCACGGCTGATATATATATATATGTGTGTGTGTGTGTGTGTGTGTGTGTGTGTGTGTGTGTGTGTGTGTGTGTGTGTGTGTGAAGGTGTTGAGGCTTGCAATGTAAACGAAACCCTACTCGACTTCCCATTTTATTTTGTAAGAATGGTAAGCAACAACTTGAAGGTCTTGATGTGGTCGACATTTAGCTGGATTGCATTCGGCCCATTGAAGGCATTGTAAACTTTGGATTCTAAGGCCCAAGATCTATTGATTTATTTGGGTAGGCTTCTATCCTAATTCTTTCCAAGCCTAGACTTCTTGCAGGGATATAACAAGTTAGATTGGGTTCGTTACTTGCAGGTTACTACCACAACCAATCCTAAAAAATCTGAATTTTAAAACCCAATAACTCATAATCTCTGAATAACAGCGAGGTATAGCTAAATGGTACTAAAATCTAAAGGGTTAAGCTGACAGATATGGGCAAGAACAAGATCCAAACAATGCAGAAATACGGCTCATAAGGAGGCTCACAATCTGTCACATGTTTTTCTTATTGAGTCCGAGAACATTATCGGGCCTGCTGTGCTCCCTTTTGGGACCATCATCAGCCCGCCCCTTAAGGCTTGGGAAAGTCCAAAAAGTCACCTCTTTTGTCCACTATGCCAAGATACGGGACTAGTCTTCAAGTTGGTACAGGCCACATTAGTTATATCTACAGTGGACCTCCTCATTGATGTAAATTAGCTCATATATATATATATATATATATTATACATAAAGGTCAAATCAACATCTGATAAAGGAAACGATTACTTTCTATTTATCTGTGTATTTCAGAACTCCGACCGTTTTATTGACTTAACATGGAAGTCAACATTTAAGGTTTATTTATTTATTTATTTTTGTTTTGTTTTGTTTTGTTCAGGATCCTGCTAAAATCAAATCACCAGACCAATCTGATTAGGCTTTATTTTAACACGTGCCTTTCCTTGGTGAAAGTCCTTAAAGGCATGAATTTTGGTTTTTGCTAGGAGAAAGAAGGAATCGGTATGCTTTATCAGTTGTACTTTACCCTTTGTAATTATTCGTCTCCATGTACAATAATTAAATGAATGATATTACAATTACTACCAAACCTAAATAAAAAGAATTTTTAGTTTGGAAGGGGCCGCCCGGGGGGTCTGACACAAACAAGAAAGACTTCAGTTAACAAAAAAAAATAAAAATCATGGGACAACATTATAAGTATTTAATATATAATTATAATTAAATTATGTATAATTAATAACCATAATATTATTATATAATTTATTAGTAACAGTCATGTAAAAAATCACGATATAATCATAATTGGATTTGAATGTAATTACGACGTTGGATGCTTGACTTTCCATTGTTACACAAATTTGTGTAGCAACTTTAGTTTGTATATTCTTTCACTTACAGTTTAGGGTTTGATTTATAATGATAGGATATATAAATAGGAATAAAACAGCATTGTTATATGTTTTAATTAGAAGGAAGAGAGAGAGAGAGAGAGAGAGAGAGAGAGGGAGGAAAGAAAATAAGTGGTCGGGAAAAAAAAAATTAAAACAAATATACGAGAAATAATCAGATACACGCGCACGCACGCGATCAACGCGAGGGGGGGAAAAGGGGGAGAAAAATAAATGATATAAGTGTTAAGTCTAAAAAGTAAAGTGAAAAATCTATGAGCCGTCTCACAGAGAACATCCGGTTCACGCAAATCTCGAAATCGAAATTCGGCTTCTCCATCACGCTCGTTTCCTTGTCTCTCGCGACGCTCCGCCTCTTCAAATCTCTTTTCCACCTCCTCTTCGTCAGAGCCCTAGCCGTTTTCGTCTCCATGGACGACGATTTCCTCTCCTCATCCGGCGACGACAACAACAACTTCCTGGACTTTGATTTCGACCACCGCTCCTCCTCGTCCGGCGCCGCCGCCACCGCTACCGCATCCACTTCCAATAACGACAGACGCCTCCTCAGTTCGTACTCGTGCGTTGACGATGGGGACGAAGATGGCGAGGGCTGTGAGGCTGAGAAGCTCTACTTGGTGCCTCACAGGTCCGTTAAAAGGAAGATTTTTGGGTTATTTTAATATAAATTGATAAATTCTGTGCCTCTCTTGTTGGAATTTGAATATGAAGAATGTGAGATTTATTTATTTTTTTAAGGTTTCTCTTGACTGTTTGCTTCATACGGTGTTTTACTCGGGAATTTGGGTTTATTAATTTGTTTTATTATGAGAATAGAGCTGTTAAATTGAGGGTGAATATTTATGAATGATTGTTATGTACGTCCTGATGGTCAGGTGGTGGAGGGAGGCAAAATGTGATGCTGATCAAGTAGGAGTGTTTTACAATGTATCATGGAAGGAAGTTTCTGGCCATGATCATGAAGATGGTGATGAAGAAATTGTTCTGAATTTAAGGGAGGAAGAAAATTATACAAAGAATGGTGATGTGGAGGAAGGCTCTTCAGGCAGGGAGTATGCTTTGATCTCTGGAACAATGTGGCTGCGGGCACTTAAATGGTGAGGAGGATTAATTCATTTTATAATTGCTCTCTTAGACATGCTTCACCAAATAAAATGGAGGTGATGTAGTGCTCACGAGAGCTGCTGAACCTGTATTGGTTTGCTATTGTATAAATTCACATACATTTCAAATTTTAGTCTGAAATCTTTATTTCTTGTTGTAACTGATCGGAGATGGCCATCATGTGAAAAGGAAAAAAAAAAAGTAAATGTTTTGTTGCTTTCTAGCGAGTGCCTTCCATAATATTGTGTTTCACATTCTATTTGCTTTTTAACCATGCGGCTTAACATGGGCATGAGCATACCAGACCGAAAAAGGGAAAAAAAAGAAAAAAACCCTTTTCCCCAATCAAAGTCTTTAAGGCCTTTTGAAGTCTTTGGGGTCTTTTGTCATGTGTAAGCAGCTCCTGGGTCAATTGTCTTATAATTAAATCCAATTATATTGGAAGTAACTCCAAAGGTTTCTCTTTCTTCTAGAAATGCATTTCCAAGTTATTTGATTAATTAAAGACTATCAAGGAAGAAAGGAGGCTCGTTGACAATAATTTTGATCTATGATGTGTTTTTTGATGTTTATGCCAATGACTTACTGCAGGTCACATATGATTGTCATTTTCTTTGTTTTTTTTATCCTTTTTGTTACTAAATGGGTGTTGATTTGTTCCATTCACATAGGCATGATAATTCTAAGGGAGCAGAGAAGGATCTTACTAATCCCTTGACTACAGAAAATTATTTTCAAGACGTTATTGCAATACAGATCAGGCTTTCAGTTTCTTGGGAAACGTATTCTTTGATTGTGAAGATTAGATTGAAGGTCACTTTTCTGATCTTGGACATTATCTTTTCCTTGCACTTGTATTGTACTTGTGGCTGTTACATGGAGAATATATATTGTTGATGAATTGCATTTTTCTCAGGTAACATGTATTGTTTATATCACTTACTTTTGTTTTACTTTCAAATGGTTAATCTTTAACTCAGTTGAGGGAGGGGTTTTGATGAAGATGCATGCGCCATTGGGCTACTTACGCAAGTGGAACTTATAATTGTATCCTTTTATTTGTTTTCTTTGTCTTATTTGACAAGATAATGCAATTTTTCAGGACAATTTGATTGTGGTATATAGGAGAGCGCATGACATTTTTGGCCCGAAGTCTCAGCTGGTTAGTTTTTTTTATTATCATTGAACACCTCAATAAGTAGGATTTATGTATCTGGGCTGTTCCTCATCTGATTAATCTATTGTACAGTTGCATATATGGGATTATTCTGGGCGGACATCTCAATTTTTTGTGAACAATAGGATTAAATTGCCCAATGGTTCTCTGGGACTATCAAGTGAAGAGGTGAGCAATTAGATTCTGAATCTATTTGCTATGGTCGGAGCATTATGTTTTTTTCCTTGCTGGTGTTTTAAACAGCTAGAAGCTGTGAGGCAGCAGTCAGCATAATATCTGCCCTCTACGGCTCCATTGTCTGACAACAGCTATCTATTTGTCTTGTTTTGCATGTTAACCATGCAGATTCTGCTTGAAATGCAAGTATATGGATTTCCAGATCCTGTAAATCGTAGAGATGGAAAGATTGATGAGATAGTAGAATATAACAAGAGAGGGACTTACTTGAGCAACATTTCAGTTAAACTAAATGGGAGCAGTGACCATAGCAGCTTGTATTCGACACCAACAAACTCCTCACCATCCAGTTACAGTAATGGGGGATTTCGGTTCCTTGGTTTGACAGGACTGCAGAATCTTGGCAACACTTGTTTCATGAATAGCGCAATTCAATGTCTGACACATACCCCAAAATTAGTTGATTATTTCCTAGGGGACTATAGAAGAGATATAAACCGTGAAAATCCTTTGGGGATGAAGGTCTATTATCATATATCTGTGTTGTAACAGTCTTTTTCTAGGCCACTAATTGCTTCTTGAAAGTTTAATTGCACAGCTCATATTTGTCAACTAAATATGTCCTTTTCCCAGGGTGAGCTTTCTTTGGCATTTGGAAACTTGTTGAGGAAGCTATGGACTCCAGGAGCAAGAACAGTGGCTCCAAGGATGTTCAAGCTAAAACTTGCAAAATTTGCCCCTCAATTTAGCGGTTATAACCAGCATGATGCCCAGGTTAATATGGTTCCATGATTCAATTGCAGTTTCAGTCTCACCATGCTATTACCTGCCAGATGAATTGTGAAATAATCTGTCTTTAAGAGACATTGTTCATCATTATCCTTTGTGGTATTGTGTGAGATGTGGTTTTAATGCCTCTTTCTGCCTCTGATGCAGGAATTTCTTGCCTTTTTGCTTGATGGGCTTCATGAGGATTTAAATCGTGTAAAATCCAAGCCATACATAGAATTTAAAGATGCGGAAAATCGTCCAGACAAAGAAGTAGCAGAGGAGTACTGGCGGAATCATCGGGCTCGCAATGACTCCGTCATAGTTGACTTGTGTCAAGTGAGTCTTTGTTTTTATAAGGCAGCATTTGTGTTGGTTGAGCCAAAATATTGGTTATCTAGTCATGTACTACTTGTACAATTGTAAGCGGATGTTTTCTTGATTCCAGGAGGCCTTTTGATAAGAAGTTCTTTTACATTCTGCTTACTACTTGTAGTATTTTTCATGTTCCGCATGCTAGCTATGAAATTTTCTGGTGTATGGTAGTTTGATGCACGACCATTTGCTTGTCCTGAAATTTATGTGGTGGAGTACATGGATGAACTTGATCAGATCCTTTAGCAGATTTGCTCATTATTTTTAACTTTTATTATAGGGTCAGTATCGCTCAACATTGGTTTGCCCTGTTTGCAATAAGAAGTCTGTTACATTTGATCCATTCATGTACCTGTCGCTGCCATTACCTTCAACAACAATGCGGACCATGACTTTAACTCTCTTGAGTGCTGATGGGTCTACTTTGCCATCTCCTATTACAATAACTGTGCCAAAGTGTGGGAGGTTAAAAGATCTTCTAGATGCCTTGAGCACTGCATGTTCCTTGAGAAGTGATGAAAGGCTGCTGGTGGCTGAGGTATGCGGCTACATCTATGTTGTAATTGGGACCAGTTTTCATTCTTACGTTATATTGTTTCTTAACTTCAGGCCTGGTTTGGACCATCTTGGCTGATAATGATGTAGTCATTTGGCATCATATCTATCTTAATTTGCTTTTATAACCATTAGAGATCTGTGATAGGGAGATTACAGTTTAGTGCTTGCATGCTAACATGGTTAGCTACTTTTTATGCATATCTGCTAGGGTGGGTTCCTGAGTACTGTAGTACTCTAATGAACTTTTATCATCTTAGGATCTTTAACCATGATTTATTTTTTGAGTCATTTAGGAAATTTGATGTGAAAATTGCTCTCTTTCTGATTGGAATAGATGAGTTATTTACAATAACATTGATTTGTCTATTAAAATTCATAATTTTTTTGACCTTTTATGTTTGAAATCATCTTAAGCTCTGAACTTATGTTGTTGTGCAGGTATACAAAAATAAAATTTTCCGTTTCCTGGAGGAACCATCTGATTCGTTAGCTTTGATCAGAGATGATGACACACTTGTTGCATATCGTTTGCCAAAAAGTGATGAAGTATCATCCTTGGTTGTCTTTATGCATCAACGATTGGAAAAGTATTATTCAGATTCTCAGCCTAATAGTTATACTAATTGAGCTTGTACTCCTGGTTTAGGACAGTAAACTTAATGTTTGCTCAATTATTGGTCATTTTTCATTTTTTTTTTTTGCTTTTTTTTTTCTTTCAGGGCTTATGATTTTGAAAGAGCACCAGCAAATTGGAAGTTGTTTGGCATTCCTCTAGTAGCAAGAATTTCTGGTGTTTTGACTGGATCTGATCTACATCGCCAGTTTTTGGGAATGCTTCATCCATTTCTAATGCCTGCTGATGATGTGTTAAGTAATTGTGAGGATGTGAGAATTACAACTAATGGAGATTCTGCAATGGAGGATGTCATCAGGCCTATAATTTCAGACGGTAATACAGGCTCAGATAGTAAGACAGAGGATGTGCATTTGGGTACTGATTTTCAGTTCTACTTGCAACAAAGATACGGAGAAATAGAGATAAATATGAGTGGGCAGTTACCGGCCCCAATATCAAATAATAGGTTGAATGTGCATGTTCTTTGGTCGGAAAAGATGATTGAGAGGTATGATACCTGCCTTCTCAGCTCATTGCTAGAGGTTTTCAAGCCCCAGGTGTGCGTAAGAAGGCCTCAAGAGTGTGCTTCTTTATACAAATGCCTGGAAGCCTTCTTGAAGGAAGAGCCTTTGGGACCTGAGGATATGTGGTTAGTCTGCTGCTAAGATTGCTTCTTTGTATTCAATCTAGAAATTTTTTGCTATTGATTTCTATGTAAATCTCCACTAAATTTTAGATGTTTGGCTTGGTATAGTCCATGGCATTTACAATTCATATCTGAACAATGAAAACCTACTTGTTCATTTATTTTGTAGCATCTCTGACGCCAGCTGTTGCAATTACTTCTGATTTTAGGTACTGTCCAAACTGCAAAAAGCATCGGCAGGCCAGCAAAAAGTTGGATCTTTGGAGATTGCCTGAAATTTTGGTTGTTCATTTAAAGAGGTTCTCTTATAGTAGATATATAAAGAACAAGCTGGAGACATATGTGGACTTCCCAATTGATGATCTTGACCTTTCGACTTACATATCCCATACAAACAGTCAGTTTTCCAATCCATATGTACTATATGCTATAAGTAATCATTATGGAGGCATGGGAGGTGGCCACTATACTGCATTTGTTGATGTAAGTGATGTTCACTTTATCTTTTACCTGTTTCATTTGTGCCTTTGGTGCAGAACCACAGATTTTTTTCATTTGCAAACCATAACCTTACACAGACTATATATCACATGCATGGAGAGGGACCTTTTTAGATGCATTATTTTCATGAGGGCTTGACTAGCTAAGCCCTTGTAGATATAATCTAGAATCTGTTCCTTACTGTTTCTTAGTGTTTGACATCTGGTGTTATGACCAGTCTAGACTTTAATATGGATTGATGTTTTTATGGTGAAGGGTATGTCCTTGGATTCAACTTTCTTTTTTTAATGTGCATTCATTTCTTGCTATGCTAGTAGCTTAAATTAATCTTAGAAATAAATAATGAACATGAACTACACAAAAACTAGGAGGCTACTATGGGCATAGTTCCCTTTTCCCCCAACACAATTCATGTTTGTACTAGTGAACTGGATGAACTTATTCTACTTCTCTCTTTTTGTTCCTATGCAGCGTGGTTACGGTAAATGGTATGAGTTTGACGACGACAATGTGTTTCCTGTTAATGAAGACAGGATTAAATCCTCCGCTGCTTATGTGCTTTTCTACAAAAGAGTTGCTTGATGTTGTTGTACAACCATGCACAGACAATCTGAAATGTGGATAAGCCAGCATTGCCCATTGAAAGTAGCCATTGAAAGTAGCGCCACTTATGTTTAGAAGCAGCCTTTTACTTGCAGACTCGATGGGAGACAAGACATGCAAAGAAGAGAGGGTAATATTGTTATATTGTTATGTACAGTTTTAGGCAGGTGTCAATTGAAACAGGGAGGAAGTATCATACAAAATGATTCAAGTAACTTTTTATGTAACACTGACATATCGATTTTTATGGAGAATAGTCCGCCAATTTTGTCAGGGTGGAGGAGGGGAGGAGAGTTTTCCCCCTTGTACATCTTTCATTTAAATCCAAAATATGATATAGTTGGACTGGTGGTTTTCTCCATCAGCCATCTCTTTTGCTTCCAGATTATTCAAGTACTTGTTTTGACTGTTATGTTATGTTAGCGGTTGTAGCAGCTACCTGGGGGTCATTCCTCCTTACTTAAAAGGAAGTGGCTTTCAGATGGCTGGTTACAACCGATTTGAAGGCTCATTTCTATTTTGGTTCTCTTTTTTTTTTTTTTTTTTTCATGCTGCTTTTTACTTTTCTTTTGTTTTTGGATTTATAAAATTAGACGAGTGAACCGAAGATACCACCAATCAGTTTTTACAGATTTCTTGTGGCTTTCTTAAACAGATTCAACTGCATTGTAGCGCAGCATCAATATATTTGCATTTAAGATGACCAAAGATAGTTGAGAAGGTTTAAGGGTAAAATCAGAGAGGGAAGCACAACATAAACCTTTGCTTTTCAAAAACGTCAAGATTTTATATTTTAATCTTGGAAGAAATATGACAAGAAGTTTTAGGGAAGCCAAAGTTTGAGGCTGAATTTAACTGATTTGCGGAGGGTTTTTGGTGGGGCCAAGGTTTAGAACGCAATCTGGGGGCAGAATTAACGGGTTTACGGACCCAAGCGGCGTATGGGCTTATCATGGGCTCGGCCACATGGGATCCCAGCTCTTTTCTTTTCATTTTTTTTTAAACCTTTCACATTTTCTCTTCTCTCTTCTATTTCCGCCCGAAGCTCGGACTTTCCCGGCGCCGTCATTGCTCCTCGTTGCCCGTCACCATTCCCTTCTTCTTCTTTGATTTCCTTCCTTTTTCCTACAGCATCCTCCTGTCCTAGTAATTTTCCGTTCCTTTTCCCTTGAAGTTGAGAATCGGAGGGAATAGGAATCCTAGGGGCAAGAGCAACGGGAATTGAAGGTAAATTGATGTCGTTGGTTGGATTCGAGTTAGTTAAATTGTTTCTATGCTTTACGGATTTTAGATTAAGTGCTGGGGTGTAGAAATCGGTTGATTGAGAGTGAAATTGGATGGATTAGAGTTGAAAACCGGGTTTGGACAGTGGGAGAGGGGAGCTCTGACCAGCAGCGCCGCCTTCGGGCTAGGCCTTCGCCGGAAGACCTGTTTCCGGCTGGACATCCCCACGCATAGAAATAAATTCGATTGCACTGGGTTGGGGTCTGACGGGGCAAATCATCATTTCGCGTTCTAACTTAATTTCTCCTTTTCCCCCTCACATTCTGTATTTGAGGTCTTATTAGGAAGGATTTGGCCATTCTTCTCAATGAAAAATTGGGTTTGTCTTCAGTGTAACGGTGAGGAGGGTTCCGCCGGTGTGGTTTCTATACATAATGTTATGTTCTAAGGGACAGAAAGAAGAAGAACTTGACACCTGCTTCCAGGGTTTTAGTTGATTTTTGTTGCAAAATTGGATACAAAACTGTTAACGTATCATGACTTGTCTTACTGCTGAGGATTTCTTGGAAGATGGATTCAATTCGTTTTGGAGTTATATTATTTGGCCCTACTAATTGTTATTGGTCATTGGACAGTATATCACTGTATATCCTGGTAAGGGCATATCATGATAAACCTGGAAAGGCCAATGCACCTAAGAATTAAGATGCGAACATTTGTAATGCTAACTATGAGAATGTCGGATCAATAAGTGGTTATACGGTTCTGGGCATGCTGATATATTGTGAGACATTCATTAGTGGTATCTTGCCAAGTCGAAAGGGAAGGAATGAGGGCCAAACCTCCTGAGGCGGGGTTGGGGATGGGGGGACGTGAATATCTGTTGTGTCCTCCATGGGTACCTTCAAAATTTTCTTATTTATCCTTATTATTTTGGTGTAGTATTTTGCCTTCACTTTGTCTTTCTAACCCTATTAACAATAACCTTATTTATCAGGAGCAATTATGGAAGATTTTCGGATTACAGGAGGAGACAAGCTCATATTGAGAGGGTTGAAGTTCCATGGTTTCCATGGGGTTAAACCAGAAGAAAAGACTCTGGGCCAGAAGTTTTTGGTAGATTTAGATGCCTGGATGGATCTCAGGGAAGCTGGTAAATCGGACCATCTGTCTGATACAATTAGCTACACTGACATTTACCGGTGAGAAATACCTTCTTTCATTTCTTATTGTGTTCAAAATCTTCAATGTGTTGCTTTAGTTCTAACCCATTTCCTAATTTGTGGTTGTACTTTTGATCGTCCAAAGTTAATCTTAGTCCCTTTTGGCTTCTGATCATCCATTATATTCTGTTCCATGGTATATGTGACATGCACATTATTATTAGCAATATTTGCCAAGAAAACAAACTTGCCTGATCATGTGTATGCTGCAAAACTTTCTGAGGTATAGTGGAAGCAACCTTTGCTTAACGGTGTTCTGTTTAATTATCTACTTCCATTTTCAGCATAGTTAAGGACGTTATTCAGGGTCCCTCTCATAATCTTCTCGAGTCAGTGGCTCAACAGATTGCGACTACTACCTTGACAAAGTACCCCAAAATATCTGCCATTCGTGTGAGAGTTGGGAAACCTCATGTTGCTGTTCAGGACACCTTGGATTATTTGGGTGTAGAAATTCTCAGGCACAGAAGCGCCGATGCACCAAGCTAGATTTCAAGGCATATAGAATATTATATTTACACACTTAAGGCAATCGTCTGAGTTGTACCTGTTTTTGTTTGAATTTTTATGTGGATATCAAAGATATTGCTCTGATTCATATGATTTATTTTTTTTTATCATGTCTTCTCTTTCCTCTTTCCATTTGCCCTCTTTGTCATTATATGCCTGACTTCCCAGATTGGACATGGGCCTGACTGATGCCAACCCATGTTTGCCAATAATATAATATATATATATATATATATATAGATTGGTTGGGCTCGGTGTCATGCTCTCTCTTATTGATCATTGCAATTTCCGGTAATCATATTCTTGTTAGTCAAATATTTAATTTTAATATATTTATTAAGGAAAATCTCAATGTCTTAAAACTATCGCCAGGAAAAGAAACGCAAATGGTGGGCGGTAGAAAAGTCAAAATGAGAGGCAATATTGTCAAATTCGCTACCAAAAGCAAATGCTACATCTGTTTTTCCAGCAGCTACGTTGAAAAGTCCGCGAGCTTGCAGGAGGACTTCCAGGAGCCAATCCCCCACCTTTTCCAGGTCAATAAACTCTACGGCTTCAGGGTCACAAGTGGAGATCTCAGTCCCCTTCCTGGACTCAATTGCGGCAATCACTATAATCGTTAAGGTTGCTTTCAACAGCTGTTCGTACTGGGCACTCTTAACCAGTGATAATGACATGCCAGCACGAGAGAAGATGACCAGCAAATTGAAGCTGGCACCAGACTTTTCATGTGTTTGTCGTTGCCTTCCTTTGACAGCTAATTTATACATTGCCAAAGTACCTTCATTTAATTTATAAAAATGAAATTATCACTTCTTATAAGCTGAATGAAATTATTACGATAACATATCTTTTTAGGCTGTATATATATATATTGTAATAAAGTGAAAATAAGATATTTTTAATAAGTTATTTTATTATTACTGTTAGTAACATTAATATAATCAAACACTATTTCTTTTTTATTCATCGACAACAACAACACTCGACATTTGGTAATACTAATTAGTTAAAAAAAATCAACGACAGCTAACTCAAACAAACTCTAAATATTCATACAATATATATAATTTATTTTAAAAAATATTAGTATATTTTTTTATGTGTTATTATTTATTTTTTTAATTCATATTCATTAAAAAAAAACACACACACTCACACACAAACACTGAGAATTATTATTATTATTATTTAAAAAAAAGAGAGAGAGAAAAAGAGTTGAGAGACAAGTACGGAATCTGGAAGATTAGTTGGCAGCCAGAACCCACGAGAAACAGAGGATGTAAGGGAGGTGCACGGGATGTGTCTGTGATTCCTGGTTTTTCATTACAAGAAAGAATCAGAAAGAAACATTTTTGTGTCTTCTTGGGCATCAATGGCTCCACACCTGGGCGGGCAAGTTGTTAACAAGTGCACCACCTGCCCCCCCCCCCCATATTCTCAACCGCCCTTTCATTCAATTTGTTTCTTCTCTCTCTACAAGCAAAATTTATGGGATCATGACCACCAGTCACCCAACTCAACAACCTTATCTCTTATCTCTTAATGACATGATAATCTCAATCCTAATGGCTAATTACTCTTTAAGAAATTCTATACACTTTACCTTAAACAGCTCAAGTAAGTACAGTGACACCCCTTTTTAGTCTAAATAAACCATTTTGTCTTTTACACCTTAAATTATTTACCTTTTTTATTTAGAAATTATAATTTTTTTTTTGTGATACTAATTAATTAGTCCCGAGAAAAATTGGGAAAGAGAATTGAGAAAGAAGAGAAAACAAAAAAAAAGAGATGGGAAAACAAAGGTTTGAGAATTTATTCGTTTGTTTAGCCATCCGTGGGCCCATCCCCGCGGCCCTCGGAGTCGTGTATCTTCTAAGTTAGTCCAAAAACCATTGAGGAGCAAGCATAAAACCAACTTCAAGCTTTTGGCTTTACATCCATTTACCGTTGAAAAGATAGACTTTTTCTTGTTTTCTTGGTCAAAGAAAGATTGTTGCTTCCTTGCTTCTTGTACTTTATATTTATTTATTTAAAATCGTAATCCTTGTAAGACAAAAAAAAGTTTAATTCGTTGGTGTGAGTGATTCTGCGGAGTGTCAGGAATTCGACAAAGTCCAAGAAAGGAGTCCATGTTCTTTGCCCGTCTAGGTGGTCACGCATCAGGTGCGTCTGTCTCACTTTCCTTGTAGATTTATCGTTCTTTTAAATCTTTTCTCTGTTGAGATTCGGATATATTGAGATCTGCACCTGGTGCTTTTGAGAATTTACGGTGCTTTTTATTTTGAGAGCTGTGTTCAGAGTTCTCAAAGGACAGCCGAGCTTTTTCTCGAGGAGCTTTCATGTGAGTTTATTTCTTTTGATATGCTTAAAAGTTTATGGATCTGGGTAATTCTCAGTTAACATATCTTGATTGTCTGTTTCAGTTTTGTTTAGATTTTTTTGGGAGTTTCTTGGCACTTGCATGTAAAAAAATTATGCAAATTTAGTATCTTTCTTTGTCTTTCTTCTTTTTGTGATTGCTGTTGGTATATTTCCTTAGAGAACCAGATATTGATGCCATCCTATCTGTATGGTAACATTTGAAATTTGTGTTCTTGAATTCAGGAGATGGTAATTGGATATATACCTAGAGTATAATTGCTACCGCGAAGTTCAGAGAGGGACATTTTTTTCTCGGTCGGGCATGCGAAGATGGGGAAGAGTGGAAAGATTGGTCAGTACAGAGAGAGGTTGGACAAGACACTGGCAGCCTCTGAACTGACAAATATTGATGCGCTTAGAACCCTGATCAGCAAGCAAATTCTACATTCTTCACCTAATGAATATGAAGGTTGGCTATTCCTCAACATTTGTTTTCATTATTTTAAGCAGATGGGAAGTTCTTACTGTGAAATTTTGGTGTGCTATCTAATTGTGAAGGTTGTTTGCTCTAGTCAAACATTAATAACAAGGTTCCAATTTTGCAGGATGTAGTGAGAATGTAATAGAAAAAAGGACTACTGAAGTATCTCATTTTCTTGACATGTTGAGGAGTGCTTCTATAAGTGAAAATAAAGTATCCAAGACCACAGATGGATCGCCTGGTGAATGGAAAGTATGCTTTCTTAGCTTATTGATCATTTTACTTCTTATTAATTTTGTCTTTTCTCTCAGGCACACATTACAAGATCATGCTGATGGGAATCAGCTGATTCCATCATGTTTCCCTTGTGCCTCATTCAAATGGTGTACGTTTGTCAAATGATTCCTAATTGCTGACTAGTAAAGCCAACTTCTCTTTCTAGTTAAAAGATGATAACGAAGACTATCGTGTTATGTATCGTGAAGGACCACAAGGTTCACCGTTTCATACATTACTTGTTGAAGGCTATGTTGATGGGCCTGTTGATAGTTGTAAGTACAGCTGAAACATTGATAAGATCTTGGTTTCCTATCCTAAATCAAAAACAAAAATTTTGGAACTATTTATGGGTTTTGAGTGCTACGCAAAGCGTGCATTATTTTGAAAAGGACCATATTTCATTGCAGGTTTATGTATATCTTGGGAGTCAAACATGTACAATAAATGGTGGGTATTATTTCATCTTTGTGTGGCTTCATTTTGTAACACAAAATGCCAATGGATCTTCTTGAAATGCTTCATAATATGTTGTCCATTCTGTACGTGTTTGTTAATAACATACTATGTATTCAGCTTCAATCTTTTCTTCAACTTCTTAACGAAGATGCTCTTGTTGCACCTTCCATGACTTGATGAAGAATTCTTTTCTATTCTTTTGATCTGTTTCTGGGGCAGATAATTGTGCTGCTAATGCTGCAATTTATGTGTCTGCATGGTTCATTTCAAATATGACCCTGCATTTCCAAAATTGGGGGAATCATATAATTGAGATTAAGACTGCTGATTTTTTGGCATATTGTCCACTTATAGAGTTTTAGAACTGGGTTGATATATAAGCATCTGTCATTAATGTGTGCAGGAATGGGTGTGCCGGTGGAATGTTACATTCATTCACATTCATCCCTATTTCCTACTCAACTTGACAATAATGCATCTACACATAAGTAGAATTAGATAGGATTCTTTTGTTGATCACTTTAGTCATCAGAGTTCTGTGATTGAAATCAAGATTGATGCTGTAAGAGTTCTTCCTTTGGACTGAAGCTCATCATAGACTGGGGATTTGTTTTCTTCTTGTTTTTCAGGTGGCCTCAGTATAGTTTCCCCCCATTTAAAATTACCATTTGCAAATACTTGCAAAAGATTCGGATAGGCGAACAGATATCTTTAGTGAGGTGTGTCCATTATCAACTGAAAAGCCAGTTATTTGATTCCTTTCGCTCACATTTAAATGCAACTTCATTTGCTGAACTTTCTCATATTTTGGAAGAAAGGGTGAAGGTAACATGGCCACTGTCAGCTAGGGAGGCTGTTGTGCACTATTTTCTGTTTGAATACCTCCAAGATGGTCTAATCGTTGTACTCCTGAATACGGTAGTCATTAAAACAATGGAATCCATTTCTTGATACAGTTAGAAATTTTTTTCTACATCTACTTACTGAATATGGTAGTCATTAAATCCATAATTACAATATTGCTTTCAGATTTCGGATCTGGAGGGCATCGATAGAAGTACACATGGGTTTACTAAGGATGGGATCCCTGAACCTAAGGATGTAGTAAGGATTGATGTGGTGGGAGGCTTTGCCCTACAAAAAATGACCTCAGAACGAAGTTACTTTCGGTGAGTTGTGGTTAGTTGAATGGTCACAATTCATTTCAGTTTTGTCAAAGCTTTGCCCCGCAGTTGTATGATTTCTCCAAACCTTTCTTTCCAATTTTTTTTGTTCAAAAATATCCTGATATCCTCAATGAGATGCTTAGAAAATGTTTCTCTTTTCCTGTGCTTCTTTAAAGTAATGTTTTGATCTGATTGAAATCTTGTAGGACAATAGCGAATATAGATTTGAAGTTGGACTTCGTGCCACCCTCCCTAATAAACTTTATCTCAAGGCAGCTAATCGGCAGTGGTTTCAGACTGTATCAAAAGGTTGTATCCTCATTGATGCCTTTTCCTTTACATTTTTGGTTTGAGATACCAACGGGTATGCTGTATGGCTGTGAAAGCAATGAGATGACCAATAAGGACCCCTGCTTTTATGGTACTGTTACCTAGAAGGACTTCCACACAATTAATGTATAACTGACACCTGCCTCCAAAGGACTTTTCTCTGGTGGCCTAGGGGTCAATCAGTGGCACTTGAGAATTCCTATCTTTTGGCCCTAATAAACTAGAGATCTTACAAAGTTCCGACTGAGCAGGTTCTGTATCTGATGGCTTATGCCAGAGGAACCATTTTTGCATACCCATGATGTAACTCCTTTTTAACTGTACACTGACATCAAGCTTGAAAATACTACAGGTAGTGACTTCCCTGTCAAAATATGATGAAGATTATGGCCAGGCTTTGGAAGATCCATTGTATGCTCGAATCCGTGAAGCTCTTTATTCCACTGATGCACCAGATGGGACTCTCCATGAAGCTCTCTCCACTGATGAACCAGATGAGACTATGGAAAAGAAAGAGCTCACAGATGAAGCTAGCCTTTTTGTGCAACGGCAACATTCTATCAAGGTTACGCAGAAAACTGTGGATGATATGGAAAGGATCGTACATGGAGATGATGAATCTGGCAAATCCTTTTCAGAGAATCTGCAGATTTTGCCTCAGACAGCAATTGGTGAGATAATGGAAGAAAAGGTTGAAGAAAGCAGGCATTTGAAGGATGAAATGCAGGGTATAAGACACAAAGTTCATGGGAAAACCATGGAAACTAATGTAATGGCTACAGAAAGGAAAACTTTTAATGAGATTGAGGAAGAAGAGAGAGAAGATATCAGCTTGGAGAATGGATGCAATGGTATGGGTCAACCTGCAACCAGTGAAAGTGCAAAGGACAGATTTGCAAACTGTCAAAGAAATGTTGTTATCAGTCCTGAGGTGGAACAAGCTTTAGAAACTTTAGAGAAGGCCATTTCTGTTTTTCGTGAACATGGATTTACTACAAGGCCTTTGCCCAGCTTAACAAATGAAGATACTCAATATCAGGGAAAGATTACAGAGAAAGATCCAAGTCTCCAAGAAGCTAGTGAGGTCTGTTCAAATGAGGTCTCCATTGAAGCATCCAGAAAAGGAAGAATAGGAGAGACCACTTTGCGTGAACCCAGGAATAGCACCAGCAATCGTGACATCAGGTACTGACGTTCCCATATTCTTCTCCTAATTATGATATCCGTTTCCCTCATTCTGCTCCATGTTTTAGCATATGTTTTTTTGAGGAAAAAGATTTTATCTTCTTAAGTTTCAAACTATCAATCCTGCCTTTCAAGTCTGAAAATGGTTCCATTACATTTGTGCCGATGCATTAAAGACTACTTCTGGTTTGATGTGTTATGCAGGCGGGCAGGATCAAATGCTTCAACCAGGGAATTGAATTATAACAGAATAGTGCCGGCATTGCTGGAACATTATATTTCACTGCCTAATGAAAGTTACAATCAGGTTGTGGTGCCTTCTTCCGGTACTGCAGAGGTACCTATCGTGGACACAAGTACTCAAGGCAACAAGCAAATTAATTTTGAGGCATTTGGCAACGGAGAGACAGCCTTGCGTGAAAGAAAGAAACTGGGTTGGCGTCAAAAACTGAAATTTTGTTTCTTCACTCCTGATTCACTGTAAATGAGGCCTTGATATATATATATAGACAGAGAGAGAGAGAGAGAGAGAGTAAAAAAAACAAAAACAAAAACAACAGGGAAAAAAAGAATTGAAATGACTGTACCCATGTACCGTATTAAGCTTGTTTCGTTGCTCTTTTCTTTTTTTTTTTTTTTTTTTTTTTTTGGCAAAAACGTATGATTAATTATTAATATTAAATAAAAGGCATCGATACATTTGCCCGACTTACATTTGACTTCTTGTGCTGTCGGGCCAGACTTACCTCCTGCTAAAGTAAATGGTGGAGACAATCTGTTTAGTTTAGTTGTTGAAATCAGTGATGAAAATTGATACCTTGTAGCTTATAGCCAGTATCTGAAAATTAATAACTGATAAAAATAAAAGTAATTTGGTAAGATTAGTTGATAGTCGGTATTGTTAGGTGTAAATTTGACATTAAACGCACGAACATACTATTTATTTATTTATTTTACATATAACGAAGTCTCTTTTCTCAATGTTATGATGGTAAATTTTCTTTTGGAGACCTTGTCGTTAAGATATACACATGGTATAATTTTACTGTGAAGATATTTTATGAATAATAATGTTGTTTTTTGCTAAAATCATTTATGAGTGATGCTAAGAGGGGATAAGTTTGGGACTCGCAAGTCTCTGTTGGAAAAGTAGGTAATAGAAAATAATAGAATGATAAGAGTTAAGAAGCTGTGGAGGCGTCCTCTCTCCACACTTCTTCTACGACACAGGTCCATTTCTTCATCAACTGCATGTCGTGTTCCCCCTGGAATCAGCTGCCCCATTACCCCTTTCTCTTCCTCTTCGACTAACGGGAGATTCCACTTTCCTGAGAATCCTTTTCTCTGGTTTTCCTGGAAAAACTTTTCCGCCGAGGGTTCAGGGAAAGTTGATGACCGATGCTGGAATTGCAGTGCCGAGCCTGTACCCTTTCTGGTCTGCTTGTCGTGTCGAGCCATCCAGCCTGTTGATCCCTCCATCGATTATTTTCAAATCTTTGGACTGTAAAGTTCCCTTCTTTCTTTCTTTTCTTTTCTTGTAATCAAGCTTCTTCTTCTTTTTTTTTTTTATGGGTTACCGATATTTAAAAAGAAAAGGGGCTGGTGAATTTTTTCAGGGAGAAAAAGTATGAGATAGAGGGTGTAAATCTGGAGGGTAAGTATAAAGATTGGCAGAAGAAATTGCATCCTGATTTGGTCCATTCAAAATCCAAGGTACCCTTTTAGTTCCTCTCCACAATTTGAGTTAAAAAAGATCAAAACTTCTTTGTTTGGAATTATTGATGGATGCCTTTTTCTTCATTGAAAAAAAAAAACAAAGAAAGAGAGGGAATTTGCTGCTGAACAGTCTGCAAGGGTGATTGATGCATACCGCACCCTGAGTGATCCACTGTCAAGGGCAATATACATTGTAAGCATTCTAGTCTATTTGAAATGACAATTTACATTGTAATCATTACAGTGCACTTTGAAATTTCTTGTGGGCATTATGTTGGAAGGATGTGATTTGTATTGGGTGATTGTTTATCTGTACTGAGCTGTTTGTCACTGAGCTTTTCATTCCTCTACCTGCTTGTTGAATGGAACCCTTTTGTGTAGCTGTTGGTTACAGTCTTTTTCTTTTTTCGGATGTTATTTTTACCTTTGGAATTGGATAGCTTCAAAGCATGGCGATTGGTGTCTCTTTCTTGGCAGTCATAAATCATTACTTCTTAAGTGGTTTAAGCAATAAAGGTCTGGAAATGTAATGCCACATTATAGATTAAGTTGCATATTCAGTTATTTGTTACCTTGGTCTAGGTTCATAAAATAGTTGCATCCCCTAGCAAATGGTGCCTTTGATTTATTGAATAAGGAAGGATAAGGTCCACGTCTTTTGTCATCTAAAAGTGTCTTTGAAGGTGAAGAAGTACCTTTACTCTTTAATTCTTTATTGGGCCTGTTAGTCTGTTTTTCTCAGTTTATCTGGTTTATTGTCCATCTAATTCTGAAAATTTTCTTGGTGAAATTCTTGATTATGAAGTCCATCCCTTTCTATTCTCCCTCTCATTTATTTCCTCTTTCCACCATGTGTATATCATTGGTGTATTTTTTACAGCTGAGGCTTGAGGGTGTAGATGTCGATGAAGAAGAAACAATTGAAGAACCAGGATTGCTAGCTGAGGTAATTTGTCCATTCATAGCGATAAGAAATTCTTGCCTCCATTTCTGATCTAGCCACGATTTGTTGGTTCTTTTTTCTATTATCACCATTTCTTTACATTTCTCTTTGGCATTTGCTTTTTCTCTTTGGTTTCATGTCTCCGGCAGACACATCTTTTAGAGTTGTTACAGCAATTTGTATTGCCTTTTGGATTGATTAATTATTATCTTTTTATGCAATTGAATATGTGGTATGAGCTGTGTCCCTAGCTGTGTTGGTGGCATGGTGGAAGGAGCAGGGCTACTGGTTTCTGACTTGGAATCAACAGCCAAGTCAGTCAACCAAGCGTTGGCTATTTGCTTGATATGCATTGGTGGGGTTTATATTTTTCTTAAACCAATATCACTCAGTTATATGAACTGAAGTCACCTCTATTGTTGTGGTATAATGACAACTGAGGTCAAAGTGGTGGACCAAGAGAATTTGCCAAGTTTGGTGGCTTCTTTATTATATGATGCTTCTTCTATAACTGCTATAACAGTTGGCTTCATTTTGGGGAATAAAATTGATCCTCTTATAGTTGTTTTCCTGTTATCTATTTCTTCCCTTTTCTCCACACTTTTCTATGTATTGCTGAACTTGCTTAGGTGAAGCATGAATGACTGAATTTGCATAGTTGGCATCTTTCAATCTCTATTTCTAATCTGCAGATTATGGAAATCAGGGAAGCCGTTGATGAGGCATCTGACGTGAAGGCTCTGAATGACATTAAATCTCAGGTATGGCTTTATAGACTTGTGAGAATGACATAGAGTGGTCAAGTTGAGCATTTGAGACTTTGGTATCATTCAGTGTTGTGTCTGTTCACTAACTTGCATAGTTTTTCAATAATTTCTAAAAGATTATCTGCTCCTTTGTCAAACTTTAAGAAACCCTGACATCTAGCTAGACCGGTGGAAGAATATGGCGGTGATTCATGGGTAAAAATACGTTTGCAAATTTCTTATGTTAAGTCTAGTACATTGTAGTCATGGTAACCTTTTATGCCTTTGCTTGGTGTCTATTCAGATGCAGGAGAAATTGAAGCATTGGTCTACGTCTTTCACAAATGCATTTCAAAGTCAGAATTTTGAAGAAGCTAGAACTTGCATCCGAAGGATGACTTACTATGACCGAGTAAATGAAGAAATTGTTAAGAGACTTTGAAAAGGTACTTCTCCATAAGGGATTAAACCATTGGCAAAAATGGACTCAGGAATGGCCTTTTGATGATGATCGGGATGAAGGGAAAACTTCCTTGTTTGGAATTAAAAAATTTGTACCAAATGGTCAGCATGGGACTATAATAGTAAAGAATTATTTTGGAATATTGGTCGAAGTATTCTTTTTAGTAACATCTATATTAAAAAAAAAAAAAAAAGTGCACTTTTCGTTATCAAATTTGTTTACAAATATATTCAAATGAATAGTTTGAATCAAATTAATTTCTCTGAAATACAGAAATACACACTTAACTGTTTCTGAGTGTTAGAGCAATTATAAAATAACCTCTAACTGGGCCTTCTCTGATTCTTTCCAGGGTTTATTGATGGTGCCAACTTTGGTGATCCTGCAATCTCATACTAAAGTCGACCACATTTACCTCCAAAACTCGTTGGATATCACTTAAATGTGATATTGCGGGAGTTTTATAGTTCATTAGGAAGAGAGAGATGGCTCTTTTGTTTCGTGTGCCTTTCATGTCACTGTAATTGTGCTGCTGATTATATCTAAAATGATGATTTTGTCTGAGGTTTTTGTGCCGAATATTCTCACGTCGAGGGCATTTGAATAATGAATGGGTTGTTGGTTTCAAGTTGAAAAGGCCAAGCGTGGCTTTCGAACGGGGAGTAATAAGTGGTAACATTATAATATGCCCCCGGGAAGGCCGATTTCTGAGTAGAGAAGAGGTCACTGCTTTAATTTTTTAGGTCCTTGAATCTTTGATTTTTTTTTTCTTTTTAATTAGCTGTTAATGATAGGAAAGTAGTATCTGTAGTACAATGTAGAACTTGAGAACATACATGTGAGGGCACTCTGATCAAATTGTGCAGAAATTTATAACATGTTCCCCCCTGTATTTCCACGAGTGCTGATGAAGAAAAAACGGTAGATTAGGATGGAAAGCGAGCAATAACGGTACCCGAGAGTGCTGATGTTGTCTAGATAAATGTCAAAGTTATTCGGGTCAGGCATCACAACAATGCCTGGAAAGTAGTAAAAGCGTTAGCCTGAAAACTTTAAAATCTAACCTCAAGTAAGTCAGAACCCAAGAAACTCAAAGCTCTTAAAGAGTCGCATTGTTTGGCCTTGCTGCCCATCCTGGAGAGATTTTGTAAGACAATGAGGCAGATAATCAGACTCCAATCTCTACACTCAAGTTCAAGCTATAAGCTTTTAAATTCCCTGTCGTCAACATGCCAGGTTTTGCGGCTTTCGAGCTTTTCTAAATCATCTAAGCTCCCTCTTTCCAAGAAGAGTCAAAAACCCCATTTGAAATGCCCAGCAGACAGTAAAACCGTTAGCTCACTCTTTAAAGAGATTACTGAGATATTAGGTACTGGCGATGTCATCCCAGATAAAACCCCATCGGGGATTTCGTTATTCAAAGAAACCCACTTGATAAATGAAGTGTTCGGTGAAGAATCGAAGATTTGCGCGCCAGTTGTTTGTAGAAATGCTGATGTGAATGATGCATTGCAAGAGAGAGGGAGTTTGTTGGCGTTGAACAATTCCCAGATGGCAGCTTTGGATGCAATTGATGTTAGCCCGGTAGTTCATGAGATTACTGGGATTGTTCGTGCAGAAAATAGAGCGGTTTCAATGGAGGAAAGGTTGGAGAGTCTGGAGTTTCAGTTTGAACCTGAGATTGTTGAGAAAGTATTGAAGAGGTGCTTTAAAGTGCCACATTTGGCTTTCAGGTTCTTCAATTGGGCGAAGCTGAGACCTGGCTTTCGTCATACCACTAATACTTATAATACCATGTTGTATATAGCAGCAGAAGCGAAAGAATTTTGTGTGGTGGAGAATTTGGTGGAAGAAATGGAGAAGAACTCATGTCAGAAAGATATCAAGACTTGGACCATTCTTACCATGCAGTATGGAAAGGCAAATTTAACAGGAAAGGCCTTACTTTTCTTTGATAGGATGAGAAAATCTGGATATGAGCCTGATCTTAAGGCTTACAGAACGATGTTACATTGCCTTTGTAATTCAGGAAAAGGTGAGGTTGCATTGGAAGTGTACAAAGAGATGGTGCAGAAGAATATGGAGCCAAATTTAAGTTTGTATAATCTTCTGCTGACTTGCATGGCAAAATTGGGGGATGCCGATGCTGTTAAGTTGGTTGCTGATGACATGATTAAGGTTTCTCAGATTCCAGAACGTGATGTTCATCTTTCTGCGCTGAAGAGTTTTTGTGTAGCTGGAAGAATTAGAGAGGCTTTAGAATTAATTTGTGATCTCAAGAATAAGGAGCTACCAATTGACCAAGAATATTTTGAGATCTTGGTGAAAGGACTTTGTAAGGCTGGTAGGATTGCAGATGCTTTGGAAATTATTGAATTAATGAAGAAAAGAGATTTTGTTGATGGGAAGATTTATGGGACTCTCATAAGTGGGTACTTGAGGGGAAGAGAGATGTCAAAAGCAATGGATCTATTCCAAAGTATGAAAGAATCTGGACACTTGCCTACAACTTCTACCTATACAGAGTTAATGCAACATCTCTTCCATTTGAATGAGTATCACAGAGGCTGTGAGCTATACAATGAAATGCTGGAAAGAGGAATTGATACTGATGGGGTAACAATAATGGCCATGGTTTCAGGTCATGTTCGCCAAAACAACATACCAGAAGCTTGGAAACTATTTAACACCATGGTGGATAAGGGAATTAAGGTCACATGGAAATTTTACAGCATTTTCGTCAATGAGCTTTGCAAAGTTTCAAGAACAGATGATATTTTGAAGGTTTTACATGAAATGCAGGCTTCCAGGGTATTCATTCATCGTGCAATATTCAATTCGGTTATATCATATTTGGAGAAAAGGGGAGATTCAGACAACATAAAAAGGGTAAAACAGATGCAGAGCAGAAGCGGACTTCAGTCGGTAGAAGATGAGGTAGATTGCAATGATGCCCCAATGGAACATGAACTTCATGTGGAGTTGAGGCATCACCGTTTAGGGCAAGATACAATAGATTGTTGCTTATTGAAGCCACTCTCTAAGGCTTATAACGAGCAAGATTTGCAAGAAACTTGTAGAATTTTATCATCCTCGGGGAATTGGGGCACCATTCAGGAAGTTTTGGAGAAATGTGCCATTCAGTTCACGCCAGAACTTGTTGTGGAAGTTTTGCGTAACTGCAGTATGCATGTCAATGCTGCATTGCATTTTTTTTCATGGGTAGGAAAGCAAACCAGTTATTGCCACACCACTGAAACATACAACATGGCCATGAAGCTATCGGGCCGCGGGAAAGATTTCAAGCACATGAGAAACCTCTTTTATGAAATGAGAAGGAAAGGCTGCTTAATAACACCAGATACATGGGCAATCGTAATAATGCAATATGGTCGAGGAGGTATGACAGAGATAGCTCTCACGTTTTTCCATGAGATGAAAGCCAATGGTGTTAACCCTACTGGCAGTGCCTACAAGTGTTTAATCATTTGTCTCTGTAGTAGAAAAGGCAGGAATGTCGATGAAGCCATAAAAAAATTCCAAGAGATGATTAGTGCAGGATATATTCCAGACAAAGAATTGGTTGACACTTATCTCCGCTGTTTATGTGAAGACGGCAAACTGTTTGAAGCCAGAAGATGCGCAGATTCCCTCCGCAAAGTCGGTTTCACAATTCCAATTAGTTATTCCATCCACTTCAGGGCTCTTTGTCGGTCAGGAAGATTGGAAGAGGCTTTATCATTGATAAATGAGGTGGGGGCAGACCAATCTACAACATTAGGTCAGTACACTTATGGAAGCCTTGTTCATGGACTTCTACGTCAGGGACGAGTAGAAGAAGCATTGGCAAAGATAGAATCCATGAAGCAGGCAGGCTGTAGTCCAACAGTTCATGTCTATACATCCCTAATAGTTCATTTCTTCAAGGAGAAGCAAGTGGATAAAGCCTTGGAAACTTTCGGGAAAATGCAACTGGAGGGCTGCGAACCCACAATAGTCACATATTCGGCGCTGCTTCGTGGTTACATGAACACGGGTAACGTTGCTGAGGCATGGAAAGTTTACCATTCTCTGAAACAGAAAGGCCCTGCCCCAGATTTCAAAACCTACTCAATGTTCATTAGTTGTCTGTGTAGGGCAGGTAGGTCTGAAGAAGCACTGCAGCTCATATCTGATATGCAGGATGATGGGATTGTTCCCAGCACTGTTAATTATAGAACTGTTTTCTATGGACTAAACAGAGAAGGTAAACCAAGTTTAGCTCAGTCTGTATTACAACAAAAGTCGGCTTTAAAAGCCAAACGCAAGTTCTCAATTTAATTGGGCCATACATGTTGTGCCGCTTCATCCTTAATAAACGGATAGGATCAACATTTTGGTAAAACTAGAAGCCACCCCAAGATGTTTACAAAATTAAAAAGTTTGATGTACGTACGCATGGCCTTGCAGCTCAAAATGTCCTCCTAACTGCTAGTAATTACCTAAAAACAAAAACGAAGGAAAATCATTGGATCCCAATCCGACGGCCCAGATCGCCTCACCAAAACAAAGGAACCCATTTTCATCTTCCACGCACGTTGTGACGGCTCACTCGCGGTTGGTGGTACGTGGAAGTTCCACGTCAGCATGCGAGAGGGACACGCCCATCTGTGACCTGTAATAATTGGGACCCACATGCGGCGACAGCCCTCGCATTCCCCACCCCACGTTGCCCATCTGTAAGAATTGCCGCTGTTTTCTCTTCGCTTCGGATCGTACTTACTGTTTTGCCCTTGTTTCCCAAGTCCCTCGGTTTAAGTTTAGAATAATGTTAAAAAAAATTAATTTATTACAAAATATTATTTTTTAAAAAATAAATATTTTTTAAATAGTTATATTATTAAATTTTTTATTTTTATAATATTTAATATTATTCTGAAGTCTATCCGTTGTATGACGATAACCTCTTTTTTTTTTTTGGTGCTGTAAATTTTACCTTTTCTGTCGCTCTTTTGGCCTTGTTGATTGGATTTTAATATGGGGTCAACAATATGTTCAATAAATGTTCATAAATCATAAACATATATTAATAACTTCTAATTTTGTCTGTAATTAATTAGTAAAAGTAGGATGTGAATTGTCAAGAGAAAAAAAAAGGCAACAATAAATGAGACACGAGTCCTAATTTTTAATTCCCAACTCTGAAGAGAGAAAAAAAAAAAACAACAAACATTGGCATCCAACTAATTCATGAGTTGTTTTGTTTAAATTGTTAGACCAAGTATTTGTTCTTGGGATTCTTTAGAACGTAAACGAAAGAGGGTATGCTTATTAATGAAACCAAGAGAATATGCAACGTGATTGAGACGGCAAGTGTAAAAAGGACGCAATATAAAATTAGTAGATGTGCTGAAAAATTCTAACATTCAAGAGGTTGAATGTCTAATTTAAAATTATGTGAGAGTCTGATTCTATTGTACAACGATAAATTATTTTATTGTGAATTGAAAATTATATATTTAATGAAAGTATTTTTTTTAATAAAAAAATAAAAAATAAAAAATAAAATTATTAATCTCATATCTTTCCTTCTCAAAATTAGGATAGTTTTGTTAGATAAATAATCGACCTCAATAATACCAACTAAGGCCCGATTAACCAAAGATGCATTGTATGCCAATTTGCATACAACAAGGAAGGCATGCGGAGAGCTATAAACCTTAACTTAGCTACAACAAAAATAAAGTTAAGAACTTTGGGGGTTCTCTTATAATTAACCACCCATCTCCTGGCTGTCACAAAGCTACAAAACATTCTGCTCTACAAATCTTTTTAACTTTCCACACAATCTGAATCTCATTTTGCACTAGAAATTAATCACATTTGATGAGTTACTAGACCTCTGTACCTCACATATTACTACTGTCTAAACTTGGGCAGAAAGTTGGTGGATTGATTTGAACTTACAACATCCAGTTGGCATAAATTCTAAATTTTGTATTTTGTCTTTCGGACAGCTTAGCATTAAGATTCGCTCAGTTTGAAAGAATTTTTGAATTCCATATTTGCCCTTTTGACATCAATGAACTGTTTCCTACTATTGAGTGTTCAGGTTTCAAGAAGGCAGTTAATGCAACAAAAGGTACAAAAACTGGCAGTTAAGTTCAATGGGCATTTGGGTCACTACGGTTACAAGAAAAACCACCTCTCCGCAAATCTATTATCTATCCATTGAAACGCCCGTCCCAACTTTTTAACCTTTTACAAGCCTGAAACAGTGGCAGAGTGTCACTGGCTACCTCGCATATACATCACCAATCTTTGAACTTTGAGATTTTTGTCACCTCATTTACAAGCTTCTAGCTTTGTGGTCTATCTCAACAGTTAAAAAAGGTTAAAACTTCACTTCTCTTGCTTTCTCCAAAAGGTATGATTTGGTTTTCCTGCTTTGCATGGTTTTAAGGATGTTGTTGCAATGTTGGGATCTTGGATAGTAGGATTCTTGAAGTGTTTTTGATTGTTTTGGTAAGATTTTGGGTTAGTTTCTGTTCTTATGTTGGTGGGTTAAATGCCGAATTGTGTTAGATCATTTCTTTGTTGGATTGATCTTTGATTGTTCTTCTGCTGCTTGGTGTTTTGGTCGAAGTCTGTAGCAGCATCAGGGTTTCTCTGGGTTTCTAAGTCTACGGTGAGAAACAAAAGAATTTGAATTCGGATAATTTGATTTCTTCAAGACTATAGGATTTAAAAGCCCCCTGATTTCCTTAATTCTGCAGTAAGTTGCCGCAAGATGTCGCTTTTTCCTTCTTAATGACGTTGATCGTTCTGCGAGTTTCACAGTTGTTGATCTAATTTATTCTGTTTGTCAGTCAAGCAAGAGTGGTCAAAATAGCATTTTACTAGCCTGAATTTGAGATTTAAGTTTCATTATAGTTTCTGTATTTTACAATTTTTCAGTTCCTTGTTGAATGTCAAGTTGTATCTGAAAAACCCAAATGAACTTCTCTGAACAGATTTTTGTTTATCGTAATGTTACTTTCCTGTGCAGTATTGGCCGAACTGTTTAAAGATCATTCTTCCCTGATAAACTGTTTTATTTCTCAACCATGTTTGATCCACATTAATTCAATGCAATATAATTCGTTTGCTCCAATTCCATTACATTTATATATACTTCTCTAATGCTGTTGAGTTCAGCTTCAGAATCTCTTTGATTTCTGTTGATTTTGTTTTGATAAGAACTATATTTCTCTGATTGTTGTCCAATAGCTTCATCTTTCAAGAGAATTGCCACTAATCTTCTGGTTTGTTTATCTTTGCATTCCAATTTGGCAGTCCTTTGTAATAAGATCTCGTGAAGGAATGGAATTTGGGAATGCAACTGAACTGAGGGATGAGAGTGTCCCTAAGGAAATTCATGTCGATGAATATGTTCATTCTGTTGTGGCACCAAAGAAAGAAGTGGACATCGCTAATAGTGATGTGCCTATAAGTGCAAGTGAAACTTCTGAGCAGGTTCCGGAAACTGAAGGTCTTAATGCTTCTAGGGTTGCAAAAGAACCTGCAGCAACTGTTCCTGAAAGTAAACTCTCAAACTCCTTGAAGGTACCATGTACCAGACAATGGTTCTACATCTGTTTAGCTCTTTTGTGGGAATCAATAATGTCATGCTACTGATACATGGAATTGCAAACATTTTTTTTCCTTCTTGCCATTTGGTGTGTATTGTTGTGTGTTCAGGGATCTCCCACTCCAAAAGGTGTGGATTCAAAGAACAGCAAGTTGGCCAAGGATAAACCTAATTTGAAAGGCCTTGCTTCAGCTTCCCGCAACCAAAGGTCAATAGTTTCACCAAGCCTTTCATTTCCAGCAAGCAGAGTTCATGCTGATAATACAAGGAAAAGCACTGATGGACTCCCAAAGAAAACCATTGTGAAGCATGTCCGAGATGATAGTGCAAAAGCTCAAGGCCCTTCTTCCAATGGGTCATTTGCTTCAGTATCCCATTTAAGCCAACCAAATAGGCGTGTGTCCACTGGATTGCACTCAAAGGAACCAAACAACAATGCCAAAAAAGCCTTTACCAGACGTAATCCTTCAGCAATCATTCCTAGCTGTCGGCAGGCAGTGGTAAGCCTTTGTAATGTTAGATTTTTCCATTTTCCCTTTTGCAGATTTCCTTTGAGGAGACTTCACTTCCCTGTTGTTTTATTTACAGTCCGTGGAATCAGTTTCATCTGGTGCAGGCACTCTGTGCCCTTCATCTGAGGTTTCTGAGTGAGTGCAGCCTTCACCTCCTACACAGAACTTTCTATTTCTTATTTGTTGATGCAAGCAATCTAAAAGCTTCATATTAAGTAGCACATTAAGGTTTCCATGGGAAGAATTCACGCATCCAACCAACAATAGAAATCAATGTTTGTTGACAGATTAATATCGTCAATTGAATCTTACTGTTGCAGGCCAGCTGGTCAAAATTCAAAATCTACAGCAACCACATTGCCAAGTAAAGAAGAAGATGACACACGTTCCACTACTTCGTATTACTCTTAACTTGAAGCTCCATTTGTTTTTCTGTTCTTTTTGTGCGCCAAGCGCACACTTCATTGATGTGCAATAACTTTGTTTTAGAAATAGAAGTGCCACTCCTTGTGGGCAGAGAAGTAGTGGCTCTGGATTTTCTTTCAGGTTGAACGAACGTGCTGAAAAACGGAAGCAGGTTGTTGACAGACATTTCAATCTCTTGTCAGCTTATTAAAATTTTCAATTAAATTCACCACATAATTGTATTATGGCTTCTGTTTACCAGTTCTTTTCAAAAATGGAAGAGAAGATTCAGGCTAAGGAAATAGAAAAAAACAACTTACAGGCAAAATCAAAGGTGCTGAGTTTTTTTTTTTCAGCTGGAATATTTTTCATTTTAGGCTTCCTTTGCCTAATTCTTAGGAATTCTATTTCATATTTTCCATTTTTCCTTGTGGTGACATGCAGGAGAACCAGGAAGCAGAGATCAAGCAGCTAAGGAAGAGCTTGAAATTTAAAGCTTCGCCGATGCCAAGTTTCTACAAGGAGCCTCCTCCAAAAGTTGAATTGAAGAAGGTAATGAATAGATTTCAAATATATGCAGATAGCATCATTTCAGACTAAAGTTGAATTCAAGAAGGTAATGAATAGATTTCAAATATATGCAGATAACATCATTTCAGACTTTGGCATTCTTTATCACAAGGTTCTATAATTTCCTGCTTGAGAGCACCAACCAAAATGAATTCTTTGGAAACCTTGAGAACCTCTGAATCCCCATCATGTTTCATATGATGCTAATCAATTTGTTGAAAAAAAAAATGCATTATGTGGACTAACAGGTGTGTATTGATCTTTCTTTACATGCAAACTGAATTCATTGGCATTTTGGGAGTTTTGGGGATGCATATATTTTAGTAATATGAGCTATGCTGCTTTTCACTGTTTCTAAAGGAATTGTTCTACATTTTGTCCTTGGTTACATCTCTGCTACATGTTTTTTTAAGACTATGATGTTAAGCAGAAGCCTCATGTTTTAGGTATTGGTGGACCCAATGGTGTCCACTACTATGTAGCCTCCACCTTGAAAATACTTGAAGAATATTCATTTTTTGGTACTACTTGATGATAGATTGATAGTCATCTTAAGTCTTCTGCTTTTGGTGGTTTTGAGAGGAGGAGGGGAGGAATTGCATGCTGATATCCTGTCTCTGTCTCTTTGGAGTTGGAAGGGTCATGCCTTCTGTTGTGTTTCAATGGAAACTTATTGCTAGCTAGATACATTCTCTGAAGAGAGCTTACTAGTTACAGTCCCTCCTTTTCTCCCAAACTAGGCAAATGAAATTCAAAAATCAGTGCCACAGTCCCGACTCTAAATGCAGGCAAAAAGAACTTGAACTGCCATCAGCACAAAATTTGTGTTGTCAGTACATTTTCACTTCTTTTACTTATGGACCCCTAATTTCTCTTCCTGTTAATTGTTATAGATACCAACTACACGAGCAATATCACCAAAATTTGGAAGGCACAAGAGCTTTAACACTACAACAAACAGCTCGTTGGAAGGTGGTGGGTCTTCTCAGAGCCCAAGATCTTGTCATAGCCCACGTATGAGTGTGGAATCAGTCAATTCAGTCAAGGACATCCAAAGAAACAGTACTAAGGATGATGTTGCTTCAAAGACACCAATCAGGAAGTCTCAAGCCAAGTTTCAGTATCAGAAAAACTATGCTTCTAAAACTGAAGGAAAGGGTGCCAAGTCCAAAGCGAAGACTGCTGCAGGAGAGAGCCACGACCCCAAAGTGTCTGTTGGAACAGCTGAAGGAAATAAGGATGATTCTAGAAGCCTTTCCATAAGCAAGAATGAATCTGACACCATGCCTGCAAGTAATCCTGCTCAGAATGATGGGCTAATATTAAGTGCAACTGATGGTGAGCTTATGGCCCCTGTAGTGACAGTTGGAGTGTGAGAACCTCAATCTCGTACCTTGTACTTATAGTTTTCATGTTCAAGTTCACATTTCTGTTAATATGGTCTGGTTTTATGTTTGCCTGTGACAATTTTTCGAATCTGTCTGAATTCATATAAAGTTACAGGTATAAGTAAACATGTATTCCTCTGTAAAACTTATTGAAGTGTTTCACAAAATGTTAGATTTTTCTGATCCTTGGGACCTCCATTGCGTGCAATAGATTTTTTATCAGCTAACAAGGCTTACATGCAAAGGACTACGAACTTTGAGTTCTGCTTTATGCGAATATCTATTCTCTTTTCCATGAAAAGAAAGCGATTTTCATTTATCCAGAAACCAGTTATGATTCCATTGAATTCCTGAGATGCTGGAATGGACACTTATATTTCCCTTATAAATAGAAATGGCTGCTTTAAAATTCTGGTTTGGGCCTGCCATTCAGGCTCTGGCTCGAAAGACAAGCAGCCCACGAGTTTCCTGAAGTTCTAATGCGTCTAAGGTTCACCTACCAAAAGCTTCGTTCTTTTGTCATTAAAAAAATAATAAGAAGAAGAAGAAGAATAATTTTTTTTTTTGAATATTTTAATAATTAAAATTTTATCTTTTAAATTTTAAAATTAATCTTAAAAATAAAAGTGTAAGATTTATAAAAATTAAAAAATATATATTTTTATTATTTAATTTACTGGCACAATGAACCTCTTAATAAAAATTAAAAAAACGAAGAAAACAGAAGAAAAATATAGGCAGCCAGTGTCGATGTAAGTTGAGAGACAGTATGGAAAGAGGAGTTTACTTTCCTTGAAAAGAAAGTCTGATTGTTGTTGTGTAAAGGTTTGTAATAAGAGAAGTACCCAACGGAACTCGCATAGGAGACCTTTTGGATTAAACAGAGACTTCAATGTCGTTGGACTAAAGCTCATTGGTAGAGCAGAAACCATTGACAGTAGCTCTGAGTTCCCAGGGTTTTAAGTCAGTTTAAATTCAAAATAATATCAATTTGGAATCATGCTAATTGCAGATTTCGTGCTCTGTGATCAGACTATCCTGATAGAGCACATGGCACCGACAGTGCAGCTTCTAAACAATATAGTTGGTGACAGAAAAATCCAAATTGTCGTTGGATGGTCAATTTTCTGCAGCTACAAGGTACAAGGAGAGCATGAAAGTGGCTGGAAGCTATCCCCAGAAGGGTTTAGCAGTTTTAGAGTTAACAGCGGACGAAATCTGCTGACGGTGATCGATTGCTTCTGGGACTTAAACTTGTTAGCGAATAATCATTAGTTGAGATCAAATATCTGCTGCGTTCAGTATTACAGTCGCTACGATGTTTGTACAACACTCTACAAAGCACAACACTTGCTACTATGGCCATCGCATAAATGTGACATTGCTCCATATGACATGAAAAATTAGATTTTTTATATCCATGGAGAAGATGGTTTCACGTCCAACCTACAGGAGCCAACCCTTCGCAAGTGAGGAAAGCTACACTAGAGTTGCTTATGTATCGTCAAAATAGCTGCAGTCATAATCATTCTGTACAACTCTGAGTTTCCATCCTATTATGAACCTGGAAAATTCAGAACATGGTTAAAAAAAAAAATTGCAAATACAACTTTTAAAACCGACGACGCGTTTACAAGAAGCTACGTTGTGGAAATTATAACAGACAAAAAGAAAAGTTGCGCATCTAGTAATGTAATTGTCATTTTGATTCATTAAAATCATGATCACTTGTTAAACTAAAAACATGATTTGAAAGAAAGATGATCAAATGGCAGAAACCCTCTCTTCCTTGCTTCTTTGACAATACAAAATGCTTCCTTATTTAAAAGGAATTGGACCCAACAAGAAAGGTGGTTTCTTCTTCTTCTTCTTCTTAGTCTGATCACATTATATATACAATTGAGATATGCTATCCTGTATATATCATGTACCAAACGCCCTAAAACCAATACCAAACATAAAACAGCTTAAAAACTGAGGGAAAGCCATGCCTTCATTTTAGTTCCCGCTGCTCAGTTCTTCCCCCCACATCATCCAGCCTTTTCAAACAGGCACAGCAAATTTTTTATTTTATTTGAAATTTTTTTGTCTTATATGTTAACCAGAGCTTGTTTGAGTCCGACATGAAAAAGAAACAACGAAAAAGGAACAAGGTCTTTCTTCTTCTTCTTCTTTCTATATAAATCTTGCACTCTTATACAATCCATATATTTGGTATTAATAGGAAATTACCTAATACAAGGAACTACCCTTCTTGCAATCTAGTCCGAAGTTGACATTTGGGTGTTATACTTGCCAGGTCAAAAAATTAAATGCAAAACCCACCATGTCAAGGAAAGTGAGCTCCTTTTTGTGTTTTTTTTTCTTTTTTTCTTTTTTTGATAAGAAAAAAAAAAAAAGGCCCAACTTAGTCAATCCAGCCGAGCCAGACAGTTGATAACTCTGGAGACAGAATAATACCCACAACCACTTCCATTTGCCTAGCTGTGTCCAGCACATGTCTGTGGTGTTGTGTCATTGAATGAGAAAGTCATTGCACCACCACAAGCCCTGTTTTTACGTTTCCAGATATACGTTTTGATTTATCTCGTTTCATTTTGTTTCTTTTAACTCTTTTATTTTAGGCCTCGTTGGTCCATCTAATATTATTAAGTCTGGTTTCTGTAGTAAATTGGAATCTTCAAAGAAGCCACACCACACACATGATTGATTTGGTATCCCAAAACCAACAATAAATTTCTTTTGTGCCACAAAGTACATTACAAAGCCGAGGAGGGAAAAAAACAAAAAAACTGATAATGATATTTTCATTTTTTTTCTTATTACATTTTCTCGTTCCATTGTTTATTGTCAGACAGCGACAAAAGGCACTCCCACCGATGGCCAGCTGTCGCGCTATCTTTAATATCAATCCTAACAATCACACATGACACAACCACCACCTTCGCAATCTAATGACCCACCAAGAAGTTTAACCAACAAAAAGGTTACAAAAGAATATCGGCATTCATGTTTTGCTTCGTGAGCAATTTATGCACAAACAAAGACCAAAAGAAACACAACCAACCCATGAAATGAATGAACAAAGAAAAAACAGGTTCTCCAACGCTGGCTCATGGACATAGGGCGGTCAATTATCATACACAAAGGGGGGAAATTAAAAAAAGAAATAGATGCTGTAATTACAGTGTCTAGGAACAAAATAACCACAAACTCTTCTGTCTCTCTCTTATGTGGGATTATGAGGAAAACATACAACTTGACCGCTTCCATTGCGACTCGTATTACCATAGAGGTCTTCTGTAATTGCGTAAGAAATTGTCAGCTAAAGAAACACATTTTCTTTTGAATAAAGGATGTAGAGTCGGTAGTATGCGAAATTGATTGTACTTACATTTCCCTATTGTTTTTCACGGTTCCATTTTTAATCATTCTTGAGATTACTTGTGTATCTTCATTGACATGTAGTGAAACGTGAATCCTGTCCAAAAGCACCAAGCATTCTACAAGTTACTTCCATCAACTTCCCTGCAAAAACAGGGAGTTTAACATTGGATTCAAGTCAACTCAAGTTAATGCATCAACATCACATGCGTTAATGACACTTCAAGAAAGTTACCAACAATCTAGCATATTTTGGACTATCATATTTCGTGGACTGTTACATTTTGTTTAAATAATGTACCGACTATACATGGAAATATAAAAGTTCACATCAGCGAAAAAAGAGTCAAAGAAAACAATACAAAACAAATCATGCCCGCTAGGTATGGAGGTATTCCACTCTACATCGCATCATATGGCCCAAAATAAGGTGTGCAACTTAATAATTATATACAAGTTGTTACCGGCATCCTAGTTGAGGCAGGGTTCACAGAATGTGACTCACAGCTAGGAAACCCTTGATTTGTTTTCTTTCTTTTTTCTCTTTTTAATCCTTTTTGGTCTCTAGTTTTGGTGGCAAGGACCACAGAATTCTTAGAAATAATTGCAGGCATATTAGAAAACCTCTTTTTATTTCCCAACTAAAGATACCAAACTCATTTTGCAACAGTAGTAATTGACCTATTGTCAGGACCCCATGTAGGGGGAGATTAAAAAATCATATTCACCTCTACTCCTCACCGACAAAATTCTGCAATTTCTTTTCTTAATGGTTTCTTTTTCATGGAAGGATTAGCCATTGCTGAGACTGCGCCTAAAAACTCAGGATTCTGCAACATTTTAACCTTCTGATTTTGAAGCCAAAACCCCTGCGTGGATACCCTTTCTCATAGATGAGAAACAAGCAGTTGACTAGTAGAATTTTCCGGATCTCACTCCCCAACTTTACCAAAGAACATAAATATGTAGGAAATACACTTTCACCCAACTTCCTGCACATGCATATCTTAGCAGAATTGCTCAGTAAATCAGCATTATTCACTAATCAGCAATATAGAGAAAATGCCCCTCCACCCCCAATTGCTTGCTTGTAAGCTGGGGCTAAGAAAAGAACCATTCACACTTAACCCTTGCTTGCTTCCTTGTGGTGGCTGCTTGATTACGATTTACAACTTAGCAGTTATCCCTTTTGACCCACCTGCCGACAGCAATCATCGTTTCTGATTCTAACCACCACCACATTCACACTTAACCTAGCCATTTTTCCTCATTGATATCATATAACCTAATCTGAAAAATTAGGGCTGTAATGTTAACCAACTGAAAATTTTAAGGCTCGTGTTAATCTTCGGTATGCATGTGGGTTAATTACTCAAAACCAAGACTAAAATGTCACTAAGTGGACCTTGAAAAAACCAAAAAAATCCAACTAAACTAGTTATCAATGGTAATCAATAATAATTATTTTTTTTTCCAAAAAAAAAAAAAAAAGAAAAAAGGGACCAAACAAAACATACCTCTCCTGGGCTTGGCAGCAACCTTAGCAGCGGTAATAACCAGTTTCTTAGCGATCTCCTTCTCCGTCTCTGGGAGCAAAACCCCATCAATTCCCTGCACTGAAATCCTTCCATCCGTGTAAATATCTGGGTCAAACAGATAAGCGGATCCTTCACCCGACCCGAATTTCACCGTCCCATCAGCCTCCTGCGCCACCACCTTATGCGGCAAACGCAGCGTGTCGTACCTAATCTTCCCAAGTCTCCTCACTGCATTGTACATACTTTCTTCGGTTTGATACTCTGGCACAATATGATAATAGATTATCTGCTCGGGCGCACCCGGTTCGCTCAGTTGGTCCGTCGTCAGCTTGGCCATGGCCTCGTCGTTTGGTGCCAGAACGGTGAGGACGTAGCCTTCGGAGACTAATCGGCCCATTTCTGTTGCTAGTGAGGTTAAGTTCACTAAGATATCCGCCATTTCATTGTAGCCTCCGTAAAGTAACAGTGTTTGGATGAAGTCCTTGACTTGGGCCTCTCCGTCAAAGTGGTGGTGAGGCCCACCGGGTCCCGGAGCTGGGGCCGGCGCCAGGGAAGGACCCGGCGCCATGGCTTCGAAAATGGGTAGCGCCGGTGGCGACCCGACGGGTGCTGCCGGTGCGGGTTTCTTCAGCCGGTGGGTCCTGGGATCCACCTCCGGTGCGCCCTCGGGGAGTACTGCGGATATGGATCTCAGATTTCTTCTCCTATTGAAGTCTTCTTGCACGGATTGCGGGACCAGTAGCCGCTCAATCCCGTGGATTACGCCGTCGGGTCGGGTCACATCGTCGGGTCTGACAATCACGGCGGAGTCAACCAATTTCTTGACCGAGCTCTTGCTCATTAAGTGAACGTGTTCGTTGCAGAGCGTGGTATGCCTTGTGCGCTTGGACTTCTCGCCCGGCCAGTCGTTGGATCCGACCCGAGTTGGGATAATGTGGAACATCAAAAGGGTCTGGAGAGACTTCAGATTACCGGGTTCAAGCAAGAACCGCTTAAACTCAGGGTCCAACTGGCGCTCAAGGGCCTCATTTCTAGGGGCAAAGATGGTGATATTGTGCTTACCCACGGCCTCTTCAAGGGTCTGGAGGAGGAGGGCCTTTTCGACGAGTTCAGCTAACTCAGTGTAATGCGAGTCAAGAAGCGCCACGAGAACCGAGTTGGAGTTTATCGTTTGAACCGTACCGGAAGCAGCAGCAGAAGAAGATGATGGTGATGATGAAAGCTTTGAAGATGGGCGATTGCCGTGTACATGCAATGCAGAAATGGTAGATGAGAGACAGAGAAAGAAGGTGAAAGAGAAGCAGAAGGTCTTGGAGACACCATAGATGGGAGGATGCATGGTGCTCATAGAGCAGAGAAAGTGAGAAATTGATCAGTTGGGTAATTAAGGACAAGACTTGCGTTGCTTTGGTGATGTAATATCTCGGCCGCAGGGTGTGTAACTAAGGGGGCGGCTTGTTGTGGGGGGGGGGTGGCCTTTTTCACCTGTTGCTTTCTTGGGTTGCGTCTGGTTTTGCTCAGGGGATGAGAAAAGTAAAGGGGCACGCGGTTTGGGAGGAGGAAGAGCTGGGATGTATGGTAATGGTGACAGTACGCTTATAAAAAAGAAAAGTTTTTTTTTTTAGTTGGAATTGCACGGCAGAGAGAGAGTAGTAAGAGAAGAGAGTGGACTTTGGCAGCTTATTACATGACAGTAGAGAGAGAGAGAGAGAGTATGTGTGTGTGGAAGTACGAATCTCGATCCACACGGAAGGCTTGGCTTTGGTTCCAGCATCGTTTAACGTCATGAGCCGCACGCACGGCTTCACCAAGTCACTTACCCTCTTATTATGTTTTGGTTTCAAGCCACGTAACTCAACTCACTTTTGTTGTTGGATTTTGACTCTCTACCTTCATTTGTGTTTGCTTCTATACTTTTGTCTGTTCACCTTTTTTTTTCTTTATTATTTTCTTAAAATTTCATTTACCTAAAATACTACATAAATAATAACATATACATAATATAATAATTTTTATGTATTTTATTTTATTTATTTATTTCTTAAATATTTATAAAATACAAATAATTAATTTATATTTTTTATTAATACTATAGTACTCTTTAAGTGTTATTTTTTAAAATGTTTTTCTTTTACCTATTAGAATGAGTTAGGCTTGGAAAACAAAGTAGTCATATAATTTGGTTAAAATTTTCACTCTCTACGGTATTGTAAATAATTATAAAATATATATTTTACGTACAATTGAATGTTACATATAGATCACTATTATTATTATTATCATTATTATTATTATAAACATAAGCCGGATGGGGATCAGGCTAAGGACATCGCAAGAGTGAATGTGGCTCAAAGGCTGTCGGTGTCTGAAAATGAATCAAACGAGCCCCGTTCCTTTTGTTTGTTGTGTTTCTACGCCAAGTCTTTCACTCAACAAATCTCTATCTCTCTCTCTCTCTCTCTGTGTGCGCACTACGCGCTCCATTTACGCGCGCATTATCCTAGTCCGGGAACCGCGACGTCTCTCCTGCCGGTGGATTGCTCGTAACTTTCGGTGTTGTGAGAATTGGACCAGACCGGTGAGTATAATCTAAACAATTTGAAATTGGTCTAATTTTCAGTTCAGTTAAATGATAAATATCAGAAAAAAAAAAAAGAATTATATCAGCCAAATCTAGTTGAAGAGAAAGAAAGAAAGAAAAAAAGAACCGAGAAAACTAGTTTTGTTCGTGTTCTAACCCATTTTAATTTAATAATACCAAAAATTATCATTTAACCTTTTTATTTTTTTTATCTCGCTTATAATTAATTGATTGATAAATTTTATTTAAATTTATAATTTATTTATTAAAATTAAAATTTATTATATATTCGTATCTCTCTCTTAATTCTTCTTATTAATAATATTTAAATTTAATCATTAAAAATGGTCTTTAGTCATATATTATATTTATATACATAATTTTTATGATATTGACGTTATTTGCAGAAATAAAAGTCTCAAATTTTATTCTAATTAACACTAATCAAACAAAAAAAAAAATACATAGCTTTCATGAGCACTTGAACTTAGTCTCTGCTATTAATTTAGAGCCTTGTATTGTATTGATATTGATGGTACAACTTACCGTCTATTATTAATATCAACTAAGTTCAGTGGGTACCAGCAGGACCGAAAATGATAAAAACTATAGAAACAAAGAAGAAAAAGACATGGATAAAAAAAAATTAAAATATAAAGTATATGGGTTGATTATTTTCTATTTGTTTAGGATTTAGAAGACATGTTAGAAAGAATGATATAGAGGCTACTGGTTTTGAAAAAATGAAAATTGAAGAAATTTTTGATTTTACAGCAGACAAACTAATACAAAGGAAAATTTTCTATTCTATTTCACAGTATGCTTACTTTTCCTTTAGTTTAAAAGTTTAAATTGTGAAAGTCAGATGAAAACTGAGTAGTATATCTTTGCACTATTTGATCTGTTGTAATAAGGGGACTATTAGTAAGAATTGTTAATATTATTTTGAATACAAGTACATGTTATGATTATTTATTTTTTTCAAATTTTACAAATATTAAATTTAAATAGTTCAACAACTTAAATATTTAAAAATATATATATATATACTATTTTATTCAAATTTTCTTAAAATATCAATTAAAATGATGAAAATAAAGTATAAATCATACCACATATAATTTTATTTTTTCCAAAAATTATAATACATATTTCTTAACAATAATTAAATTCTCTCACAATATACATTCAATTGTGTCATTGTTATCTCTTCTCAATAAATATTTAAATCTATACAACACGAGACTGAACTCTAGTAGATAAATTTATTTAACCTTTTTTTTTTTTTTTTTTCACCTCAACGCGGGCATTATGTATAGGTTACATCTGGCTTATTCCTTGCTCCCTTCTATATTCCGTAAGAGGACAAGCATCTAAGCCATTGGTCCCAAGTCAATTATGCTGCTCGTCTCTATTTATAGAAGATTCCTACGTGGTTAATTAGCGTAAAAGAACCTAATCTTTTGTAGAACAGTAATGTGAAAGTTTCAAACACTTTAGAAGTAACTGATAACTTAGTGTAACCCACTTAGTTATGGACTAAACTGAGCTCGAACTGTCTAAACTTAGCCCGACCCATTTATGAACATCTCAAATCATGATTAAAAAAAAAAGGATATTAATTAAAATGAGAGATTCTTGGCTGGAGACTTCTATCTCTAAGTTCTTGGACTTCCTAATGGACTAAAAAAAAAAAAAAAAAAAAGGTGAAGAATCCCTGTTTGTAATTTGAATTCAATAAAACAACTAATTAATTAATGTAAGATATTTTTTTGTGCACATTTTTGCTTGTACGATTAATTAGTACAAGTTGTTATGAATTAGAATTGGACAGGCTTAGGATTATATAATTTTGACCAAAACATGGGTCTTGCCGACACTTCTTTTTTCTTTTTCTTTCTTTTTTTATGCAGAGTAATTTCATGTGTTAATTATTAGATAATTCTCAACACAACTTCTATATATATATATATATATATATTAATGAAAAAAATTTGTTAATGTCATATATGCATGTAAGGATTTATATTATACGGAAAAAGAAATATTTGAATAAAAATGATATCATTTTGGTAGTTGTAATCAAGTAAAATATGAAATAGAAATCCGATGGTCTTCCGCTTAATAAAACGGATGGGAAGAACCCTTGAAGTAGTTATTAGAACTTCAAATGGAGAGAAATCGAATCAAAAGGATTTATGACCCATTTTCATTTGTGCTTTTTAAGTACACAAGACTCCCACGTTAGTGTAATATTTGAGGAAGTGTTGCACAGCGAGTGAACTTTTTTCTTAAAGTCATCCCACCGTCTATAAATCCAACCATCACTGGCTTTGGTAGGGAGGGCACTGAACCGTCTAACAACCATGATTCAAAGCTTAATTGAAGGTCCAAACTATGGTTCAAGCGATTCCATGTAATATCACTATCATGAATTCATTTTCATTTTTGGTCTCTTCCTCGTTTTGCCATTGTCTACGTTTCTATGCTGCCCCATGTCCACCAGAGTTTCAATCTATTCGGGGCGGACAAAGCTAAAAACAGCTATGTTTTCTTGTGAACGGGCTCACACACACACACACCCAACTTGCCTACATGGGAAGAAAACTAGGCTCTTGGGAACTCCAACAAGCAGAGCTCCAGACCATTTTCTCCCCTCCAGTTCCAGGTTATTGCTACAAAAGTAAAACAAGTATACTTTTTTTTTTTTTTTAAAACGGCAACAAATATTCATCTATTGGACATTAATCTTCTTTTCCATCTTCAAATTTTCGTTTTATTCAACTAATTATTCTGCTATAATTCAACTCAACTCCCGTAAGCTAAGACTGCCAACAAATTTCCACAAGGCTTCGGGTCCAACACAAACGAATGTATTAGTAGTCAAATTGTTCATGATCTAACCATCCATGATCTGCAGAGACCTGCGTCCTCTTCAACATAAATCTTTTTAGATAAGTAGACACGTCTGAGACATACATGAAACAAATTTACTTACTGAAAGCCATTAAGATGTATGTCCACATGGAAACTCCTTCTCAAGACTTCCTCTCACTGCTTATTATCTGAAGAAAGATCATCCCGTGTCAGTTATACATAGTATCTTCTCCTCAGCATGTAATATTTGAAGAAAATAGTTTACAGCCTGAAATAGGAAGCTCAACTAATGTTAATTGCTGGTCTTCACATAACAGCTGGAATAGTATATCACAAGATTTTAAAGCCTCGAATTTTAGATGCTAAAACAAGTTCATCAGCGCTGAGTTTCGTGTACCATGATGTGGAACTGGTGATGTGTGGTCTTGCCTAGCACAAAAATCAAGAAAATATACAAAACTTAGCATTGCTATGTGCAAAAATGACATGAAAATACCAACAGATGAAAGTGAACATATTGATCATAAGGTGAATCAACATAGGAAGAACACTCAAAGCATCAAAACACTGAGACAGTGATTCCTCCTGATACACTCAGCATTTGTATGCGTGCAACTAGTAGCAACAAGCAGACTTCATAAGGCAACTATAGGGAGGCCCTTCATAAATAAAACTACCAATAATTGATAAAACATATGTTTTGATGGAAAAACTAATTATTTGGAAATTGAAATCAACTATAACATTGTGACTCACCTTCAAAGATGAAATGCCAAGCATAGATACAATCATAGATACAATATTTGACAACTTAAGCGAGGGCTGAAGTTGCAGCACAAGATGTTGCACTGCTTTCATGCAAAGGGCTATCTCTGCAACTATCAGCATTATCTTGATCACTTTCTGAAACTGAGCAATCAGTCAAATGAGTAGACACAGAAACTTGGTTGGCTCTATCATTATCTCTGGTTTCCAGGTTCTCCATCAGATGAGATACACTTGCAATTCCTGCATTCACTTCTCTTGGAACTTCGGAACTAAGATCTGACATGGAACTGTTACGAGAGAACAGCCTCTCTCTCCATCCCCTGGTACTTCTTGAAATTGATTCATTGAATCTTACATTTACACGTGTTAACAAGAAATCAATATAAATAGAAATATTTTGCGGCAACAGACATGCAGGATAAATAGTAGATTTTAGAGACGGAATCTACCTCATTGAGACTGCAGTAATTCTAGATTTTAGAGACTCTGAGAATGATTGAAATTCTGATGGTCCTGTTCTATTTTGACTTGGTGATGAAGACTGACTAGAAGTACTTCTACAACAAACAAGTGATATCAAGTTTTACATGTGAATATGCTCAAACATGACTGGAAAGGTTATACACATGTCAGATTATATAAGAAACTTGAGGAAAAAAATCATGAATACCAATGATTATATGACAATAAAAGAATGTATACCGATTGTTAAAAGAAATTCCTTGATGATTTGAGGGCATGACAGTAGTCGAGGATGAAGAGGAGCTTTGATCAGTTAGAACAGAAGGAAATTGGATGCCATGCTCTGATTGTTCATTCCCACCAGATCTACGTGGGTTAGATGGATTAGCTATAGTGATTTCTGCTAGTTCATTTCCCCCTAAAACCTGAGTCAAAGGGGGAGAAACATGACCAGAAGGTGGTGTAGGATGAGCTGAAAACACCACGAAGCGTGGGCGAGCATGCATCGATGACCTATTTCTCTGGCCTTCTCTCCTACCAAAGGGGTGTGACCTTCTCATTGCAGCAGAAGCAGCCAAGTGCTGGATTATACGTTCATCAAGCTCAGCATCACTTGCACCAGCTGGTAACTGCGTAGAATGCAAGAGATTGCAGAATCATAATCCAAGTGGTAATCTATTCCATGTGTTTAATAATCAGACAATGGTAAGTACAGATTTAAAGTACTAATGACAAACAGACATGCTGCAGCTCAAAATCCCCAAGTGAGGGATGATGAAATATGGTAGCATTTCTAGATGGAGCAGTCCTGAATTTCCTTTCCTGTTCTACTGCCTCGAACAATTCTTGACTGCCACAATAGGTGAAATAACATGACTCAAAAGGTAACAAACAAAGAACAAAAGGCAAATATCACAAGCAACAAAAAGCAAAACGAACCTCGTAGGATCCTTCAAGCTAATGGGATGCAAACACATGGGACACTCAGAGCTTCTTTGGCACCTGCAAATTCAGACCTCAAATAAAGTTTGAAATTATCAACCTCATGCTTTACCCTGGTGGTCACCTCAAGCCCTTATAGGGGTTTGAGGAGGAGAGGTTGGGAATTTAAATCCTTATCTCTTGTAAAAAGTTCGACCATATAAAAAATGAAAAAAATCTTATTCTACAGGTAAATTTTGCATCTCAGTGATTTTTTAACCATCCACCACTAGTAAATAGTAGTTTTCTCATGGTTTTTTACTTTCAGAGCTAGGAGATTTTTCAATTGGCCAAAAAGACTTGGGGAACAGAACAGATGAGAAAATAAGAATTGCAATTAATGCAGATTGAGGCTTAATGAATGATTAATTGTAGTGACAATGGCTTAGTGATAAGTCCTAATGACTGATTAATGCAGGCATCAATGGCTTCAGAAGAATTATGGAGACAGATCCACATAGTGACCAAAATCCAGTTTGCCAAGGAGGCTTACTCGAGCTGTAGGAAAGTCATTGAAATCCACTACAACAGTGTTAAACTTGCTAGAAAAATAGTTGAAAGATGCACAAAAGGAACTCAAACTCTTGATGATGCTTTATGGAGTTCCCAGGAGTGATGAAATGAGGCACAACACTAAGAAGTCAAAGAAATCTTTGACAGTTCCTCAGGGAAACACCTTAGTGGTTAAGAACTTAGACCTCTATTTCCGAGATCTCAGGTTCAAATCTTGGAAAAGGGGGTTTGGGGTTTATGGGAATGGGGAGAACTACCTCCTATTGTGTAGTTCATGGTCTAATGAGCCTCCTAATGTACCAAATAAAAAAAGAAAAAAAATCTTTGACATAGAATCTTTGGCTAAAATTGAGGTATATAATATTCTACTATAATACTAACTGCCAATGTAACTGCAGACATCCACAGCATAATGACAGCACAAAATATATCAGAAACTATGCCTACAAATCAATTGGAAGAGAGTAACAAGAAAAGAAGTACAGAGAAAAGATAATGCACACTCTTATGATCATCAATGGATAAAGAACACTACAAGCCACTGTATAGCAAGAGAACCAAAATCATCCATGCAGGTGCATAAAAAATAAATCCATCTCATGATTCTTGTTCAATACCAGTGATTTGTACCTCTATGCTGTTTCAAAGCTCAAGTCTTCCCAAATAAAAACTGAACCACCAATAACTTGAAACTAAATTCCAAGGCTACATTTACCCATAAGGCATCATCTAGATCTAAGGACAGAAAATCCAACCAAATATATGTATACAAAATGAAATAAGAAAAATTAAGGCAACACTCCCTTGACAAACATGTTTGCTAAAGTTAGACAAAGAAAAGGAAAAGAATGCATTTTACTATACCATTCAAGGATGCATTGAAGGTGAAACTCGTGCTTGCAAGTTGTCACCTGTGAGGCAAGAGACAACAGAATTTAGTCCACAAAACATGACTTAATGTCTAACAAAAAGATGTAATGTCTAGAAGCCCAACTAAGCATGTGAGCGAGAAAGAGAAAGGCAATATGACATTTGTAGAATATAAATTATTACAGCTGAAGGATCACTTTCAGTAAACTCCTCAAGGCAAATACTGCAAGCATCATCGCATGACTCCTGAATTCCTCCTTCCACAAAAGCTGCAGCTGATGCCATATGTGTTTCATGTTTCTTGGCCTCTTCCGCCTCCGAAACCTTTACACCAAAACCCCTCAACAGCTCAAAAAAGATAAGGGGCACTTAATCTCACATCCATGGGAAATTAGTTATATTATCTGTCCATAATGCTCATGAAGTGCACCATGCTTGAGTCAAAAACCAAAAAGAGGCTCTCACACAGGTGTCTGAGATGACCACAACAATGAAAAAGATAGTGCAATTCATAATTTTAACCAAATTTATAATGGGGGAAAGAGGAAATTAATCCCAATCACCAGGGTTGGCTACAACAATCACCTCCACCAAAGGCTTAATACATAAACCTGCTTCAAAACCCAAAACGTCCCAATGAAGGAATTCATCAGATAGAGACTGACTTTTCCAACACAGGCTCCTTATATTTAGAAAAAAAGCTTTCTATGTTGATCTATTTTAGACGGAAATCAAGTTCCATTAACGTTTAGCATCAAAACTAATGCAATATCAAAAATTCAATGCAGGGTAAAAAGAAAACCCAGCAGCAACCAAGGCCATACAAATCAAACCCAGATAAGAAATTGATCAATTAAATTATAATATATATATATATATGTAAAATTGCAACCCATTAAGGCAGAAAGATAGAATCTTTCAAGTAGTTTCCCATAACCCAAAAAGATAAAAAAAAAAAAAAAAGCGTCGGGTTTTACCTCCATTGAGAAATTGGAAATGCTCCAGATGATGGGTCTATAAGGAAACAAAAGTTCAAGAAATGCCCATGAAAATAAAATGATAAAAGACCAAATCTTTGGAATGACCCCACCTTTGGAAAGGAAGAACTGTGTTAGAGATTCATGAGAAACCCTAGAATCCAGGAAAGTTGATCAAGGTATGATGCTGATCATAGAGATAATTGAGAGATATACAGAGAGACAGAGAGAGAGAGAGAGAGAGCTGTCTCTTATACACATCTAGATGTGTATAAGAGACAGATCCAGGAAAGTTGATCAAGGTATGATGCAGATCATAGAGATAATTGAGAGATATACAGAGAGACAGCGAGAGAGAGAGAGAGAGAGAGAGAGAATTAAAGAGGTGACCTTTTAGCAGTTTTCTTTCATTGGTTGGTTTTAGTCTCTTTTTGGCTTCTGTTAGTACTTAGTTATGCCTTTGTTCCTTTCCTACTGAATTTTTCGATGATTTGTTTACTGCCTTATCTATTATATTTAATTTTCTAAAAAGACTTTTTCAAAGGGTAAACAAATTCACCGGGTCCCGAGAATGAGACTTTTTATTCTTTGCCAGCTTTGACCTCTTTTTGGCTTCTGATTTCTTTTTTCTTAAATTAATACAAAAAGCTAAAAAGGGGAAATTTTTCTTAGGTTTATGTTTTTGCCTCTCTCTATCTTTTTCATCTTATTTATTTACCCTCTCAAACTCATTTTTTATAAAATAAAATAAAAAATCTAATTTATACTCACAATCCTACTAAAAAAATTTAATCTGAATAAAAAAAATAAATTTAAAAAATATATATTTAACTATATAAAATATTTTAACAAAAACTTAAATTCATGACTTTTTAACATGATTATAAATAAATTTTATTATTATAATAATTATACTTTCAAAAATTTCCTATTTTTATTCTATTATTCTAAGGCATAAAGGTTACTTTATGCATGAAAGTCCATCGTTTATGGTTGATACTAAAACGATATCTGATAGTTTTTGAACTCTCAACTTTCATTCTTGATTAATAAAAATATCTTTAGAAAATGCTTTCACTTATGAAATACGAAGATTTGCCCTCCAATGAATCCTCGTTAAAGGATTTAGATTGTACACATTCCAATTACCAGACTCGTAAAAGCCCGGTATTGTTATTTATTGTCACTACTCCCATGTCAGGATTAGGTAATTTGCACACCTACTGCCTTTCTTGGATGTGGTAGCCGTTTCTCAGGCTCCCTGGAATGAGTACAATCTAAATCCCTTAACGAGGATCCATTGGAGGGCAAGTCTGGTGCTAACAGCCGTGGTAATTCCAGCTCCAATAGCATATATTTAAGTTGTTACAGTTAAAAAGCTCGTAATTGGACCTTGGGATGGGTCGATCGGTTCGCCTTTGGTGTGCATGGATCGCCTCATCCCTTCTATCGGCGATGCGCTCCTGGCCTTGATTGGCCGAGTCGTGCCTTTAGTGCTGTTACTTTGAAGAAATTAGAGTGCTCAAAGCAAGCCTACTGTCACGGGTGAGTTCAAGTATGCTGCCAGCCCGCTTCTTGCATGCTAGCCAATGCTAGCCCAATTGGTGCCCCAACCCAAGTCAAGGAGAATTTTAGAAGAAATGCTTAGGTGTCCCTCTCTAGAATGCTCCATTGTAAATATCTAGATATTATCTTAGAATTCTCTAGAACAAATGATTGTAGCCACACATTGAGGAGGGGAAGCAACTATAAATACCCCTATTCCTCCCATTTGTAAAACACACCTCTACACCTCTCAATAGCAAAGTTCTCTACATTGCTATACTTGTGCCTACTATCCTTCTCTCTATCTCAAAGCCTCTCACTTTCTCTCTCTCTTGAGTTGGTTGTAACTCTCTTCAAGGCTTACTTAGCGTTTCTCTCGCAAGATTGTCTAAGTGCCGCGCGGGTTAGCACGTCTAAAGCACGTCCAAAGTCTAACTCCGTGACAGGTGGTATCAGAGCAAGGTAATCCTAGTCCCTACTTTGTTCATCTTTGAGTTGTGAGTATGGCAGGTGAGGAAGGAGTTGTTGCTGTGGAACAACAATTTGAGCAACAATTTCGTGGGCGAGACGAACAACGTGTTCCAGCCAAGCGCAGCAAATCAAAGTTTCAGCAAAGGAAACGATGGAGACTCGTGTTGTTGGCTTGAAAAGGAGTATCACAAACGTGAGCTCCGCTGTAGGCGATCTTAGTGATCAAGTCGATAACTTGATCCATGAGAACGCTGAGATTACAAGGGCTGCCAGGTCTATGATTGAAGATCTTGGTCGCACCTTCGAGGATCAGATATGCTCTATCAATGAAGAGCTGTCCAACCTACGCAAGTTCATGGAAGGAGAGATCCATGACCTTCGTAGGGAGATGGAGTCACGCCACGAAGTAGCACACACTCGAGTGGTACGACTGCTGCCACCACCAGTGCCCCTGTTGTCCATGGTTTGAAGGTCCCCAAGCCGGCCATGTACAATGGAACCCGCAACGCCACGATGGTGAAAAACTTTCTCTTCGGTCTCGAACAATCTTTGAGGCCATGGGGTTGTCGATGACCTTGCAAAGGTATGCAATGCCCCAATCTTCTTGAGGGATGCTGCCAACTATGATGGAGAAGGAAGCATTCCGAACGTGAGAAAGGCTTATGCATTCTCAACACCTGGGAGCAATTCAAGGCTGAATTGCGCAAACACTTCGTGCCTCACAATGCGGACAGCGAAGCTAGAGGGAAGTTACGTCGCTTAGCCAAACAGGTAGTATTTCCGATTACATCAAGGAATTTACTACTGTCATGCTTGAAATTGATATGTCCGATAGGGAGCTTCTCTTCCACTTCAAGACGGCTTGAAGGATTGGGCAAGAGTAGAGCTAGACAGACGTGATGTGCAGACTCTAGATGCTGCCATTGCTGCTGCCGAAATGCTCATCGACTACTCTTCAAAGAACAAAAAGCCGAACTCCAACAAAAGTGGGGGAGAGAAGAACGGGCAAAAACAAGATGCAAGCCGCAAAGAGGGTGGAAACCAAAAATCCCCAAGTGGCAATCCCAAGCATGGGCAGAATTATGCGGGCAAACGTAACACAGATAATCCCCAAAGCCATGTTTCATTTGTGATGGACCTCACTGGGTGAAGGATTGCCCCAATCATAGGGCAATGAATGCAATGATGGCAGAACTCAACAAGGAGAAATCCAAGGAAGAGTCCCAACCGACATAGGAGCCATCCACAATTGGGAAATCTGTCCAAGCTTTTCTCTCCAACAGTTCCTAAAGAGAAGGGACTGTTGTACGCAGACATGACCATTGAAGTTCAAACTGCATGTGCGATGTTGGACACGGGAGCAACACACAACTTCATGGATGTCCAAGAGCGCAAACGGCTAGGCCTCAAACTCACAAAGGGGAATGACACCATCAAAGCTGTCAATTCGGAGGCAAAACCTGTCCAAGGGTGCGCAAGGGGTAGCTGTCCAAATTGGAGATTGGACGGGTAAGTTAGATTTTACTGTCGTTCCCATGAATGATTTTAAAGTCGTGCTAGGTCTAGCATTCTTCTGCAAAGCTTTAGCTTTTCCTATTCCTGCCTCGAGTTCTCTTGTGATCCTGGATACGTGCAAGATCCGAGTGATCCTTCGAAGAGCATGGAGAAATCAAAAACCATCAATGATTTCTGCCTTGCAATTCAGGCGGGGTCTCAAGTCTGGTGATGGCTATGTTGCTACCATAAGGGAACTGAGCGAGGGGGAAGACATAGCAGCACCTACCCCTGCCTTGCCACCCTCCATTCAAGGTGTCCTTGCCAAGTTCAAGGACGTGATGCCTCCCGAATTACCAAAGAAGTGCCTCCAAGACGAAATGTGGATCACACATTGAGCTGGAAGTTGGTGCTAAACTCTCTGCCATGGCCCCTTATCGCATGGCACCCCGGAGCTTGCAGAATTGAGGAAGCAGCTCCAAGATTTGATAAATCGGGCTTCATTCGTCATCGAAAGCCCTTTCGGTGCTCCAGTCCTCTTTCAAAAGAAGAAGGATGGTTCGCTACGGATGTGCATTGACTATCGAGCCTTAAATAAGGTAACTATCAAGAACAGATATCCGATACCCTTGATAGCTGACCTTTTGACCAACTAGGAAAGGCGAGGTACTTCACCAAGCTAGACTTGCGATCGGGCTACTACCAAGTCCGTATTACTCAAGGTGATGAACCGAAGACCACTTGTGTGACGCGCTACGGAGCTTTCGAATTTCTAGTCATGCCCTTCGGTCTCACCAATGCACCTGCTACCTTTTGCACCCTCATGAACAAGGTACTGCATCCCTTCCTTGACAAATTTGTAGTGGTTTACTTGGATGATATTGTCGTATACAGCAACACTCTTGAGGAGCATGTTGATCATCTCAAACAAGTCTTCCAAGTTCTCCGAGAAAATGATCTTTACGTCAAGAGGGAGAAGTGCTCGTTTTCTAAGCAAGAGGTAGACTTCCTTGGTCACAAGATCAAGGATGGAAGGTTGATGATGGATTCGGCAAAAGTGCAAGCCATCCAAGCATGGGAGCCACCAACTAAAGTCCCAGAATTGCGATCTTTCCTGGGACTTGTCAACTACTACCGTCGGTTCATTGAGGGATATTTCTGCCGTAGCTGCACCCTTAACCGACTTGCTGAAGAAAGACAACACTTGGCATTGGTCGACAGAATGTCAAGCTTCCTTTGAGAGATTGAAGCAGGCAATCTCCAAAGAACCTGTTGTCGTGTTGCCGGACTACGAAAAATCTTTTGAAGTCCACACTGATGCGTCTGACTTTGCCTAGGGGGAGTCTTGATGCAAGATGGGCATCCTATTGCCTACGAAAGTCGCAAGCTAAACAATATGGAGAGACGGTACACCATCCAGGATAAGGAGATGACCGCCATCATCCACTGCTTGCGCATCTGGAGACACTATCTACTTGGAAGTAAGTTTGTGGTAATGACTGACAACATTGCTACAAGTTTATTCCAAACACAGAAGAAACTCAGCCCGAAGCAAGCTCGTTGGCAAGATTTCTTGGCAGAATTCGACTACACATTGCGGTACAAGCCAGGGCAAGCCAATGTTGTTGCGGATGCGCTGAGCCGAAAGGCGGGACTAGCTGCCATGACCACTAGTTCGCCAAAGAGCAACTTCCTTGATCAGATCAAGGAGGGCATGATGCAGGATGCTTTGGCAAAGAGCCTGTTGAAGTTGGCTAGTGAGGGGAAGACTCGTCGATTTTGGTTGGACGAAGGAGTCCTGACAACCGTGGGCAACCGAGTCTTTGTGCGAAGTGGGGAAACCTACGGAAGGAAATCCTCAAGGAATGCCATGATTCCTTATGGGCTGGACACCCAGGTATGGCACGAACCCTTGCACTTGTCCAACAACATTATTACTGGCCGCAAATGCATGCAGATGTTGAGGCCTACGTTCGAACTTGCCTTGTTTGCCAACAGAACAAGGTAGAACAACACCGCTCAGCTGGTCTATTGGAGCCGTTACACATTGCCGAAAGACCTTGGGAAAGTGTCTCAATGGACTTCATCGTTGCCTTACCCAAGTCTGATGGGTTGGAAGCATCATGGTGGTTGTTGATCGGTTTAGCAAGTATGGTACCTTCATTCCAACCTCTGCTGACTGCAAGGTGGATGAGGCCGCTCACTTGTTCTTCAAGAACGTGGTGAAGTTATGGGGCGTTCCTAAAAGCATCATCAGTGATAGGGACCCTCGCTCACAGGGAAGTTCTGGCGCGAGTTATTCAAACTACTTGGAACTGATCTAAACTTCTCTACAAGCTTTCATCCACAGAGTGACGGGCAAACAGAGCGTGTGAATGCCTTGCTGGAGCAATACCTAAGGCACTATGTTAGTGCCCATCAACGAGATGGGCGAAGTTACTCGACATTGCCCAATTCTCCTACAATTTGCAAAGGAGTGAGGCAACCAGCAAGAGCCCGTTCGAGGTTGTTATGGGACAACAACCCTTAACTCCGAATGCAATTGCTTCTTCTTATACGGGGAACAATCCTTCTGCATACAAGATTGCAAAGGAATGGCATGAGGAGGCGGACATCACAAGGGCTTGCCTTGACAAAGCGGCCAAGCGGATGAAGAAATGGGCTGATCGAAAGCGACGCCCAAAAGAGTATATGGAGGGAGACTTGGTAATGGTAAAGTTGTTGCCCAACCAATTCAAGTCTCTGCGCAAAGTTCACAAGGGCTTGGTGAGGAGATATGAAGGGCCATTTCCTATCTTCAAGCGTGTAGGGAAGGCAGCCTATCAACTCAACTCCCATCCAAACTCAAGATCCACAATGTCTTCCATGTAAGTCTTTTAAAGCCTTTTCATGGGGACGATGAGGATCCTAGTCGAAGTGAGTCCAAGCGCGCACCAACTGCTGTGGTCACCAAGTTCGACAAGGAGGTGGAAAGCATCCTTGCTGATCGAGTGATCCGGAAGAGGGGAGTTCCTAACTACACTGAGTACTTGGTCAAGTGGAAAGATTTGCCAGACGAAGAGGTTAGTTGGGAACGAGAGGACCTGCTTTGGCAGTTTGAGGATTTCATCCACCGCTACAAGGATGAAAACGCGACGAGGACGTCGCGAAAATAAGTGGGGGAGGGTGTCATGGGTTGATTCAAGTATGCTGCCAGCCCGCTTCTTGCATGCTAGCCCAATGCTAGCCCAATTGGTGCCCCAACCCAAGTCAAGGAGAATTTTAGAAGAAATGCTTAGGTGTCCCTCTTTAGAATGCTCCATTGTAAATATCTAGATATTATCCTTAGAATTCTCTAGAACAAATGATTGTAGCCACACATTGAGGAGGGGAAGCAACTATAAATACCCCCATTCCTCCCATTTGTAAACACACCTCTACACCTCTCAATAGCAAAGTTCTCTACATTGCTATACTTGTGCCTACTTAATCCTTCTCTCTATCTCAAAGCCTCTTACTTTCTCTCTCTCTTGAGTTGGTTGTAACTCTTTTCAAGGCTTACTTAGCGTCTTCTCTCGCAAGATTGTCTAAGTGTCGCGCGGGTTAGCACGACTAAAGCACGTCCAAAGTCTAACTCCGTGACACTACGCTCTGGATATGTCGGTTGGAGTTGCGTCATGCGGGCGGCGTCCGACATCACGAAGGAATGCTACTTGGTCGATCCTGCCAGTAGTCATATGCTTGTCTCAAAGATTAAGTCATGCATGTGTAAGTATGAACTAATTCAAACTGTGAAACTGCGAATGACTCATTAAATCAATTATAGTTTGTTTGATGGTACCTGCTACTCGGATAATCGTAGTAATTCTAGAGCTAATACGTGCAACAAACCCCGACTTCTGAAAGGGATACATTTATTAGATAAAAGGTCGACGCGAGCTCTGTCCGTTGCTCTGATGATTCATGATAACTCAACGAGTCATGTTTTAGTGTGCATACATATTATGGTATATATTAAGAAATATAATATTTCAGTGTGCATATATATGTCAGAAATAACATGTATTGTAGTTAAATATGAGTAAATTATCACCCTTCTATAAAAAATTCTCTTATCAAAATAATGTTAAAATTTTTAGCTAATTTATCTTGCAAATAAAAAGGATAATAGGTGAAGGCTCAAGCTGTATGCAATTTCATTGGGCCACTAATCCCCTAAATTGTAGTTGAGACCCCTCTTTTCATTGTTGGGATCCATAAGAAAAACACCCACATGAACAATAAGAACACATTCATTGCAAGGTGTGGTCTATCTATATATATATATATATATATATAGACACACACACACACACACACACACACACACACACATATATGTATATAGTATTTCCTAAAATAAGAAGAAATTTGAGTATTTTACAATCAGAATGCTAAGCAAAAATAATAAATGAGTAATATATATGGCACATAAAAATGTTATGGTCATTTTTAGTCAAATATGTTAGATTCATTCATCTATTAATTATTATGTTTTCTTTGTTTTTGGCAGTGTGAGATGGGTTGTGTTAGGTTATTTTTGGTTGGATTATTTCAAGATTGGGTCATAAAAGATAAAACTCAACTCTTAATGTTTCCATGGGTTGACCTGTCACTTTTTGAAAATTATAGAAGACTTACATCACATGCTATATAAGACTTGCTATGAATAAAGGGAGGTATTAATACAACTAAATCACAAATACTTTTTTTATTATTATTATTTTAAATTTTTTGGTCTATAGTAGAAATGGTTCAGCAACGTGAGGAGAGAGAGAGGTTGAGACATTTTGCTTCTTATTAGCTAGAGAAATTTGAGTTCTCTCAATTAGTATACTTTAAATATATTAGTTTTAGCACGGTAAAAGTGAAAGGAAAAAAGAAAATTTTCCTTGTCAACGACTCATAAAATATTTGTACTTTTGATACGTTTCTAGTAAGAATTCTATGTGTTACACAATAACAATTTTCATTTTTTTTTCCTGATTATTTAATGCTCATCTTGGCCACTATTTGGGTTTTGTTTTGTACATATGAATAAGTTCATTTCATTTTTTTTAAAAAAAAAAATTTAACTAATGAGTTTGGAATGAGATTTCAACTCAAGATTCTCAATCACAGAGGTTTGCAATGAATGTCTCCAAATGCCCTATCAGAAAAAGGTTCAAGTAAAAGAGAAAGAAATGTGCAACCAACTTACAATGAAAGAAACGTTTGTGTTTATATAAGGGTCATAAGTCACAACTTTGATCCATCTCCTTCTAGTCTACATTGTTAACTTTTTTGTTTTTTGTTTTTTTTAATGGAAGAATCTCTAATGTTTTACCAAATTTGGTAATTAAATAAACTTAGGTGCAAAAAGAAGTTCAATAGGCATCTTTTTTAGCTTATGCATCTCTAAGGAAAGGCTACTGAGCCAATTTGGAGGAGATTGGCTGGTAAACATTAACTATTCTTTCTGCAATTTATTATGATGGCAAAAGGCTATGCAAGAAATTAATCTATAAAGTAGCCTACTTAGACCATTCATTCACCCAATGTCTAAAGCATAGTTGTTAAAATCCTAGTCTAGATGGTATGATCTTATAACTATATGGTCATAATTTGAATTATGTTAATAACTCTTTAATGTACAATTTTAATAGAATTTTGATCTAAATTATAAAATTGATAGAATTACAATTCAATCATACCATTTTCGTTATTTTTATAATTAAATTTTTTTGAATTTTTAAATTTTTTTAACGACTAACTTATTATTTAGTCATATATACTCTCTTTTATTATTTGAAGACAAATATAGGTTAATTTTTAAAATTTTGAAATTTATACTTATTAATAATAAAAAAAATAAAAGTATATACTTTTTTTTTCATTTTAGTAAAATCTTATAGTTATATAATTCAATTATGATCTTTAACATCTTAAATTAAAATTAGATAAAATCTAAATTTTAACAACCTTGATGTAGACTCCTTTTTTATGTAGAGAGAGAGGGAAAGTATAATTGTTCAGTTAAGGGCAATAAACCCATAGCATGAGTGCTACTCACCATCCCAAGGTCTTAAAAATCTTACAATTATAAAAAGCAGTATTTATATTTAGTATTCTCTAATTTGAAGCATTCAAATCTTGTATTTTAAAATGTAACCTAAAAAAAAATTATGACTAACTATAATTAATTAAAGTAACATAAATGATTAAATTACAAAAAAAAAACTAATTTGTCCCTTGTATTAATCTTTATTAAAGAGATAGCAATTAACTTTACAAATAGATTTACCCTAAAAAAAAAAAACATTGAAGACTTACCTGCATAATTTTCCAAGGAATAAACTTAACTTTTTATAAGTTACAAGGTAATTTAGATTTTTGTATGTGTTAATAATGACGTTTTTATAATTTTATAAAATTTTTGTTTAAATTACTTGATGATAGATATAAATGTAAATATATATTTTTTATATTTAAAAATATAGAGTGTAAATTTTTAGATAATATCTATAAAGTATACGGATAATCTATTTATTTATTAAAAAATATTTTTCTTTTTAGACAAAAGGCAAAATATTATTATATTTATCAAAAAATTGTAATTTTTTAGAAAATTTTCTTTTTCATCCTTTTACCTCCCTCCCTCTCTCTCTCTCTCTCTCTCCTTCTCTCTCTTAAGCCCATCAGCAAGATAATCCTCCCAAAATTGTGATGTCCACAATTTGTATTAGATTGACAACTTTAAAATTACAATCTTTAAAAGTAGAACTAAAACACTTTTAATTGTGGTTTTGTGTTTTACCATGGGTTGTGTGGCACGGCGAGGAGCATGTACAACAGAACAATACCAGAAGCAACAGTACCAAACTCAACGATCATGCAATTCACTCTAAGTTAGGGGCATGCTCTTTGTTCACATGGCTTCAAAACTCTTTCATTCCTATCATGAAATCACTTGTCAAGGGATCAAAATAAGCCAAACTTGACGTCATTGAAGCACGAACAACTAAAAGGTGAAAACATATCAGAACCTAAGCTTGAAAATTTTAAAATTTCTCTCCCACACTCAGCCAGCTTCAAAGAGTACCTAAATGTTGATACTACGAAATACTTTAGGTTCAACAAGGCAAAGGCCTTGAGATCAGAAAAGTTATCATCAATTTCTCAGGGCAAGGAATTGTTTTTTGACTACATGAATCACAACCCCTTCATGCTCTACATACATTTTTATAAAATTAAAATTCTAGTTCTTAGGACTAATGCCTTCTTCTTATTGCTAACCATCCAAAAATGAAGGCTAACAGGCGGGCTACGTTGAGTAGAATCTTGCTGCAACTAGAACTTTAATCTTGTAAAAAATTGACAACTTTTAACTTGGGAAAGGAATGCCTTATTTGAAGGAAATTCTGCCTTAAGCTGTTGAACACAAGTCATCAACCCACGGCCTCTTGCTGCAGTTGCCTTTGCTTCTTCATGCAAATCATGAAATATCCCAGAAAGGAAAAAAAAAAAAAGGGAAGGGGGGGGGGAAGGACGGGGCTGAGGAAAACAAAGGCTTTCTTATCCTTAATTTCGTTTTGCATGACCGTGGGGGCAGAAGGCAGCCAAAGAAGGGCCAAAATGGTGCCATCCTTGTGGACGGGTGAGGAGGGGTCCCAGTCCCCACCACGGACAAAAAAAAGGACAGTTCCCACGCCCCATCAAAAAACAGAGGTCGTAGTTCAGATCTGAGCCACCTGGGACTACCGAATGGTACAGTGGGATGCCAGCATATTAAATGAAAAGCGACAGTTCCCAAGTGAAAAAGGCTTATGGCAAGTACATTTCCCTGTTGCTCTCGTCTAGCGGAAAAGAAAAAATATACTAAAAAGGCGGTAAAGAGATGGTAAGAAAATTGGTTGATATCATTTCGAATGTTGCATCATGTTCATGAACGCAAATTACCTGTCCATAAGCGATGTAGATAGAGTTACCCAACTCCAGAATTATTATACCAAACTGTAAAAAATTACTCTGCCTCTAACAACTAATAGACCTTTCTGTCCTCAATGGGACACTGCCAAAGCCACCCCCAAAAACTCCATTTTATGCCAAAATCTGAAACTTGTTTATTGCACAACTTAGATATCTATTTTTGGTAGTCAATACAGGATGGGCACTGATTAATCTGACGATTATGATGTTATAGAAGTTTGGAGGGAAGGAAGATTTTCAAAGTTGAGTGTGACATCAATTTAAAGTTTACAAGTCCAAATCTTATGAGAACAATCCAAAAAAAAAGAAACTTGCTTGTTGCCTTCTTCCCTACTCGATGATCCACAATAATGAAGTCTCTGACTGCAGACAGTGATCAATCAAATTACTGATAAAGGCTTTGAAATCTCAGTACAATACCAAGATGATCAAAACAGCCAGCAATTTGCTGTTGAGCTGAAAAATAAAAACATACCAAAATCCCCGAATCCAATCGTTACTGTGACAGGACTCACCGTGACAGTACCAATTAATGAAAATTCACAGTGGATACGAAAGCATCCGTAAGGAAACAAGTAGTAGCGTGAATTTGAAATCATTGTCTTTGAACGCACACCCTAACAGAACCAACAGCATCCAGGTGGGGAGAAAAGAAACACAAGGGAAAAGAAAATGCAACGCATAGAAGATATAGGAAAAGACCAATTAAACCAGATCGGATCATGAAAATGAAGAAACTAAAGAACAATCGCAAATGGACAAGCAGTAACTCAATGGGCTTGAATTGGTTATGGTTTTTACTTCTTTTGGGTTAAGGGGAAGGCCTCTTGCTTTTTAATTTTTCCAAGGCTATTGTTGAACCTTGGTCTCTCTCAGAGCAGCGCTCGGAGGAGGAGGAGGAGGAGGAGGCGGCGGCGGCGGAGGCTCTCTCTGGGAAGGGCTTCTCCAAAACCCAGTACCGTAAAATGTCTCCCATATCTGCTTCTCAAGCTTGATCATGGCCTCCTCATCCTCCTCCTCATAGGACTTCAGTATCTCCACCGAACCTAGATTGAAACTTGCCCCTGCAGGATGCATCTGTATCTCGGTGTCGTCGCAGCCGCACTCGCACTGCAAGGACCGCGGCTGCAGCAGCCCTTTCTTGATCAGCTGCTTCCGCCTCTTCTTCCTCAGCGCCCGCCGGCAAAGCCTCGCGGGGACCTTGTATATGGTTAGGATTAACAGGTTCACCAACCCGCATGGACAACAGCAACATATCGCCGCACACTCAGCAGTGGTGCCACCCGCCACCTCCCCGAAACGCCCGCTGCAGCAGGAGGAGCTGGACGATGTCAAATTGCTGTTCCGTAGCAGAGGATGCCGCCTGTTCAGGGAAGACGAAGATGAAGAAGACGTCGACGGCAACGAGGTACGAAGCAGCACTCGGCGAGACATCAAAGATTGTGCCTTTTTGGAGGGGGCGACGGCGGCGCTGCTGCTGTTCTCGATATTAATAATCATTGCCATTAACCAGCCTAAGCAGCGTCCCGCGACGGGGTTCGGTCCGTTGGGAAAAGGGTGTGTGAAAACCAATTCAAGCTTTCTTGCTATGATCTTTGTTGAATTTTTTGGTTTCACTTTGCATTGGTCGAATGTATAACCAACAGAAAAGAGAGAAACAAAAAAAAAAAAAAAGGAAAGCCCTTCCCAATTCAACCAAGATCAAGAAGTCTTCTAAGAGAAGACCACCTTGAGGCTGTGGTGGGGGCCGTGGAGAGCCTCCACCATGGAAGGAGACACGGCGAAGTCCAAACCGGAGGTGGCGTGAGGGTGAAGATGATGGCTGAGGGTGTTGTTGTTGGTGGTGGGGGACCAAAGAAAGCGGGTCTGGTATCTTCTGCCTCAGGCGATTTTTGCGCCCATCAGTTTGGGAATTTTAAAGCTAATTGGTATGCCCTTTGACAGGCTAACGTTCTTGCCTTATTTGGGGCTCTTCTCTCTCAGATGCTGATTTAATTCAGGCTTCTGCGCCTGTGTGTGTGTGTGTGTGTGTGTGTCTGTGAGAGAGAGAGAGAGAGAGAGAGAGAGAGAGAGAGTTTTAGTTGTGCGGCAGTGGATAACGGATATGAGAGTCAAGAGCTTAATATAAGACTTCAGTTTGATGGGTAGATTGCTGTGTAATTAACTTTCACGGTGAAACTCAAACGCTTGAAGACTGGTATACGTGAGTGAGCGTCAGCCGCAACGGCCTGGAGAGCGTTGAGGGAAAAGCCGAAAAAATGGCACTTGATAGCCAGCCAGAAGCTAAAACACAGAGGTTATGCAGGAGAAAATGAGCCTTCAAAAAAAAAAAAAAAAAAAACTTCTAATCTAAAAAGTTACTGACAGAAGGCTTTTTTCTTTCTTTCTTTTTTTTTTTTTTTTTTTTAACGTAAGAAATGTGAATTATTTATTTCTTAGGTAAAACTGGATCTTATATAGTTGGTGATGAACTATTCGAGTAATGCATTAAATATTTTTTTTTCAATATTTAATATTACGGATATTTTAAAATCTTAATCCAAATTCAAAAGGTCGAATTAGATTAAATCAACCATCAGCTTTTAGAGTGCTATTTAGATATCTAATGAGGTCTGATTCTAGCGTTTTCAAAAAAAAATAAAAATAAAAAAATTATTGTTATTTTTGAACTAATTAGATAGTGGATCGAACACCTTGATTATGTTGACAAATTATTTGCCTTATTTCTGTGTGACAGCTGAGATGCATCTATTCTAACTACTGTCTAGAAGACACGTTTGTTGTTATCCATATAGCAAGCGCATTGGGTCGTGGCCTCCAATTCTCAATATATATATATATATATATATATATATATTATTTGTAGAGATTGAGATGGAATTTTAAATCTGTAACTATCACTAAATTTGGTAATTAATGACGTATTTTCTTAATTAATTAGTTCCAAATCACCAACGTTAAAGTTATTGGGCTAAGGCTCATTAATTCCAATTTAAACATGCAGGGACAAAATAAGCCTCCCTGCATATCTCTGAACCTTAAACTTTATGTTTCATTTGCATTTTTTAAATTAAAATTTGGGTTTTTTCCTAAACGTTTTTTCTTATCATCTTATTATAGATATAAAAAAATTCCATATTAATCCAAACTGACATATTTTAATATTCATGAAGATTACTTAATGACCAAATATTGTGTTTATTTCTTTTATATATATATATATATATAAAGAAAGTAGCGTGACATTCCATATAAAAACACAATAACTACTTTAAATGGTGGATTGTGGAAAACGATAAAGTTCATTGGTTTTTTCTTTATTTTTTATTTTTGTCTTGGGAAGTGTGCCTAAAAATGCACAAGAGGCCTAAATTGACCGTACCTTTGACCGCTAATTGGAGGGCTCAGTGTAATCTCTGTAGCCTTGCATTGTACCTTATTGGTTCTCACACGTTGCAGCGGCCAACGAGCCGGTGTCGCCAAAGATGCAACTCGCTGGTTCACGACATTAACCGGAAAACCTCGTCTTCCAGACACACGAAGGGATATTATTATTGGTGGGGCCAGTTTCAGACGCATCAATTTGACTTATGTGCCGCGAAGATCGGGCCACGCTCGAGGTTCAGGATTGAGAAGTATGTAGAATAGTACTACTGACACCACGTGTCAGGTAGCCGGAGGGCATTTGATTTTTCACGTTTTTGAATGGACAAAGTGAAATGGAGGTGAACCTGAACTGATTGTCTTTCCTTGTTGGATGATGTGGACGTGGCATTCGAATTTCTCACCTCTAAAATGATTTATATTTTTTTTTTCCTACAAATTACGGTACGGGCAAATTAATCTGCAATTTGTTTTTTTTTCCCTCTTTCTCTGTGGATAATCTGCTAAAGATCAAAGAGGATTAATTAATTAATTAATATTATCGAAAACATCAATCAAAGAAATATGTAAATAAGCCTAATAAAATATGTAGTAGATGAAAAGTGTAAAGTACAAAAATCATTAAACATTATTTTATTTGCACTTTTTTTTTTTAAAAAAAAAAATAATTTTTACATTTCATATTTGAATTATTTCTATATATTAATTAAATTGCATGAATATTGTAATTGTTTTTAATTATTATTTTATGACATCAGCCATGTGAACAACTTTTATGACATCATCCGGGTCTTATGTCTACACCACATGTGGACGTTCTAATATTATTATTGTCGGGGGATGTTGAGCACTGCATGTCAATTGTTGGGTTAGCGTGAAGTACGTCATTTCGAAATGAATAGAAACGTTAAGCCTCGTGAATTCACAAGAATTGATTCTAGTTTCAATGTTCATAGTTCATGACCCGTTGAATCCCAAACATAAAAGATTTAAATGCAGAAATAGTAAAATTTAGAATTAAAAAGTCAAGCACCGAAAAAATCAAGTTTTGTGTTCCGATGTACTTGAAAAATAAAACAAAATAAATAAATAAAACTCAAACTTTTCCAATCCTTTGGATCTGCTAAGTGTAATAGAGACCACAGTGGCATTGAGGGGCCAATGAAGTATGGCTATAAGGCAATTCTTGGCCAAAAGCTGTCTAGACGACAATGGAGTCCCACAGCTCCTCCTCACATGCATGTGAATGCTTAGGGGACCTCTAGAATGGTAGGACTACTCTCCAGCTGGGCTAGAGGGAGAGGGGATGCGGGTCGTATTTATATTATATTTTAACTAAGATATAAATATATGTATTATTTTTTTATTAACACTTTATTTAATTTTTTTAACTGTATAATTTATATATTTGCATTTAAAATTTTAAAATTAATTGTTAAGTTAAGTCGATCACTTGCTGAATTGTATTTACAAAAATTTTAATCGAAATTGTATTGTAGAATGGATTCCCCCGATGATTGTTCTTCAATCAACGAGGAAAGATTAATATGGCGATGATTGATATGATACACAAGAAAACATATACACATCGAACTGATTAAAGGTCAGAATGTCACGCCTTGCCATTGTGGGTATGGTGTCACTGCGATAACCCTTCACCTTCCATTTCCTGAAAGTAATTGGCCTTATAACTATTTGCCTCCATGGCTAACTCCCTTTTCCACATGAGACGGAAAGGACAAACAAATTAGTATACTTGAAAGCTATCATTTTATGCGAGAGATCGGTTGCGTTGCGCTTGTCAACAGTGGCAGCTAACCATTTGACACTGCATCCATAATGTAAAGCTTATCCCCTGATAGCAGCGAGACATTTAAACTCTATTTGCATACATACATATAACATTGAAACTAAGCTGTACATTTTATAAGAATTTAGGAGAGTTGAGGTTTGAACATTCATTCTCTCGTTTGCTCTTGTTATCGATTAAGCTAGTCTATAGTTCTTCCATTAATCTAACTCATCCAATTGTCCCACTACAATTAGATCTTTCGCAATGACTTTTAACATTATAATTTTTATTGGTTGCATCTTTACTCTTTTGAAGGAGATGCCGCACAAAACAGCAAATTTAAAGGAACATCCACATTTTGTTTCTAGCTGAATCCGTGCAGAAGTATTTTGACAAGCAAAGCAAACAGCCAGAATGATTTACTTCTCTACCCACAATTGCGTTGCTGGCTGTTCGGCAGTTGGAATGATGCGTGTTGGACCGCCCACGTAGCGTCATTGACGTGACTTGTTGCTCTAGACATAAGGGTGGTGGGATCCTCCTCCCAAATGTGTGTGGTGACAATGGATACAACAGTCTCTCTTTTCCGTCCGAAGCCTCATGGAATGATATGTTGCTTATACGATGCCTCTCTCTTTTCTCACTGTCTCCGCGTGTATCATTGTATGTGTCTTTGTTTTTATCTAAAGAATTGTATGATTGAACAACGTTTTGAATGCACAATATACAGTTAACTAATAATAAGCAAGTTTGGAAGATGATTTACTGTAACTGAATTCGTTTACGAAAAGAAGGCCTTAAATTAAGCTTGAAATCATTTAGAATATGATCTCCAACAGGCCCTAGTTCGAGACCTTCAAATTGTTTGTGATTCGTTAATATTTGTCTCTGAAGTAGGAAGCCAGCCCCATGGACAAACCTGCCTACTGAGGCAAAAGTGTTCAAATTTATTCTCAATTGCTCTGTTAAGCTTTACATCAAACTTAAAAACCATAATCAGCCGGTACACCCCTTTATCCCCCAGACTCCACCTCAATAGGATTGGATCCTAAGTCTATGATGGAGTTTCGAAAAGTTGATACAAATGAGATTAACATGAAGCCTCATGGCTTGCCTAAAAAAGAATGAACTTTCTGGCAAGCATTAAAACAGGTGGAAAGACCATTTATTGCCGGACCAAGAAAGGCAAGATAACAAAACTGGGCCACAATTCCAAGAAATTCAATCAGAAGCAGCGCTGCAGCATTTCAGCTGGTCTTTGTCTTGAAGCCTAACATTTGCATGTGCTGTTTCTGATTGGCTAGAAACACTGAAATGGCAAATGACTTTCCTGTTGAATGTCCATCATATACAGTCATAAAACTTTAGTTGTCAACCTGGCATACCTGTTGGATCAGATTGGTTTGTTCCGTGGCTAAAGTTCATAGCCGTACTTATTCAGGATTTTTTATGGAAGTGCAAAGCACCCAAACAAATTGCTTCAATCAGTTGCAGCAGAGACGGATGATTTTAACACTAAAATCTTTCATTAGGGTGAGTAGTGCCGCCATGTTCACTCTAGCTAACGCTCAAACCACGTTCAGCCTATTTCTATTAGCAAGAGTATAATCTTTTTTCCTGAACATAATTGCTAACGTGAAGACCACATGGACGCACCTTCGGAAATTCTCATTGCAAAAGTTAAGAGTCATCTCATCATACACAGAACCTTTGTTCCAAAGGAATAGAGCAATATACAGCAACGGAAAAGGACCTTTATCATTAGCATTCAGGACTGAAACGATGCAAGGACAGTGATTCACGATCATCCTTTAAATGGCACTCCAAGGGTCCAACTTTCTAGTCGAAAATGTCATGATTTAGATACGATTTTGAAACTCATAGGATACGTAATGGCAGAGGACTACGGGGTCAAATAGAGGTGCTCCCTCCTACACCAGGGCACCCGCAGCAAGACCAGTCAGTTAGTTCTATTATTATTATCAAACAAGCCGATAAATGCGAAGGCTTCCAAACCTCTGAGACACTCATTGTTAGATTTCTTTGTATTTGGGCCAAGAGAACATGTAGCTTTCTGGGAACCCGTAGTTATTCTCCCTCAAGAAAAACATGGGGAAAAGAAGTTGGACACACTGGAAAAATATGTAATTGATGGTTTTAATTTATCCGGTTGAACTACACAAACATTTCTGGTCTAAAGATCAGAAACAGGTTGAAATGTCATACCCCTGAGAGGGTTTTCTATGCTCAATGATCACCTTTGGTATGGTGTCCGGCAAGCCTCGGCCGTGACTAGCCCGAAGGTTCATGGCATCCCCCATTTTCAAATCCTGATCACCTTTGGTAATCCTTGTCAAGTGTCTCCTGCGATATTCTGCCTTATTTGAAGACGGCTCCATCACGTCGTCTGTAAATCGAACCCGCTTCTTGCGATGACATCTCTTGGACCCTATCAATACAGAGCAAAATTATCAAATTCAACGTAACAGCAAGGAATTGAAATACTACTAGAATAAAAACGTTTTTGATCTTGAATGAGAAAGAAAAAACGCACCATTCGACAATTCAAGTTCAATCTTCTTCGTGAAATCGGAGAGGAGACGGTTGTGAACTTTACGAGCAATGAGAACAACACTTCCTGAAACTGCAAAGGCAGCCATGAAACCGAGTCCCATGGAATTAGACATTTTTCTCTTTCTGCGTTTTTTTGCTCTCTCTATCCCAGGCTATGGTCTAATTTACACGTCCCACAATTCTACGACAATGAACATGACATGAAATTTCTACAACACAACTTCGTAATTCCCAAAGGCACTAGGGCAGGAGACAAAGAAACAATAAGCATTTCAGAGAAGTTGTTTCAAAACCAACAATAGAATATAAAAGAATGGGTTCAAAAATGAACGGCATAGTCAATGAAGAGACGCTTGACCCAACTGCTAGTACAGATGAATCTCCTACATGGGATTTGACCACAAACCCTTTTTTTTGTTCTTTCAACTTCAACTCAACGCATTGTAGGCTCATCCTCTCTCCTGTTTGAGGATGATTGCAATGGAAATCTTCAGATCAATGAATTTCTGGTTTATTCCCTCCCCAAAAAAAGAAAAATAAAAAAATTAAAAATAAATATTTTTTTTACTTTTTTATTTTAATTTTTAGGCATGTAAAACGAAACGGCGGCTCTAAATAATCCTCCCAATTTTTATTTATTTTTTGCACCTTTTACTGGGTCTGGGTGGTTATCCATTTCTTGATTTCTTAATTAGCATCCATGGAATTGGCCATAGTAACTTTGGCACATTTGATGGTGACACATATGGATTCATCTTTGGCAGGTAGCCCTTTTGGATAAAATAGTACAGCCAAATAGGATCCCTTTATATATATATATATATATATATTCTAGATTCTCAATTTAGCTCGTAAATTGAATTCTTCAGCGATACCATTTTTTTCTCATTGTCTTGTGAAATAATTCGTTGGAGGAATTTATGTTTAATAAAATTATTCGGTTTGTAAAAGCATTAGTAGTACATCATCATAAGACTACTAATCCAAAACCAGACCAGCAAAAACATAAACCGTAACCCTCTGTGTAAAAACATTACCCAACAGCATCAATTAACAACAACACACGGCCAGCAACCAAAAAATAATAATAAAAAAAAAATTACATAACAAGTATCACATGATAATAAAAAATCTGGCCTACCCCATTTGAGCTTTATCAAAGATTTCTACCACCGATCATCAGATCAAGAAAGTGAAGTAGAAGACAGAGTGGAGGAGCTCGAAGCAGGCACACGAGAAGGACAGAAACGCCACCCCTTACACGATCCTCGGAGCCATTCTGCTATTATTTGCTAGACTGGAAGACGATGAGGATCTACAGATCTCAGAATTCCCCCCACGTTACAAAGAAAGAGAGGGTGTGTGACATGTGGGACTGTAGATGGTGTGGTGGGGTGGGTGGATTTGAAAATAAATTGAAATTTGAAGGCAGATATGAAAAAAGAAAAGAGTGACTATGGATAAGGCTATTTTATTTTATATGCTAGGAGAATTTTGAGTGTTGAATTTTTAGTTTTTTTTTTTTTTCTTTCTTAGTTTTCAATTTCTTGGGAGAGTCCATACCGCGCGTGTCCGGAAGGCAGGCCGTAGCTGGTTAATTTGCTGCGTGGGAAATTTTTCTGGAACATCTCGTGTGAGGGCTTTTTCCGGAGCACCTGGCACGGTATGTAAGTAGAATGAAAATTATTATTACTAGTAAAAATATCTTTTTTCATTCATAAAAATTAAAAATTAAACTTAAAATCTAAAATTAAATAATTTTATTTTTAAATTTTGTGATTAGTGATTTGAGAAGAGTTATAGAGTTTATGAAAATAAAAATTTTATTTTTATTTTAAGTTTATAACTTAAATAATTTTTTTACAAATAGATAAAAATTATTCACTTAATTCTTTTTCATAAAAATAAAAACTATGGCACCAATATAAAATAATTCTTTTTTTACAAATTGAACAGTTCATTAAGATATTATTTTTTAATAAACAACAATTATTTTCTTTTACTATTAATAATTTATATTTTTATCTTTAAATCTCATATTCTAAATTTAATACGACGCATAAAATTTATAATAATACAAAAAATTATCTTTATTATATAATATACAATCTAATAAATCTTCTAATCATCAAATAAAAAAACAAAAACCTCACTTAAAAAGCCATATATGGCAATTACAAAATATTTCCTTTTCTTATCAATTGAAAAGTGCATAAAGCCATTAAAGTTTCAATAAACGAGAGTGCTTTCCTCTCATTCATCACAACGACAAGGATATTATATAGAGCCATAAACCCCACTTGGAAATCCCTATAGTCATACAGTAGAACAACCCAAAATGATTTTATTGTTTTTTTAACATATAGAAGACAGAACAGGGAATTTTTGAGTATTAAAAATTTAATTTGTATTCCGTTTCTTGAGAAGTAAGTATCTCAATTCAGTTGACGTTCACGCGTCAATTATACCTTTGCAAAATTAATGAACCACATTTGACTTTACTGTGAATCCAGGAAGCTCAAGGCCATCTGCTTCCTGGAGCATTGATGTTAAAGCTGCAAGATCCCCACCGTGACAAGCCTCTAGAAGAGCCAGGTTGATTGATCCTTGGCTCCGTATCCTTCCAACCATGTCTGATGCACGTGCATATAAGTCGCACCCGAAACACCTTCCTTCTGCAAACCCAAGAACCCATCATCATACAAGAGATTATCACAACAAAATAAACTAGATTATAGGTTTGAATGTTCACCTTTATATTTATAATGCAAGTGGTCACACAACCTTGCTGCATGTCACCTGCAAAAATTAACAGCTTCATTACAAAGAAGTTAAATAAGACAAGCAAATGGAACCCCCCATTTCAAGGTGGCTTTAATGTTTGCATCTCATGCTGCAGACATCTCTAATTTTAGCCACTAGGAATCAATGTTTTGAAGCAGGTGACCTCCCTAATGAATATCAATCACGCTTAAGCACTCTATGGCAAGCACTGTCCTCCTAAGTTTGGAGGTGACATGACTGTTTGAGGCATCTCATGGCAAAATGCATGTGCGCCACCGGCTGGGGGAGGATGGGAGGGATGATAGGGGAGAAGACAGAGAGTGGGAGAGAGAAGGGGGGGGGAGAGGAAGGAGAACAAATTTTTATGATTTTTGCCATTATTGATATTGTTACAAGGCCCTCACCATGTAGCTCCCACTTATTGAACTTTACTAGCCATGTGTCCAAACCAATCCTAGTAGATAGTACACGATCCACCCAAACCCGAAATTGTTTGCCCTGTTTGTCGCCATAGCAACTCTTCATTCCATTAATAGCATCACGAAGAGATAGCTCACTACCTGATGGACTGACCAGAATACCAGATTCATCCTGCCAAGAAGAGAGAGGAAAAGAAACAGGTGCTGATGATATTAGCAAAAAGCAGAAAGCTCTGATAGAGTTCCCACGATGGGAATATCAATATGGAAGGCACAAAGTAAACATGTGGGAAACTCTTCACCAACATTCAATCATTTAACACAAAAGTAGCATGCTAAATTGACAAAATTATTTCTGTATCAAGTTGCGGGCACATCAGCAGAGAATTTGCATCACATTCAACCAACTAGATTGGCTTAACTGAATGAAGTGTTTCTTTGAAAGCAAAATACTATAGAAATAAATGTGGGCAAATGAATGGATACAAGTAAATAAGATGAATGTAAACATAGATGTTTTGCTAGATATAAGACTACTTGGAGCATAAATCTTTTGCTAGATGTAAAACTTAGATGATTATTTATGGTCACTCACATAAACCTAGCTTCATAAAGACGGTAACAACATTGCACTCAAATGTGATTAAATAATGTATAGCCTATGTTCTATGATATGTCCATCAACCACAAGGTCATGGGAACAAAAGAGAAGCACAAGGAGGCATACAGGTCCATTTGTGCATTATCTCACACTGTCATTATGCAACAGTACAATTTGATATTGTTTTGAAGATAATCAGCCTCAATAGTTGGAAATACCCATGCAAAATCCATATCAATATAGCATCTCAGAGAAATAAAAGAGATGTAAACATACAAAGTCGGCCTTCACACTTGCTAGATACAGCTCAGAATGCTCAACCTCTGCACGCCTCCACCTCTCATAGAACAGGAAGAACTTCACAATTTCACCACCAGCACTAACGTTTTCCCCTTCACAGTTTGAAAAATCGGCTGTATCCCTTGGAGAGGTTTTTGGACCAAGGCTAAAATGACCAATGGCTTGAATGATCCCCCCTGCACACCTCTCGGTGGCATGAATTATTTTGGTGTTACCTTTAGCATTTTCTGTGTACCACCGCAACAATTCTTCTTGAGCATTACTAACCTGAACCAAAAGGTAGAAAGATAATAAAAGACCAAATGAGAAAGAAACTAAAAGGAACTACTAAAAGCAGCGATCACTTATGAAGACAACTTCATCTTCCCACTGAAGTGGCATGGATGAACGATGGTTAAAGTAGAAGTCAAAATTACATACCATGACTCCGTACACATCTGGAATACTGAACAACTCCGCATCGTTCCCAGAGTCGCCACAAACTAGAGTGTTGGTAGGTAGTTTTCCCTCAGACTTAAACTTCTTATGCAAGTAAGCAAGAGCTTGTCCTTTTCCAGCACCTTGAGGCAGTATATCCAAATCCATTCCTCCACTGTAGATTATTTTAACATCCAACTGATGGGAAAACACACAGCAAAACTTAGATAAATAAGACAAGGGAGAAACACAATTCACCTTAGATAAAGAAGACACAATACAATAGCAATCAGTGGCTGCAGAATATGAGAAACAGATTCAAAAGGGAAAGGAGAATGGAGTAAAGGAAGAAAAAGATCCCAATGTTACAACAATGTAATCTTTATTTCACCAAAAAAAAAAAATCGATTAAGGACAAGAGTAGGATACAAATAAATTGAATACAAAATCTTTGCTGACTCAAAAGCTGAATCATACCCCATGTTTCCCCAGTATCTCTGAAAGTGCTGTAATCACAGTTTCAGCCTTATCTTTGTTAACATAAAAGCTAACCTTGTGTGGTCGTTGCTCAGTTTCCGACTGCATAAGCCAAGGAGTTGTTCATTCAGATATCCCACACAGAAAGCATTATTTACAATGAGCCACATAATTGCATTCATAATAACATTAACAAAGACAGTTTGGAGCATCAATTTTCCTTTTGAAGCTAAATCTGAAGAATATAGAAATTGTCATTACTTTTATAAGCAAACCTGAAGAGTAAGTTCAGGAAACTTGCTTGCTTCTTCAGACACTATGTTCCTGTCCCATTTCTGGTTCAGAAATTCAACCCAGCCATCATCTGGCACCATTGAGATGCCATAGGTGATCTCAGTTCCCACAGACATTATGGTTACATCTGGTGTTATCATGGGTTTCTCCTTCCTCAACTGTTTGTAAAGTGTAGGGGACCTCCCAGTGGAGAAAACTAGCAAAGAATTATGACGATAGTGGGCTTCCCACAGGGCATTAAACCTAAGAAGAGATGCATTCTCAGGGTCATGATGATCAACCTGCAGAAAGAGCATCCAATAAAAATTACAGTGGCAAAAATGTATAGAATACAATCAGAGACCAAAAATATCATAAAATCTACCATTGTATGATCAAGATCCGAGACTATCATTAGGTGAGCAGGAGCCTTGAGCCGATCCATTGCTATTCTCTCTCCAAGGATCTTAACCCTGCAAGGAAGCCAAATAAACTATGACCACAAGCATCTGTTGCACAATCAAAAAAAGTAGCCTAAAGCATGATAACTAGAGTATCATCAACTGGTGATTACAGGGGCAAATATGGATTGATAAAAGTTTTTTAAGGAAAAAAAAAAAGAATAAAAAAGACTGTCCTAATTGTTCACTTTCCAGTATCCTCAAAATCTTGGTGCCGCAATCAGTTAAGGATTCTGTTCATAAGTGTGCTGGCCAATGCTATATGAGGTGAAAGGATCAATAGGCACCAAACACACCTAACTGAAAAAAAAAAAATTCCATATGCTTACCAAATCCAACACAGCAGGTTGATCGGAAAAAGAATAATAATAATAATAAACAATTAATTTAAGAAATAGAAGCAGAATTTCACATCTGAAACCAAATATATGCAGAGCACAAGGTTCACTTTTTTTATTTTCTTTCTTTTTCCAAACAGACTAATTGAAAGGGAAAGTAAAGCGGAATAGCCCATCAACGGAATTAATAGCACAATAAGTCAGTGAAGATGAATAAGACTAATAAGAAATAGCATATAATTAAAAACTACAATCCCTCGAGACCTCCATTATCATATTGCAACAATAAAGAGATTGGTTTCAAATGCCTTAGCTTTGGACCACAAAAATCCCAACATAACCCGAGAGAGAGAGAGAGAAAAAAAAACGGGAGACCAAAAAAATAGGCCAAAAAACAAAAAACCCATCTGACATTAGAATACAATACAGGCCGAAAACTCCGTATTTCATCATTTCAACCCCATTTGTGGCTTCAAAACAAAAGGCCAACAACACACACAAAGCTTAGGATTGAAAAAAAAAAAGAAGGGAAAACCCCGATAAAAAATAAAGATGAAAGGAGAGTTCTAACATTTATTCTCAGCGATAATCGATGAAATAAGGAAAAATAGCAACCTTGCTCAGTTACTAAAATTATAGAGAGAAAGAGAGGAAGCAGAAAAATAAAGAAAATAAAGGAAATGGCATTGCTTACAATTTACAATTCAATAACACACAAAAATCAAGAAGAGATGGGGAATTGGATCCAAATTCGCTGGCGCTTCTATTGTCTGTCTGCTGACAAATAACTTTAACAGTCAGTCAGTTAGTGCATTGTGGATCCTCATTCAAGAGAGAGAGAGAGAGAGAGCGTGAGAGAGAGAGAGAGAGAGTAAGAGAGACAGAGAGAGAGGGAGAGACACGATGAGATGGAGTCGCAATAAAAACTAGGCCTTTGGACATTTGTGCACGAACGAGAGGGCCACGTGGGTTCTGGGCCCACCGTTTCGGCCTACGATGGTCATGGTGGTGTCCCGGCGGGACCCGTTATCCTCGCATGCTGGGCCTTATTTTGCGTGATCTTATTCTTTAGTCGAATGCGCATATTCGTAGAACATGGTGAAATTCTTTATCCCCCCCCCCAACAAAAAAAAAAAAAAACAATGGATAACATTTCCACTTGCTTCGTCCTTTTAGGATATTGTAAGTTAATGGAAATGAATGTACACCAAACAAGTGGAACACAGTGTGTGTGTGTGTGTGTGTTTTTTTTTTTCTTTTTTAAACACCTTTTTCTCTAATTTGTCATGAAGAAAACAGCAATGGGCATGAATTACTTACGGTCACTTCTTTTTCTTTTTATTTTTTTTTCCCTGTTTTTTGGTCACTCTGGTCACTTACTTGGTTGGATGGTTGGTCTAATAATTTGAGTGGTTGTGAATTATTTCATCCCACGACAGATGATTTCATGTTTCCTACTTTGACATTTGAACATGGGGTGGCGGTGGCGGTGGCGGTGGCGGTGGCAGTTGGCAAACAAATTTCGTGCCCACTGGCCAATGCTTGCTCTCTTTTATTGGGCCTGGCTCAGGCTGGTACAAACAAAAATGGGTTGCCAACATGGGGCCTACCGTGACATGCAATGGGTAGAAAAAGAAGAAAGAAGAAAGAAAAAACAAATTGTGAGCTAGGCTAACACCTAGGTATCATGTAACCTTACTTATAAATTCTAATTCATTGATATTGAAACCCCTTCGTATGGAGCATGAGTGCCAATGACTTTGTTCTCTTTAGTTGGTCTTTGGCCTCCCTCATGAGCAGATTGGTGAATGCATTGCAGAAAAAAAAAAAGCAAAAGTGAGATTCCTTCACTGTGCCTGATAGAATTTGCTTTTACATTTTAGGATTAGGTGCAAGGCATTGTATCAGGAAGGAAAAAACATCTCTACATATATTTTACACGTTGAATGTGTGCCTGCATTCACTTGAGGTATTTGCAAGTCTCTGATGCACATGGTCTCAAGCATGAATCAATACAAAGATATTCGATAAATCAATTAGAAGCAAGGCATAATGGCTGGTAGTAAATTGGCAGTATAGCACATAAAATTCAAAAATTTTCACTCGACTCAGGCAGCCGTTTGTCAGAGACGGAGTAGATAATCATGCAAACTTTCATTACAAGATACTTTATTCATCCAGCATTTTCAAGTCAATCAGGAACTTTTTGGTTCTGGGTATTCATTCTTTTTCCTTTTTTTTTGTTAACAGCATGATGGAACAAAATACCATTACCGAACATATCCTTCAGGAAATTGCGCACTGTGGTTCATCTCAAAAGAAGTAATGATGTACATAACTAATATGCTTCCACACTTCGAAGAATAAGATTGACACATACAATAGGACTACTAAGAATGAACAGTATTTATAGACCTGGAAAATTGCAGCCTAACCCAACAAAATATGCTTGACAAACTGAAAGATAATTACAAAAAATGAGAAGGAAAGTTGCTAAAACACTCACTCTCTCACCCTCTCTGAAGTCTTACTGATCTTTACAACGGCACTCTCTTCAAATTCTGTTGACTAATGAGGGCATATAATGGTCAGTGCAACATAATAACTCACTTGTTTTGTTCTTGTGCCATGCCAGGGCCAAGTAATCAATGCTAAGATGCTCCTTTGAATCCAGAAATTTAGTTTGTGACCAGTCTTGGGCCAAGACCAGTTTCCTGCATCATAGCCACAAACTCGTTGTAGTCGATACTTCCATCCTGAAAAGAGCACAAAAATTAGATTTTAAATATGAAAACGATGTCTATGTCCAAGATTGAAGAAAACGTCAATAGCAATTGCTGAGAATATGCTTTTACATTATCCTGGTCAACTTCACGTATTATCTCTTCTATGTGAGCATCCCCAAAGCCAAATTGGTCACAGGCTTTTTGCAGCTCATCCTTGGTGATGTATCCACTCCCATCTTTGTCGAAATATGAGAAGGCTGCATATAGATGATCTTCCGTTTGGATTTTGTTCAGATGAAGCATGGCTGCTATGAACTCCCCGTAGTCTATTGTCCCACTGTTGTCAATATCTGCCTGAAATTTTTAACAAATAGGAATGCCAATTCAAAATCCAAACTAGAGATGGATTACAGGAACAATAAATGTGCTCAAATTTGAGACAATCACCTGGGACATTCTAGATGAGCAAGTGTTAATCTTGCAAAATTAATGCTCATGACAGACCATCAGTCAATAACTACAGCACAAATGGATTCATATCTTCATTTGTTCAAAATCTGATTGGCATACCCTGCTACTATATCTGAGAGTTTTCACTTCCCATCCAGTTTACTATTTATAGCCAATGGCTTGGCTAAGATTTTTTCTAATTAATTAAAAGGGAATTAAATAAGAATGTTTCATCCAAAAAAAAAAATGGAAAAAACAAGAACTCTGAATCCACTGAAGAGAGATTTGGCGAAGCCACTCATCCAAGCTCAAGCTTGGTTCACAAAACTGTCCTACTTCAATTATTTTCAAGAACATGATCGCAATCACTGAAAGCTTTCAATATAAAGTAAGCACATAGGAAAGGAAAAAACTAAAATTTAGATAACACAAAGCCCTAATTCAAAACTTCAACAGTGACTTACTGCTTGCATCAGCCCAACAATTTCAGAATCCTTAAGATTAGCACCTACTCTCTCTAAACCATTCTTTAGTTCCTCAAGGCTGATCTGTCCACTACCATCAGTGTCTATTGCCTTGAACATTTCTTTCAGACCAGCAATTTCTTCTTCAGACAGGCTGTCAGCAATGACCTACAATACAAAGGCAAACTTATAGTATACAAAGAAACATGTGGCAAGACACTCCCAGAGCATCATGTATGAGCTACAGAAAAACAATTCATTGAAAAGTATCTTAAATAGGGACATAGATAACTTTAATATTTCCTGTCTTACATTTCAGACAATAAATAGAAAATACCAGCAAACGGCTAAGATACCTCACTAAAGAGAAATATGTTACTGGACAATCAATAGATTCCTGGTGCTCATCAGAGACAATTATGAGCTAAGGGACTTAATTTTGCAGACAATATATTAAAACTTAAAAAGGCAACACTGCAAGACTTCAAATGAAAAGGTTTCCACAATTGCAACGTGCCATTTGTAAGATACCCAGAATAATGCGGCAAAGGTTTAGTCCTCACCCGAATTGCAATTTTCTTGATCTTGTTCATTGCTGAGAATTGCTTCAAGCGACTTAGAACAGCAGGATCAAGGGGATTATCAGGAGCAATGCCACACACCTGCACCCACGGGTGACCTGCATGACAACAAAAAAAATATGTGACGCCTTGCTGTCCTTCGATGGGAAGGGGCAGGCAATGTGTGACTACCTCACCCATTAAACAACAAGCCTAAAACTTTGGTACGTTCACTTAGTTCCAACCGAGAGCAAGCAAAAGCATAAATTTATCTTGACCCTACACTACTCATGCTCTTACTACATCCAACCAAAAAAAAAAACTCTTCTTAAGTACCAAAAATGTAATTTTTCTTTCACTTTGACTCATGTATGGTGGCCCAAAGACAAAGTTACACCAATGTACACAAATAGTGAAACAGAAGACATCAACAAGGGTCAAGAAATAGGCAGTGTAATGATAAATAAGATGAAATCATAGTGCTCTGCATACTCACGAAGAACTTCATGGGCAGTCAACCTCTTTTTAGGGTCTCTAACTAGCATTCTTCGGACCAAATCTTTTGCACTCTCAGATATGCTAGGCCATGGTTCTGATACCAAGTCAAGTTCACCTTTCAAAACCTGCTCAAATATCCCTTGCTCCGTTTCTGAAGCAAATATGATAAAGTGTTAGAAGAAATTAGACATATCCAAAAACGCAGAGAAACATGGATGAAAACAAGGGTACAAATCATGAGTCTCACCGTCCCAGAATGGGGGTACCCCACTTAATAGAATATAAATGATTACTCCAGCACTCCAGACATCACATTCTGGACCATAATGTTTCCTCAACACTTCTGGGGCTACATAGTAGGGGCTACCAACCACATCACTAAAAGTTTCACCTGAGAAAATAAATATTACATTTTGGCCAGATACAAAAAGACTTAATCTACTAAAGTGAAAATAATATTGATACAATGATGGAAGAGATTCAGATAAGCATAGGCATTGAAGGGACAGTGACTAAGTTGCAATTGTGCCCAGGCATTGGAGGCTACATTGGGGATCCAACAAATTCTACATTTTCTGAGGAATATTAGCAACAGGAGACACATTAGACAAGAAATCTTGTCATAGCTTGAAAGGTTTATATAACAAACTATGCAATTACTGGAACAAAATTAACAGGTATGTTGGATATCTCACTTATCAGAGGCAAATTAAGCACAATGAGCTTTGATTATATGCTTCTACTAGTTGTCAGTGCAGCCATCAGCTTAAGAAAGTAGATAACTGCTTGTGACATTTTACTCCCATATATGAATACCTATATAATAAAGTGGGGAATTTGATTCGTTTTGCAGAGTAACTCTAAAAGAAAGCAGTATGACAAGTAAATATGGTGCATATTATGCTACCAGTTCCAGCAAAGTGCTATTCCTCAAACAAACATAGACACAGTTACTTCAAGGAGCATACCAATTAAAACCAAGACTAAAGAAAAAAAAATGATCGATGATAGAGGGAATATAGAACATTGTCTATTAGTTCTAAAACGTTTCCAGAACAGAGACTGAAATCTGATCGATGCACCTGAAATTATTGAAAGAAAGCAATGAAAGCTGGGTATACCTGGCCTAAAGAACACCGATAGCCCAAAGTCTATAGTTTTGAGTGGTGACTCCTCATCATGACTAACAAACAGAAAATTCTCAGGCTTCAAGTCCCGGTGCATGACACCCAAAGAGTGGCATGCCTCCACAACACCTACCATTAACCTAGCAAGCTCAGCTGCCTTTCTCTCTGTATAATGCCCCCTCTGGATGATTCTATCAAAAAGCTCTCCACCTGCACAGAGCTCCATAACAGCATGAACTGCAACCGCATCTTCATAAGCATCCACAATTTTTATTACATTGGGGTGACCTACCAAATGGTGCATTATCTGAATCTCCCTCCTAACATCCTCCACATCCTCTGGCGTGGTCAACTTCCTCTTTACAATCGACTTGCACGCAAACTCTTTCCCAGTTTCCTTTGCAACACAAAGAAACGTTGTTCCAAATTGCCCTTGTCCAAGCTTCCTTCCCAAACTATAAATGTCTTTCAAATTCCCAGTTTTCCTCCCTAACACTGATTCCACTTGAAGCCCTGCACTGGAAGGTCTCTTCACATGAGTTGGTTTCTTTGGCTTCTGATCCTTGCCAGGCTTATCAATCCCCACTTCTCTCATCTCCGGTTTAATGGATTTCTCATGTTCTATCACTTTGGCTGGCCCCTCATGGGCAACTTTAACTGCCCCCTCAGTGGCAACTTTAGCTGCCTTCTCATTGGCAACTTTAACTGTCCCCTCATGGCCAACTTTAGCTGCCTTCTCATTGGCAACCTTAACTGTTCCCTCATTTGTAACCTTAGCTGCCTTCTCATCGGCAACTTTAACTGTCCCCTCATTGGCAATTCTGACTGGCTCAGGAGGGGTATTCTGAACACGGATTGAGGTTTGATTTGAGCCATCTTTAGAGCCCTTAGATTGTTTCACTCCATCAGGCTCCGCCTTAAAGTCGGATTTACCGTTGCCATTTTCCCCTCTGGGAGGAGGCAGCTCCTCTGGCTGCCGAGTCCGCCAAACAGCGGCAGTAATAGATTGCAAGAACCCATTATTGCCAAGATTTGGCCCTACACACGTGTTACCCATCAAAATAGCCCAATCTCAAGTCCTTGTCAGCCCTCTTCTTTGAAATGCAGCATCCGAACTATGCAAATTGACCTTACTTGCTCCCATTAACAATGCAAAAACAATGAAAATCTCAATAGAGCTGAATGATCAGATCGTAGACCTTCAAATGCAAACCCTGACACGTGAGATTGGCTCCAAAATGCACCTGTTTGGAACTCCTAATCTAAAATTGGACCCTCGTAAACGCATCAAGCTAAAAAAAATCCTGAAAGTTTTGTTCTTTCTATAGCAATTCAATGAAGGAAATGAATCCCAAATTAACAGCCAAATTCAAACCAACAAAACGAAAAAATGAACTGAATCAAATTGGCTACAGATTATAAGCTAATTCCACAAAGACATACAAGAAGTTGGAATAATGGAACAAAAGGATTGAAGTTAATAGATGTTTGCTTCCAAGTAGATAAGGAGAATGGATGAATAATGAGAGAGAAAGTGGACTTATATCGCGGGAGGGAAATTGAGTACAGCATTGAAATTTTTTTTGATCATTCCCAGAATGAAAGGCGTGGCCATCCATGTCCAGGTTGTTTCAGCAAGGATAGAGAGAGTCTGAGTAATTATCGCTCTCTAAGATTTTTTTTTAATAAACTTCTTTAGTTAATAATAATAACAATTATAAGAATTATCATTAAGATTATTATTATTTATCTAGACCATATCTCCATATCTTTGTAAAATGAAAATGATTTCGATTATTGCATGCATGCATGGCAGGCATAGGAACATTGGATGGGGCTTTAATGGACCAACCCAATATGGCCAAAGAAACAAACTTTTAATATTGGAGTTCCGACTTGGCGGGACACGCGCGCGTCCAAATAAATATGCTGTCCCATTTATTTATGTCTTCATTGCGTAACTGTTCTGTTCAGTTCGACGGTTACGATACTTAATTCGCATGTCTGCATGTTCTCGCACTAGCATTGTTGTACGAATCTATCGAACTATATATTAACGCTATTGTAAGAATCTTGCAAAGATTCACATGACTATTCTAAATCGGTAAAACCAATGATATCAGACAATAATATTAAGTGTTTACCTCGTGCATGCCTGTTCAGTTTCAACTGCACTCCACCTGACATGCACGCTCAAGTTTGTACCTAGATCAAGTCATGCCACAGTATTATTAATGATAACGAGTTGCCAGACTAGCAAGACCTGGTAAAATCTGCACGGAAGAAAACCTTCAGTTTTCGCTCGTATTTGTGGAATCAGCGAACATTTGATTGGCCGGCGACAGAGAGACTTAGACCATTATTTGGCAATGCCTTCATTCCCTTGCAAGCTTGTGATTGCACGATCGTATGCCAATATATTTAAATTTCAACGCTTAGACCACAAACAAGTTTTCGACGCCAGACCAAAAAGACAATTCCATCGTATTTATACCCAATGAAACAAAAATGAATCACGAGGAGGGCTCGGTTACATGCACGCGTGGCAAACATTAATTTTCGAGGTGTCAATGATAAGCTTCCTGGCCAGTGGACGGTCAAACAAATTTTACAGTCATTAAAAATGTTCTCAACTCTGTAAAAGCGGAATTAAGTTAGTGTAAACAATCGGATATATATATATATATATATATATATATATATATATATATATAGAGAGAGAGAGAGAGAGAGAGAGAGAGAGAGAGGGTAAAGTCAAGAAAATTTCGTTTGTTTATTAGTAAAATGGTGAGATAAAAGTATTAAATTAAAGTGTTTTTTTTTTCTTCGGTATATATGTATATATATGTTGCAGGTACTTGATAAAAGAATATTTTAATCACCGTCCAGGTTGAATTAAATTGGTTGACATTTTAGATTCAGTAGAGGACGGTATCCGATTGGGAATATTTTAATCACCGTCCACGTTATTACTTTCTCCACATGAAGGCTTTGTGTGACAAAAAGTGAAGGAAGACTTTGACTTTGATTAGCTGACTTTGTTTCCCTGTCAAGACCGAAGCCTTTTTCAACTGGGAAAAAATTGTCTTTTGTAGTGTTTCAAAATATATACACAAAAAGACCAATTCAAAGCAGACCAAATATGTTCCTGGTCTTTTAAAACCAGACCACAGAGAACTCCGTTGCCTCCAATCTCCATAGGCTATATATATATTACCTGAATGAAACATATTTAAAGATTAATGTCCTAGTAGTGGATCAAAAGCCTGAACCACAAACATAGATTTGCCAATATTTGTTACAGCTTTGTGTAGAATTGTCATAAAATGAACTCCTCTACAAGAAGGCAGTTGCAGGGTCAAAGGCCTACAAAGACCACCGAGAAGCGGTCACATCCCAGCCAGCAGGGCCGTCCTCCTGTTGTCATTTACCTGAAATCACCCGATGTCATTCATGTAAGGCCGGAGGAGTTTATGGGTCTTGTGCAACGTCTTACAGGAAAACAATCAGCTGAATGTGATGGCAGTAGTTCCAAGTTTCCAGCTTCTAACTAATGGCAGCACTTGATGATGCTTATGATACCGTGAAAGGGATTGCTTTGAGCGAGATCCAAAACAAGTTTGGTAGTGAAGTAGCTGCTGCGAATCCCAGTTTCTGTGACAACTCGTACGCTGATCACTGTGACTGGTAGGAATTTGAGGAGCGACAGACGTTTTGACGGGTCAGTTATGTTAATCTGTATTTGTCTGCAAATATATTAAGAGACGAATATTGTTGGGCCTTCTGTCCTTGCTACTTAGTGAAACGAGAGGGTATTGGCCTAATTTAAGGCAACATTGCTAACTAAACTAAACTCGTCATTGCAATATCGCGACTGCATTATGGTTGTGAACCGTCCTCAGAACCCTGACATTATCATTACAGAAAATAATTGACAGATACACAAGTAATATACGCAATCAGACACAGACGATATAATAATAATTTCATTACAATAATGCAAAACGTGAGACTTTTGAGTTTTTGTGTAGTTGTTTGCTTAATGGGAGATCTGAATAAATTTGACACTTCGAAAATGCGAAAGATAAGAGTCTTCTGAAATCAGAGTGGAAACTTCTAAATGACCAATAATAGGAAGTTAAGATAATTTCTTTTGCCTGTTTTGCTATAGGCAACCTTTTGGCAAATTCAACAAAGGAAAAAGGGTGAGATTATGGTATGGAATCAAAATGGTTAAGCCTTCCGGGTGCCAGTTTGGGATATTTTATCTACAAGAAGACTTGGGCGTGCCACAACTAGAAAGTAGTAGAAAGACCTTAAACTTTGACTTCACCGTCTTTGTTTCCCTCTTCAACCTGCTAAAACTTCTTCTAATGTTCAATGAAAGGGCGACAAACTACTGCTGCAATATCGTTGCCAGCCTCTAATTGCGCTATGGCATGCAACAGAATGAAGTAGCTGCTGCTGCATGCATGCTTATACCAATTACCAGGTTCTGTGATAGCATCTGCACTGGTCACTGGGACTGGCAGGAATGTGAGGAGGTTGTAACGAGATAATAAATAATTATGCAGTTAACACCATTAATCTATATTTTTTGTTTTTGTTAATTAATAAAGATGTTTTTTTTATAATTAGCTTTCTTTCTTTTTTTTTTTTCTTTTTTTTTTCTACCGGATGAGGTATTTTTCTTGTTAGTGAAATTATTGAGTCTATTAGAATATTTCTCTTTTTTAAATATTTAAATTTAAATTTAAATTATTAATTATCGACACATCAAAATTTTCAAATAAAACACAATGAAACTTAAATTGGGTAACTATTAATTAGATGTACAATTCAGTTAGTCAGTCGAAAATCAATTATCGTATTTGGTTTATATTTATTTGAAATCTAATTATTGTAGATTTTAGTAAATAAGATTATTAAAACACATTCGTATATCAATTTAATTCCATCGTACAAAAAAATACGTTGAGGAAAAGTTAAGAGCTCCCAATATAGCACGTCTGTAAAGAAGATTAACAGTTTTGCTTAAGAGTTTTTAATTATTGTCAAACCCCCCCTCCCCCCCCTACCTAAAGGATCCCTTTTAACAGGATGTATCTAGACTTTATTATCTCTGCAGTTATTCCTCTTAGGATTTCTTAATTTGGCGTTAAGCCTCTTTTAAGATTAGAAAAAAAAAAAAGATAAAAAAAACACACACACACACAGAGACACACACGTGTTGTACAAAGAATCACGGGTTCTGTACTTAGAAATACACGTGTTTCGTATTGACCGTTTAAACATTTCCGCACGCCAGCCAACGGCGTCAAAGAGAGGAGGGAAATCGGCGCTTTGAAATTTGTTCAAAAGCATAAAAAACCCAAAAAAAAAAAAAAATGAATTCACTGTCTTTATCCGGCGACCTCTCTCTCTCTCTCTCTCTCTCTCTCTCTCTCTTTCTTTCTCTTTCTTTCTCTCGGAGCAGTCGACATAGAACCCTAGAATATTTTTTGGGAGAGGGGGGGGGAGATTGAGGAACTTGTGAGATTTTCTCGATGATTCAGATTTTCTTGGAAAAGAAAATTTGGTGCGCATTTCATTTTCATTTTCCTTTTCCTTTTATTTTTCTTTTCTGAATAGTGTTTCTTAATTTCTTGCTGCTATCTATCGATATCTAAAAATCTGAGTCTCTTTTGTGGTTATCGGTGCCTGATTGGATGGACAAAATCGATGCGTTTATACACTTTTTTTTTTTTTTTTTAAAAAAAGCTGAAGTAGGGTTTCTGATACTGAAATGCGTGATGTGTTGCGTTGCGTTGATTAGTGGTGTTTTTTTTTTAATTTTTTTATATGTATTTAACTGAGTGAGGTTGAGCCTTTGATGGCTTATAAGGTGCTTGATGTTATGTGTCCGAGTAGCGAAATTTTCGAAAGGATGATTGAGTTGAGTTGGATAACGCGTTGTTTCTCTTTATATTTCGCATAGGATTTTTGGCGCTTTATCTTTTTCCTTTTGCCCGACTTCTTGTGAAGATTATTTTTGTGATAATAATACACATGCAAAATATCATTGCTGTTGCGCCAAATGTGAGGAACAAGGAAAGCAGTATTTACTGAACTGTTGTCACTTAGTGAGAGATTGTAGGTATTGATTTCAACTGGGGAGGGGTTGCGGTGATAATATTTTCACATCAACTTATGGCTAAGGTTGCTGCACCTGGTTCTTTACCTTCCACTTCTCTTCCAATCGGAGGGGGTACTCTGAAAGTCAAACCAATGGTCAAGAGGAAGACCCCGTCAGAACTGAGGGTAAGTTTCAGACTCATTACCTTGTTTCAGATGGTCACTCCAGCCACTTCTGTGCCCTGATGGATATGTAGAATGATGTGAATCTACTAGAGTTGATCATGATGCTTGAATATGTTTGTTTTTTCACTGTTGAGTGACCTACATTTTTTAGGTTGGGTATTGATGATGTACTATGACAGTTAATTGACCCTTCAAGATCAAGATATATTATGCCTGTCATGCTTTCCTTACGAACATGGAATATGTCTTATGTTGTATTCTTCCCACCCGTTGAAAGTAAGACTTGTGGCCATGCTATGACAGCAAATTCCACAAATCGTCACCTCAGGCATTAATTTCTGATATCTTCATTGCCTTCTTCTTCTTCTTTTTTTTAATCTTGTATGCTCCTCTTTTTTGGATATCACAAAAATAATTTGCACAGAGAGGGATTTGAACATGGAGTGTGGTTTATCTCATTGGCAGCAGTAGAACTCTAAGAGATCTTTCTTCCTTTTACCTTTTTATTAGACAACCACCAAATACAATTAGAATATTGACTCTAGCATTTATATTTCATAAGCTTTATCTTAGCTTAGTGCATACAAGGGAGAACCTGTTGGTACACATGGTTCTTCCAAGAATCTTTCCAAATCTGCTAATGTAATGTTACTGCATAAATCTCTAGTGGTCTTAACATCCCCTTTGACGAGCAGGGAGAGCAGCTGAAGAGGACCAATATCATTGAGCTCGTGGAGGAATCTTCTGCCCCACTGCCTGGTTCAATGAAGTGAATTGCCATACTCACTTTTCTTCTTTTGTTTTTTTTTTTTTCTTTTTAGTTCTTGTTTTCTAACCATCTTCTTCTTTTTCCTAGTGATACTACTAAAGTGGATAATGGGCTCAGGAAACCTGATTTATCAAGGAATCCAATATACGTAGACACCCGCATGGATGAAGTATTTCCTATAAAAAAATCCAGGCTTAGGATGGTATCTGTAAAAGAAAATGTGAAGGTAATGCACGAATTTGTGATATGCAGATATAGTTCTCTGAATATGAGTGAAGTTTACCGCAGAAAAATTCACACCATCAATTTGTTAAGGAACTTCTTGATTTTAAAGCAGGAAAATATATCAAATGTGCAACCAAATAGCCTGAAGAGTCTTTCCATGCTTCCAAATTTGGCGTCAAGGAGACACCAACTTTCATGGTATGTTTTCTAGCACATTGTAATCAGAAGAATGAAATGATTTCATAATTGCTTAATGGTTCTGTTCTACTCGCCCTTGGCAGTCCAGAGAATTCTTCTGCTGAAGTTTCCAGAGACGGTACAATGCAAACTCATCATACACTTGAAAGGTGTAGCCAAGGTGTATTTCGCAGTGTTACTGAGCTTTCATTGGCTGGTGAAAGATCCTCTGGTCTGGCTGTTGTTGACATGGTATAATTTGTACCATTCTTTGTTTCTTTTTTTTTCTTTCCTTCTGTCCATTGTCTTTAGTGTCTATTTGCTCTGATAAGTGTTCATTAGGATAAAGCATTAAAAGGACTAGTTGCTGGTGGATCCCTTCAAAGGACTGGTGCAACTGCTGATACTTCCGAAACATTTGGCAATGACACATCAACTTCAGGCAATTCGTGCCCAGAATGTCATATATCAGGCCAAAAGATACCTTTTGATTTTACTTTGAAAACCAAAATGCGGGTGGCGTCCTCATGCTCAGTAAATTGGTGAGTGGTTTTTGTGGCTTGTTTAGCTGCCTTGGTAGTTGGTCATGCTAAAATTAACTTTTGAAGCTACTTCGCTTTCCCAGTTAATTCATCTTGTGTGCAGCAGTTGTGCTTGAAGACTCAATGAATTTTATTCCATGATTCTTTCTGCTTTTGCCATTTATGTTTGAAATTGTATTTATAAATCAATTTTTGTAGTGACTTTATTATGCACCTGGACCTGATTTACATAACATGAAGTTTTACACTAATTTCAGCTAGTGCTTCAGGTTCAAGAAAAGAGTGCCCTGTTCATACTAATTGAAGAGCCTTTTGAGCAATAATGCTTGATGAGTGGTATAATGAATGGGAAATGTGTGCATGCTTGTTTCTGCTCACCATACAGCTGTGTTAATAAGTCCCATATTTGAGAAATTGCATCCCTTTTTTTATCCATTTCTCTATATATTTTTGTAGGCAGAAAGTTTGTGTGACTTTTAATTTCCATTCCTTGTTCTTTTTCTCTTTGGCCATATGCAACTGTGATCCCATCAATATCTCCATGGTTAGGAGTGGTGCTGCACAAATATGAATGTTATCACTGTCATCTTTATTTCATATCAGCATCTGGAAAATTAACTCCAATTGAAACCTGACCTTGATTTTGATAGAAGAGGATATCTGTGTTTTTCTTCATATACAGAAATTTATTAACAATCTCTTATTTATTACCTATTCTTTTCATTTGCCATGATATTTGGTCACTCAATGGACAATAACATGCATGAAAAATTTGTTGTGTTGATATGTCCTATGTACCATATTGGCCCATGGGCTGTGACTGCCAAATCATTTTTGACCTTTGATTGTTCCAAACTCTTTCAATTAGTTATCATATAGCTGATCATGAAGTGCAAGATTATTTTTATTTAATCAATGACCTTACATGGTCTATTCAAGCATGAAATTGCATTGGTTGATGTTTTGCTTTGCAATTTGCAGGGTTCATAGGTCAACTGCGTGTAGTACATACCTTGGAATGCCACATGTCATGTATCAATTTGGTCATTCCAACAGCAGTAGTGTAGAAGACGCATTAACTAAGCAAGTACTTAATGCCAATGCTTTGCATTCGTGGGTCTTTCCTCAATCTGTGCTACCACCATCAATTATATCATTGTTAACCTCGTCGGGAGCAGCAGAAGGTTTGTCAAATGTACATATGTCTTGAAAGCCTCTTATCTGTGCGCCTTGCTGTTTCTAAAGGTCTTGCTTCTGTTAAATGGAAACAGATCTTCTAAGGAAACGGCAACTGATGTGGGAGGATTCGTTTCGTAGTCTTTATTTCCTGCTTCGAAAGAAAATTTGCAATATCTTTTATGGTAAAATGCTGTGCTCATTGTGATGCATTATTTTTACCTGTTGCATGTATTATATACTCTTGTCCTTTGCTTAGGTAATGAATACTTTATAAAAAATGTCATGTCTTCTAGTATTTTATATCTGTAGCTTTCGTTGCTCAATTTTGCTCATGGTTAGAAAAATAGATGCATCTCTCCTCAACAGCTTTACACTGATACCATCTTGGTCATGACTTTCTGATTCATGTGCTTGTAACACATTAAATTATGTAAGAGCTTTTGTGCTGTTCTTTCAGCCAACTAAAGCTTTAGCCTTTTTTTTACCATCCTCATTTGTGGTAACTGTGGATTATCATTTTGTTTCAATGGAAACTTTTGTAGTGTGTACTCCGCATTTTGTGGTGATGTTCACTGGCAGTGATGGCTCAGGGAGAACCAAGCACATATGCAATGCTTACATTTCCCAGTCAACAAGAAGTCTGAGATCATTGTTGAGAGAGAATGTAAGATGGACCTGTTCATTATTCAATTTCTGCACATTGCTTGTATTTCTAGCTTAAAATAGTGGGGAAGTTGTAGTCTTTTTATCCTCATTCTTTGGGCAGAGAATTTTAGTCTCACAAATTGAGCTTTCTGTCTAGCTGGCTAACAAAGCTCCTCTTGAGAGCGCACATTTGTTAGGCTTTTACAATGGGGAAGGTGATTATTCTTTAATCTATTTGTTTTTCTTTAAGCTTATACTCTGTTGTGTTCAGGCTTGTGGGTGCATACTGGCATGTGCTCAGAATTCCATGAAATATATTGTTACTGTTAACTTTTTATGGTTGGAAATTTGAAGTGGGTATCTTTGAGTTTAACTTGAAATTCTGTTTGCTTTGGACATGATCAAACCTGGACTTATGCTTTAGTTTCTCTGGTGAAGTTTTGATCAGTTTGAGTTGCCAGTTAGTTCTGGTTCTGGAACCACTGACTCACTTTTTGCATGGTTTGATTCTCTGGTGAGAATCACACATGGTTTTGAAGTTTAATTATTGCCTGATAGCAGACTCAGGAAGCAACAGGGATTTACCCAGCAATGAGAGTTACCATCTTGAAACCACTAATTGCTATCATTGGTCCTTATTTTGAAAGTTGTACATGCATATCCAATTGAATCATTGTGCTTGTAACTGTAAATTGTTTGTTTATGAAGAGTTTGGGACTTTAAATTTAGAAAGTATTTTTTGGCTATATAGATTCTATTGAAGAATGTTTATTGTATCATTATGGGAGGTCATATTCTTGCATATATCCACTGGATCTTGGATGTTCTAAAAAATTGACCCTTAAAATCCTTTGACGTAGGATGTTTGCTTCTGCATGCCACTTTGCCATTCCAAAGTTGAGCAAGCCACCACTGAAGATCTAGTTGAGCTCTCAGAAATTGAGAAGCAGAACTTGGGCCAGGTTTGATTCGCTTTCTGCATTTATCCTTCTCATTATTGAGCTACAGGGTTGTTAATGGAAATTGAAGTGATTTGGGTATCAGTGTTGCTGCCAATTTTGATTGGGTATCTTTTGGATGATAAGGTTTAGTTAGAGAAACTAAGTGGATTAAGGCTTGTTAAGCAAGATTGATTAGTCTTATAGTAAGGGTTGGATTTGGGATTTTATTTGAATATTAGTTTTTTTTTAATTCTTTTTAATTTAGTTGTAATCCAGTTAATCATGTTAATTTACCTATTTATCCATTAATCTAGCCTAGTAACCAAAAACCTTTTACACATTGAAGTCCTTCCCATCAACACTCCTCATGGCAAGGCTTGGGAGATTCTGTTCTGTGGTATTAACAGCCTGTTAAATGATAATAAGAAATTCCTACCCTCAAATGGATACAAGTTTAATGTGCGGCTAGATTTGGTAAAAATCATAAAGCTCAGGCATTTTTTTGGATATTAGACCTTTAATATATGGAGTAAAGGAGGTTAAAGAAAGATACAGAGGGAAACTTCAAAGAATTATCATGTCTGATTTCAAACTTTTTGGTGGGAATGAAATAACATGCTTGCTAAACCTTCTACATTTGTCTGCCTGTTGTATCACTTTGCTTAAGAGTTGCATAAGACCTCTTAGTCTCATTCAATATCCATCTACATGTGCTGTTGTTTTTTTTTTCTTTTTCTGAATAACAATCAATGTTTCTAATGAAACTTATGTAGACTCGACACCAAACTTTGCTGTCTGATGTTGATAATAGTCCACAATCTCTGCTGGCTTTCTATGGGCACGAGGATGTACATGGATTATATGATCTTTTGCTGAACTACAGGTAGTACTGAGTGAAAGGTTTAACTGAATTTTTGGCTGTGGTTAAGAAATTTTCCAACATTATTTCTCACCATATCTGTATCCTTTTTTATTGTTTGTCTTTAGGTCTCTTTTGACCTTTTTATCTGGTGTGGATGTTCCCATCTTGTATTCACCAGTTCCGTTTCAAAATGCTGCTCTTTCTGCTCCACAGGTGTGTAGTTGTCTGAGCCATGCTGCCTAATCTGTTTAGTTGGATGTCCCATGTCTCACAAGTTTAAACAGGCTCATGCCGGCTTTAGTAATAGTGCGATCCTTCTTCTTTTGCCTAGTTATTTCTGGTTGTTAAAGCCAAGATCATTGTCTTTTGGTCTCCCAATCATGGTTGGGGATTAATGTTTAAGATTCGTATAATCTGTGTAGTATTTATTGATTTACTTAATTACATTTGCTTACACTGCCCCCTTTTGATGCTGGCTCCAGATCTGCTTATGGATACCGAAATGTTCCTCCAATAAATATTTAGAAGTTGTTTCTTTTGCCACTTGGTATTTGTGTTTGGATAGCTGAGTATGTTTTGTTTTACAGATAAGATGTGTTGAGATGAAAAGAACAGATCAAACTGCTGCATCCAATGATGAATCGGTACACAGTTCAGCTGCCGGTTTCTGTTCTAGCATTGAAATTAAAGATGCTTATCTTCCTTCATGGATTATTTTCCGACTTTGCGCACTCTTGAGCTCTGAAGATAAGAGCTTTGAGGCAAGGTATTGTTTTCTCTCAGGAACTTTGCCATTTAGCAAGTACACCAGAACAATTACACACGCTATTGTTGCTTGGTACTGAACAGTGTTCTGACTTGAATTTTGATAATTACCAGCTTTGTCACAGAAAGCACCTCAATCGGCTTGAATGTTGCCCTTGGGGCAATTTGTGAACAATCTGATCCTCAATCTGTGGCAGCCAGAGGCTTGCAAGAAAGCACTCATGCTTTCGGTATTCCAGAGGCAGTTCTCAATCCATGCTTGCAATCAGGCTTCTTAAAAGGTTTGAAGTACAATGATGGTTCTTATACAGCGTCTTTCTCTCCCATATAGTATCTTGCTTGTGCAGTTTTTGGAAAGATGCAACATTGAGAGGTTTGTGCTGCACGCTGCTGATCAAGTTGATCCTACTGAATGGGGTGTTTCATATCTGTGTTTATGGGCAAATCTCCCCTTTTCAATTTTTTGGGTGCGTAATCTCATTCGACCATCAGTGGTGCCTTAAATTAAGAGACTGGCAGTATGCAATTTTCAAGGTCTCTACTGCATTGTACTTGTGACATGCTAAAAATGCGTTTAAACTGAATTACTGCTAGAGTCGCCATTTCAATTTTCCAGTTTGTACTGGAATGGTTTCTCGTATGCTATGAATAAAACATTTAACTATTCTGTTTTTGCCGAGAAAATGTTTCACTAGATGCTCATTTTCTTTGTCCATACAAGCCCTTCGTTGGTCATGAATTACTCATGAGTGTTGATTTCCAATGATCTGTAGTCCTTAACCTTTTTCAACTCATTACCATGGTATTAACCAAAATAATTAAAACTATAAAAATTATTGTTATAAATAAAATTAAATTGAATAATAATTATTTTAACATAACTAATTAAAAAACATTTAAGTTATTGTACAACTATAAATAAAAAGTGACGTATTAATGCTATTAAATGTTTTTAAATGGCCTACTAAACAAGTTTTGTTTTTTGTTTTGTTTTTTCTTCTAAATCTATAAAATGAACTTTAAATGATATTTAAACAAGTTGTTTATAAGTTAAGTCAAATTGAGTTTGTCATTGCATAATTTTGGGTCGTTTAATAAACCAACTTTGATACGAGGCCTTAAGCAAGTTCTTATTGAGCTGACCCATTGACCTTTTAGCAAACGCCCTAGCCCATTTACACCCCTAGACAGGACTTTCCCCCATGGATGTTGGGCAAAAAGCAACAATGATGGCAAGCAGATACTGAAGACTGTTGAAATTCCAAAGAGAATCTGACGCCAAACTGTTTGTCCTGCTCCTACACAGTGGTTTGGCCTCAAGGAGTGTTTCTTTAGAAGCAGAACCTGAAGGCACCAGCGTGGGAATCTGAAACGGAGTCCCAGAAGGAAAGCTTCTTCTGTTGAGCCTTTTTCTCCTCTGCTTTTTGCATCAAATGGTCGATGTTTCCAGGAAAAGTGGCCTCAATAGCGTTCTTGAACTTAACGTGCAAATTTACACGGTCTCGTGTTCCAGACACGAGGTCACTTGCATTTGGCCTCTTAAGAAAATCCAGCACATTCAACAAATTCCTCCTGCAATACAGAACAACAAATAGTTTTCAAATCCTTTCCCGAGATTCCAAGATTGAAAACAATAGCAAAATTATCAGATGAAAAGATAAAAAGTGAACTATACTTCCAATTCAAAACTACTGTACCAGTGTAATTCATCATTCTTAACATAGGCTTAACCATATAATATGTGGTCATATTTAGGCATTAAGCAGTGAAGAGATGCCAATATTGCTTCAGATGTTGTCCACAAACATGCATTGCTAATGAGACTACAAAGCTGACATGTGTTCCCTTGTTTATTAGGTTTACATTGACTACAATCGATCTAAATGAAGCAGTCTACAAAGTCAGAGAGAAAATTTTAACTAAGCACTGGGTCAGACCAAGACCACATGATCTTCCATGAAAAATGTTATGGTGCATAATAATATTTGCAGATGCATCCATGTACCAAGACAGCCTCATTTCTGAGGATATCAATAAAATAAACAAAACACATGTGTCTAGCACCTCAGCCATTGAGTAGATAGATTGGGAAGAACTTTTAGATGCATCCTTGCACATGCCCAAGCACCTAAATGGCAGGAAACTGAAAGCAAGCATCTAATTCAATATATCCCCGAAAATGACCTGGTATGCTGTTGAGCAGAGGAAATCACCCAACTTTTCATTATACTTGACAGCTCTAACACAGGTTAATATCCAACTCTGTGCACATGCTTGACAGCTCTAATTGTTACCGCTCATCCATGAATGGGTATGTAGAAAACATGAGCTTGACACAGTTGGTCAAATGGGTACAGGAAGGCATTATGTGAGAAGCAAATATATTATATCCCGTGCCCTCTACTTGTCACCACAAGAAAGTTTAAACCAGAGGAGAACAATCTTAAATAAGATTCTGAAAATTTATGATAATCACATCAAGTACCCTTGTGTTATCCTGCTAATATCCCTAAAGAAAAGTTGTCAGATCCATTTTAAATTCAGGAAGTACAAGAAATTATCAGTGCAATATACCTGCTAACATAGTTCTGTGTAATGGCAACTGATTCTTCCAAGTTAATAACCAAATGCCACCATCCATTTGGCACAAAGATTACTTCCCCAGCCCTACAGATGCATTCAATGGGCCTCTTTTTCCAATCCTTCGTTGCACCATAGAAGTTCATAAACCACTCTATTATGGAAACAGGACATGCCACCTCTGCACCATCTAGGCTTGGATGTACTCCAGGAGGCACCACATCAGGTGGGAATAAAACCCATTTCTTAGACCCCTTTATCACTGCATTCCAAGCCGATGTAGAATTGGGATCAATGTGAAATGACGAACCAGACCCAGCAGGGCCAATTATAATCCACCTATAATCTGGCCTTTCATTGCCTAAAACATTAAATAAATCCTCCCCAAAGTAAACCGGAACATCATATTCTGCGCCCAAAACAGGAACCTTTTCTGCAAATTTGGGGTCAAAAAGATATAATGGTCTCTCTTCCCTCACTTGGTCTGAGTACCTAAAATATTCATGAAGCCTCATCTCAACTGGCCCAACTGCAAATTTGACATCGCCACATACCTTAACCAAGTAATCCCTATCCCATTTTCGTAGAGCAGCCCAACTATCCATACATCCTTCCAACAATACAGGCTTATTTGGTTCCTCAAATTTCGACACAAACTCCTCAACGGAAATACCCTTCTTTCTAACAATATTGTCTCTCTCAAGCCATTCCGGTTTCATTTCAAGGTTAGCACACAGCCAACTCTGAAAAAGATAATCAGAGTAAAAGTCCCTGACCCTCAAATTTGAAGCACCATCCGTTAAAGAGACACCAAATGGATGGTAGCAAGCAGAAATATAAGTAGACTTCCATGATCCATTAAACAAAAACCCACCTTTAAGGTTATCTAAAACAAGGTTTCTCCACAGGGTCTCATGGTTAGTGAAAACATAAAAAGATTTGCTGACAGTGGCCAAAATTCCCAAGTGGGTGGCATCAAGGTATCCAAGAATATCAAGAACAAGCTCATCAGTAAGGCTTTGAAGATTACCCAAACCAGTGTTTCTTGAGTTGGTGGAGCCTGGAATCATGTACAGATTGCCGAGGGGCTGGACCCCATGAGTGTGTGATGGAGCAGCTGAGTATTTAAGGCTAAAACCTTCTCCTCCTTCCTCTCCTCCATATGCATCTTCAAGTTCGTTTTCTTGGTGAAGCTGGCCAGGTGATGATTTTTGGCTTATAGAAACTGTTCTCGTTCTGGTTTTTCTTTTGGTTTTGGGGTTTTTGTGTCTCCTTTTTATGCTTCTAGACAATAACCTCTTACTGAAGCTTGGCATTGCAGAGGGTATCGGCGGAGGTGGCGCTTTGGTTGAAAGAAGAAATTGGTGGAGGCAACGGCGGAACCCAACAAGGGTTTAGCGGGGGCGGCCCCTGCGGAAAGGTCATAAAACGAAAATTAAATTAATGGCAAATGTTAGTGTGGTTGGTCAACCTCTAGATTGACTTCTCTCTCTTTCTATAATAAATTCTTTTTTTAAGAAGCCATTTCTAGCTGTTAATTTTTTTTTATCAATTTAATTTTTCAAAAAATTAGTGGGTATATTAATTATCACACTTATACAAATATCGCATGTTTAATGTTCTCATCCAATCTTTGTATAGAAAATCAACCACTTAAGTTTATTGGCTTGAGTGTCACTCTTTTACTTCTCTCAAGTTTTTCTTTTTCTTGTTCCAATGCATTCTTTAAAAACTTAATTCACTTAACTTTAATATTAATGAATAAAAAATTTAAAATTAATATTAATATAAAAAAACACATTAAATTATCAACTAAACTACCACCTTAAGTAATCTTTATTAATTTATAAATCTTTGAGTTCTGTATATATAAAAAAGGTGTGATAATTTTTTTTAAAATAAAATTTAGTTTTCTCTTGCATTTTATAGTATTAGGATGTCTTTACCCTTTTTTTTTTTTTTTTTAACAAAATTTAAACGAATAGGAGGTAGTAATTCTATCATCATCATTACACACATTTTAAGGGATTCTCGTCACACCTATGTAGGGTCTGTCTCTTATACACATCTAGATGTGTATAAGAGACAGACCCTACATAGGTGTGACGAGAATCCCTTAAAATGTGTGTAATGACTGTCTCTTATACACATCTAGATGTGTATAAGAGACAGACCCTACATAGGTGTGACGAGAATCCCTTAAAATGCTGTCTCTTATACACATCTAGATGTGTATAAGAGACAGGCACTTGACCAGGGACGACGTGAACGAGTGACGAAATGGCTTGTATAAGTGTAGGTGTAAGGGTTGAGCCACAATAATTAGGACCCCGATTGGTCAGGCCCAATATTGGCCCGGAAGCCTATCTCTTTTTCATTGTTCTGCCCCTGTCTCTTATACACATCTAGATGTGTATAAGAGACAGCCTATGTAGGGTCCAAACTTGAAGATATTTCTGTGATTAGTGTGGCTAGAAATGACACTCATCCTAATTACAATAGTGAAATAATAACTCTTAATTTCTTTTTAATTTTTCTGGAATCCATCATGACTCAACAAATATTTGAAGAAAAATAAAATAAAATGGTATTAAACAACTTTAAGATGTCCACTTTGTGTGGGTAGGTAACAGGGCAGGCTTGCAAAACCAATGAGAAAGCATTAGCACTTGACCAGGGACGACGTGAACGAGTGACGAAATGGCTTGTATAAGTGTAGGTGTAAGGGTTGAGCCACAATAATTAGGACCCCGATTGGTCAGGCCCAATATTGGCCCGGAAGCCTATCTCTTTTTCATTGTTCTGCCCGGTTTGGAGAAGGAAAGAGACCAAAAAGGCAGACACTTGCAAAAGCCGATAGAAACTGGCAGCCAGGACGGTAATATACGAACTATTGACTTTTTTTTTTAAAAAAAAATTAATAATAATAATAAAGAAAAGAAAATCTGGAAATGCCATTTGCACTTTACGCTTCCTCCAATGCTCCTTTCTTGATTCAAGAAACTACTTTAATTGACAAAAAGGCAACATTAAGCAGGCAGCCATAATCCAATCCAGTTGAAACAAGGGAAATGATTAATGCAGCGTTGTGCAGCCAAACCTTCGCGCTTCGGTTCATCGGTCCCGGACTAAAGGGTATTTGGTAGCCATATTCAAAAGGCAAAATCTTAAATCCTCGAAACTCAACCTCATATTTTAAAACTACACAAAAATGAATCGAAAGCACCAGGCCAAGAACAGAATCCTATTAACAGCTGATCAACTTGTCACTCTATGTGCCTCTCTTGGTGGCTGTATTTGTCACGTCAAAAAAAAAAAAATCAGTTGGACGCCTCTCCTTGGATTAAAACCCAGTCCACATCTCCATTGTTAATATGAAACTGTCAAATTCTATGTTATCTATGGGGGGGGGGGACAACAGAGTTCAATAAGTTACTCAGGATGGAACCTGCAGAGTGAGAAAGGGATCTACCATAGCATTCTTCTTGGCCCGAGAAATCATACAGGAATGTGTGCAATATACAAGAGAGGACTTTCAAAAGTTGTACACCTCAAAGCAAGCTACATTCCAGCAAACTGCATGAGCAAGCACTTGCCCAAACTGCATCCATGTTTGAGAAATCAAGCAGCAACATATATTCAATCAGGAGAGAAGAAAATCAAAGACCATTGTATGAAAAGTAAGCAAGAACTATGACGACAACATGTTTGAGAACGACTTTGGCTTTGACAAATATGATCGTTGTCCTTGTACGGATGCAGCAAGCAGATTTTGCTTAATAATTTCGTACTCGTGCCCTTGTAAGACATCTCCACTGCCTTGTGCGAGGCCCTTTGTCTAAAAGCATTAGCAACCCAGCATTACTCACTGTAAGCCCATACAAATACCTGTCATCACAGAATCAGATGAAATTAAAACAATAGGCGGCCAATCTGACAAAAAGGCACTGCATTCGCAACTAAAATCTTCAACTTCATCTCCAGAACAAACAAATACCAAGCAACAGAAAAATTCAGTAAATCCATAGATTTTGCTACACAAGAATGCATGTGCATGAATGTCTGTGGGCATCAGTGTGGATGCATTCATGATTTCCAAGTATGGCATTCATTCTCCTTCTTCTGCATATTCACCTCTCTTGTGCTCTGTCTCTAACGCATACACACATACAGACACAAATGCAATCTTGTATCAGTTTGCTACCGCCAATGCAAATCTTGTTCCCTTGAAATTGAAGAAGAACTACATGTGAACAATTCTAAAGCTTCTTTTTCTCCTTGGACTCCATTCAGTAACCATGTGAGGTTTTTTTTTCTTTTTTGGCTCAAGTATGAATGAAGCAGTTCAGCTTGTAATGTGAGACACATGAGAGAATGTACATATATTCACAGGTACTTACTTGCTTCGTCGAGCTTTCTTTCTCCAGAATATGAAGGATGCGATCCACTGAATACAAAACAGAAGGGAAATTAAAACTCCAAGTCATCAAGCCATGTGACAACCAAAATGTGAGACAGGATATAGCTGCATTTTTCAACTTTTATATATGCTCAAGTATGATGCTTCTAGTAAGGTCAACAGCCAGTCCATGAATGACGACATTAGGAATATCAAAGAACTTGACAACAACACCAATACCAAAAGGTGACAAGAAGATAACTAAAAGAAAATCATCACTACCACACCACATAGCTAAACAAGAATGCATAACAGTTCCAGGATTCAGACAAATATAATAGCCAAAAAATTGTGCAGCGGCAGAAAAGACAAAAAGAACAATAAGCATAGTCAGATCCCAATAATTAATATTTCTAGAACATCAGGAAGTGCAGCTAGTGCAAGAGACTTTGATGTTTGAAGGAAGCCCCGTATCTTGAAAGGAGATGATACTGAAAGCATTATCAAACTACAGTGGGCAGTATTTTCTACATTAGTTAATTTAACAAATACTTGCAGAATCAAAATGTCTTAAAAACTCAGCAGTGTCCTGCAGTGCATGAGCAAATGAAGGAGGTTAGTACAAAAAAAGAAGCAAAAAGGGAGGGCAGAGGTGATTGAAATTCATCCAGTCTCAGCAAAAGGAAATAGCTAGTCAATATAAAATGAATGGGCTGGTGACCAGAAAATGATCGAGAAAAGGGATGCCCACTGAATATTATAAGGCATAATTATAATTACACAACTGAAGTCTCTTTCTCATGGCAAGGAACTTTAACTAATGAAAACTATCTAATGCATTAGAGTTTGATATACAAAAAGAAATGAAGATCTACCTTAAAAATTGACAAGGAAAAGCTTCCCAGAATAGAAGGTTTCTTCACTGGCATTGGTCTTTCTGGTGAAACCTCCTTGCACAAATGCTGAGAAATTTCTTTCAACAATACTAACTGTGCTTTATCAGTCCGCATTGATATAATTGCCTGCCTCATAGATTCCCTGTCAGCCTCAAGTGCCTGTAGCCTCATGTAAAGCTTTTTGATGTCAGGATCACTAACATCTGGTTGATTCAATGTGTCTCTAGGAGTGGAGATATAATCTTCATACATTCCAGTTCCAACTTTTGTTTCCATACCTTTAGCAGGTGAGGCCCCATTATGGACAGAATCAATGGTGTAGACTCTGTCGTTCGTGTCATCTCCAAATTCTGATGCATTACCCATGTTTCTCAGGTTCAAGCTTTCCTCTGTTTGTTGAACACAATCAGCTTTTCTAAAGCTATTGTCAGACTTGAATCTAGGAGATTCACAGGGAAAATCTGGAATCCCTTCTCTAGACATACCAGTGAGTGAACCTGAACTATCTGCGGAAAACTTCCTCCTGTGCCTTGGCCATCTAGGAGAGTGGCCGACGATAACCTTCTCTTGTGTATTCTTTGTGCCAGAAAATTCCCCATCCTGTTGGCTGCCACTAGGACTTTTCTCCATTTGACCGATCCTGTACTCCAAATTCTTCAAATGGTCTCGACCATGAGGAGTCTCTCCAAATGCATACTTCTCAACATCAATGAAGTCATCATTGCCCTCCAAAGGAGCAGGGTTCTCATTTGTATTGCACTTCAAGGGTGGGTAATAGTGTGCTGGAAAATCAAAGGGAGAATCCAAGTTCTCATACGTGCTTGGATTACGGTTGAACCCAATTTCAACCCTCTCACCCTCAACCTCAACCCCACCCACTACCTCTGCCTCTGTAAGCCCATAACTCAACATTCGATGCTTATAAGCTTGCACCTCACAAGTAAGTGATTGAATGGCCTCCTCTCTCTTATACAACACATCTTCCAAAGCCAGAATCTCCTGTTGGTCATGTGCCATCTTCTCCTCCGCAAAACACTTGAATTGCCTAGCCTCCATTTGGATCTCAGCCTTCTCACTCTGCAACCTTAATATCATTGACATGGCCTCATTTGCAGCTGAGGAAGAGGCATTTCTCTCCTCTTCCAATTCTCTATACAAATCCTGTATTGACAGCTGTTGGCTGCTAACCACCTCGCGTAGCGCAACACATTCGTTCTCAACCTCCACTCGAGGATTTGAGTATAGTTCGAAACCAGGTATAAAGAACCGATTTCCCCCTTCAAACTCATCGTATTTTCGTTTCACAGACCGAAGCCAAGACTCCGAAGAGGAACGAATTGCCAAAGAACAGCTACATCCACAATTACAACATTTAATCCTCGTTGAAGGTGAAACCACTTCCAATTCCATATAGCAGAGCCAATTTTACCTTTGGACCTCGCACGCGCTATCTCTGCCTCTTCCTCTCTCCCTCCCTCTCTCTGTTGAAACTAAAATTTCTCCGCCCACCTTAATTTCAATCACCAAACAACTGGAAAGAACCAAAAAAAAAAAAAAAACAAACAAAATTTAAGATTAAAATATAAAAAATATATATAAATCGCGACAATTTTAAATCGAAAGTTTGCGTTGAATGAATCATGTTCCAGATTAAAAATGAGCCGGGAGATATAAAAAATATAAATAAAAAACCTGGAGTGGAAGAGAGTCTGGAGAGAGAGGTGGGATTGGAATGTCAAATTTTCCCGGGAAAATCCAATTTTCGTGAGAAAAAAAGAGAAAATTCAGGGTGCGCTAAACAACAGAGAGCTCCCCCTTGAAACATTCCCCCAACCTTCCCTGGAATCAAAAACTGACAAAACAACAATAATAAGTAGAAGACAACAGCGGAAATGGCGTTTGGAGGGAAAGTAAATCCAAGAGAGAGAGAGAGAAGAAGATATGGAAACCCTAAAATGTTTTTTTTTATTTGGATTTCGAAGTCTGTTTTTTGTTTGTTTTTATTCGTCTCGATTTCCGTGTAATGGGAAAACGGTAATGCTGTATTTTTTTTTTATTATTTAAAAATAATAATAACAGAAGAATAAAGTGTATTACTTGCTCACTTTTGTTCCGGAAAAGCAAAAATGAGAGAAGAATGGATGAATAAGATTTGACAATGAAGGGTAGTTGGAACAGAAGAAATCGACAACGAATTTTACTAAAATTAATTATTATATATTTCTGTCCTTTTCGTCGGAATATTTATCTTTAATAGTAGTTTTCCTTTTTTTTTTTTTTATTTTATATTATATGAGTTGTTGTTGTTGTTGTTAAAACTTCATGGTTTGGTCAAGTTGCTTTCAGAACCATCTTTCGTTGCCATCATCTTATGGTATAGCAAGCTAATCCTGATGATATGGTTTTACTTTAAAAAAAGTCTTTTTTTTTTTTTAGTTCAAAGTCTCAATTATAAAATTTCTAAAATGAATTTTGAATTTTTTACTTGCTGAAATTTTACATAATTCTCTCTCCTTTTCTTTTTTTCTTTTTTTTTTCATTTTGGTCTTGCAGATATCTAGCAGGCGGATGGGGTCAAAGTTTGAGTCATTCAAAGCAGGCGGGGGCACAATCATTTGGGCGTCTTTTGTGTTTTTGATTGGTTAAAAAAATAGGACTTGAATGTGGGGGTGGTGATCAAAGAGCATTGCTTTTACAAGCTGGCTCTCAGGTGCATTTACTACATGTAGGTCGCCGTCAAAGGATACCAAATAGCTAGATTTTGTAAAGACCAACCTCAATCTTTGATCCCATCCCATTGTTTTTAATTTATTATTTCCCCTTATATATATATCACCGTATAACAACACAACAAAATAACATCAAAATAATAAGAAAGTAATACAATAATTGTTTTACATTTAATTTTATTTATTTATATACTGAAATCAAATGTAATTAATATATATTTATTGGTATTGTTATTATTATATTATTATTATTTTCTATATATTACTATCTAGTTTGTTCTTTACCATTTTATTAGGAGCATCTCGCCCCAACCCGTCTCAAAAAAACTACGCCTTGTTAAAAATGTTGTATTCATGTTCTTTGGTTCAATATAAATTTCATTTTTTTTTCCTTTTCTTAAATATATTTTAATGATTAAAAAACTAATATAAAAATATTAATAACTATTTCTATCATCTAAGCCAACATCACCTATGAATACTTTAATTTAATTTTTATTATAAAAAATTCACTATTTTAAATAACAAAAACATATAAGGAAACTGTGGCATAAAATTTTTTAATAATAAATTTAGAGGCCCACAGACTCTGGTAGCTCCACGGAGCAGGACGGTTCTATTTGAACTAACTTAATGTTTGTTTCCATTCCATGAGCGGATTGCGATTCGTTCTTCCAAAAAACCGGAATTGCTTGACGTTGTGTCGGGTGCGAGAGAGCATGCATGCCAATTGGCTGCAGGCACAATGAACGGAGTCAACGAGGGAAAGGGATTATGCCTCAAGACGACGTCGTTTGCAGTATTTTTTGTTTTTTTGTTTTCCTTCAAACCATGGCTGCTACGCGTCGATAAAAAAAGTGTCAACCAATGGCGGTAGCGGTTTGAGGATGGCGGTGAGTCAGGGACAATTTCGTCAAACTATTTTCCAACGGCTCTTCTCCAAAATAAAAACGCAAGAAATTTTGAAGAAACAACACTATTCCCTCTCTCTCTCTCTCTAGAAACAGTGAAAAAGAAAAAGGGAAGAACGAACGAATTCGCTCTCGGAGATCAAACACAGCAAATCTTCTCGATCTTGAAACACCATCGACAACGACGCGATAATCAATCTTCTTTCTCTTTTCTCTATCTATTTATCAATCTCTCACTTCGTTTCAATTCTTTGGTTTACTGACTCTTTAACGGTCTCTAAGAGTGGGTTTTTGGATTCTGTGTGTGTTGGGCCTTGCAGGTCTGGCTTACTTGTTCTTTCTTCGAAGGCTGAAGAAATTGAGGGTGATTCGATTGGATTTCTCGCCTCTCTCAAGATGCAATTCCGAAGCCCTCTTCAAGAACGCTTTCTTTGGAGGACAAATTCCCGCGAAAACGTATTCGATAATCTTTAATCCCTCTTTATCTTTTATTTATGCAGCTTTCTTTTTCTTTTTTTCTCAGATTGCGATATCTTGCGGTTAGTATTGTAACCTCAATTGCGTTTTTTGCTATTTGAATTTTCGTGGCTATCTGATCTCAATAGTGTTTTGTTTTGCTGTATGAAATCTGATTAGTTTTTATACCATGTAATTTACCTTATAAATTGCTTTTTCGAATTAAAGGGAATGAAAAAGGACGCTAAAACTGTGACTAGATGCCGTTCTATAAATTACAACATTCAAAGGTTTAGATAGATGATCACAGTATCATGTCGGTCATTCCGTTGAGATCAACGTCCCTTCCGATGTTGGTCTGAATTTGATGGCCGTAAAAAATTGGATAAATTTATAATTTGTATAGGTTGTCTTGGGTTTCTCATGTGCAATTCATAGGTTGGCTACTTTATCATCATTGGATTCTTGATTCCGTTTTTTCTGGATGTCAACAGTTGGACAGATTTATACCAAATAGGTCTGCAATGGACATGGATTATGCGCGTTATATGCTGACAGAAGGGCGGAAAGGCAAGGAGAATCAGGCTCTTTGGAGTTCTCCATCGAGAGAGGCTTACCAAAAGCAGCTGGCAGAGGCTTTCAACATGAATCGGACTCGCATCTTGGCCTTCAAAAACAAGCCACCCACCCTTGTGGACCCAATCCCACGAGATTGGTTTTCATCATCATCATCTGTTCATCAGTCTAAAACTGCCACGTCCCACCGGTACATTCCCCAGGTTTGTGTGTGCTCTTGCGATAATAAGTTTGCTTAATTGTTCTTGTTACTATGTATTTTTTTCATTTTCATTTCTTGTCTAATGATTTGCCTACTTACTTGGGATTGATTGACTGATCAGAGTTCAGAGAGGACACTGGATGCACCGGACCTATTGGATGATTTCTACTTAAATTTGCTAGATTGGAGTACCAGCAATGTGCTTGCAATTGCTCTTGGAGATAAAGTATATCTTTGGGATGCTTCCAATGGTTCTACTTCAGAACTTGTCTCCTTTGACAATGAAGATGGTCCTGTCACTAGCGTCAGCTGGGCTCCTGATGGTCGTCATATTGCTGTGGGCTTGAACAATTCTGATGTCCAGCTATGGGACTGCACCACTGACAGAAAGGTTTGTCCTAGATACTCTTCGTTTTTTGTGGTCATTTTTTTTGCTTATTTGATGATGAAAATATAATTCTTATGAATTCTCATAATCTAACAATCATACAGCTACGGACACTGAGAGGTGGTCATCGATTGGGAATAAATTCGCTGGCTTGGAACAATCACATACTTACAACTGGAGGAATGGATGCCAAAGTCATCAACAATGATGTGAGAGTAAGAGAACACATTACTGGATCCTATAGGGGACACCACCAGGGAGTCTGCGGACTGAAATGGTCAGCTTCAGGCCAGCAATTAGCAAGCGGAGGGAATGATAATCTTCTTTTTATATGGGACAGAGCAATGGCCTCTTCAAATTCATCTACACGGTGGCTTCACATGCTTAATCACACAGCTGCCGTGAAAGCCCTTGATTGGTGTCCTTTACAGAGCAATCTACTAGCCTCCGGTGGAGGAGGGACTGACAACTGCATAAAGTTTTGGAACACCCACACTGGCAACTGCTTGAATTCAGTTGACACTGGCTCACAAGTTTGTGCTCTTCAATGGAACAAGCACGAGCGTGAACTGCTTAGTTCTCATGGTTTTACCAAGAATCAGCTCATCTTATGGAAATATCCATCAATGATGAAATTGGCAGAGCTTACTGGTCATACTTCTAGAGTCCTCTATATGGTTCAGGTATTGAAATTGAAGTAATCCATTTTTTTTCTTTTATCTTGCATATTAGAACTTAAAACGTTTTTATTCATTTGCTGTGTGTCTGTCGTTGCCTTTTCAGAGCCCAGATGGATACACAGTGGCATCCGCAGCAGGGGATGAAACATTACGATTCTGGAATGTGTTTGGGACCCGAGAAGCAGCCAAACCTACACCAAAAACAAGTGCTGAGCCATTTGCTCATTTATCACAGATCCGGTGAAGAGGATGCTTAAGAGATGTGATGGCCATTGTATGAAGAGCTCAACCGAGAGAGTAGTCGCTGTAGTGTAAGTAGAGTCAGAATCATAGCTTGATTGCAGAATTTAGTGTAAATCCCGGAAGAGTGTCATCTTGAGTAGGGGTTTAATTTCTGCTCTGCTTGAGGGCGGAGCATCTGTTTTGACCATTGGATAATTGTAAATATAATGTGTTTTGTTGCTGCAATTTTTTCCGAGTCACTCTTGCCGCCGGTTCACATAAACTTCCTTGCTTAACTTTAGTCTATTTAAATGTTCTGCTCGTGGTTTTCCCTATTTCGGTCTTTTTCCCACATTGATTTGCTAGAGCCACCGGATGAATGGAAACTTTCTTTTTCCTTTTTGGGTTACAAGGGAGGGGGAAAGATTAAGAAATGAGAGTAGAGTTACTAGGACTTAAAAACAGAATCAAGAAATTTTAACAAAGGTGACCAGTTGTGTTAGAAACACCGGACCATCTTATTGGAGACTTTCTCCATGGTTGAAAGTTGCCATTGCCCTTTACAGGCCATGAAGATCTTCATGCTCAGCAAACTTGCTTGCCAGCCCATTAGGATGGCTCCACCCCAAATCGTAGAGTCTGGGCTGAGCTAAAATCCAACAAGAAACTTTTGAAACTTAAAAAGGCTCCACAATGAAATTCCTGTCTCTTCGCTTGGCAACGTCATCAGCCGTATCGTTTCTACAAGTCCAATCTTGTTTCCTTTTTCATGTGACAAATTGCAATGGAAGCTTCTGATTTTTCCCTCATTTTTTGTGCAAAGTTAACCCCATCTGTTTATTTTTTTTGTCAAAAAAGACATGCGGTGGATTAGCATTAGAGACTTGGAATCCCATTTGGCCTTTGCATCTCTGAAAGATCTCCTGTGAACCTTCGAGTTCAATCATTAATACGGCGATTGCTTGGCAGTACATACTCAACAATAATGGTCATGCAGTCCCCTTGTTTTATGATAATGATAATCATTCACTTCCAGGACTAGTACTAGACGGGATGACTCACATATTCATGCAAGAGTCGTATGTTCACACATTTTAAAAAGTTTTTAACCGTGGGGGTCTAAGTGCGTCCTTGTTCTTCTTTTTTTTTCCTTTCCAATTTTTTTTTGAGATGAAAGAAAGTTGTGGCTTGAACGGTTGAACCCATGATTTTCATTCATTTCCTTAATCAGATTCAAGTAAATTTTTCTAAGTATGCATTATCGAATATCTCTTCCATGAAAAGGGCAATCGCAAACCGCCCTTTCTCCTAGCAACCAGGAATCGGAGGATCAAGTGAAGACTTTTCTTCTTCTCTATTTTTTTTTTTCCATCATGTAACGGGATGGATGGTGTGGCCACTTTCAAGGAAAAGGGCAATCATACTTACTGGGAAAAATAACCTTCGATTGGGCCCACCAAAAGCTAATCGTCATCAGTCTCATTCCTTGCTTTCCACCTTCCCTGCTTGGCTGACTAACTGTTGTAAAGGGATAAGGATCATATCATAGTGGACCAAAACTGTGGTGTATATGTACTCAGTTGTGGCAGACGCAATTCACCAAATGCATTCGGCTGATTTTGGACCCACCAGATGTGTCATAAAAAGTGTTTGATGTAACAGACCATTTTGGAAGATTGTTTGGTCAGACACTAGACACCGTTTTCTAATGGAGAAGCTGCTTCCACTCGGTGATCTCTTTTTATTTCCTTCACATTTTATCATATTTCAAGTGTCAATATTCCAGTTGTTATCTAGAATTCCTATAAGTAATTGGAACTGTATTTCCAATCATAGTCTTCAACAATAGTAAAATATAATATAATTATTATTATAAATTTATAAGTGCAGTTCCTATTTGTATGTCCTGAATATAATTTAATCAAATATACTTTATTGAACCTAGTCGAACATTGAAATAGACTTGTTATTTATCAAATGAAAACACTTGTTAGATAGAGAATAAAAGAATACATTTATTATTGTAATAATACAAAAAATATGGTAATGAAAAGAGAGGAAAAATAAAGAAATTATATGTTTTACATCTTTTTTTTTTTTTTTTTTGAAAGACACATGAGTTTTATTTATGGGTACCCAAAATCAAGCCATGCCCCAAAGTGAATTTTATTCATTATTTACATCACTTTGGTGATTAAGTTTCCCGTGGATTGAGATTAGCATGCCTTATCCATGAATACTTTCCCAAGAGAGAACTATGAAATCTTCTAATCTCATATCAGCCCATATTTGATATAAGCGTGCGATGGGTTGTTTTTTCTTTTAATTATTATTATTGTACATAAAGTCAACAGATTTCTACTTCATTCAGTAAATTAATAACTCAATGACATTGGAAAAATAGCACAAAAAATTAGGAAAAGAAAAAAATATATTATTTACTAACTTTTTAAAGAGTAGAAAAGTACAATTCATTGTTGAAAAAAAAAAAAGGCAAAATTCTTTAATTCTTTTATAATTTTATGGGTTGATTGATTCTCAAGTAACCATATGTTTCATCTTCCTATTAACTATTAAAGTAAAGTTAAAATTTATTTTAAAACAAGTGAACAAACTCACATGTTTAAAGAAAATGAAAAGTTGTTGTATTAATGTGTCCCTCCATCAATGATTTTTACGCTTTCTCCAAATTTTAGGTATATATACTTGTTTACAACTTGCACTTATTGGCTCTTATAGGGACTTCTCATGGACACAATTAAGCAACAATTTTCTTTATTGTGTATATTAAAATTAGCAATCTACTTTTTGTGGGAGTACAGGTTTGCACTTATCTCCAAAGATACATATTCTACAATTTAGTCCTTTTAGTTTCTTGCGCGTATCATTTGTAATACTGAGCTAACAGTTTCATAATTGTCAAATTAGGGTTAAACATCTCAAAAAGTTCAAGATTAATGATAGAGAGTTTCTTTCTTTTTTTTTTTTTTCTTCACTCATACGTAACATTGCGTTGACTTATCTCAACTTTTAAGTGAATTAAATGAAAAAATCTTTAAAATAATATAAACAAATGCAAATTATTTTTTGAATTAAGTTATTCAGTACATTGATGTATTTGCGTGTAATACAAGTAACAAAGTTAGTCCTCGTTTGTTTTCAAACTATGTAAAAAAAAAAAAAAATACACATCTAATTCTTCTAAAACCTATAATATATATGAACTTCGATTTCAATTTTTTTTTTTAAAAAAAAAAAACCCCTACAATTTCGTGAGTGCCTTCTCCATTTTGTGAAACTTTTTATGGGTATAATCCAGATTTGTTGTCGATCATATATGAACTTTTCTCATATATATATATATATATATATATATTCATCTTAATAAACATTCAATAAAGAAGAAAGAAAGAAAGAAAGAATGATACGTAATAGACCTATTATACATCTCTATCATTCGTGCATTAGAAAGTTACCCATTTAGTTTTGTATCTCTTCGTTTTCCAGAATGCTATAAATAAGACTAACTCGCTGATTAAAAGAGAAAAAGAAAGTCGCCCCTTAAAATCCTTGATTAAAACACCCCACATGCCTGCCATTATTCTTTTAGGTTGAAGGTGTTGGGGGAACACAAAATCTTAAATTTTTTATTTATATGTTTTTTTTTAATATAAAATTTATTAATTATACTATTTATCTTTAAAATTTTAATATATATATATATATATAAGCAATCAAACGAATTATTGGCATGGATTTCAAAGGCATTTATTAATGCTCCATCGCGCATGCACCCTTTTTTTCTACGTACTATGCTTTTTTTCGTTTTTCTTTTTTCTTTCCAAGATTTGGTGGGTCGAAATTAAATTTGTCTGGGTGCAGCTAGGGAAAGGAAGATGGATAGAGTTAAAACTGCTGACATCAGAAGATAACATACACCCGTCCAGTCGGACCAATATCTTTTCTTATCCTTATTAAATAATAATCTACACATAAAACAATATCCAACATGCAAGCGTGACGTATGAAACAGGGAAATATACTTGGATGCCATGGTTATTTGCTGTTCATGAGAGTCCAATCAATGTTACGTAATTTAATTTCACAATTCGGGGGCCACAGGAACACGTTGAAATTACTCCTCCAAATTTTATACAATAATTATAATATTTAATGCAATTTATCGTTCGTGTTCAGAGATGACATCTATATATCTCTCTTCCAACTTTTATATGGCCACGAAATGTTACATGTAGTCAGACTTGTGGACTACAAGTCAACGCCCTACTCCACGATATCCCAAAGTTAATCATCAACTAAAGCCTCTGGGGTCCAAATACATAGCCATTTGCTAATCTGATGCGATATTGCACTATCTCGACAATTTAGTCATCGTGACAAATATGGCTGTGCCATGGAAAGATGGCTATTTGCTATTTTCCTAATAGGACAATGAATCGAGCAGTAATAAAAGTTGCATCTAGAATTGGCTAATTGCTTCCCCCAAAAAAATAAAAATAAAAATAAATAATAAATGAAAATAAAAATAAAACGAGGGTTCCATTTTGAATAGCAGGAGAGATTGGCGATTTCTTGATAAGGATTTTGAATAAGCCAACCTTTCTTTTCATACTTTACAAGTCATTTTCAGATAAAAGGCAGGTTCCAAGTTATCCACACCAACTCACCTTCTTGCTTCGGTGGGCGCATAAAGAAACCAAAGGAGAGGTGTGAAGCCAGAAAAAAAAAAAAAAAAAAAAAACAAAGTGTTACAAGTTAGCATTATGAACTTCTACAATATATAGTACTAGAAGCTCATACATCACGATGACAAAGCAAAGAAACAATTTGTAAAACAGAAAGCTACTCGGACACCAGAAATTAGCACTCAGATCGCATGGAGGCGTGTAGAATTATGTGAAAAGCTAGCTGTATACAATGAACTGAGTTTGAACCAGCACATAAGTTGAAGTTGAACTAAAAAATGCTTACATATAAGAAGTCATCTTCTAATTAAGAAATGAACATTTTGATTACTTTAATGACTTCGTCTCCAACTTCCGAGTATTGATTGTTTGTGAAAAAAAAAAAAAAAAACCATGTTGCTTCCCCTCAAATTCTGCATACTCGGTGTTCTTACCCATCTCTTTTAGCCTTTTTCCATAGTCCTCAGCTCTGTCTTTCAACGGTTCATTGGTGTCTACAATCACCAAGATAGGATCAAGGGCTGCGGGTTGAAGACTCTGGCTTGGCCAGTCCAAATGGGTGGTCTCTACTTTCTCCATTGGGCATAGATAGCCTCCAAAATCTGTGGTGAAAAAAAATAAAATTATATATATATATATATATATATATATATATATATCAAAGAAACAAACATAATGATTTTTTTTTTAAAAAAATAATTTCTATACTTGATTGTTTTTTCTTTGTACATATATTTCAATCAGTCATTTGCATATAGAATATTGGCGTCATATACATGGTTTAGGGAAATTGTCTGGCACAGAAAGTATATAGCATTAATTAGGAAACATAGTACAAATAAAGAAATTTAATCGAATGTGTGAAAAAAAAAAAGAATAAAAAAAATAAAAGGACTTGAATATTCTGATAGCTTCAGAAAGCAACGCCTACGTTATTGGAATCTAAAGATAGCTTTGATTAAAGCCGATTAATAAATTTTATATATAAAGAAAAAAAATATTTATATATTTTAAATTAATTTAATTTTTTTTATTGTAGGTTCTATGCAATATGACAATGACATCATAATAATGTCGTTTTGAATGATTCTCAATTCTAAAAAAAAATATATATATATATATATATATATATTAAACCAAGTTAACGTACACTAAGAACCATGAGTGAGTAAAGTATGAGATAACTTGGTAACAACAAGGGTTAAAATATTACAAATTTTACAATCATTCAGGTCTGCTGTAGCGATAAATGGTCATGCACCACGATGACACGTTATGGAAGCGATATGGAAAAAGGAATGGTATTATTATAGGACACCAGAATCTACCCTATCTCGTCCTTCATCCATGTAGAATTCTAAGAGAAGTCGTGTTGAAATAACGTTATGCATACGGCTGGGAGAACGTGGGTACAGCAGTTTTTGCAGCAACCTAAAGATGTTGAACTAACATAAACTTTCATGATTTAAGAAGAGTAGTTCTCAGACATGAAGTTTCTGATAAATCTAATGACTGCTTCTCCAACTTCCGAGTATGGATTGTTTGTGAAGAAACCGTGTTGCTTTCCCTCAAATTCCACGTACTTGATATTCTTCCCCATTTCTTTTAGCCTTCGTGCATAGTCCTCAGCTCTGTCTTTCAACAATTCATTGGCGCCTACGATCACCAAGATGGGATCGAGGACTGCCCGTTGAAGACTCGGGCTGGCTGGTCCAAATGGGTTTGCGAATGGGTGATCTCTATTTTCTCCCACGGGCAGAGAGAGCCTCCAAAATCTATGGTCAAAATTTAGTAACATGGAAACAAGCGTGATGATTTGCTTGTCTGTAATATTAATTTGGAGAAATTCAGGAATTGTGGCGAGTTACATGTTACCTATCTAGGATGTCCAAATTCAGGAATGCTTCACTAGGCCCTTCCTCTGAATTCGTCCTAGCATGCCCTCCAAAAAATGGCCCCATCAGGATATAACCTCGAACCCGGACTGGAGTCAGCCCCGTAGACCCTGCCCCGAGTCGAACCGCCATGTGATGCGCAATATTGCCCCCGGACGAGTCACCCATAACAAAAACTTGGTCAAAGTCAACGCCACCTGCACCCTTGAGCCACGGTTCACCGTTTTCGCTCAGAGCCTGAATCTGTAGCCACTGCATGACACTAAGTCCGTCCTCAATGGGCGCCGGAAGACTATGTTCCGGAGCCAAACGGTAGTCGGGCGCGACCACAAGGGCATCGAGCCCTGAGGCTAGCCGCAGGCAACAGTTGTGACAATTGGGCCAGGAGCTGGAGCCCAGACAAAAGCCGCCCCCGTGAATGAAAACTACAATAGGAAGTTTTCGAGTAGAGGCTGATGTTGGAAGTGACGTGGGCTTGTAAAGGCGGAGGTGAAGGCTGTGTTTTTTGTCAAAGAGGCAGTCTTTGAAGGGAATGGAGGGGTCATCCATGGCTGCCATGGGGAAGTCTATGTTTTTGGACCTATAAATGGTGCCATCACTATAGAGTCGGAGGATGCCCAAGAAATCTTCTACTACGTGAGGAAGGGAGCCCATCTTCAATTTTGGGTCCTCACAATTTTCCTCTGTGTTGATGAACTCTGGCAGAAAATGGAGACAGCGGAGGCGGTTATGCGCGCACGCGCACACACACACACACACATAAGATTAAGGGTAGGGACCAGGGAGCAAGCCAGGGGGAGGGTGGGTGATAGGTGGCGAAATTGAGGAGAGAGAGTGGCCAAGGGTAATGGCGTAATTCACTGGAGATAGGGTTGAAGGTAGTGATGGCAACCTAGTGATATAATAATAGTGACATATTGTTTCGTGGCCATTGGTTTATCTGATTTTCATTGACTTTGGGCCATTATGAAGATTGGTGGCGACGCTATTTATGTCCTTGGTTCACCAAAAAGAAAACAAGAGTTCTATGCAATTCTATAGTGACCTCAGCAATAATGAAGGAAGGCCGAAAACCCTGCGTGCTTATATGTTCAAGTGCCACCCACGTTTAATGTTTTTTTTTTTTTTTTTAATGTACAGAGAAAAACTGATGGAATTAAAATAGGTTTTTGTCTCGCATGCAAAATAAGGTATTTATTATATTTATTTTAAGTATAACACATATATAATTTTAGATTATATAAATTAATATATTTTATTATTTTTTATTTCAAATAAAATTTACTTATTTTTTATTTTATTTATATTTTAACATCGAGTTAATTTAATTAACATAAAATGTAAGTTAACCTAGAAAATTCAGGGAAATAAAGGGATGTTTAATTAAAGGCAGAGCCTTGGGTTTTTTTTTTTTTTTTTTTAAAAAAATATAATATATAAATAATTAAAGTATAATATGCATCAAAAATTAAGGAAGATGTGCAAATAATTATTAATAAATATTAAATGTATATTATATAATATCCAATTATACATTTTGCAATGCTGAATTGGCGTACAAATTGGATCCACACACACACACACACACATATTAGTTGGTAACATTTGTTGACACATAAAACATATAGACCAATTACATAATTTTTTTTATTTTATAAACAAATGAAATTGTAAGTAAAAAAAATTAATTTATTATTTTCTTATATTTACATTTATCTTAATGAATATTATTAGGCAGTAATTTTATACACAAAAGTCGTACATTAGATCTCAAAATTGTAGCGTAGTCAATGGTATTGCACTAACATTTAACATGGGCATTGCCATGAAATAGCTTTCTTGATCGTGAATTGAAAAGCTCAATTAAGTTGCTTGGATTAGTTCTCTGTCATTGACCTGCAAGCCAGAGTCACGGCAAGCACAACGCGTCAGGTGCAAGGAAATGCCTGCGGTGAAGGCGGAGTAAAATGCAAGCCGGCAGACGAACCGGGTCGCATGGAATGTAAAAGAGTCACTTCAGCTCCTGGGGCCGTCTACCAACTCTTGTTGTTTTTTTTTTTTTTTTTATCTTGTCTTTTCTTTATTGGCAAAGACCAGGAGCTTTTTAAAATTCCAACGTTGGGATCGCGAATCTTGGTTTTATTTTTATTTTTATTTTTAATTTATAACTTTGACACATTAATCATATATTAAGTGTGAAAGAAAACAATTGAGACTAGATTGACCAAAAAATAAAAAATAATAAGACAATTGCCCAATCTTACCTGGGCACTTCTCTTTTTGGCTTTAATGCATATCTTCTGCCTTGACGTTCCTGCATTCTGCAAATGGGTATCTCTTTCTTTGTAGCTTGAACTGTTACTTTATTTAATTTCATCAATTTTGGAAACAATATACAATGAGCTTGTCAGTTAATGAAGAAGTCTGCGCAGAAACCACTTGAGCTAGTAGCTCAAGTATTAATCAAGCTTGAAATTTGGAGAGGAAGACTTGGAATCAAAATCTACTGCCCTTTTAAAGCTCTCATGTTAAAGTGGGATGAAATGCAATACACCTCTTGTTTTGGTCAAAAGACCTAAAAAAATGTATCTCCTTTTTGGTTGAATATTTAACATCCAACAAAAATCATAGTACTTTCTCGTGCTTACCTTGTAACCATATGCATACAGAATATCAGAATTATATGGTTCAGGGGAATCGAACAACAAAGAAAACATAGTACAAATAATGGATTTAAAAAATCATTTTTTATCTTTAGAGTAGAGCAACTAGAAGACATATGAACAACTTAACAGTTATTTTAGTCACGTGGGAAGAGAATCCACCTGTTTGAAAGGTAAGGTACAGGCAGCAATGTCCGATAACTCCCTAAAACAAGGAGTTCTGGCCGGGGGCTCCGGCTCCCTAAGGCCATGGGATTCTATCCTGTAGCGAATTCTTCTTAGTGCCCAACTCGCGTGATATTTTCTATGAGTTCTATTGCATACTAGACATTCACATCACTTAATATTAATTAGTAATTGCAATTTACTCGCAATTCATCAAAAGGCATCTTAACTATAATGAATAATTAAAATTTAACGATATGAATATTTATTTATGCCTTCAATTCTCACTTAATTAGACAATTATCGTGAGTCTTTATATTCATGCATTACTACGAGACATACAAAGAAACAACATGGAGAAAAAGAATGCTATCATAGGACACAAGAATCACCTCTGGATCTCATCAATCCAAGTATGTAGAGTTCTGGGAAAAGTTTTCTTTTTCAATTAAAGTTATGTGTACGGCTTGGAATACAGATGCAGCACCTTATTTTGGAAGTTAGTTTTTGCAGCAACCTGAGGAAATTGAACTAACATAAACTTGCATGAGAAGAGTAGTCCTTAGACATGAACGTTTTAATAACTCCAACTTCCGAGTATGGATTGTTTGTGGAGAAAATGTGTTGATTTTCTTCAAATTCCACGTACTTGATATTCTTCCCCATCGCTTTATAGCCTTCTTGCATAGTCCTCAGCTCGAACAATTCATATTGGTCCCTACGGTCCTTTTCATTTGCTGAGAATTGCATTTTTACTAGGCCCTTCTTTTGTTTTTGTCCTAGCGTGCCCTCCAAAAAATGGCGCTATAAGGATGTAACCTCGAACATGGACAGGAGCCACCCTACCCGGCTCCGAGTCGAACCACCATATCCCCATTTCCGTTCAAAGCCTGAACCTGTAGCCACTGCATCGCACCAAGTCCGTCTTCAATGGCCGCCGGAAGTCTATGTTCTGGAGCCAAACGATAGTCAGGCGTCATCACAAGGACTTTGAGCAGGAAACCAGCCGCAGACAACAGCTGTGACAATTAGGCCAGGTGCAGGAGACCACACAAAAGCCACCCCCTTGAATGGAAAGCAAAATGGGAAGTGGGTTTGTAAAGGCGGAGGTGAAGGTAGTGTTTTTCATCAAAGAGGAAGTCTTTGAAGAGAATGGAAGGGTCATCCATGGCTGACATGGGAAACTCTATGTTTTTGGACCTATAAATGGTGCCGTCACCGTAGATTTGAAGGACACCCATTTGATCTTCTACTTCGTGTGGAAGCGAGCCCATCTTCAATTTTGGGTTCTATCAATTTGCCTCTGCGTTGACGAACTATGGCAGAAAATGGAGGCAGCGGAGGGGTTTAGGGTAGAGAGTAGGGAGCAAGCTAGATGGATGATAGGTGGCGGGTGGCGCAATTAACAGAGAGAGTATCAAAATGATAATCGTGAAATCTGGTAAATATTAATGGCCATAAAAAAAAAATTGACATTAGAAGGAACCAGAGCTGATGGCACGTGGGATTTATTATTATTATTGTTTTGAAAATTTAAGATTTTCCAGAAGAGAAACACAATGTGCAACTAAAATAATAGAATGCGCAGCAAATATGATCATATGTGCAACATTTTTATTAAAAAGAGAATTTCATGTTCGTTACACATTGTTGTATATTTATTGCATATTCTATTGTCTTTATTGCAAATTGACCGTCTTTAGTGGAAAGCTCAATGCTGGCACCTTGACTTACACCACCCATATATCCCCATACAAGCTCAATGCTGATGGGAGTAATTTGGGCAACCCAGCTTATTCAAGTGCTGGAAGAATTGTTAGGGGTCACACAGGTTAATGAATGACACAGATTTTTTTGTGCTGAGTGAGACTTACTACCATTACAATTGCTGAACTTCGGGTCCAACGAGAAGGATCAAAGCTTTGATAGGAGCGAGAGACAAGTGAACTGCCAGTTCGCACACGTTCCCATGTTGATATCATGCTATTGAGGTGGCAAGACTTTCAGGCTCATCCTCTTGCCACTTTGTTGGAGGATTACCATGCTCACAGTCAGAGGAATTGGTGGTGTCAAACTTTTTCATTGTAATCGTGAAGCAAACCATTATACAAACCATTTTGCAAAGTAGGGATATTCTTTAGAAGTGGGAATTCATATCCGAGCCTTCCCCATCTCTGTGCTCTTTCTCGAAAACATATTTATGGAAATTGTCCGACACGTAATAGCTTATAACATAAACATAGTGCAAACAAAGGATCTTCGGTGATCGAGAGACCAGTGTAACAAGAGGAGAGTTGTTTTAATCGCCATTAGCATAAGCACTCCTTAATTATAATCATAACTCTAAGACGATACAAACGGACAGAGAAACTAACACTTCGAAAGGTACAGAAAGCAATGTCTTCAAGATTGGCGGCACCGTTCAATAGTAGCGCTCTTATTTAGAAGCAAACATGTGGAGGAATTAGCTTTCCTGGATTCATGATATTATTGGGATCTAAAGCCGCTTTGACTCTCTTCATTGTCTTCAAGGCTTCCAATCCAAGTTCCTTCTCTAGGTACTGTAAATTATTTAGACTAATTACATATAAAACTGAACCTCCATGGACAACTCACAACATTTTCACAAACTCAAACCAGGAAACTGGTCTCTTGGGGAAGACTGGCAGCAACCAACCATTCTTCTCTAGCTAAGATGGGACAGAATTACAGAACAAGGCAATAGAAGCACTAACCATCCGCAATAGTACCTACCATGAAGATACTTAAAAAAAAAAGAGAGAGACCCTACACTGAACTGTTGGGACTATCTACAATCTTATCATGCAATTAACCCTAACTTAGGCAGATACATGATTGTTGATAGTGAAGGAATGCACCTTGAAGGTATAATGCTATTCTAATAAAAATTATGCCGCGATTCATATCGCAAATGCTAAAACAAAATAAATATATAATCCTAAAAATCCATGGCCAATTTAGCTCATATGTCATGGCATTAAGATTAACCATGGTCTTCAAATCAAAAACTCTCACCAATGCGCCACAAATTTTCATCAATATTTTCAATAAAACTGTGTATAGGATAAAAGAAATGGAAGAAATACCTTCATTTTCCCTGTTCCAACTCCATGTTCACCAGTACATGTTCCTGCTCATTTATGGGAAATGAGGAAAGAAAAATGACAGAAAATTAAGCAACTGCTCAGCAATCTAATATTTCCCTCACCTATAAGTCAAAGATCTGTGCATTTAAATCAGAATTTCGTTTTTATTTCCAATCAATAGACACTGAACACAATGGCAGATGCATAAATAGGAAACAATTTGGTGAACCATCGTGACTAATAGCATGGACAGTTTTCAAGCATTCATCTTCCAACCTTAAAAAAAAAAAAAAAGGAAAGAAAGAAAAGGTTTGAAAAAAGAATCCATACCCTCCATTGACAGGGCAGTATAAACCATTAACTGGTTCAGTCTTTCTGCTTCCTGCTGCTGCTCCTCTTCATTAGGGTCAAAAAGAATCACAGTGTGGAAATTTCCGTCACCAGCATGGGCAATAACAGTGCTGCAGATTGGACAAAAGGAAACATCTATTTGCATAAATAAAATTAGTTGGAACTGATCATCCAACAGTGCAAGCAGCAAAAAATAAATCACTCAGGGAAGTGTATACCAAACCAACGGTGATGCGTCGAGCTCTTGTTTGGACCTTGTTATCAAGTCTGCAAGCTGGGATAGAGGAACACATACATCCTGCATGCAAAGAAGGAAAAAAATTAAAAAAAAAGGAAGCAAACTTAGTCATTCAATTGAAGAATCCTCAAAGTATAAGCAATGAGAATACTGCAATTTCAGATAAGAATCTAGATAAGTGTATCATAAATATCATAACTTCTTGAAAAAAAACAGGAGAGGAAGGAAATGCTAAAAAATGCTTCATTCCTCAAGCCTAATTTTCAATTGATTGTACTGGTTTATTCCTCAACTACAGTATGCATTTGATTGCCCTGTCATTCTCGGAAAACCCAAAAAAGTGCTACAATCCCAAAGCATCGCAGATATTTTTCCCTCTAAGAGTAAAATTATTACAGTTGAATCCATGTGAGATACCAGAAAAAAAAAATCACAAAAGGCATTGAATCAAAGATTGGCCACAATAATACAAGGCAAATGAGAGAGAGAATGTACAACCACAACAAACATGGCAACCACAACTCCACTCCACTAATTAGTTAACAGAATAAATTGGCCATTGTGAACTTAATTGGTTTCTGTCCATGCCATTGCAAGTAAAAATATGCATTCTAAAGTATCAAGCAAAAAATTTTTATAAGACTATAAGAAGAGGAGACCAAACATACATTACCAAATTCTTTGACATCAACTCACCGAAATCATGGCCTCAAATTTTGGTTCCATTGCAAAACAAGCCCATAGAGCTTCCTTCCTTATCTGAATCAAACCAAGAAATAAATCAAAAATTCTTTAGAGAGAGAGAGAGAATAAAAGGACAAGATTAAAGGACCAAGCCTTCTTCACTGCAACCAGGCCATGCACCCAGCGATTCAAATTTTTAGGTACACAAGGAGAGAAACTAAAAAGATTAAAGGATCAAAAAACCATCTTCATTGCAACCATGCCAATTCAAGTTTATGAGTACAAAATATCCATGTTGCTTCAACTTTAGTTCACTCAAACAAAACAAATTGAAAAGCAGAGGCAAAAACACCATAAGATAGGGGAACCACAACCCCCTCCCCCATTGTTTCCAACATCCATCCCACCCCAAAATTCCAATCAACCAAAGAGAAAGAATAAAAAGCAAATAAGAGAAATTAGCCATAACTGTGAAACTGTCCTCACCTTCATCATTTCCCTCTGCACACTCATCTAGGCTATTAAATTAACCAAGCTGCTAGATGTGGAGGATTCAAACAAAATATGTACCATAATATGCTTCAAATATGTTCATGGCCAATACATTGTCAGCCCATGTTAAAAAGAAACAAACAAACAAAAAGTAGAAATACAATCCCAGAGAAGAAAGTTGAACCCATAAAAAAAATTAAAAAAGAGAGAGAGAGAGAGAAAAACAGAGGCACATTTCAAACCTTGTATAAGAAGGAATATTGAACTTATTATTCAAGTTACTTTACCTTCCACAGCTCCTTTTTCGCTTGAGGGTCTTCTGCAAATACAAAATCTGAGCCATTATGCTCAGAAACAATCTGCTGAACGATCAGTGTTTGCTCACGTGCATATGCCTCTAATAATCAGATAAACACAAGACCAAGCCATCAGTGGGTAAAAGGAAGAAGGCATTCTCAAAGTACATCTCATAGCAATATGTGATGCACTCATCTAGGGGACACTCACATACTGCTAGACAGGAGTAATGAAGAAAAAGCAGTTCTTGGTTTGGCCATAGAAACAAAATTCATTTAAGCCCAAGTCAAAAGAAAAGAGACCATAAATATTGCCTTAGATCTTTTCTTCTAGATAATGAATCTGCTATACTAATTGTCATTGTGGATGTGATTGCAACATAATTACTATTCTACCTTCTAGCTATAGTTTTCTTAATCCAGATAACTTTTTTTAATCCACAATCAATTAAGTTGGTCGATTTTTCAATTGAAGGGGAAAACCATAAAAGTAATATTACCCCAACATCATTACGAAATTAAAGTTGCCATGTTTGGTTCAATAATGCAGGATGATTGAATGTCATCCATCTAATAATGGATTATGTAAAAGCAAATGAAGAAAAAATAATAGGGAATGAGTAGCAAGAAAAGGACCTGTGCCTATGAATTCAAACATCAAAGTAGGCACTTCAGGCAAGTCTTTCCCATTGGCAATATTCACAGCCCTCACTTGGACCTCATCCATTAGTTCCACCCTTGAAACCTAATCCAAGTGAACTGAACATTAATGAACAAATTAAAAGCATGAAGAAATTTTGCATTAATGACCTACCTGTATACCAGATAGCATGGTCGCAATGGCGACATCTGCTGCATCTTTAATTGTAGGAAAATTGCACATTGCAACCTGCAATATGAACAACAATTATCAAAATGCATGAAGCTCCACAGTTGACCATTGACATCTATTACAAATTCCATCAAATCTAAGAAATATATATATATATGCAACACAGAGGACTGGTTTAAAGGGAGGGTCTAACGCTTAATTGTAAAAGCTTCTTTTGTTATTCATTCCAAAGAGTCAAAAAAACCCAATGTCTGCTAATAAGAAATAAAAAACAAAGCTATCTAATGCAAATTGGTCGTGGCAATCATAAATGCATGTCTACAAATCTCCCTGGTTTTTGTTCTTTGCTTTTGTCATTCCACCTATTTCATGAGAATCATGAAATGCGGACATTATCATAGCTCTACACACGAGTTCACATATGCTTCAACCTATGAAAATTGCATGTGAAAAAATAATTAAAAAAAGGCATCTCAGTGCATGAGGTTCCCATACCAAGGAGTTTGGGAAAGGGTCAGATGTAGGTTGCTCGCTCCTATTTATAAAGTTGTTTCCGTGACTCAAACATGTGACCTCCATTTCACAATAGAGTGACTTTACTGTTACACAAAAGCTCTCTTCTTGCCAACTAAATAAAATACCTCAATGAAAAAGCTACATGCTTCTTGCCAACTACATAGGAAGATACGATTAACCATTTACTTAACCAACAAAATTAAAAGCATAAGGCAGAAAATTGGCATTAAGATAGAAAGGGGACAAAAACCTAAGAAAAAAAGAATCAACGCACCACTGAATGCTGTGGAATTTTCTGAAGGCGTAGGGTAACCTCTGTTACTACACCAAGTGTTCCTTCACTTCCAATTACCAGGCGAGTCAAATCATACCTTTTTCATGTATAACCAGTAAGATAACACAACCAATTTTTTTTTTTTTTGGCCATTTTAAGAAGAAAATTTAATTCTCTAAAAGATACTCTAAAGCAAGGAAATAAATCATTGAAGGGATCTTTCCTCTGCAAAAGCATACATCATGGCTAAGATTAGTGGGTTCCCATTCAGCAAACGGAAATTCTATATTCCTACATTAAAATCACAGGGAACCCAGGATGAATAAATTGATTGAAAATATTGGAACACACCCTGCAGCACTCTTTCGAGCACGAGAAGCTGTCTTTACCACATCTCCATTGGCAAGAACGACCTGGAGCATAAAGAGCATAAGAACCCTTTCCTACTTTTCATAGAACTAAGTTGCTGAACTCAACATCAAATGAGGGCAGACCTTGAGAGAAATGACATTTTCTCGCATAGTTCCATACCTACATGCTAAAAACAAAATCATTAAATCCAGAAACAAAACCACTGTTTCTTGAAAAGTTTCAAATTGCTGGGATTTAGAAACAATTTTGAATGGGAAAGTAACCAAAACAGATGGAGTGATGGTAGCTGATAAAGCAGAGCAATTACCTCACAGCTAAAGATCCAGAGCAACGTGTAGCACACATTCCCCCAATTGTTGCACCAGGCCCTGCTTGTTACATGCATCAAGAAGATGTCAATTTGTCAGGTGCAAATTGGACTCAAAGAACTTATGCATATTAAGGCATCATTGTCAGTCATTTACAATACAAAAACCAACCAGCAAAAGTAGATTCCAATTGTCACATTAGTAGATCACAAGGGACATTCACAACTAAAAAGCTAACATCATTAAAAAAAAAAAAAAAAAAAAAAGCTCTTTTTCTAGGTAAAAGTAATTGAAGCATTCTAATTGAATTCAGTTATAAATGAACCATAAAGTAAAGCCCTTTGAGAAATATTTTCCATAAACAAGAACATTATTTAGTGAACTTACCTGGATCAAGGGGAAAGAATAAACCATAAGGCTCCAAGTACTCGTTAAGCTCCATCCAGCCAATTCCAGGCTCAACAACCACATCCATGTCCTCAACATGCAATGCTTTGACACTCTGAAATTTGATAAAGGAAAGCAAAATAAACATGAAAGGAGAAGTAGAAGACTCCGGATAACAACTACGTGCTTAAAGCAGTTATTATGTCAGCCAAATGATTTCATGA